>OW388299.1:59789423-60474423 GCA_936450465.1 Gibbula magus
ACTGTTTTGGCTATTGTAGATTAACTGGTAAATAACATAATAGGATACTTAATTTATAATTGCCAAGTCTATTCCTCATGTTATACGTTCTTGCGCAAACTAAACATTTGCGGAGTCGTTTCTTGATATTTAGCATATGTATGTTTGAACTGGTGATATGGCATGGCGGGATCAGTTGTTTAATTGAAATGTACCAATTATCATTTTGAAATTTTGGATAAGCTCATTTTTGTTTCCCCTACAGAAAAGCCAGAACCGTGTGTTGGGGTTAGATGCCTGGGGAAATAAAACGAAAGTACAGAGTTGCATTAAAGAGACCCGCCTTCATGTCAAGCGAAGACAGCGATGTAGATGAGGCTGGTGAACAAATCTTAAAGGTGCGTTCACGGGAGTGGGAGTCAAGTGAACTGAAGAAAGTCAAGCTGATCGAAGCTACAATAAGACCCGCACACAAAGACCCCAAGACTGAGACGCGTAGAGGGCCCTCTTTCTACCTCCCAAGCACCTGGACACCTACCTCGCGAAGAAGGCTGGACAGTGATTGACCTCGGACAGTTGTGAATATCATCATTGATTTGCAGTGCTACCTATGCTGTAATGGCTTTATCAAAGTGCTTTGTTGTAATGATGTATTGATCGAGGGATACGACTATTTTCGTATTAACTTGATCACTGGTTTGCGGTCTAATAACACAGTTTGGAGACTGTTGTCATTTACGTAGAAAAGTACATCTTCATAGCGCACAGGCGCATTTGGGATTGTTAGAAATGGGTCTACTATTGGGACGACATTTGACTTAAATTGGTTTGGAATTTCCAAAAAAAAAGCAAAGATTTGAGCAAACTGAAATATTTAGTAAAAAAATAGCTGAAAGATGCATTTAAGCAAGTGTGGTTATCTACGGTTAATCAATCAAATCAATCATCAAAATGTATCAATTATAGATCCTTGTCTCATTAAGACGTACGGTTTAGTAGATATTTGGATGTTTAGATGATAAACTTTCAAGAGCACTACTACAGCAAATCAAAACTTGCCAATTGACACAGATCGCGGTAATAATAACCCAAAACAAAATAGGACTTTCATACTTTGTAATTGTTCCATTGTTTCATTATTTATATCTGTTATCTGTTATATCTGTTCTCATTTTAAAAATGAAAAAAAAAAAAATATATTAAGCTATGTTTAAAACATACCTTTTTGGTCAAATTTGTCATTTAAGATTTTAATTTGCAGTGTAGTCCATATATTTATCAGCGTCGCAATACATGACCCAGTTATACATTGTATAAAACATCAGTATGAACCGAAAACTGATTGTAGCTATTTTAGTTTGAACAACTTTTAATATATCGAGGTTGGCAAAAGGTTGCTTAACGGAGCCAATTCAATTTAGAATTAATTGATTTAGGAAGATTGTTTTGGGTTTTCTTTTCTTTATCTCCGTAAGATATGAAAATATATGCTGTCCCTGATGTGCACTTTTATGAGGAACTGAGGCTTTTCTTTGTTATGAGATTGTAAGTTGCATGGTAAATTTGTTAAGGTGTGTGTGTGTGTGTTTGTGTGCAGAACGTGTGTGATTGTTATTGTTGAATTACCAATGTGATAACAGCTATTGATGTATAGAGTATGCCGCAGTTTCGATGTTACTCTGCCAATGCTGTTAACTTAATAAACAATTTTGTTAATGGTTTTTGGTCTTCTCTTTATTCTGTTGTTGTCTGTTTGCAGTTGAAACTGTCGCTTATAATTCAAAAGAATGCTTATCCCTGACATCAGGGCGATATACCTTGAGGAAGACACATGTGATGTTTGTAATAACAAAGTAGGGCGGCACATGTTTTTTTTCTGGTTCACCCCACATGGAGAACAATGGACTTAATCTGTGATGACAGGCATGTGGGTTGTACTAAATTGTACTAAAAGTGGAATTTAAACGAATTTCACCATTTACAAAATGTTGATCAAATATCATTGGTAAATATCTATTAATGACAGAAAGCAGCATTCATTCACCAGTCTTTATTTCATTTATAAAAATGACATAAAATACATAACAACTTTGACACAAATTATACATAACAATCCAGCACTATCACAATTGTCACTTCACAGAACTTGTTCATTTAACTTTAAAGGCCCCTTTACACAGAGCCGCGTCCTTCGTACGACCATTGAGCGACCAAAAAAATGGACAGGACGCTCAATGGTCGGCTGATTTTGCGAAATCCCGTTTCTGTGTAAATGCTCCTGCGATCTTTGTGCGTCCTTTGTACGACCTAAAATGCAAATAACGGTAGTTTCCATGACGATCTTTGAACGACCTGCACGTTCACGGAGCCTCCACACTGCCTTCGCTGGGCGTTCACTGTGCAACTCTAACAACATTTCAGCATCAAGGGCGATCCCCGTACAACCCGTCAGCCACCTCTGTGCCTCCTCTTTTCTTCCTCTGTGCCTTCGCTGTGCCTCCATTCACGACTATGGCGACAGTTGGCCGACCATGCAGCAACACTTCTGCCTCCTCTGCGATACCTGAACAATGCTTCAGTGATCCCTGGGAGCATTCGGCAACCTCGATAGACTAGGGTCTATAATAAGCTGCATTAGTCTCAATTGTTTCAGTCCCATTCCAACAGTAAAAAAAACAACCAACCAATGAGCTTTTGCAGCTGCAATAAATACAAGTAAAAAAAAATTTTTTGGCAGAAGAATATGATAAACAAATTTTTTAATAAAAACTAAAGAAGTAAATATACAAAAATACATGAAATTATTAAATCCAAGGGTAAACAAACGAATGAAACAGGGCTTCATCATCCTCCAGAAGTCAAATGGGTTAAATTTAAGTTTATGAAACATAATCTGTTCATACTTCTGAAAATCATGCCTTGTAAAAACTAGTCTTTTTTAAAATCTTCTTAACGGGGAGATAAAAAAGTAAAAAGAGAGTAAAAAGGGACTGTTTGACTTGTTTTTCGATGTCCTACCGTGACGATGCTTCAATGTTAGAGTTTAGAATTAAAGTTAGAGAGATACAATAGGTCGCCAACATCTTTTATTAATTAATTTTCGGTGTTTCGTAATTTTGTAAAGAAAATTACCCAACGTTCTGGACAAAAAAAGGTTATTCCAACACCCGTATGTGTTTGAATAAAGATCATGATAAAAGTATCAAACCCGAATGTAGAAATTGTGCGTACTTCTATACAAAACAGCATTCCGTTCTCATTGTTAAATATGTGATGGCGTTTCTTTACAAGTGAGTTAAGACATCTTTATTTGCTTGACTTTTCTGTTGTCTTGCTCCTTTTTGGTGCCATAGTCTTATCAATGATTTGCCAACAGAAACAAGGAAACATGTGAGAATCGATAATCTATCTTTTTGAGAATTTACGAGGACGCCCACAGAAGGCTGAGTGAATGCAGAAAGAATGCACAACACTCGTCATGGTCGCACAAAGGTTGTCGTGGTCGCTGCATGAAGGCAGAACGGTCGTGATATAAACGGCTCTGATTGCACAGAGGACGCAGTAGGAAGGCACAAGGAAGGCAGAGGCATCCCCCAACGTTAGCGTATTTCTTACATGGCGATCATTGAGCGTCCTTTGCGACCTTAGAACGTCCATTGTACGACCTTTCTGCCTCCTGGGAGCGACCGTTGAGCGACCAGAATCGACGGCGACCCCTCTGCGGATGTTTTGAGCATGTTCAACATTTTTTGGCTTCCTCCGCGTCCTTGGCGATCAATCGCGATGTCTCAACATCCCTTGTGCCACCTCCTCACGACCTGAGCAACCATTCTGCCTCCCTTGAGCGTCCAACGGCGATCTGTTATGTTTTTTGGTCGCACAGGGGACGCACAACGGTCTTTATGTCTGTGTAAAGGGGCCTTAAGTAGATGGGATACCGCATCTGTGTACTCAAGTGAACTCAATTCCCCCGCCTGCAAATTTGCCTTCAAATTTCCAAGTTTAGTGTACATGGTGACATACTTGCGCTTCTTGGGGGTTGTTGTTCTCCAGCACCATACTGTATAATACGGATTTAATTCAGCTTCTGTTCATCTTTCAAGAACGACAACATCTCAAAGACATTTGGATGTGCCTTAGAAATGATTCTCTTCAAACGGCCGTGCCATGCAAATGGTTGTTTGTCCGAGGGCCTGTAGTCTCGTAGTGATTCCATGAACGCAGCGGGAGATCACCTTCCACCCAGAAGGTCGTCACGTAGTCGGCGAATCGGTGGCACCGAGGGTCGTCCAGCATATCGCCGATGGTATCCATCCATACATCTTCAACCTATGAACAAGAGTTAGACGAAAAAGATAAGATAAACAAACAAATATAAAGCATTCAATATTCAAAATTGTGGTGGAAAGTGGTATGTACTTTCATGTCAAATGATTTACATATTGTTCAGTTGTAATATATTTAAAACGATATATTAAATAAAACGATATTATGTTAAATTTATAATCATAACTTACCTCGTTGACTGGCAGTGCAGCAGCACGTCCCACAAGTCTGGTGATGTCGATGTTCTGGTTGTAATCGGACTAAAGACCAGTTGCCTGTGCCTTCCTCCAGATACACTGTGTGAAATGGAACAGACATCCTTTCCATTCAGCATTCGGGAACACAGTTGAGACGGCATTCTTGGCGGCAGCTTCGTAGTCCATCTAAAACAAGAAAATGAAATTTAAAGATGATACTTAAGTAGTACAAGGTTTTGGTGGGTTTTTTTATAGAAAATTTAGAAAGTTGTATTAACATAAGAACTGCATGAATTGGGGTCCTTCTAAATATGGTTTTGGTTATACCTGAACTAGTTCCAGAACGAGTCCTCTTTCGGCAGCAGCGTTCTTCAGAAGACGGAAGGCGCGGGTGTAGGTATCAGCAGTCTTGTTGGGCAGGAGGACGTATTCTCCGATTGCAAAGGAAGAGTAGTTATGTTCAGACTGCAAACTGCCAGCTTATGCCACAGTCGCACTTCTGTTGCTGACATTCCATGTATCATCTTCTTTGTAGTTAATGAATCATCTAAATTGTCTTCACTATAGTCAAGTCTGACATCATAAGGAGCGCGTTCGGCTTCGGATCAAGAGGTCCGGGGTTCGAATCCCGCCAGGCGCACGGCAACTTTGTCTGCAGTAGAGAACTGTTCTACACGCAGTAAGGTTTGGGTGCAATGCTACACTGAATTTCAGAGTAGTACCACCCATGGCTCGCTAGTTCCAGCCGTTGCTCGCAGGTTTCACTGCAATGCATAGCCACATGGCGTTGTGGGCTTTCTCCCTGCCGTAATACTAGCAGCCGCGATATAAGTGAAATACTCTTGAAAGCGGCGTTAAACCCCAAATCACCTCACCTCACCTCATCATAAGGAAGTGTGGTCTGAAGTGATATGACAAACTTCATTATTCGTCAGTGCATGTTTTTACAAAGGGTTTCTCTATGTTGTCCCAAGTAAACTTGTTTGACATTCCAACTATAATGTGTTGGATCCTAATGATTTCTTTACAACAAAGCATTTCCGTACCATGATACACACGTTTTTTTTCTTTCCCCTGATCTCGTTACTAATTTATCACATGTTGCAAGTTGTACAAATCTCAAAAGTATATTATAGATGTTGCCAGGTCAAATAATCCTCATGGGAAGCATAGGGTATATTGTTTAGTTAATGACCATTTGTAGACAATTGATTCCATACCTTGACATTAAAGGCTGGTATAAAGGCGAAATCTCTGGTTTGATTGATAATTCGAATTATAATAATGAGAAACCTAAAAGAAATATATGCACTCACATACACATATATACATATATAGGGATTGGGCTTTTAATGTCAGTTGTAGTCACGTTGATTTGACGTAACAATACATATTGGTAAGTAGGTCATGAGCAGGAATTAAAATCAAAAAAACATTTTAGTGCTCAGTAAAGGCTTTATTTGATTCATAAACATTCCATCAGTTCGAGCAGCCACGCATGATCATGTTTCATTTCATGAAAATGAAACACTTTATATCTTCCACCAGAATAGCTTTCCACGTGGGATGAGAGATAGTTCTATTTTCGGGTCGGTTGATTTGCGAATAATGTAGATTCATCCTTTCTATTAAACACCTTTCTGTCTAGAAATGTACAATTCATTGCATCCCTCGCACATGATAATATAAATGCCATTTTGAATGACAGTTCATGTGTACTTTTATTGTAAACATAGAAGTCGGTGTTTTTCGATGATAATCTATATTATATTGAAGGCGTATTCCTTTCAATCATTTTAAGGTACCTTTCGTAGACAGTTGGCGCAGGATACGGCAGTATTGATTATAGCTGTGAACACAATATTCAAACATGATATAAAATCAAATTTGAGGCAGGAAACACAAGCTTTACCTAAAATATCGATTTAAGAACTTAGTTTAAGAACTGAACTTACGCAATGACTTAGGATTCAATTTCACAGTGTCAATTTTTGAAGCAGCATATGGATATATATGGCAACGACTCCTTTCAACGTATTAGATTTCTCTCGAGTAGGTAATGGTATTTGAATAACAAGCAATTGTCATTTTAGAATTAGGGATAAACAGAGTCATTGTTTGAAAAGAAAGATGATGCAGTTTAATTCTCTTAATATGTGTGGTTTCAAAAGTAATTTAAAGGTGACAAAATAGTAGAATTATTATGGTGGCCATGGCATTATGTTTAGCACGTTCTATATCCAGCATGTTAGATGAACTTCACAGTTTTGCTGTGACGTTGAAAATACTGTCCTGCATGAAACTTACCTTGGATATGTATGTAAGACATGCAGAACATCTTGTTAAAAAGGGTAAAATCGCAAATGTAGATGTGACATTGAAAAGGTCAAAGTCACAAAACTCGATGAGAGTGAGTACTATAACGGCACACATGAAATTAATCCCTCAATTATTCAGACGGACTTTAGCCGCAGAATGCAATGTCCATCTATTCGTGTGAAACTGGGGAGGTGGAAGCAATACATCGCCTCTGCCAGTATCTAGCAGAACAAATCGAATACAAGTTACACCAAGTTTGATAGCAATACTGCAGAGGAAATGTCCCTACACTCTGCGTGTAACGTCCAGTTGTGACGTTGCTTGGTAAACAGCTCACGTCATCAATCAGACACATATCTCCACACAGCATTGCAGATAGATAATATCTGCCACTTACTGCCAAACTTTGAGAGTTATATTCTCCATCACACCATTATACAATCATGTAAAGATTCAAGGGGGTAGATCAAAGACGACTGTGCAACCTCCACTTTGTAGTGACAACCGTTGGGTCCTGTATAGTCTCACATGGGACAGGTATCAGTCACATCTAACAAAGAATGTGAACTCAAGTGCCATTGGTCTGATAAACACGTATTTTGGATTTAATCATTTGCAGACATCACAAGCTGAAGCTGCCATCAAATTCATCAATCAACATAATAGTTGATATTTCAAACTTGATTTATTGTCCCCCGCCGCAACGCGGAACGGGGGACTATGAATTCAGCGGCGTCCGTACGTACGTCCGTACGTACGTCCGTACGTACGTCACATTTCTTGTTTACGCGATATCTTATGAAGCGTTGCATCCAAAGTCTTCAAATTTGATATATGCCTACATTGTGGGAAGATGCAGACACCAGTCAATTTTGGTGACCTTGGTCTTATTTTCAAGGTCACCATGACACGTTGACCACTTTTTGAACTCTTGTTTACGCGATATCTCATGAAGCGTTGTATCAAAAGTCTTCAAATTTGATATATGCCTACATTGTGGGAAGACGCAGACCCCAGTCAATTTTGGTGACCTTGGTCTTATTTTCAAGGTCACCATGACACGTTAACTACTTTTTTAACTCTTGTTTACGCGATATCTCATGAAGCGTTGTATCAAAAGTCTTCAAATTTGGTGTCTGTGTACATTGTGGGAAGACGCAGACACCAGTCACTTTTGGTGACCTTGACCTTCTTTTCAAGGTCACCACGACACTTTGACAACTTTTTAAACTCTTGTTTACGCGATATCTCATGAAGCGTTGCATCCAAAGTCTTCAAATTTAGTGTCTGCCTACATTATGGGAAGATGCAAACATTAGTAACTTTTGGTGACCTTGGCCTTATTTTCAAGGTTACCAAGACACTTTGACCACTCTTTGAACTGTTGTTAATGCGATATCTCATGAAACATTGCATCCAAAGTCTTCAAATTAGTTGTCAGCCTACATTGGGGAAAGGCACAAACGCCAGTTTATTTTGGTGACCATGACCTTATTTTCAAGGTCACCGCGACAATTTGACCAATGATGTGTCTTACTTACTCAATGTCACCGGCGGGGGACATTGCCATGTTAGTGGCAAACACTTGTTGTGTATTGTTATATCATAAAGTAGTATGCTGCAATTGTCGACTCGTTAGGATAGATAAGATAAGATCACAATAGTAGGGAAAGTTTGGGAACAAATGTCATAAAAATTATATATAATACAAGTATAAAGTATACTTCTTCAGTAATTAACTAATTTATTCATCCTTGTTGCTTTTCATCAGCTTCTCTGTGTTGCACCTGGACTTGGTAGCGCAATCCGAAATATGTGGCACAGGAAAGGCAACTGATCCGGCAAGGCTATAACTTTCCAGTGATAAGGAATGGCGCCAGTTATACCTTGCAGGTGAAATTGATGAATATTATTGGCACATAGTCTTCGCTTGAACAAAGCAATTTGTTCATTGATTAATTGAAACTTTATGTCAGTTGACAGATCGTTAACAAACAATATTCAGAAATCGTCAGATTATTAAATAGAAAACCGAAAGGTTCCCCCGGGTTACTACTTGAATTGATCATATACACTGTATTAATATTTTTAAACGTAGTGATTCAATTTAACTGCCCCTTGACCTCTATTCAATAAAAAATTTTGAGAAAACAATACATAAATAATATTGAAATGGACTGGTTGTGCTTTCCAAGAAAACGAACGTTGAAACAACATGTTATGTTACAATATGCGCACAGGACAAGACATGGTGGAATCCGCCTACCCGGATCAGCCAAATTTGAGGAGATCCGGCAAATGGATTCCACCACTTTTTGTCCTGTGATGGATATTAAATAAATTGATTTCAACTTAAGTTAAATGATTTACTGTTATTACCGAAGTGAATGTGGTCTTTGATTTCGATGTGATCAAGTTATGCAAATACCTGGTCCAGTTGTAGTCTACAAACGAGATATATATCAATGTGATTGTTTTACCAATGATCCTATTTCTCTCATCTTCATTGCAATAGCCACTGGGTTAAAATTCAATGACCTAAAGTAAGTCGATATGGACAAAGGGATAAATATAAATAATCTGATAGAACTGATCAGTCTTGTAGTCACTGTGACAGAGTATGGTAGACGATGAGTGTCTATAAAATATATGGATGATTAAATAAGAGATTTATTGTAGTTATATGTATTTCTTGAATCTGAGTCATTTTTGGTACCACAGAAGCGCCACGTCTATCGTTATATGACCTTACACTAGTACTCAAAGTTGAATTTGAAATGTATACTTATTTAAATGTCTATCCCAATTATCACGTATCAGTGTGTTCAGAAGTGTGAAAGGCAAAGTTATTATTTAGTTATTTTTTTAATATTAATATGTGTTTCTCATCACTTCATATAACATCGTTGTGAATAATTTGTCTAATTTGACATGACTAAGGTTTTAATGGTAAAACGTTGCCTTATGGCAATCGGTTTTGGGTTTCATGGTGACCTTTCATTTTTTAACAAATTACTGTGCTTTAGTCTGACATTTGCACTTTATTTTGATGGGAATTGAAATGATATTTTTTTCAAAATAGGATTGTTTCAATGAAGAGCCCCAGAAACATGTTCCATCAAATACAGGCGTAAAACTAATCCAGCCGATCAAAGCTGGTAAGATGTCAGGATATTATATCCACACTTTGTTTCGGCTACTATTGTTATGATGGGATTACAGAGTGTACGAGTATCAAAACACCTCTTTTTTGTGTGGCGGCAATAAATATATATTTAATTAGAATTGAATACAATTTTACATTTAATTGGAAAATGACTTTGATATTATGTTACTGACTAACCATTGATCATTCATTTTGAAAAGCCTTGCCTTTATGAAAAGTGATATTCCTTGGATTGCTTGACTTTTGTATGGAAAATTTGCTCCAGATATACCAGCCGTTAACAAGAAAAACATTCAAATTTTAGGAACATATTTCAAATTTGCATTATCTATTTGTAAATAAGTTGTAAATCAAGTGCAATGACTTTGAAAGAATTCACGCTGATGCTTACGCAGTAATGATATACTTTTCAAATGTCTTCCACACGCGATTGATTAGGTATGACCAGAGGACGAGAAACTGCATTTGACAAGCTGTTTGACTCTTAAGCACTCAAGAAACAAAAGATAATATATACATAAACGAAGCAAAAGGTAAAAACATAGTATTGGGTGTAAGAACTGTGGTCGTTAAGGATAGTTAACTTTAAGAAGAACAGCAGGCTTTCATCTCTCTACGCGCATGTGATCTTGTGGCTGTGTGGTTTGGTCGATCTGTGCATCATCTTCAGAGATTCAAAGAGAATAAGAGCTTTCAACTTATTCTTCATCCTCTAATTACATCGCTTTATCACTTAAGTGTTTTTATAACAAGATGATACCTTCAAATTCTGTGTATAGTGTTGATTTTCATTTGATCATTAGGAAAGACTGATTAGGCAGTAAATTGAGCGTAAAGATGGTCTTTGTCTGGAAATTCAACATTAAGTAAAGGGGATTTGTCGAACAAAGGTTTGCACTAACACAAATATGCTCCTCGAGTTTGCAGAAATATAAAAATAAAAATCAGAAATCAACAAATACATTTTTTCTTGACATGTTTTGGCGACTATTAGTCTTATTTGCAATAATATACAAAGCTTATATTATAGATAGAGGGACGAAGGCTTTGGCGTGATGGTTTATGATGTCTTTTTAACAAAAACTTCATTACGTTTCAAAAGATTTTAGCACAGCGTTTTATGAATAGTAAACTATTCTAACTGTTGATACTCTTGCTTTGGTGTGACACAAGGATGGACATGGGACATGGTGTCTAGAAGATGGTCTAACAAAGAAATTATGACCAACATATTTCAGCTTATGTTTGACCTCTGTTATCTTGTGGTGTTAGCAATGGACAAATATGTGTTCAAACCATCTCTAGTCTAGCTTACAATTATTTTGTTCATCTATATGTGACCCTTAATAGTGTGTTATATAAATAATATGGCTATCGTCAGAAGGAGAAGCATTCATATTTACGTGACAGTTCACTGAGTGAAAGGAAATACTTTTATCACACAATGGAGGTTGTTATCAGTGCAATACAACAATCTCATAAACTTGCTATCCAAATCTGTTGAATATGGAAATTAGGCACCAGAGACATACTACTTACCCAGAACTGCAATCACCTCATACGAGAACCTCATCATGACGCCCCAAGTCATATTGATCTGCAGATAAAGCTTAAACAGAAAATGTGTAAAATCGCTTTTACAGATTTATCCTTTTTGAAATGAATATATTGACTCTGTATGTATTGAACAATTGATAAATACTTGGCAATCAGTAACCATATGGTCACTTGTCGAGAAGGATGATCGATATGTACGTTTGGTTATGCTTTACACGTATTCGTATAAACTGTTTGAGTTGTGGTAAGCTGTTGGTACATTCAATGTTGGCGATAGTTCCCTTTCTCTGTGGGCGTGGGTTCGAATCCCGCATGGGACTCGGCCAGAAACAAGTACAATATTTTTTACAATTGAAGGTAGTGTTATCCCAAATATAACCATCTTATGTTTAAGAGGCATTCTTAAAGGAGCAGTAGCACGTTTTTCTGCTCAAATAAGTCGATGAAATGTATTTGAAAAATAATGTCACCAATAGTTAAACACCCTTCTCTCTTCGAAAATCAAGTTAAAAAGTGAGTTTACATGGTTCAGTAAAGCCATGGGAATCGTTTTTGTAATTCGAAATAATAAATTGTGTTCACAATAAAATGGCCGCCATGCAATTTCTGCTTTACACGCAACATCGCTATTACAATTACGGACAATTGGTTTGTGTAATAAGATGTTTTATCCTCTGAAGTAAATTTAAATGACATAAACTATCATAATAAATGGAAAATTTGAAAAAATAAATTTTGCAAAAAACGTGCTACAGCCCCTTTAAAGTTGGTGTACTAAAAAGACACGGATATATTTATGGTTGTTCAACTTCTTTATTTCACAATGGCGACGTTTTGGTAAAGATCCTTATACCGTTATCAAGCATATGGAAGATATGGTTAAACAGCAGGTTATATACAGGATACATGTTGGTGTGATAAAGAGATAACAAATACAACAAGATGAGATAACAATGAGATAAAAAGTTGAACAAGTGAAGTTGCAAGTTTCCTTTCAAAGATATTCAAAATAAACAATATGATGGTTACTTGGAACAAACAAATAAGTGACGTTAGCTTTCCATTACTCTAGTCCTCTCATGAGTGACCTCCTTAATCCTAAGGATCATGACAAAATAAGTTTGATATGATTCCATATACATGTAGCTGTATCCAGTCTAAAACGTATGTGTCTCTCCATCATATAGAAGAAGGGAAAAATTTTACAAATATAGTAAAGTCCAATTATTGCAATTGATTTGATATTTAACATGAACATTTGAATATGGGTATTGTGTTTGATTTAACACCAAAATAATGCACTGAAGCACGTTTAAAGTAAGGTTCTATAAACCTGGATGTCTTCAGTCAATTTTGATGTGCAGTATACTGTGATCTATATGATGTGTTACCATTGCAACAAAACGATTTCTTCTCAGGTAAACTTGAGACCACGAGCGTGTATGTACTGTACACATCTAGGTGGCACCGAATACCGAGGAAGCTAAGTTTCCGCTACATGTTTATAGCATGCTGATTCAGGATATTTGCTGTTTATGCCCAGGAGATGTATTCTGTCAACATGTCTACATTAAACTGACAGTGGATTTTTCTGTCAGTAGCTTTAGAACCCAAGATGATATATTAATAGAAGAAAGGAAGGAAGGAATTGCATTGGCAACATTACTGTTTGCTTAGACAGTTACTGCAGTAGAGAATTCCACCTTAGAAATTGCTCTGGTAGAGATAATTAGCTGTAGTATGCATGGAATGCAGATTGTGTAATATCATTTACAATATATCAGTTAGATAAAGAAGCTAATTGTTAAAATAAAAGAATAAGTAATTATAACTCATTTCAATTATTCATAAAATTGGATTTACTTTTGAAACCTAAAAAATACCCAGTGCAGTGTTTTGAGAATGTACCATAAATTGTTCATATGATATGCAAGTAAGCTATAAAGATTTTACCACCATGACGTTGAAGTAACAAAACTGTCACTACTCCCTAATTTTATGATACATTAAAATCGTAACCATGTACCAACTTGGGGCAAAAGCTCATTTAACCAATGTTCTGTGTCATGTAAGGATAGTATTTATAGTTGTATGCCATATACTGAAGGAAACGTGACCGTTCTGTGGAGCTCATCACCAGAAAGTCAAACCAAATACTCAATATAATTTTTTTTCCAGATACATGTAATTCGTTGCGTGGTTTAAGTAGATATTCGACTCCAATTAACGTAGGGTCAGCTATGTTTACCAAAGTTTTCATCAAGCGTTTTTTTCCTTTTTTTCAGAATGGGATGAAAAACGCCTTTGTGTTCCGACCCACCCAATCTTTTGTTTAATCTTGTAATTGCTGGTCATTGCAAATACAAATTTAAAGAATACTTACTTTTTCTCTCAGGAGCGTTGTCTTGTCCATTTTATTCCAACCTGTTTGATGGATACTGGCTTTTGTCATCTTAGACAATACAAAGTATTTTTTGGGTGTTTTTATATCACATTCTGTATCAAACATTTCATGAGGTCTGATAAAGAATGTGACATGAAAACTCCCATATCATACTATATTTGTCATATATTGCCACCTAGGCTCCCAGCTTCAAGTCGTGGTTTGATATTGGTTTATGCGCTTTACGACAGGAAAAGACAAGTTTCCTGTCCTACTGGCTTAAACAGGGTGCTTTATGGCGAGATATACAAAATCTATGTATTTTAAAGCAACTATATGATAACAAAGGTTACACCACCTGGTATGATACTAAACATAAAGTAGGTTATGTATATGTATCTATATTAATATGGAGTCAATATATGAACATAATATGAATAAAGCTTAATTGCATTTTTCATCAAAAGCAACTCTAAACAAATATATTACACACTATTTATTCCCATGCTTAAACATAGGTGCAATGTGACAATACATAATAAATGCCGAAAAATAATGGCAAGTGCCATACAGCATTGAGTCTCACTCGTCATGCAAATTAAAAAATTCTAACATCATGTACATGTAAGTCATACAAGTATGTGATAAGTACAATGCAAATCTGTTGGTAAATGCATATGCATCTAAAGAGGATTAATTATTAGCTGTGTACATTTTCAGAATGTAAATGTTGATCTGTTACAGTAACTCTTTTGGTTGTTGTCTGGAGTTGTATCACATTGTATATTTGTTCTGCATTTGCAACATGTATGCGCTTGTCAAGATATCAATCACTCAATTAATCAATCAATATGAGGCACTTAATATTATCAATTACAAATAATCACCAATCTCGTAGAGGTTTTAAACTTGTTCAACTTCTATAGGATTTATCTAAGTTTCTATTCTGAGGTTAGTCCTACGAGCCTTGATGAAAAACGATCAGGGAGGATGAAACCAGACTTTAATTCCAGAACAAATAAATTAATAACATACTTGGTTTGATTAATGACTAAATACTTTTTGTGATAGGTTGAAGATCCTCTTCAGGCATTTCCTCATCTATTATGCAAAACGATCAAACCTCCTTTGTCTAAACTTATTAATGTCAAGTGTGATCACGCACTGTGACTTGCAGATGGTAGTCCTTTAAAACTGAATGTGATATTGTACTATCTATTGTACAGAATCTATAAGAAGAGTGCCTTGACTGCAGAAATGTTTTGCAACTTCTTTCATAAAGCCTTTGAGATTGTAATCAAGGTAGCTATTTCGGGCAACATCAAAGATATCCTTATACCATGCATTACTTTTCTTATTCTGAACAACCATTGTGCATCTTTTTTTGAAAGATATATCACACATCAGCTGACAACTACAGTGCATTTTTGACAAGAGCTGCCCTTTTTAGATAAAATTACTTTTGCAACTGATCCAGTCCCTTTGTAACGTCCTTGAGATGCCAACATCTTAAATAAGACATATGTAAGACATTTCAGCTTCCACACAAGACCGAAAAACCTACTATATGTGTATAATAATAATAAACTTTGAACACAATTGAATTGAAAGCAAATAAGAACAATTTAACTTTAATATTTCAAACCTGCCTATGTGCTTGGGTGTGTATTGCTACATAACCTGACTGCATTCTCTGACTTCTTTTGATAATGATGGCAATGCATTTGTGTAGAGCATAAAACCCTATATATCGCTTTAGTTATTTATAAACCTGATCAAGGGTATCCTGAACAAACAACTTAAAGCTGGGTGTCAATCAAATGTGTATACAAATTACTTCAAAACACGTAACCAAACAACTTTGTTATGTTTGATTATTACATCACTATGCATCATTGGCAATGGGGTTGTTTTTTTAATAAAAATCTTAAGAATACATAGGGGTGTCTATTGTTAATAGAACAACGCATTGCTTGGAACGTCTTTGTTGAATTGACATACGTCTCAAGGCTAAAGATCAGGTATTGAAAGGACAGAGAGATGAGGTAATATATGGATCTAGAGAAGCAGAGGAGTAGAGATCTTTACAGAGGATGACATCACATGTTTAAACAACAAATGTTTAAACTTGCCAAAAATGAAACAAATAAAAAATATGATTATATAAATGAATGCCTGTGAATACTTAAAAAAAGAGACATTGGGTCTAGTTCATCAGGCTTTAATTAACACACAATATAAGGTCAAACTTGGTTCATTAAGCAATATTGGAACTGGAGAAGAAGATTTAAACAAATCTACGATTAATAATTCCAAATTGGCCAACGTGTCCTCAAATTAGTTTTCTCTCAAGCCAATGGTCCTTGAGAAGAAGTCGAATTGAGCGTTTTATTTTGATGAGCAAAAAAAGAAAGATCTCGAACTGTTCTTAAACTGCAATCCATAAATTATGATGATGGTGCCATTATAATTTACAGTTCAATAGATTACATATTTCTTTTCACACATGTTAACTTAGCGAATTTCAATATATACAGAAACTTTTGAGTTTGAAACTGCCTTTAGATATATATAAAACAAATTTAGAGTAATTCAGGTTTCAAATTGAATGCCACTAAATTGTATTTTGTTATATTTGTATTGTAATTTCGATCTCAGTCATACACAAGCATGTTTTAGGAAGCATTCTCTTCCCACAGAGGTGACTTAACTAAATCTCTTTACATGTGACTGCAAGGGTCAAAAGTCAGCTTTTATTGTGAGACTCCTTGAGTTGAATGGTGCTGATGAAACTATCTATCTATCTATCACTTCCTATCTGTAGGTATCTTCAAGTAATTTACTGCCATTGTGTGTTTGATGCATCTTCTAGATGGGAAGCAAGACGGTATTTCTTAAGCTATTATATATTTTTGAATATACAAATGTCAATCCTCATAAGCAGTAAAAGTGAGTGCTGTAGCAAAAAATATATATCATATTTGCTTCATTATAATTGTTTCAGAAATAATATCCGAATTACACCAAATATCACATTATATCACAAACTATGAATATTATTTCAAAAATGTTTATTTCAACAGTACATGCAATGCTATAACTTCATCATGACATAGTATATATACAAAGAGAGTACATTTTATACAATTACAGATATACATTGTGCATGCATGGCGAGTCATACAGATATTTGTCTAACAGTTTTACCAAAGTTTTGCTCGTCATGCGACATTACGCTGGTATACTTATAAATTCAGACGAGGTTACAAACCTTGACACACCAATCTAAGGTGATACTGACCGGAACTAAAATTAAGTGCTAATGTCGACTTTATTTATTTTCCATGTCCATGTGAGCTGCACTAAACCATAACCAATGTCTAGGGGGATATCAACAAATTATGAACTGACATTTACAGATCTAAGTTCAGACATGGTGCCTAAATCGACCTATCAGTTTCATGTTTATATATTATGGTCTGTAAGTTTTGGCATTACTGAAACATCGTATGATGGCTTCATCGTCTTGTGTACTGACATACACGAACTCACAGTCAACCTATATCTGGATATTTAAGAGTTCTTGACTGACTTGATTCCTTGATATCTTGTGGTAAAAGGCAAGATATTTTTTGTCAGACGAGGATTATTACACTGAATTAAATTTTAACTCTTAATAAGTAAACGAAGGAGAAAAGTTAGACATAACGGCTTTTCAAAATTAAGACATCAGATTTAAAAACTGGTGTTAGTCTTCTTTGTACTTCTGGTTGACAGGTAACAAATACCATGGGCTTGTGATGGACAATAGTTTGTAGCCCATAATATTTCATGCAGGATTTAAATAAATTATTTCCCATGCTTGTTTTGGCAAAGGTTCCCTTACATTTCTTAAATGCTTTGCTATATCAGTAAATATATCAACATACAGAAGTATCTGATAATATGCATGTGATTTCAATTGCATAGATAAGACTTTAGGTAGTCATATTAGTGTAAATAAGATGAACACTAAAATAACGTCTGCACCTCATTTAGCAGCTGTCAGATCAATCAGATGATAGTGAAATGTCAAAACATATCTGTGATGACATATTGCGCATCTGTATATTCATTAGCGATTATAGACAGTTTACAGTTATGGAACATTAACTTAATGAAATGTGTATTAGTGAAAAGTGCCAAAGTAGAAAATAAACACGTTATTACAATCAAATTAATTAACTGAACGTTTCCAAGTCAAGGTTTTATATACCTTTAAGATATAGAGATTATTACACAAGGAAGTGTATCCTGTGACTTTTACGAAACGAGTGTGAATTTTGTTGTGATTTATTATTTATTGCCCGAGCGAGAGAAAGGGTTATACATATATTTGCACAACTTTGAAGTATCATAATTGCTTTATTACCCTTCTTCTCCATTTGTTTCAAGTATAAGTAACCAAGAAACGGCTTTATGGCCTCACAGACAATGAAATCGGGAAATAAGTGTTGCTCGGTTATTTTCAATCATAGGGGTAATGAATAGTGATTTGGTACATCTGTACTTTGTCTCATATGACGGATGCTGATACAACTAATCTGTTTGTTGTGGTAAATGATGAATATTCTAAACCTCTACTCAAAGGACAGTCTTATTAACCTGCTAACAGAATGCAACATATAAAGTCTAATTCAGAAAATTTTTAATTCTTAAAATGCTTTTACATTATTTCTAACGCTGAAAAGGCCAACGTGAACACATCCTACATACACCAACTTGATTTTGACCACCTTCATATAGCATTGATGAATGTATGTCAATGAATAATCATTTTCAATATACAATCTCGAGTTGCACCCCCTACAGAACACAACAGTTTAAATAACCGTTTGCAGCTTTGAGCTGAAACTAAGAAAATGTTAAAACAATTTATGTCAGTAACTGCCATACCACATATGAGGTTGTAAAGTTATATAGCTTATAATTTAGGCTCCGGAAAAGATTTCAAACAGCTGTGTAATGTGTACACACGCACTTTCAACGAAAAATTGGAGAACTGTATACCCTAGCGTAATTTTGGTGTCAGTTACATTCCAAGATGAACTTAATTTCCCTTTGGAACAGACCGAACTTTTGTTAATGTACATTCATGTCATTCAGTTCAAAATAATTCTTGTAGGAGAGATCCTTAACCAATTTGACATCTCCACAACCCTGGAACATAAACTGCCAAGATTTGAAACTAATTATTCACCTTCCCGCATTAATACAATCATGTTGACAGAATACTACATTGCAGAAGAATACATCAGTATTCTCCATGATTTCACAGCTAATGAAGTCTACAACACTACTGTTTAAAACAGTAATTGTGGAAATAAACAGACAAGTATCCGAGTGCAATGTGTTACATTTTTCCAATAAATCTACTTGAGTAGCAGTTAGCTGAAGAAACAATCCACCCTTTCGGTATCTGACCTAATTGGCAAATTGCTTAAAGGCGCTGTAGCAGGTTGTTCTTTCTAAAATATAGTGCTCTAAGGAAAATGTAAATTAAATAGGTGTTACTAATGGCTAAATAACACTCCTGGATTAATAAAAAAAAAGTTCTAAAAAGAATGTTTGTGGTTTCGTTAAAGCATGCAAGTCCATTTCTCTTTGAGTATGCTTCCCTTTGAGCGGCAATTTTGAACTTGAAGGTCTGTTTGTCTTGTGCAGTGTCTCCTAAAAACATCGTGATAAACGATTAAGGCAGTTCACTCAAGTATGTTTCAAGATGGAAGGGTCAACCATCTGGCTCTCCAAAATCGCTTGAGACCTACAAATCTACACATCCCAGTCAAGAGTTCAACAAATGTTGCTGCACATGTCACATTTTTTCCCCATTTGGAAATATGCTTATTTTGCTGGTTAGGCTTATTGGGTCAAGTACTGAGAATTTTCCCTCAAAGTTACATTAAATTGTATAAATTGTGATAATAAACGGCACATTTTTTAATACATAATATGCAATGGAAAAAAACTAAACAATAAATGACAGACAACAGCATATCTGTTTGTGATATTATGTTATATCATCCAATTAACTCATTATACCTTGATTATATATATTCGGATCCATCCATTTCTTTGCCAACAAAGTAAAATGCATACGGAATTAAAATCTACATAATAATCTTGAAATTATGAATATTCATGATAACTCAGTTAACAATGGTTCAGAATGAATGTTGGTTAAGTAATGTCATCTGACCACTTTTCCAGTGGTTACTGTCATATTATATGTGGTGGCAGTTTAAGTAGATATTCCACTCCAATTGATGTAGGGTCAGCTATGTTTACCAAAGCTTTCAACAAACGTTTTTACCCTTTTTTTTCAAAATGGGATGAGAAACGCCTGGTCGTTCCGACCCACCCAATCTTTTGAAGTGTTTAATCTTGTAATTGCTGGTCATTGCAAATACAAATTTAAAGAATACTTTCTTTTTCTCTCAGGAGCGTTGTCTTGTCCATTTTATTCCAACCTGTTTGACGGATACTGGCTTTTGTCCTGTTAGACAATACAAATTATTTTTTGGGTGTTTTTATATCACATTCTGCATCAAACATTTCATGAGGGCTGATAAAGAATGTGACATGAAAACTCCCATATCATACTATATTTGTCATATATTGCCACCTAGGCTCCCAGCTTCAAGTGGAGGTTTGATATTGTTTTATGCGCTCGACGACAGGAAAAGACAAGTTACCTGGCCTACTGGCTGAAACAGGGTGCTTTATGGAGCGATATACAAAATCTATGTATTTTAAAGCAACTATATGATAAACAAAGGTTACATCACCTGGTATGATAATAAACTTAAGTAAGTTATGTATATGTATCTATATTAATATGGAGTTAATATATGAACATAATATGAATAAAGCTTAATTGCATTTTTCATCAAAAGCAACTTTAAACAAATATATTACACACTATTTATTCCAATGCTTAAACATAGGTGCAATGTGACAATACATACTAAATACCTAAAAATAATGGCAAGTGCCATACAGCATTGAGTCTCACTCGTCATGCAAATTAAAAAATTCTAACATCATGTACATGTAAGTCATACAAGTATGTGATAAGTACAATGCAAATCTGTTGGTAAATGCATATGCATCGGGAGAGGATAAATTATTAGCTGTGTACATTTTCATAATGTAAATGTTGATCTGTTATAGTGACTCTATCAGTTGTTGTCTGGAGTTGTATCACATTGTATATTTGTTCTGCATTTGCAACATGTATGCGCTTGTCAAGCTATCAATCAATCAATTAATCAATCAATCTGTGGCATTAATATTATCAATTACAAATAATCACCAATCTCTTAGAGGTTTTAAACGTGTTCAACTTCTATAGGATTTATCTAAGTTTCCATTCTGAGGTTAGTCCTACGAGCCTTGATGAAAAACGATCAGGGAGGATGAAACCAGACTTTAATTCCAGAACAAATAAATTAATAACATACTCGGTTTGATTAATGACTAAATACTTTTTGTGATAGGTTGAAGATCCTCTTCAGGCCTTTCCTCATCTATTATGCAAAACGATCAAACCTCCTTTGTCTAAACTTTGTGTGATCACGCACTGTGACTTGCAGATGGTAGTCCTTTAAAACTGAATGTGATATTGTACTTAGGTTCATACAAAAAGCAGAATCTATAAGAAGAGTGCCTTAACTGCAGAAATGTTTTGCAACTTCTTTCATAAAGCCTTTGAGATTGTAATCAAGGTAGCTATTTCGGGCAACACCAAAGATATCCTTATACTATGCATTACTTTTCGTATTCTGAACAACCATTGTGCATCCTTTTTCAAAAGATAAATCATACATCAGCTGACAACTACAGTGCATTTGTGACAAGAGCTGCCCTTTTAAGATAAAATTACTTTTGCAACTGATCCAGTCCCTTTGTAACGTCCTTGAAATGTCAACATCTTAAATAAGACATATTTAAGACATTTCAGCTTCCACACCGATAAACCAACAATACGTGTATATAAATTTAGAACACAATTTAATTGAAAGCAAACAAGAACAATTTAACTGTAATATTTTAAACCTGCCTATGTGCTTGGACGTGTATTGCTACATTACCTGACTGCATTCTCTGATTTCTTTTGATAATGATGGCAATGCATTCGTGTAGAGCATAAAACCCTATATATCGCTTTAGTTATTTATAAACCTGATCAAGGGTATCCTGAACAAACAACTTAAAGCTGGGTGTCAATCAAATATGTATACAAATTACTTCAAAACACGTAAACAAACAACTTTGTTACGTTTGAATATTACATCAATATGCATCATTGGCAATGGGGTTGGTTTTTTTAATTCTTAAGAATACATTGGGGTGTCTATTGCACATAATGTAAATAGAACAACGCATTGCTTGGAACGTCTTTGTTGAATTGACATACGTCTCAAGGCTAAAGATCAGGTATTGAAAGGACAGAGAGATGAGGTAATATATGGTTCTAGAGAAGCAGAGGAGTAGAGATCTTTACAGAGGATGACATCACATGTTTAAACAACAAATGTTTAAACTTGCCAAACATGAAACATATTAAAAATATGATTATATAAATGAATGCCTGTGAATAATTAAAAAAAGAGACATTGGGTCTAGTTCATCAGGCTTTAATTAACACACAATATCAGGTTAAACTTGGTTCATTACGCAATATTGGAACTGGAGAAGAAGATTAAAACAAATCTACGATTAATAATTCCCAATTGGCCAACGTGTCCTCAAATTAGATTTCTCTCAAGCCAATGGTCCTTGAGAAGAAGTCGAATTGAGCGTTTTATTTTGATGAGCAAAAAAAGAAAGATCTCGAACTGTTCTTAAACTGCAATCCATAAATTATGATGATGGTGCCATTATAATTTACAGTTCAATAGATTACATATTTCTTTTCACACATGTTAACTTAGCGAATTTCAATATATAAAGAAACGTTTGAGTTTGAAACTGCCTTTAAATATATATAAAACAAATTTAGAGTAATTCAGGTTTCAAATTGAATGCCACTAAATTGTATTTTGTTATATTTGTATTGTAATTTCGATCTCAGTCATACACAAGCATGTTTTAGGAAGCATTCTCTTCCCACAGAGGTGACTTAACTAAATCTCTTTACATGTGACTGCAAGGGTCAAAAGTCCGCTTTTATTGTGAGACTCCTTGAGTTGAATGGTGCTGATGAAACTATCTATCTATCTATCACTTCCTATCTGTAGGTATCTTCAAGTAATTCACTGCCATTGTCTGTTTGATGCATCTTCTAGATGGGAAGCAAGACGGTATTTCTTAAGCTATTATATATTTTTGAATATACAAATGTCAATCCTCATAAGCAGTAAAAGTGAGTGCTGTAGCAACAAATATATATCATATTTGCTTCATTATAATTGTTTCAGAAATAATATCCGAATTACACCAAATATCACATTATATCACAAACTATGAATATTATTTCAAGAATGTTTATTTCAACATTACATGCAATGCTATAACTTCATCATGACATAGTATATATACAAAGAGAGTACATTTTATACAATTACAGATATACATTGTGCATGCATGGCGAGTTATAAAGATATTTGTCTAACAGTTTTACCAAAGTTTTGCTCGTCATGCGACATTACGCTGGTATGCTTATGAATTCAGACGAGGTTACAAACCTTGACACACCAATCTAAGGTGATACTGACCGGAACTAAAATGAAGTGCTAATGTCGACTTTATTTATTTTCCATGTCCATGTGAGCTGCACTAAACCATAACCAATGTCTAGGGGGATATCAACAAATTATGAACTGACATTTACAGATCTAAGTTCAGACATGGTGCCTAAATCGACCTATCAGTTTCATGTTTATATATTATGGTCTGTAAGTTTTGGCATTACTGAAACATCGTATGATGGCTTCATCGTCTTGTGTACTGACATACACGAACTCACAGTCAACCTATATCTGGATATTTAAGAGTTCTTGACTGACTTGATTCCTTGATATCTTGTGGTAAAAGGCAAGATATTATTTGTCAGACGAGGATTATTACACTGAATTAAATTTTAACTCTTAATAAGTAAACGAAGGAGAAAAGTTAGACATAACGGCTTTTCAAAATTAAGACATCAGATTTAAAAACTGGTGTTAGTCTTCTTTGTACTTCTGGTTGACAGGTAACAAATACCATGGGCTTGTGATGGACAATAGTTTGTAGCCCATAATATTTCATGCAGGATTTAAATAAATTATTTCCCATGCTTGTTTTGGCAAAGGTTCCCTTACATTTCTTAAATGCTTTGCTATATCAGTAAATATATCAACATACAGAAGTATCTGATAATATGCATGTGATTTCAATTGCATAGATAAGACTTTAGGTAGTCATATTAGTGTAAATAAGATGAACACTAAAATAACGTCTGCACCTCATTTAGCAGCTGTCAGATCAATCAGATGATAGTGAAATGTCAAAACATATCTGTGATGACATATTGCGCATCTGTATATTCATTAGCGATTATAGACAGTTTACAGTTATGGAACATTAACTTAATGAAATGTGTATTAGTGAAAAGTGCCAAAGTAGAAAATAAACACGTTATTACAATCAAATTAATTAACTGAACGTTTCCAAGTCAAGGTTTTATATACCTTTAAGATATAGAGATTATTACACAAGGAAGTGTATCCTGTGACTTTTACGAAACGAGTGTGAATTTTGTTGTGATTTATTATTTATTGCCCGAGCGAGAGAAAGGGTTATACATATATTTGCACAACTTTGAAGTATCATAATTTCTTTATTACCCTTCTTCTCCATTTGTTTCAAGTATAAGTAACCAAGAAACGGCTTTATGACGTCACAGACAATGAAATCGGGAAATAAGTGTTGCTCGGTTATTTTCAATCATAGGGGTAATGAAAAGTGATTTGGTACATCTGTACTTTGTCTCATATGACGGATGCTGATACAACTAATCTGTTTGTTGTGGTAAATGATGAATATTTCTAAACCTCTACTCAAAGGACAGTCTTCTCAAACTGCTAACAGAATGCAACATATAAAGTCTAATTCAGATCTTTTTAATTCTTAAAATGCTTTTACATTATTTCTAACGCTGAAAAGGCAAACGTGACACATCCTACATACACCAACTTGATGTTTGACCACCTTCATATAGCATTGATGAATGTATGTCAATGAATAATCATTTTCAATATACAATCTCGAGTTGCACCCCCTACAGAACACAACAGTTTAAATAACCGTTTGCAGCTTTGAGCTGAAACTACGAAAATGTTAAAACAATTTATGTCAGTAACTGCCATACCACATATGAGGTTGTAAAGTTATATAGCTTATAATTTAGGCTCCGGAAAAGATTTCAAACAGCTGTGTAATGTGTACACACGCACTTTCAACGAAAAATTGGAGAACTGTATACCCTAGCGTATTTTTGGTGTCAGTTACATTCCAAGATGAACTATATTTCCCTTTGGATCAGACCAAACTTTTGTTCATGTACACTCATGTCATTCAGTTCAAAATAATTCTGGTAGGAGAGACCCTTAACCAATTTGTCATCTCCATAACCCTGGAACATAAACTGCCAAGATTTGAAACTAATTATTCACCTTCCCGCATTAATACAATCATGTTGACAGAATACTACATTGCAGAAGAATACATCAGTATTCTCCATGATGTCACAGCTACTGAAGTCTACAACACTACTGTTTAAAAAGTAATTGTGGAAATAAACAGACAAGTATCCGAGTGCAGTGTGTTACATTTTTCCAATAAATCTACTTGGGTAGCAGTTATTTTATTGGCTGAAGAAACAATCCATCCTTTCGGTATCTGACCTAATTGGGAAATTGCTTAAAGGCGCTGTAGCAGGTTGTTCTTTCTAAAATATAGTGCTCTAAGGAAAATGTAAATTAAATATGTGTTACTAATGGCTAAATAAGACTCCTGGATTAATAAAAAAAAAGTTCTAAAACGAATGTTTGTGGTTTGGTTAAAGCATGCAAGTCCATTTCCTTTTGAGTATGTTTCCCTTCGAGCGGAAATTTTGAACTTGAATGTCTGTTTGTCTTGTGCAGTGTCTCCTAAAAACATCGTGATAAACGATTAAGGCAGTTCACTCAAGTATGTTTCAAGATGGAAGGGTCAACCATCTTGCTCTCAAAAATCGCTTGAGACCTACAAATCTACACATCCCAGTCAAGAGTTCAACAAATGTTGCTGCACATGTCGCATTTTTTTCCCCATTTGGAAATATGCTTTTTTGCTGGTTAGGCTTATTGGGTCAAGTACTGAGAATTTTACCCTCGAAGTTACATTAAATTGTTTAAATTTTGATAATAAACGGCACATTTTTTAATACAGTATATGCAAAATTGTGCAACAGCCTATCTCATGGAAAAAAACTAAACAATAAATGATAGACAACAGCATAATTATCTGTTTGTGATATTATGTTATATCATCCAGTTAACTCCATCCATTTCTTTGCCAACAAAGTAAAATGCATACGGAATTAAAATCTACATAATAATCTTGAAAGTATGAATATTCATGATAACTCAGTTAACAATGGTTCAGAATGAATGTTGGTTAAGTAATGTCATCTGACCACTTTTCCAGTGGTTACTGTCATATTAATGTCATATAAGTGGTAATACACTTGGACTAATGTGAAAAGCTCCACTCGCAAAGCGAGAATCACAGCTAGAGTTGTCTTAAGCTGAGAGAAAATATCCAAGCAACTAGTTGCTTATTAAGAAAATATCACTCGTTATTAAACATTTAAACATTCCGTCATTGTAGGTACATATATGAAGGGATCAAAGTGTAAGTAATTGATTCAAGACATAATCGATTCAATGAAGAACTCCTAAGATTGCCTGAACATGTGCCATCACGTCTTGGCTTAAAGTACTCCTGCTGATCAAAGCTGGTAAGCCATCAGGATTTTCAGTCATATACACAGTGTGTTGGTACGCTACTATAGTTATGATGGGATTACAGAAAATAACTCGTGTTCGAGTATAATAACACAGCTTATTTCCTGTGGTGGCAATCAATATATATTTGATCATCATTGAATACAAATATACAGGATATTGGAAAAGAACCTTTAGATATTATTTAAATATGTCACTGAAAAGAAACGTGCTTACATATACCGTTGATAAGTTACTATATTAGACTAAAACATAGTATTCTATCCCAATAAAGATGATTTGATATGTAACAATGTCTAAGCATCTATATCCTCTTTAAGGAATAATTTCTGTGTTTAAAAATCTTGGTTGCTCATCAGATTAACTTGGAAATGAAAAGAACATAAATGACTGAAAGAAATGTAAGTTATATGTTTTATGATAATTTGAACTATTTCTTGGATATTGAAATAGTTTTGAGCCGTTAAAATATGCCCATCAAGACTATTGAAGCACACACGTTTAGTAGGATCACTTTATATATACATATGTTATCAAGTTAGAACTTTTCCTGAAAAACATTGGTTGAAAGAGTCAAGTTTGTCATTCTTTCTGTATAATAGACATTTTGAACACATCAATTTTAATGAACACTGTTCCTTATGTATCTGATTAGAATGATGTTACTGTTTGTCATTAATTTTGACAAGCCTTGCCATTAATAGTAGCTTGCTATTGGTTGTCTTGCTTTTGTATGTAAAATGGAGTTCGGATATAACAGCTATAAACAAGTAAAACAATCATATTAGACAAAACATTCCATTCACTTTGAGTATTACAATTACCTCTTATAAACCACAACTGATGTATAAACGTTTAATGAAGGTAAAATAAAGACCCCAACAAAATGAATCACAAAAACAAAATACAAAGAAATACATTGAGTTCCGCTGATGCTTACGTATTATTAATTTACTTTTCACAAAATGAATCACAAAAATAAAATACAAGGAAATACATTAAGTAACGCTGATGCTTACGTATTATAAATTTTCCTTTTTAAATGTCTTCAATGTCTTCATTTATTCAGGTTTGTTCAGAGGACGAGAAACTGCAATTGACTCTCATGCACTCATGAAACAAAAGATAATATATATACACAGAAGAAGCAAAGGTAGTCAAGAATGAAAGAAAAGGATAGTTAACTTTTAATTACATTACTTCCCACTAACAGCAGGCTTTCATCTCGTTACATGCAGGTGATCTTGTGGCTGTGTGGTGTGGTTGATCTGTTCATCATCTTCAGAGATTCAAATAGAATGGGAGCTGATACTTTACCTTCTAATTACATCGCTTAATCACTTAAGTGTTTTTAAAAACAAGAAGATACCTTCCAACTTCACATGCTGTATAACTTGTTGATTTTCTTTTGATCATAAGTTAAGACTGAATAAGCAATACAAAGAGTGAAATTCAACAATCAGTCAAAATGATTGGTTGAACAAAGGTTTGCACATACACAGGTATGTTCCTCGATTGCTAAAACAGTGATTTTGCAGAAATTTAAAAATACATTCAGTCACAGAATACTCACTTTTCCTGCCATGTTATGATGACAAATAGTATTCTTAGCAATAATGTACGAAGCTTATATTATATTTTAGACAGAGGGAGGGGGGCTTGGACTTGATGATTTGTAATGCCTTTTTATCTAAAATTTAATTACATTTCCCAGAATTTTTACGCAGTGTTTGGTGAATGGTAAATGTTTCTAATTGTTGTAGTATATGTTTGGTGTCACACAATTATGGACATGGGAAGCATTTCAGGATCAAACAAATAAGTGGAACAAACAAATGATGACCAACATTTTTAAACATTATACCTTCTCTGTAATCCTGTGGTGTTGACAATTTTAAAATATGTGTTAACATCCTTTTATTCTCTAGAATTGTCTACATTTATTTTGTGCATCTACATTGACCCTTGATAGTTTGTAATAGAAAATTATATGGCTACACTCAGATGGTGAAACTTCCATATTGACGTAACAGTTCACTGAGTGAAAGGAAATACATTTATCACACAATGGAGGTTGTTATCAGTGCAACAAACTCATAAACTTGGTACCTAAATCTGATATATTTGCAAATTAGGCACAATAAACACTTCTACTTTCCCAGAACTGCAATCACATCATACAATTTTTCCATCACGCTCTAAGTCTTATTGATCCGCAGATAAAGCTAAAACAGAAAACTTGTGAAAAGGCTGATAAAGATCTATCTGTTTTTAAATGAATCTATTGACTGTGTATGTATTATACAATTGATAAATACTTAACAATCGGTAACCATATAGTCACTTGTTGACAAGGATGATCGATATGAACGTTTGGTTATGCTTTACACGTATTCATATAGTTTGACCAAAGTTGGTAGAATTTCGTAACATACTTTGGTAAATATCCCCCCCTTTCAAATATATTCAAAACAAGAAGACAGTCATCAACATCCCCCGCCAGAGCCAAGAAATTGGAAAAAGGGCAATAATTCGAAATAATTGTGCATTACTCATTTTCATTCCATCAAGGTATGTATGCCCTTAAGCAACACACCAATTTTGGTTCTCCTATCTTAAATAGTTTCTGAGAAAGACTGTTGACTTTGGAGATACTTTTAACAAAGTCCAAAACAACGGAACAAGGGCAATAACTCCGAAAAAAAATTTGCACGATTCTCATTTTCGAACTCCATCAAGGTATTCATGCCCTCAAGCAGCTCATCAAATTTGGTAACCCTTTCTTAAACGGTTTCTGAGAAAAACTTTCCCTTTTATCTCGGACGGACGGACGCACGGAAGGAGCCCAGACCTATATCCTCCTTCCACTTCGTGGCGGGGGGATAATAAACAATATGATGGTTACTTGGAACAAACAAATAAGTGAATTTTGCTCTCTATTACTCTCGACCTCTTATGTGTGATCTCTCTTTAATTCTAAAGATCATGACAAAATAAGTTTGATATGATTCCATATAGCTTCATCAGGTTACTACGTTTGTTAAATGTATTATATACTTATCAGTGTCCATTCTAAAAAGTATGTGTCTCCCCATCATATAGAACAAAGGAAAGTTTTTACAAATATAGTTAAGTCAAATTATTGAAATTGATTTGGTATTGAACATGAACATTTGAATACGGGTATTGTGTTTGATTTATGAATAAACGTCCGAATAATGCACTGAAGAACATTTTAAGGTTCTAGAACCCTTGATGTCTTCAGTCAATTCGTATGTGCAGTATACTGTGATCTATATGATGTGTTACCATTGCAACAAAACGATTTCTTCTCAGGTACACTTGAGACCACGAGCATGTAAAATAGTGTACTATTTATTTATATATTTATGCTCCAGGAAGATGTATTCTGTCAACACGTCTACATTTAACTCAAAGGGGATTTTCTGTCACTTGCTTTAGGACCCAAGATGATATAGTAGTAGAAGACAGGATGCAAGAAATTGCGTTTGCAGCATGACTGTTTACTAACACAATTACTGCAGTAGAGAAGTCGACCATAGAAATGCTTTGGTAGAGATACATAGCTGTAGTATGTGCTGTATGCGCTTGGGGCAAAAGCTCATTTAACCTATGTTCTGTATCATGTATCATGTAAGGATAGTATATATAGTTTAGTTGCATGCCATACACTGACTCAAACGTGACGGTTTCCGTTATATAGAGCTCATCACCAGAAAGTCAAACCAAATACAACACATTATCTTTTATCAGATACATGTAATTCGTTGCCTGGTATAAGTAGATATTCGACTCCACTTGACTTTGGGTCAGCTATGTTTATCAAAGCTTTCAAAAAACGTTTTAACGTTTTTTTTGAAAATTGGAATGGAAACGCCCGTCTGTTCCGACCACCCCAATCTGTTGAAATGTTTAACCTTGTAATTGCTGGTCATTGCAAATAACAGATGTAATGAATACTCTCTCATTCTCTCAGGAGCGTTAATGTCTTGTCCATGTTATTCTACCCTGTTTGGCGGATACTGACTGCTTTTGGCATCTTTGACAACACTTAGTATTGTTTTGGTGTTTTCATACATTTCACGAGGGCTTATATAGAATGTGACATGAAAACTCTCATACTATACTATATTTGTCATATATTGCCACCTAGGGTTCCAGCCTCAAGTCAAGGTTTGATATTGTTTTATGCGCTTGACGGCAGGATGATACAGGTTATCTGTCCTACTGGCTTATACAGGGTGCTCCATGGATACATATACACAATCTATGTATTTTAAAGCAACTATACTGATGTTACATCACCTGGCATGATAAAAAAACATAAAATAAGTTATGTATATGTATATATATATTAATATGGAATTAATATATGAAAATGATATGAATAAAGCTTATTTGCATTATCATCAAAAGCAACTTAAACAAATACATTTCACACTGTTTATTCCCATGCTTAAACATAAGTACAATGTGAAAATACATAATGACTCCCTAAAATTAATGACAAGTGCCATACCGCATTTAGTCTCACTCGTCAAGCAAATTAAAAAAATTCTAACATCATGTACATGTAAATCATAAAAGTAGGTGACAAGTACAATGCAAATCTGTTGGTAAATGCATATGCATCCGTAAAGATAATCGAAGACGATTAATTATAAGCTGTGTACAATTTCACAATTTAACTGTTTATCTGTTATATCGACTCTATCGTATGTTGTCTAGAGTCGTATCACATTGTATATTTGTTGCATTTCTAACATTAATGTGCTTGTCAAGCTATCAATCAATAAATTAATCAATCAATCAATCAATCTGAGACACTTAATGTTATCAATTATAAATAATAACAAATTCTGTTTGTTTTTTAGTTCACCCAAGTGTGAATAAAATCATGATTACTTGAACACAAACACAATGTGTTTGTACTTCATCTATAGAAAGATTTGGTTAATCTCTAAGAGGTTATAAACGTGTTCAACTTGTAAAGGATTTATAAGTCGTTCTATTCTGAGGTTTATCCTACGAGCTTTGAGGAGAAACAATCAGGGAGGGTGAATCCAGACTTTAATTAAATAATTAAATTAAAAAATTAAAAAATTCTTTAATCAAATAAATCAGTAACATATTTGGCTTGATTAATTACTAACTACTGTATGTGGTAGGTTGAAAATCCTCTTCAGGCATTTCCTGATCTAATATATCAAACTATCAAACCTCGGTTGTCTAGAATTTGTAATATCAAGTATGATCAAGCACTGTAACAAGCAAATGACTGTCCTGACTGTGAACGTGATATTGTAATAAAGTTCTTACAAATAGAAGAATCTAAAAACATGTGCCTTGATTTCATAAATGTAGATGCTGAGGAAAATACATTTAAATCTTCTACCGCTTCATGTGATGGATTCTGCAATTCTGCATCCTCTTTTTGAAACCTTTGTGATTGTAATTAAGGTAGCAAGTATGGGCAGCATTACAGATTAAGAGAAATTCGGCAAGTTTGTATCTTCTAAAATAACAGAGACATCACACACTTGCCTTTCAATTACAAAAAAAAAAGATAACCTCCCGAAAAGCTCCGAAATCCTGTTTGTAAATAGTGACAGAAGGCCTTGATGCCGTGCTCTTACATAAGGCACATTACAGCACATTTCGGAATCAAACGAGGCAATTCTTTTGAAATCCTATCTAAATACTGCAGAGGAATTATTTTGATTCTTAACATTTTATTTATTTATAATTTAAAAGAGATATCCCAATACCATGCATTTGTTTTCTTATTCTAAACAACCTTTGTGCATAATTGTGTAAAAGCTATGTCATACATGAGCTTACAACCATAGTGCATTGTTGAAAAGAGCTGCCATTTTAAGATCAAATGAATTTGGCAACTGATTCGGTCCCTTTGTAACTTGAGATATCAACATCTTTAAATAAAACAGGGAAAAAGATCCAGGTACGATTCTTAAAATGTTTGTTATTCTTTTAGACATTTCAACTTCAAATCATGATCGAAAAACCTTCTTTGGGGTAAGAAATTGAAATGCTTATGCGTTCAGACGAGGTTACTTTGACACACCAGTCTTGAGTGCTACTGACCGTTACTAAGATTTAGTGCTAATGTCGACTTTATTTACCTTCCATGTCTATTTGAGATGCACTAAACCATGTCCAATGTCTAGGGGGATATCAGCAAATTATTGACTGACATTTACAGATCCAAGTTCAGACATAGTATCTTAGTCTACCCACCAGGTTCATGTTTATATGGGATGGTCTCTTTGGCATTATGTCAAGCACCGTCGGACGGCTTCATCGTCTTGCCTATTGATAGACACGAACTTACAGTCAATCTATATCTGGATATTAAGAAGTCCTTGACTGACTTGATCCCTTGGTATATTGTGATAAAAGGCAATAGATTTTTATCAGAAGAGGCGAATTGAAATGATATTCATAAGAGTTCAATATGTAAACTCCAATTTGAATGTAAAACAATAAACAAACACTTGAGATGATGCAATGTAAATTGATGAATTTCTTCATTTGTGGAACCACATTGAGGAAATGAAGAACTTTGTTATAATAAATATCATATTACTAAAAGTAAAGCAGTTTAGGAATGTTCCTTTTAAATAGAAGAAACATTAGCAATGTTCCGTTTTAGGTAGACCAAATTTCCTTTTTGCTGCAATTTATCAAATGATTACTTGCATATGTATATTGGAATTTGTCATACAAAACATAGTTGATGGATCATTTTGCATTCATTTATCATGACAGCTGTACTGAGATGTGTTTCATAATCTTCCCACTAGACATGTTGTATTTGTTTGAATTTGGATATGGTGGACATGATTATTGATACTTTTAGTAAGGGTTACTAATTAACAGTTTTTAAGATTACTGATTGAGATGTATTCAAAAGACTTTGTTGGCTGAGTGTGATGTAATTGTATTCAGTTAAAAGAAGACTTTGAATATAAGGGACATTTGATTTATATTTTGAGGAAGAAGAGGAAAAGAAAGCAATTACTGGTTTTCAAAAGTAACACATTATATTCTAAAAATGACTTGTTAATAAGTTACCTGGTTCATGGGCAGGTGCTCGATGGTCGTTTGTAGGTAAACATATTTGTAGGGTTTAAAAAAGATTTCATATCTAATATAACATAAGCTTGTTCTGGCAGGTTTTGGCTTATCAATAAATACATCATCATATAGAAGTATGAGGTTACTTCATTTGATTTCAGATCATAGATAACACTGTATTGGACTTGTATCGTCATATTAAAGTAAATATTATGAACAGCTACTTAAGCACCTGCCAGATCAATCAGCTGATAGTGAAATGTCAAAACATCTTTGAGATGACCTTTTACGTATTTGTATATTTATTTGCGATTATAAACTGTTTGAAGTTATGGAACATTAACTTAATGAAATGTGTATTATTGAACCTGCCAAAGTAGAAAATAAACACGTTATTACAATCATTTACGTAAATTCACATGAATGTTAAAATTTACTTCATCCCATTAAATAAAAGAATCCCACTTTTATAACATATCTTGTAGGAAGTTGATCTGGAAACACCATTAATATACCTTTGAGGTGTATAACTTGAACTATTTTACAGACTAGGTACGAGAGGAAACATGTGAAAGGTATATAACATTGATCCTGTATATAGATTGCGTTGTTGTCTTTCCCACCTGCTTGATGATGGTAATAGGATCTGTACCTGTACCTGTACCGTTATGTAACATCTTGTTTGTATTTAACAGTCACCGTGAATCCCTTTTGATATGAGCATGATTTTGACCCGCGGTTTTATAGACTGGCGATAGTTCTGTGTTCTGTGTGTCCTGTTTAACACATGAGAACAATCAAATAAGGACTAAGAGTATGACTCATATGTACACCTCTGTAGTGTTAGAAGTAAATAAGAGAAGCAAAAAGAAAAGTCAGGATTGTGAAAGGAAGCAACGCTTCGAGTTTATATACATGATATAGTTTCATAAATATGTAAACTTTTATTTTAGCGGCTGTGCTTAAAAGTTCACCATTTCTATCACTAAAACCTGTCAACTGTGGTAACAAGTTGTACGTAGAACTGAACGTGACGTCTAAATTATAGGATTCTCGTGTTCTTGTATGATGAGCATGAATATGGTGAAGAGATTTGTAGGAACATATTTCGTCTTGCTTTTCTTTGAACAATCATTGTAACGAGATAATGGTTGCAACATGTCGGAAATTTACCATGCAGTTTAAGTTCATTACACTATAATATTTCCGTTTTATTTTTATCAACAAGACATGACTTTGTCAATCTCTATCTAAGCTCTCTTTTGTAGTAGGGGGTCACACGAAAAGATTTACTCATGTTTTAGTTATGGTTCAGATTTGCATCAGAAATTCAACATATCTTTCTGGTTCCATGTGATCGTTGATATTACTAGTTTATGAGGTACACTTTTATAAGAATATATTTATACTTATATAAGAAAACATCATTGACAGCAAACAGCAAAATCGCTTACCACCTGATAATAGAAGATCAACTTGACAGATATAATGACATGATAATGTCAGATACATTTTTGCTTTGTCGTAGCTTGAATAAAACTACTTCTTTAAAAAATGATTAATGTTAATGCTTATGAAGTCATTACTTATTAACGTTCTTTTATGTGTTTAATTCATGTGTGTTCCAGAATACCAGCGCTTAATATCAAGACTTACATTTTATCCGACAGTTGTTGTGTTGAAACCATTTCAGAGGACACTAACATACTTTAGTGTTCAAGGAGCTGTAGCAAGGGTTTCCTACTGTAAAAAAGTGATCTTACAAAATTGTAAATACGTGATACCAATGGCTAAATAATACTAGTAAAAATAGTTAAAAAACGAACTACATATATAATCTTTTTTATTCCTCCACAAATGAAGAGTACGGGAAAAAAAATCATCAATGAAAATATTTAAACAGCTATTTTACAAAAAGTTCTGAGAAGCTGTTCGGTATCACGACGACATACGATTGATATGAAGAGAGAGAGAGCTATCGAAAAATAGCTTTGAACATCATGGTGATGTATTTTACACTCAAGGCAGAGAACTCATTTATGTCCTCGTTGATCAGGGGAAAGTCAGTCCTACACGACAACAAGCACTCCATGAGCTCAGTCTGGCTCATGTTATCGAGTTTCACATTGAAGTCAATTTGTCCGACATTTATCAGGCTCATCCACAGTTCATCCCGAGTTTCATTAGTGTATTCACACACAAGTACGGCGTGAGTTAGAGGATCACCATACACTACACCACACCTATGACACAGTCCAGGTTCACATGTATCTCTCACAGTAGCACAGGCTTTGATGACAAAGTTAGCTTGCCGTCTGAGGGTTGGTTCGATCAGTGACATTGTCCATGCAGGATGGACTTCGAGCTTGGGATGTATTCGCTGGAACTTGTGTAGGTCAGGGTCATCTCCTAAACGACTGTTCCATTGTGTCACGTGGTATTCTCTGACTGACTTCTTTACAACTCTCTTCCAGTTCGAGCGTTTTGCAAAGATTCCTGATTGTAGAAACGTTTCCAAGTGCCCATAAAGTTTAAATTTCTTGAGCACCCTGACTACATCAGGCACGTATCCAAACGATGACGATGTCATTGCCGCTCAAAATTAGTTCAAGTTATATGATTGATGTAGCGAAACCTAAACAGACAGAGAAGTGTTTTGATATTGTACAATGATGGAATGGTAAACCATCTTGCTGTCTGAACTCTCAAATACGCCTGAGACCTACAAATCTACCTCTCACACTAAAGAGTTCGTGTAATGAGATGTTTTACCAATTAATATGCAATATATTCTATAACGTTAATAATACAAGGCAAATTTGATAAAACTTGATGTGCAAAAACGTGCTTCAGCGTCTTTAATTTGACATGCTGGAAGACTATGGGTTCAGTGATAGCACGTACTGCCAAGTAGGGGACAATGCTGCATTAATTTCAATTTGCATAACTTGGTATTGTGTTCACTGTGCAGAATTTACCTTCAGAATTTAGGCAATTAAATAATGTATGATTTTATAAATACACATGTGAATGACACATTACACAATCGCCAGTAAACACCTGTAGTGCGATAGGGAAAATATACTATCTATCTATGAAAAAAAGATTGATATATACAGTGATGATACAATCGTTTGGTAGCATAGCACGACAAAGTATTGACATTTACAGATTTAAAAAAAATCAGATAAAAACCTCAATTACTTTACAAATGTTGTTATGTTTTCTAGTGTCTTAATTTTGTGTTCACCTTTGAAATTATGTATCATGGTACAAGACCTAAAAACATGTAGACATCAAGCCAATAAAACGCTTCAATGTTTCAAATCAAAGAGGGAATGCTCCAATAAATGCCTCTTCATGTTCAACTCCTCATTATCGATGTAATTGTTATGTCTATATTGACATATGGGAGCAACGTTTAGGGCTTCTATGCAGCTAAAGACACTTCATTTCATTTTCTAAAACTATTTTGCATTTGAACAGGTTTACTCCAAAATTAGTCTGGATGGGTGAAATTGGACATTTGTCCATAACAGTAAACCGTTACATAGAACTCATGTAATATTAGGCAAGGCTTCTGTATTAATACAGAAACATAAATGTGAAACATGCATATGCATTCGAAAGGGAACTTAGAAATATATTGACTGTCGGACTTAAAGTGTAAAGAAGTTACATTTTCCTACGACTTTGGTTTAGTTTAGGATTACCAGGGTCCTATACAATTATCCAGGAATTATCCGATTCAGTCATCTGATAATCTGACATTGCCAATGGGTAATCCGATTTCCTGTATATAACTTATCCACAATGGTTAAATGTGGGTGCAATAGGGAAGTGGAGGATAGACTTGAGAATACAATTGCCAAAACAACAGGATTACAAAGATATTCACAAATAATGCTTCAACATGTTGGTTAACTTGTTTTGGTAGACGTTCTTGTAGACTTGTAGTGCTAAAATCCTCAGAAACGTAATTAAGTTTTAGTTAAAAAGGCATTATAATCATCACGTCCAAGCCTAAATCCCTCTATCACATAAATATAAGCTTTGTATATTTTTGCAAAGAATACTACGAGTATTACATACCAAGTAACGTTAGAAATTCTGAACTGCATACATTTTTAAATTTGTGAGTTTTACCAAAGTAATTTCAGTAAAATCAGTTTTTTCAGCTATCGAGAAGCATAGGTGTGTTAGTGCAAATCTTTGTTTGACAAAGTGTTGAATATCAAAGAACAGACCATCTGTTCGCCTAATTCATCACATATACAGCCTTTCCTAATAGTCAAAAGAATATGTGTTACACAGACTGACGTTTGAAGATAACTTTTCGTTCCAAAACACATTTAAGTGAGTCAGCATTGTAAGTAGAGAATGAATAATCAGAGAAAATCTTTTTCATTCTCTGTGCATATCGGAAGATGATAAACAGATGTACCACATCATACAGTCACAGGATCACATGCACGTAACGAGATGAAAGTCTGCTGTTCCTGTGAAGTAATCTACTTAAAAGTTAACTAGCCTTAGCTTTCACATTACTTTTCCTCAATACTATGTTTTCTGTTGTTCTTAACTACCCCTGCTTCTGTTCTGTATATATATTATCTTTTGTAACTCGAGTACATGAGCGAGTCACACAACTTGTCAATTGCAGTTTCTTGTCTACATAAAATACAATTTAAATGATCATGGGAGACGTTTGGAAGGTATATTAGATATATGAGCATAAATCTTTTCAAAATCATTGCATTTTCATGTTCACTCTGGTTACGTTTTTTAATTGTACATTGTTTAATCGTTTAAATATACTTCAGTTTAGCTGATTTAATTCATAAGCGGAAATTGTAATACTTAAAGAGAATCGAAGAAGTATTCAAAGATTTGTTTTCCTAAACTTTGAATGTTGTTATATCCGGAGTCGATTTAACAAATGACAGTCAATCAACCAAGATAAATGTTCGTTCAATTCTTAAAAGTAAGGCTTGCCAATATGAATGATCAAGACAGATGAATGATCCCCAATGGACAAAATCCCCAAGGACAAAAACTCCAAGGACATAATCCCCAGTGGACATAATCCCCAGCCCTATAACAACAAAATGGACAAAATCCCCAAGGTGATTAACAATGTTTTGTTTTCTTTACTGACAATGAACTTTGGTAAATTGTTGTTTTTATAACCTAATCAACTTTGTCTTTAATCAAAGGTATCAGTTACTGAGAAGTTTGAGAAATTGTTGTTTTGACAAATGGCTGTCTTTAATCACTGGTAGTAAATGTTGTTTTGATAAATGTTTTCTTTGATCACAAGTATTAGTATACTGAGAATGAACTTTTGTAAATTGTTGTTTTTATAACCTTATCAACTTTGTCTTTGATCACAAGTAGTAGTTTATTGAGAATTATTGTTTTGATAACATTATAATTTTTTTCTTTGATCAGTAAAAGTAAGCCACTCATCAATCTCATCGCATTTAGAATAACCTCTGATCATGTAGCTTGTGTTATGACTTTACTGATATAACTACTATTGGAAATTGACATATGTACTGTAGTACCACTATGGAGATTATCAAGAGTAACAAGGGTGGCGTTAAGCTGGCCCTAGATGGATATATGGACACCAAGAAGAGTGCCTCCAAGTCTACCATGCGTTCGGATTGTTCTGCTAAGAAGTCGTTTAAGTGCTCAGCAATCTTGAAGACAAACCTGTCCTTCGAAGATCCAGAGTCGGAATCGTCGCCGTGACAACAACCAGGATAAACTCAGAAACCTCTGCCTTGCATATGGCGATGGCAGAATGAAATTGCCAGACTTTTTGAAAAGCATAGGTCACCCTATAAGGTTTCACTGAAACTATACTGTTTGAAAGTGCTATGTAAAATGCGAGACCGGGATTGTTACTGCTTGCTTGTATGAATAAAATTACTTGTTATTACTTCCTTGCTCTGTTGTATTTTTCATCTTGGGGATTTTGTCCTACCCTTTTGGGGATTATGTCCACTGGGGATTTTGTCCTTGGGGATTATGTCCTTGGGGATTTTGTCCATTGGGGATTTGGTCCTACAAGAATGGCAACCTCGAGTCTTTCAAGCTAAATTAGAGCTAAAGTTTAACACTTCCAAAACATATAACATATCTGTATTTTAGTATTGTTCATATATGTTCCTCTCAAGTTAACCTGATGAGCACCCACGATTGTTAAACTGCTGAAAGATATATTGAGGAAAAGTAAAAGCGTATCTGATAACAAAGACGACTCGGGTAGAAACAAACACGTATAAATACAATAAATATCATACTGTTCATCAGTATCCCTCCTATTCTACCATCCTCTGGCATACTATACACGACACACTCATTTCATGTGTAGATCACAGTCATAACTTGATCATATGACAGTCACAGAACACACATGCTACATACGGGGAAATAATCTAAATCAAAATGAAATCAACTCATTTAAAATCTTTATTGTAACATAAAATGTTATCTCTGTGATCCTTCTGAAAGCTCAACCAGACTATTTTATATTTAAATGTTATTTATATATATCTGTGTATATGATTAGTGCAGTAGCAGTCTAACTATCAACTCAGGTCCGAGGAACCAGGGGAATCTTTCCGTTTCTGATTTAATGATTTGACATTTCGGAATTTAATTCGTATACCAAAAGGAGCATTATTCTTTGAGAGAGAATATTATTTGCTTTCTATGAGTACTGTCTTATCGAGTCCACAATTGCAGCATATTTCTTTCTATTATAACAATATGCAATAAAATGTATTGTGAATTTCCACTTTTATGTTGTTGGAAGATTTGATGACACATGTCTGCAAATGTTGAAATCCAAACTTATCAGAACAATGACACTTGAGTTCACAATCTTCGTTTGATGTGACTAATACACGGCCCAGTGTGAGACTATCCAGCAGCCGCAGATGTCACTACAAAGCAGGGATTGCACCCATGTCGTTGATCTACTTATTGGAACTATTATATAATGGTGTAAGTGGAGTGATCAAGAGTAAAATCCTCCCAAGTTTGACAATAAATGGCAGAATTTATTGATACGCAATGTAGTCTGGAGACGCGTGTCTGGTTGTGTGATATGCGTTCTGTTTAGATAGCGAATACACAAGTGGACGTTACTGTTGATAAGGAGCGTGTTTGAGCAGTACTTCAACGCTGTTACCATTAGAATACAAACAATTGTCAACTGAACAATTACCATAAAATTACTACAATTTGGTTCCATTTATCTTGTGTCATAATGGCAGATACGATATATTAATTTCCCCACCATAGGTTTTACACTCCTTGGTGGATATAGTATTCAGGTAAATATGTCCACATGAAGGTAGAATTATTCAAGAACCATTCGTTGGAGTCTTTTATATGTGCAACAGTAGTCACACTCATACAGTTTTTTGACCATGATCATTTCAAGGTCACATCCAACTTTTTACTCATTTATGTTTACCCGCTTTAGCGGAATCTCAGGAACCATTCACGGGATTATTATGTTATATGCATCTTGGTGAGACATTAATTTTAAGGACGCAGCGAAACCGTGAACTTGCGTGCTACAGGACGTGTTGAAATAATTTCATGGTCAGTGATCACTACAATACTGTTCTGTCAACTTCACGCTGACATTTGAAAATGTTTGACATTGAACAATCACATATCCACCTATAAAGAGAATTAAACCTATTTGTTTATGTTGACATCTGTCAAACTATGCCGTTGTTTCCCTTTAATTCTGAAATGCCAATTGCTTGTTATTCAAACCATATTACCCGCATAAGAGAAATGGGATGAGTTTGCTTAGGAGGTGAAAAAAGAAATAGTATTTTCGATGCCATATCCATCCATATGATACCTAAAAATTGGCACTGTGAAATTGAATTCTAAATTATTGCTAAGCTAATAACTAAATTCTTTAATCGATACTTTATTTATCACTTCGATTGTTCATTACATCTTCTATATAAAGTGTTTCCTGTCTCGAACTTGAGTTTAAATCATATTTGAATATTGTTGTCATTGCTATAATCTATACTGCTGTTTCTTTCGTCAAACTGTTTACAAAAGGTACTTTCAATTTCATGTATACAATACATAAGTATCAATAAAGTCGCTGATTTCCACGTTAACAATAAACGCTTCTTTGTGAAGGCAAACATGAACTGTCGATGTTATTTACATCATAGTGTGTGAGGGATGCGATGAATTGTACATTGGCTAGACACAAAGACGTTTTAGAGTAAGAATCATTTTAATGATTGCATAGTCATATTTTGTTATTGCCTCAGTATGTATGATGGCTTGTTGAAGTTTATCTCTTGTAGACAGATTGCTTACAGACAATACATGCCGCTGCCTGAAGTTGGAATGGAAATTTACCATTATTGTCTTGTCACGTCAGACAACACCTACTTTGTGCTCCCAGACTTGACTCACGTGAATACACTTTAGATTGACAAAGACGATACTTTCAAGATTAATCTGTTAATTTGAATTCCTCATGCATTTTACTTTGATAGAAATTTACATAGTCAACGTATTATGAGTTAACATAATATAACCAACAGACATGTTGTTGGGTTAGCTAACCATGTATTTCCATTCGAACTTATGTTAAATTCATGTATTTTGCCAACTAGTCAAGATGCTGAAAGGACGATTTGTTGCTTCCGCTAATGAATTACCTGCGCCTCGGGGGGATTTAATACGAGAAAAATGTAACACATTACACTAAGACCTTGTCCTGTTTATGTACACAATTACTGTTCCAGAAAGTAGTGTTGTAGAGATCATTAGCTGAAGCATGCGTGGAAGGTGACCTATGATATATTGGGGAGAATGTACCACTGAAGTAATGAGATGTTTGTCTGCAATGCCAAGTATAGTATCCTGTCAACATGGTTGCAATAATACGGGAAGATGTCGGTTTGTTGTCCAGGATTATGAAATTCACACTGTGATTAAGGATCTCTCTGAACTAATTGACTATTGAACTGAAGTAAAATACAGGTACAGTTACAAGAGTCTGAATCAGTGGGCGATAAAATCGTCTTGGAATACAATGGACATCAAACACATAGTTTACACTACTAAAAGTTAGCTAGCATAAACGTTGGTATTGAAGTAACCTATATGTTATTGTTGTCTTTAAGAGCTTCAAGGCGAAGCTGCAAATAACCCTGAAAATAATTGTTTGTCTTAAATATGACTACACTGAACCGCAAAAAAAATGTCACCACATTTTCTACAGTGTAAAACTAAAAAAAAACTGCTGAGTAGGTTCTTAAAGGTTTTAATTGCTTTTTATAGAGATATGATTTGTAAAGAGATACCCCCAATTCTATACATCACATTATACTGGTTTTATTTTGGATGCCTGTTCAATTATATTTGGAGTGTTGAAATTGCTTTTTTAAAATGGTTTTTGGCAACATATTGCCATTTGACTTAAATATTCATAAAATGTAGAATTTTAATTAGTTAAAGATGTGTGGACATACATAACCTTGTTCGACTTTGATTTGGTGGCGTATGTTTACAACGTTTACAATGTTTAGGACGTTAAAAACAAGCCAAAAATGTTAATCTAGTTTAGAATATGCGTAAAGAACGACTTTTAGAATTATTGTGTGTTTCCCAAAACTATCAACAGATGATCTTTTCAAATTTAAAATTTAGTGTAGTTGGCTTCTGAAGACACGATGTATCTCTGTTTCAGTTGTCTTGGCTTTTGTATGGTGACGTTGTGTGTATGCATGCACATGTTGCATTCTGTTAGCAGTTTTAGAAGACTTCTCTTAGCTTGTGGAGGGATGGGAATAGTCGTTAGTTACCAAAGCAATTATATAAGTATGTAGTTTTGACAAGCCACTGAAAGAAATAGACAGACTTGAGTGATGATGTTGATACAGCTTGTTAGGCCCAGTGCGCAGACTACTGTTCTTACTCTGTTGGTAATAAATGGGTTCATGACAGAAAGCTTAGGCGATGACAGATATCTTCAATTACCACTTTTGAATTGGAATGTCACTACAAGATCTTGACAGCAATAAATAAAAACAAATGATAAATACGTTAATGCTGCCACAATCTTGAATGAAAAATGAAAAGAGAGGTTAAAATAAAATCATCTTCATTTGCCATCTCAGAAATGGAATGCCTCTGCATCTTTTATATAAATACAACATACAACAATAAACGAAAATGGTTTTGGACAGACAGGCGGATGCACAGAGGAACGGCCTTACTTACAGACATGCGGAGCAGTAAATGGCCCGTCGGAGGATATATTGAAGTCGGCCACCATCATATGCTATCTACCTTTCTTTGTGTTCCATCACATGCCATGGTGTATCCAACACATTCATGCATACTCGGATCATATTGATACAGTTTGTACATCAGACGTTTTCAACTAATATCCTGTTTGCTTCAACAAGTTTAAAATATACATTTGCATCTGATCAGAGTTCAAAGGAAAGCTAAGGTTTTCATTTCAAATGAACGGATTTTCTCGGGAAGATCAGATATCTCCTTATTTTATCCTGTTTGAACTTGTTTGTCTGCTTCTACATATAACAATGTTACATTCATTTACTATGTAAATGGCATGTAGTTCCAACATTGTGTTTATTTCGAATCTTGAAACAACCTGGTCGTTTTGTCGATATCAGAGTAACGCCTGATATGAATTATATATAACTTTGAGCCATGAGATTATGAAGAAATACTTAAAACATACAACTAATAAATCAATTTATTAGTCATTAAGGTTTCGAAGGTTTTCAAAATAGAAGGTAAGGCAATTAACGTAAAAGGACATTGAATTCCTGTTATAAATGTTATCATTTTATTAATATGTGCTGTCATATATCGAAAATTATCAATTTAATGCCAGTCGATTCAGTATAGTGATGATAAAAAGTTTAACGTTGTGGTTTGTGATCAAATCTGAACTATGTACCTCAGCAGACACGCATCAATGAGAGAAACGAAATTTCTAAATTTATTTATAACAAAGTGACAAATTTGCATGCAATTTCTCTGCATCTTAATGTGTATGGGATGTATAGTTACAGTTTCCGCATATGTATAAGGCTGTCGGTCGGTTTTCAGTGTCAACAAATACATGTAATTGGCATATATTTGGCGATTCAGGAATGAATATGCAAGTCGAGTAAACTTTTTTGAACTTAGGAAGACTACTGATTTTCGGTTTAAGAGATAACGAATGTAAGTCATGCAATATTTTGTCTTACATGCATATATGCCTTCCCAAATGACACATCACCTTTAATAGAATAATCACAATAGAAGGTGATAAAAGAGTTTTGCCAATCACTTTAGGGTACCTCGGTAAACGCTCTTCTCCATTGATAATGTGTGGATCAAATAACGATAACACCCTGATTTTATTGATTACTTCACTAGAGATGAGTTACATTTGATGGTCTTTAGAAGAAGTCAGAAACCAGACACTTGCTTTAAACGCTTTTATTGATTCCAGATGCGCATTTTCCTTTGATATCTTTGCTTTATGAGGAAATATTGCCGCATTGACCGAAAAATTGACTAATCATCCCATTAGAAACACATTTGCTGTATTGACTGCTTGTGCATGAAAACGTTTTTGGAAAATACATTTCAGAGATTCTCTTGAGTGAATACAGGAATTGAGCGTAGATGGTTTTTATGTTAAATTAATTGAAATGTCAGGAGGGTAAATTGCTCTCTAATGATATGAGACAGTAATTGTTTAAAAAAAAACAAAAAACTAAGTTTTGTTGTTTTTATGGTCATTATATATATATATATATATATATATATTTATATATATTCAAAAGGTAGTTGAAAGAAAAACTAACGCCGATTTCGTCCTACATGTTTCAACATTACAGTGATTATGACGTCACGATTATGTGACGTTGCAACAATACACTGATTGTGACGTCACTGTTCTGTGTTCACAAATTAGTTTAAGACAAATTGGCGCAGATTTCTCGATGATTACTTTTTGTTGTGGCCTCTGACGCAGGGGGAACTGAATCAAGTTCATGATCTACTAAAAAGTCTAAATAAACACCTTAAATTCACAATGGATACAAGTTATCATGAAAAAACATTTCTAGATACTATGATAAAATTATCAGAAAAGAGAATAGACACAGATACTTATTATAAAACTACTGACACCCAACAATACCTCCAGTTCTCATCCTGCCATCCCAGTCATACGAAGAGAAGTATACCCTACAATCCAGCAAGGAGAATCTGTATGATTGTCTCACAACCCTCAACTCGAGATCTCCGTCTACGGGAACTACAGACATATTTGACACAACGTGGATATCCTGAGACGGGATAACAAAGGCAATATCACTAGACAGGAAAACCCTTTTATCAGTAAAGGACAATATTGATAATCAAAGCCATTATATTGCCTTTGTATCAAACCACAACCCGAGAAATCAATTTTATCCGTAAGAACAAATTAATCCTTGATTCAGATGACAGAATGAAATAAACAATTATCAAGAGCAAACGGCAGAAAAGCAACCTTAAGAGGATACTGACAAAGGCAAGATTCGACCTTGATAACATTAACAATTACAGGGTATCAAAATGTTGTCGGGGAAATTGTGGAATGTGCAAAAACTTAGTCGAGGAGAGAAAATATTTTTCAAACAAATGAATAAATATTTTGATGAACATCATACCCTGGACTGCTCTGCCAAAAATGTGATTTATGTAAAAACATGCAAAGAATGTGAAGAACAATATATCGGTCAAACCGAATGTCTAAGGGACTGAGTGCGGGTTCACAAACAGCAGATCAAGGACCCCAAAACAATATGTATTCCACTGAGTGAACATTTAGATACATGCGCTGCCAATAAGAATATCAAATTTACTATTTATCCATTTTATAAAATGGCAAACGCGAGTACAATAATGCGTAACATTAAAGTAGAGCATTTTATTAAAACACTATGTCCATCCCTTACTAGCTAAGCCAGTTACAGCTAAAATCCGCGCCTCTGACGTCACAGAACAGTGACGACACAATCAGTGTATTGTTGCAACGTCACAGAATCGTGACGTCATAATCACTGTAATGTAAACCTCCCTGAGGATAAAGTTGAAACATGTAGGAGGAAATCGGCGTTAGTTATTCTTTCAACTACCACTTGAATATATACTGACTGTACACTTGAACGAAACACCTATTTTATATATATGTGTGTGTGTATATCCAGTTCACAGTAGGAGAGTGCTCAATACATATAATGTAGAGCTTAAATACAAATGCGTGAAACTTTAAGTTGCAATGTGAGTATATAAACGTGTCTCCAATATATATAAAAAACAATCTTTATTTTTTTGTTTTTTTTTAAAAAAAATACTGTCTGGATGGGATGATTAGTCAAATTTCGGTCAATGCGGCAATATTTCCTCATAAAGCAAAGATATCAAAGGAAAATGCGCATCTGGAATCAATAAAAGCGTTTAAAGCATGTGTCTGGTTTCTGACTTCTTCTAAAGACCATCAAATGTAACTCATCTGTAGTGAAATAATCAATAAAATCAGGGTGTTATCGTTATTGGATCCACACATTATCAATGGAGAAGAGCGTTTACCGAGGTACCCTAAAGTGATTGGCAAAACTCTTTTATCACCTTCTATTGTGATTATTCTATTAAAGGTGATGTGTCATTATGGGAAGGCATATGTGCATATTTACTTTATATATATATATATATATATATATATATATATATATATATATATATATATAAAGTATAAATGTATATAAATAAATAAGTAATGGTCATTTGGTTTTTACACAGGATATACCATAATAACTGTTTCCGAGAGGCCCGTCCGAGACCTTGGACAAACTGTTTGTAAGTCGTGTAAAATTCCCTAACCTTCCTGGGCTCCCTTCTTTAGCACATGATTCTCGCATGTCAAATTAAGCACAGGAACTAAATGTTCGGAAATCGTGCATTCAGTGCAACACATTGCCACCTTGGTAATTTTGCAACAAACTTGCATAATCTTTATACATTTTGTGGTTGAAACCGAAGAGGAGAGGACGGCCCTTCTGTGTTGCACTGCAACAGTGAAATTTCTAAACTGGATATTTTACACACATTTTAAATACGTTGGTAACTTAAACTTCTAACTTCTTTGTAACTAAATTTAATGAATTCATATGTATTACTTTGATTCATTTGAATGATTTATGATTCAAATTCGTCAATTCATTTCTATTTACATTTGTGTCTAAAATATCATCACTAACTGAAATTTCGAATGATGTGGTGCAAGGTTTATCAGAGGCTCTGTTTAAGTGTTGGGTCTATGCAGGATACTATCTGCCACACACTATTGTTGAATAAAATATGTTTGTTTCGATATCAATGCCAATACTTGATTGCTACATATAAACAATTTCATTAATATCTACACAGCGATGGGTTGAAGGACGGAGCTCATGTCTGCATCCCCGCAAGCTACATGTATGCTCTGTCAGAGAACGAAAAATAAAGTAACGATATTAGTCATAAGTCGAATAATCTAGAGGTCCAATCTCGGCCTTGGGGAAAATGAAAAATAAACAAAAGTAAATGTTTTTTCCCGTATTATTACAAGAATAATATCAGAAAATCATGTTCGATTTCTATAAGGAGCAGGATAGAACAAATAATGGCCGTGACAGGATCTCAGAAGGATTTGGATCTCATATTGGACAGGTCAACTTATGTTCTGTTCAGAACGCTTTCTGCCTGCAGTCAGATTTGACTGAAATATTCGATTGAATTCCATTGCTTTACCACTCATTTCACTTGTCTCTGCAGACACAAGCATGTTTCACTGCAATCTTGCAATATCTAGCCGCAGTGGTATCTTGAGCTATCAACCTGCATTCTCAGTATCATACATATGAAGCTGACGCCCATTATCTTACTTGTAGAAAAGAGAAGGGGTTATTTTAAAGAGAGGTTTATTCATTTTTTTTTTATCAACAGCTTCTCAAATTCGTCTCTTAAATACTTGATAGATTTACTGAAAGTAAAAGAAAAATATGTTTTAATTGTATATTGGTTTCATTTGGTTGAGAAAATGTACGCATATAATGTTTTATGGGTGTGTTTTACTTTTAGGCAACACAACGTATGTAAAACAGTTTCTGCTTAGTCGGCATATTTCTAAAACGTGTTCACGTCGTCCTCGAAATAAAAGAATATCAAAACTCTGGAATAGAACATGCATAAGTTAACACATACATAAAGAAAGCAGTCATGTTAATTACATATTTAATGAATATTTTAGCTATGAAGATAGTCAGGTTCTGTAACCATCGATAGTAGGAACCCATTATCCTATGAATCCCATTATACAGACCCTCTGCACAGAGCTCAAATAGCTCATGTAATTACTTCTGTCTTCCTTTAACAAAAATAAAGAACATGTTTTTGTGGATGCTTTACCTTTCATTTAACGATTTCGGATTATTTCTGAAAATGTCACAGTGATTGCCAACGGTTTCTAGTTCGTCTGTGAATAATGTAAATTGGGTTATTTTGACTTATGTATTTAGCTCGTCACAATGGATTTCTATGAAATGCACAATGTGAAATGTTTAACACAAAAAACGAAAGTATGCTATTTCTACATTGTTCTACAATCACATACATAAAGACAGTATAAAGTTGATAATCATTGTCATCGTTAAACTCTCATAAACAGCAGTTTACATAACCAACATGCGAAAATCTAAATAATCATAGCAAATCACATCATGATTTTCTTGAGTTTCGTTCAGTAGGTTCTGCTTATCTATTTCTTCTACGATGTACATTCTTCACCAATAAGAAGGAAACCAACACGTCGGGAAGGTTAAAAGGAAGCACAACATCCCATTAGATATGTCAACTAAATTTTCACATTAACCATATCAAACTAAAATTTCACATTAGATGATCACAGAAACAAACACGTTTTACTTTTATTCTTCTTGCAACATTTAATATTATTAACAAAGCTTGTAACGCTCATTGATTATTTTACCACTGAAGTGTAAAAATAATAATCAACATTGTTTTATCGATAGTAGCATTGATTTATGATAGTGAACTTTGAATTATAACCACAGAACTATACCGGTGATGTCCCCGGCACTACTATGAGGAACGTGCTAGAAAGGTCTTTTCTCCTTCTCTCACAAACATCACATCTATCAATATTTAGTAATAACATGTATTGATTCCTCAGAGCAACTCACTAATGTTAACTAATTAACTTTCACTGAAGTACATGTATTTGTTTTATTGATAGTTCCTGACATCTAGGCATACTCTTATAAATTAACGTATCATAGGCGCCAGGTCTGGTGAGAAGGGTTCTTTAATGATACAAGTGTATAGTTATAGAATGCTATAAAAAGACGATCTGAAAGCCTACATCAAATAATGGGAGGGCAATGACATAAGCTCACTGGCCATGCTGCGTATCATTCAGTCACCTTTGTGTGTTGAGTATTCTTTACCCTCACAATCGCAACACACTTCCCCCTTAAATATTGCATGACCTGCAGTATCCATTGGCTCTCTTGCTCCAATCCCAATTGTGTGACTTCATCGAAAAGCATGGTATATGCCTTTGACACTTTAAGGTAAATGGATAGATATTGATCAACATCACTACTGTGTCATTCGAATATTGACAAATACATCACATTTATCTGTATGTCCTTAGTGCAGCTCACTAATGTTAAGTTTAGTTAATTGTTAAGTAATAATAATAATAATAATAGTGCATATTTATAAAGCGCACATATCCACGCTCGAAAGCATGCTCAAAGCGCTAAACATATAATGCTTATAAATAATGATAATAGTGATGCACATTTGAATGTGCTCACTTCACACAAACAGCAATAACAAATCAATGTGTACAATTGTTGCAATTGTGAAAGTCCTTATGAACCATAAAACTGAACAAAAAGATAGGCTTTTAGACTTGATTTGAATGATTCAAATGTTGGACATAGTTTCAGATTTTTGGGAAGAGAGTTCCACATGTTAGGAGCAAAATGCTCAAAACATCTCTGACCAAAGCACTTGAGGTTACACTTCGGCACTGTCAATAGATTCTGATGTTGTGATCTAAGCTCCCGTGCTGGGACATAGGTTGATATCAACTCTGATATGTAGGCAGGCGATTGATCATGCAGAGATTTATGCATTAGACATAACATTTTGAGTTGAATTCTTGCTTTTATTGGAAGCCAGTGAAGATGTTTAAGGAGAGGAGTAATGTGCGATCCTTTAGATGTTAGAGTCACGATTCGCGCTGCTGTTCACTGAAGTACATGTATTTGTTTTATTGATAGTTCATGGCATGTAGGCATACTGTAGTCGCTCTGTCTGGTTTGAAGGTTTCTTCATTGAACCTAAACACAAGTATGTAGTTATAGACTGCCAATATAAGTTATTTCAGATCTTGATATATTGATCTGTTTTACTTTACGTTTAATCCAGTAGCATGATGTTGATTATTATGTGTATGTGTGAGCCTTTAACAGAAAGGAGAATGTGAAAAATCCACGGACGATGGACGAAAGCCGGAAAACAGGGCAATGACATAAGTTCACTGAATTTCTTGTAGATCATTCGATTACCTTCCTGTTTTGTGTATTCAAAATTACCCTACCCTCGCACTCGCAACACATTTCTCTCATCAACGTACAACATTTCTTGTTAACAATCGATTCTCTTGCTTAAATTCCACGTATGGCAACTTCGTACAGTACTACTCGCACTTTACAGGTACATGGATCGCTATAACACAGTGGTTAGCGCATTCGGCTCCGGATCAAGAGGTCCTGAATTCGAATCCCGCCAGGGGCAAGGCAACTTTGTCTGCCGTAGACAACGGTTCTACACGCAGTAAAGTTTGGTTACAATTCTACACTGAATTTCAGTGAATTACCATCCATGGTTCGCTAGTTCCAGCCGCCGATTCTTGCAGGTTTCACCGCATAGCCACATGGTGTTGCGGGCTTTCTCCCTACAATAATACTAGCAGTCGCGTGATACAAATACTCTTGTGATCGGCGTTAAACCCAAATCCTCTCACATCAACTCAACATCATAACCGTTATAACTAACTGACAATGACTATATATCATTTATATATGATTATGGGTACAGCATGTTTTGGAATATAGTTTTGGGGGTCAAAGATTAGGAAATATAACTATTTCTCATATCCTTCTTAAGATGTTTGTGTTAATATTGAAATTTGATAAAACAATAATAATGATATAGGACATTTGTTCACTAAAAGAATATGAATTAAACATATTATTTTGTGTGGGTGTTCATAAGCTGAAGGTAAAATACATTAATAGCACTGTTAATGGTCAACCTTTGTACAACTATTCTAATGATATATAATCACATACATCATAAGTGCAGAAGAAAACTGGAGTCAGTAGTTTTGAAGCTGGTGACGCAGCTATCCAATATGTACCCGTTGTGAAAGATCTCGGTGTATTCCTGGATTCTGAGCTGTCACTAGAACACCAGGTTACCCAGATTTCAAGAACATGTTACATGGTTCTCAGGAATATCAGTAGCATCAGGCACCTACTCACCAAGTCGTCAGTTTCTAAACTTGTTCTCTCGCTGGTCACATCCCGTTTAGACTACTGCAATAGTATCTTTGTCGGATCACCAAAACGACCCATAGACAAGCTTCAGAGAATACAAAATCTGGCAGCCAGGATAGTATCCCGGACAGGCAAACACGAACACATCACTCCAGTGTTGTTTTCACTCCACTGGTTACCCGTTGAATACAGAATCAAGTACAAGATCCTCTGCCTCTCCTACCAGTCTCCCACCAACCAAGCTCCCGTCTACATATCTGAACTACTGCAGCCATATGTACCTGTCAGATCCCTAAGATCCGAATCTAAACACCTTTTCACAATCCCTAAAGTAAAAACTGTGCGTTATGGGCAATGCCGGTTTGCTTTCCGGGCCTCTACAGAGTGGAATAAACTTCCTGGCGAAATCAAACTATCCCTGTCACTGGACACTTTCAAGTCAAGAGTGAAGACCTACCTGTTCCAACAGGCCTTCGAGTTGAGCGCCTAGAGCATACAGACTGTGTGAAAACGGCGCTATATAAATATACTATTATTATTATTATCAACTTACATTATGTAGACGCTGCCAGTGTTTCTCCATTATCTGACTTGACTACAGAGAAAGGAAGCAAGAGTCATGTGTGATTATTTGACGCCACGACACCAACGGATGTTCCAAAGTTTCTAATATTTTCTTGTTTGATTATAGAAGGGATATATATATGTAACTCAAGTACGAAGTTGTCGGCGGATATAGAAACGACCTTCGTCCGTCCGTCCGTCTGGTTTTGTTTCCTGAAAGGCCTAACTCAATGAAACGTGATGTGTGGAACAATATCATATGTATATTTGCTCTTTGGGTTTTCACCTTTTTGTGAACTTTTTTTGCCATTTTCTTGGGAAAACATTTTCATCTCATCCTATCTCTTGCCTTTCAGTGCTACAACCAGACAGCTCCAATGTACTTATGCGAGCTCGTTGAACATTATCAGCCAAACATACAGTTACGTACTTCTGATCAATGTCTGATGTCTGTCCCCAAAGCAAGACTAAGGAGGTTTGGAAAGAGATCATTCGCCTACAATGCAGTTGTGTTCCTTGACAATAAGGAATTCAGAATCACTGGACCCGTTTAAAAGAAGCATCAAAACATTCCTTTTCAAGAAATATCTGTGTTGACATGACATATCTTCCAACTGTAGCGATATGAGCATCCACTTAGTGAATGGATTTAAGCGCTATATAAATGACCCTATTATTATCTCAATTCTGGAACAAACTCGAAATGCTTTTTACAATTTCACTTCTAGAACAGATCTTGTAAACAATTAGGCAGAGATTATTATATGCTGGGAAGTATATATGAATGTATTACTAATAAGTGATTTAGGATCTATTAATGAATAAAGCTCAATAATCAGTATCCAATATGTTTTATATTTTCCCACTTCGCGAGTGATATAGTCGACTCTGTCTTGTTATTATTGGATTAATCAGAATTAGTGTCAAACATTTTTTTACGGTTTGTGTATTCCTCTGACCCGATCTTTAATAGACGAGTCACAATCGTGGGTTTTGAATACATGTACACGTGTGTCTTGGCAACATTAATCAAACAGTTACTAAATGTATGTATCAGATGTACGCATCTACAGTTCCTGTAGATAGAACCAGTTACATTATATCACTCATACATACAAATAGAGAAACCCTTCAGCAGCACTAACTCTATTATTTCATGGCAGTGTTGTACATTCAGGCAACACAAAGTCTGTAAAGCAGTTCCCAATTACGCATCATATTTCCTGAATGCTTCCACGTCGCCTATTTAATGAAAGAACAATACGACTTGGAATAGAACTTGTATAAGATAACACATACATAAAGAAAGCAATCGTAGTCATTGCATTGTTTAATGATTAGTATAGTTGTGATGATATTCAAGTTCATTAGTTTGAGACTTTTCCAATGAATTCCATTATATGCGACCTTTTCTCATGTGATTACTTCCATCTTCCACTTAAAACTAGGGAACATGCTTTCGATTAAGGATTATTTTGTTATTATAAATGCAAATGGTCCCTAGTTTCGTATATGAATAATATAAATCGAGGTATTTTGACTGTGGCTCATGTAACTAGTGTTTTATTTGTTATTTCTATGAAATGCAAAATGTGAAACTTCGTCTGAAGGCAGGCCAAGTTCAAGTGTTTTATCAGACGGAACATTACAATGACCTGTAAGGAAAATACCGAAATTATAACATGCAGCAAAGGTGTGTATAATGGCAATTGCAAAATATATGTAAAATGTGAATATGTTTAACGCAAATAATTGTTGATGGATTGAATGATTAAACTTATTCCGTTCTTTTCTACCCCCACGTACGTAGCATTGGCACAACTTAACCGGCAAACTCTCCTGAACATTATAGTTGATACAACAAACATGCGAGACATACAACATTCATAGCAGTTCACCATCATCATCATCATCATGTTTTTTTATTTTATTGAAATGAATGATTACCATCTCCTTGTACAATATATGTATATAGCAGTTTTAAAGGAGCTGGCTTTAGCATGAGATCTAACTAGAGTTTGTTTAAACAGATGCTACTTTTCTTCTTGTGACACTCGACGTTATTAATACAGATTATCATGCTCAATGATTAATTTCAAAGTGAACTGATCATGAAAATAAATTTCAATCATGTTGAAAGGGAACTATTGATAGTAACTTTTGATTAATGACCATATGAATAAGCAATACTCATGATAATGTTCCCGTAGCGTCTCTGTGGGGAACGTGCTGTTTTAGATATTTTCTTCTTTGGTTTTTATCAAATCCGTCACATTTATTAGTATTTAGAAATAACATATATTGATTCCTTAGTGGAAGTGACTAATGTTAATTCATTGTTCATTGAATGACATGTATTTGTTTTATTGACAGTTCATAACCTTATTTGTCTATGTCTGTGTTCATTAAATCAAAGTTACAAATTGCAGCATCTGTTATTGTGAAAACCTTAATTTAAAATGAAATTTCAAGTTTATTTTGCCGGTAATTTTATACAAAAATGATAACGTTAAAAGCTTATGACGAACATACGCCGGACAGCTGGCAATGGTATCAGCTCATTCATTTACTTTTCTCAGTACCATATTCATTTTGTCATAGCATCACACTTAGAGTGACATCAAATGTTTTTTTTTCTAAACATGTTTTTGGCTTTAATACATCCACAAATACAATATGTGCTGATTTAAGTTAAACTAATTTCACGCATCTTACATATTCATATTTCCTATATGATAGTTCCAGGTTGCAATGCAGAAACCGAAACTACGCGTCCCATTAACATGGAAAGTAGTTTTATGATCTATTAACCATTACCAACCTACAAGTTGCATGTGCATCGTTCAGGTTTCAATCAGATATTGCTACTTTTACTTTTGTATCATCACTATACTGAATCGACAATCATTAAAATGGTAATTTTCGGAAACAGTACAGTATTAGAGATAGGGACATAGTCTACTTTCATGTACCAAATGTCTCGTTAACGATCGGCTCACTTTCCATTTGTGTGAATACTTCCTAAATTATTATTCTGACAGTTTATGGACAGAGACGGTAAAAAGGAATATGCATATAGACCAATAACGTCTCTATAATTAATGTCAATAGCTATAATTTATACATGCATGTGGGTACCGTATATTTTGGATTGTTTTAAATATATTCAAAATGAAAATCATGATTTTATATACTCTTCAAAACATGTTGTTAACAGTAGCTAAATTCCATTAAACAGCCTGTTTAATGAAATATCTTTGATGAGTGAAGAAAGTAGGTATATTGTGTGGGTGGTCACATTTGTTAAAGGTTGACCGTACAATGAAATAATTGAGAGTGAAAGAAGAAATAAACTGGTCAGACTAGGTGCGTGATCACAATCTTAGTGCAAAAGGTGTAAATGTATATATTAACGCAAATCATTAGTATTGACTTACATTATGGACATGCTGCTATAGCTAGTGTTACATGTACTTCATTAGCTGACTTGATTAAAGAGAAAGAATACAAGTGTCACCTGTGATTACACGAAGCCACCAACTGTTCTCAGGTTTCTGCTTTTCTTGTTTTATTATACATCTGCGTATCGAAAGTTTGTTCAGATGCATGTTTTCCCGGGTGCAAAAATCATGTATATTGACGTTCATTGTAACAATGACAATGAATCAATGTGTAAAACAATCATTCTCACACATATCTTGTGTTTGTCACGGCAGCTATGCATGTTTATGAACTTTGGAATAATTAAATAGACAGAAGAGGAAACATTTTGAACATTCAAATTCCATTAATTTTAAAATAATATAAGTTTTCATATTTGCTAAATGAGAACAAATTCAGTACAAATACATTGAAATGAGGTGAGGTGAGTTGGGGTTTAACACCGCTTTCAAAAGTATTTTTTACCCATATCACGGCTGCTAGTGGCAGGGAGAAAGCCCGCAAAGCCATGTGGCTATGCACTGCCGTGAAACCTGCGAACCATGGGACATCTTGATCCGAAGTCGAACGAGCTAACCACTGTGCTATCCCGCCCCCTATATTTCACAGAAGAAAATAAAAACTGCAGTTTTGGAAAGATTGACCCCTGGTCACTTCAAAGAGCTGTCAACACAATAACTGATTACTATGAGATACCAATTCAGATAATGTTATGGAACACTGAGCCTCTTCAATGACATATAATGCAAAGCTAAAAGATGATCGATCTAGTTTTCGTGTTGATGCGATGCTTCAAAGGCATGCCAAATTTCATTATATTTGTACTAAAATAAACAAATAGGTGAACAAACTTTCGGTACGCAGCTGTAGAAGGGACGGTCACCGTAACTCATTTTGAATCAGAATCAGACTATTTAATTTTGGGGGTTTGACCATCACCCAGGATCCCTTTTTATATTCATAGAAGCTTGTGTTTTAATGCATATGTTTCTTGGTCAAATACATGGTAACAATCACGCAAACAATGACTAAGTGGATATAACAGATGTACACCTCTGCAGCGTTAGGATTTCAGTAGAAAGATCAATAAATAGGAGAAGCAAGAAGAAAAGTCTCTTGTGAAAAGAGGCAACGCCTATGGAATAAATACACAGCAAGGTGGCGTAATTGTGTCAACTTATTTTTGAAATGTTGTTAAATGATATGTTTCAAAGGTATCACTTGTTTCATTGCTAAAATCTTGCAAATGCAGTGCAAAGCATTACATGGAACCGAACGTGACGGCTCAATTATACCTACCTTACTGGTGGAACATGCTGGTTTGTACAAATATAAACATGGTTAAGTAATTTCAAGGAACATATCTCTTGTTGCTTATCTATGACCAATGGTTGCAACGAGATAGTAATCGCAACATGTCGGAAATGTACCACCCAGTTTAGTTTAAAACCATTTTGTTTGCGTTATACTTGGAACGGAAAAACATGATATTGTAAATCACTATCTCTCTGATATAGTAGGGGTCGCTCGGAAATATATCTAGTTTTCTGAGTGAGGTAGTAATTACATAATGATGTCAATTTACTTATAGTTCAGCATTTCAAATTGGAAGAATTTAATATATCTTATCCAGAAAATCTTCCTGTTCTTATGAATATATCTTGTTGCTCCATGTCAATGTTAATAGGAGTGAGTCAATGGGGTACGCATGTTTTTAAATATACTCATGTGTTTTGAGTTTATTAAAACTGGTATTAGCGTTTTAATTAATAAGGAATATATTGTTGTAAGTATAATGTCCTTGATTGTTACGCAAAATAAGTTACTGGCAACCGGACATGTATGCACAATAAGTATGTCTCTAGATTTATTCTGTAAGGTGCTATCTGACAGAAGTCGAGGAAGTGCAGCGTAACAGAGATATTAACATGATAAACTAAGCAATTACAATGCATATTATCACATGCATATTAACAGTTCCTCACGATTTTTTACTCAAGTGTTTTCTAGCTACATCACCTTTATAGGTTTGGAAAATAACATTTATGGAGAGATGGGAAGAAGAATTCGATTTTCCTCAAAATAGTAAGTTTATTATGACTTGTTATGGGGGCAGGGGCTGAAAACCTTGTCTGCGGTAGACAACTGTAAGGTGTCGGTGCACTTCAGAAATGGATACCAACAATAAAGAATAATGCTGAGTATGAAGATGTTATGATACAGATTTCTTTACCAACAGTTATTACCTGCTCTTTAAGATGAATATACAGTTACTTCAAGTTTTTATTTTTCTAAGTATCTACACATCTGGCTCAAGCTTGTTCTCCCCTGGTTAAAGTGACATCTATTGTGTTCATAATTTAGTTTGGCATTAATACGTACCGAAAAACCATGTGTTAATTTCAAATGAAACAAACTAAATATATACTAGCAACACAAGTTTCACAACACGCAGTTGACATGGTGTGGTACACACCAAACACCGGTGACAAACACTAACAACTGTGATAAACCTTCTTGTGACAATATATATTTACAATTCTATCAATTCTATCAGATAACAAGCCATGAGTCAAACATGAACAACCTTTTCTAAATCAGCGTTTGCCAATCTTGTGATAATTTGCTGGTGTTTTTACGACCTTCGTGTCGTTTCATACTTTCTTTTGCAAATATTTTTTAAATTGGGCAATTAACATAAATTTCTCGCCGCAAATGGCTGCGATACTACCGAAGCGGCGTTAAGCAATAACTCACTCACTCAAACATGAACGGGTCCCATTTTACTCCCAGTTACTACTTTGAGTAATATTAATCATTCGGCAAGGGAAGAACAACTGTGAATGGCTTGTGATGAGATGACATTGAAATGAGTTCAATTATTTAGAAATACGTGCCATTTGTTATATTATTATATTATTATTATTGTTGTTGTTGATTAGGATCCGTTCCGGATCATGAAATTGGCGCCAAAACGTAACTTGCTTCGCGGGAAAACAACCGCCATCTTCAAATGTACAATGCATGCTTTTCACTTGTCACTTTGCTCAGAACCTCTGTTAGACCAACACCTCTCGCTACTGTTGTGCAGTGCGAGTTTAAGTTTTTACCTTGTTGCAAATTAACTTTGAAATTAGACCACACTTATTATCCATGCTAAGCAATGGCATTTCCCCAACTCTCTCAACGCACCAGACACACTAGTACTTGTTTTGGATACTCTGGATAGGGAAGCGGGTCCTTGATTCAGGTGTTTGTTTTGTCAGACTGAGGAGGGTGAAATATATCGAAGGTTGGTTTCTGAAGATTCAAACCAGCAAATACATGGTCTGTTAAAGTTCCGTTTGTGGTCTCAATCGTGTTCCTCAAAATGTAGTTCTCTTTCCTGGACAGGGGGCGGGATAGCGCAGTGGTTAGCGCGTTCGGCTTTGGATCAAGAGGTCCCGAGTTCGAATCCCGCCAGGGGCACGGCAACTTTGTCTGCAGTAGAGAACTGTTCTACAGCAGTAAGGTTTGGGTGCAATGCTACACTGAATTTCAGCGTAGTACCACCCATGGTTCGCTAGTTCCAGTCGATGCTCGCAGGTTTCACCGCAAGGCATAGCCACATGGCGTTGCGGGCTTTCTCCCTGCCATAATACTAGCAGCCGCGATATAAGTGAAATACTCTTGAAAGCAGCGTTTAACCACAACTCACCTCACCTCACCTCACCTCACCTCCATCCATCCATCCGTCCCTCCATCTGTAAACATTTCACATTTTCGTCTTCTTCTCCAGAACCACTTGGTCTACGGAGCTGAAATTTCGTCTGCAGACTCCTTGGCTAATGTGGATTCTAAATTGTATATTTCGTGACCATGTGACCTTAAATGGGGTCACAGAGGTTAAAAACCTATTTTTATCTTCATCTCCAGTTCCAAAAGGTATAGAGAATTGAAAAGTTGTGTGCAGATTCCTTGCCCATGGGGATTCTAAAATTGTAGATTTCGTGACCCCAAATGGGATCACATGACCTGAAGAGCTATTTTCATCTTGAGATTGTATGTGCTCTTCAAAGAGGTAATTAATCAACAGTGATGAATTAAATGTTCCATTGTATTCCATTTCAAGAGAATATACATACAAAGAAAATATATACATGTCATCAGTATTGTTGTGATAGATAAGTTATAATAAGTGTCCGTATCTAAAGAGGGTAGAGTGATAGTGATGGCAAGACATTTTATTGGCGCTTCAATAAGTACCCAATATGTTGGGTAGATGTTTCCACTTCCTATTGAAGGCATCGAAACAGTTATTTTTCCTAGAAATGAATTTTACTATTGTGCAGGTTTATTTAAAAAGAAATGCCTTAGAATATATTGATTAATACTTGAAATATAGATGTATCTTTCGGCTAGAAGTATTATGATTCAATATTTTACTGAGTCCAAACACAACAGTGAATTTTGTAAGTGTAACACTAACTGCCCGCGTGTGTCGTCGTTTGTAAGATTAGGTAAATCTCTTCAGATGTTCTATTTTACCTGTTCTTCTTTCAAAATGACTTACATCTTCCTAATTCCATTATACTTTCCTTTGAAATATTAGGGTCAATATTTATGACCTACTTCTTGATCTGTAAAGGTTTCAAGAGACAAAAGACTTTAATACGTTTTTCCACTATCATTGTTGAATCTTTATTAACGGATGTTGGGTGAAGTTCACAGCTGGGGTCATCATCCAAGTTCTTTCAGACTTGAAACGAGCAGTGCAATGCTAACATAACCAGGAGAATACAAAAGACGCTCATCGCCGTACACCTGTCACATGCAACACACGGTCATTCACCTTCTATGAAAGACATTCCATAGTCAAGTACATGAATACAGTACTCCGTTTTCTTTATAACACTTGACTTAATGACCCTCTGCATGTTTCAGAAACATGTTGCTTCACAGTAGTTGGTGGAATCGAATTCACTAACGTTAATTGACGTTAAATTGAAAATGAAAGTAAAATGTGATTTCTAGAAGTTAATCAAGGCTAGGACATTATGTCTGATATGAAAGTATGCGTTGGATAAAGGAACGTAACTGTCAGTTCTTTTTCATTTTGCAAGTCAAAACGAAAAAGATATTGTAGAATAGGGTTTCACCAATTGATAGATGAATACTGAACTTACTGAAATATGTCTCAACGATGTGAAATGATCACCTATTAATCGTTACAAGAGTAAATGTTTCTTTATTAATACTTACAGCTTGTAGTTGGCGTGAAATTCCCCCATAAAAAAACGAGATAATTCAATCCACAATTGATAAGTACGACTGAAACAGAGATAAATCATGTCTTCAAAATCCAATGAGGTCCTACAGCAAATATGCGTCAATAAACTTTATCTCCAAGAAGGTCGATAACATCTTTAAAAACGGGGGCGGGATAGCGCAGTGGTTAGCGCGTTTGGCTTCGGATCAAGAGGTCCGGGATTCGAATCCCGCCAGGGGCACGGCAACTTTGCTTACAGTAGAGAACTGTTCTACACGCAGTCAGGTTTGGGTGCAATGCTACACTGAATTTCAGTGCAGTACCACCCATGGTTTGCCAATTCCAGCCGATGCTTGCAGGTTTCACCGCAGTACATAGCCACATGGTGTTGCGGGCTTTCTCCCTGCCATAATACTAGCAGCCGCGATATAAGTGAAATACTCTTGAAAGCGGCGTTAAACCCCAACTCACCTCACCTCTTTAAAAACGTGATGAGACTCGTGACACTTCAAACTACTGAAAGAACGTCGATGTTTCTACACACTTGAATGACAATGAACATTGATTTATCGAAATAACTATTTAAGAGATCTTTCCAGTAATGCTTTCCCTCACAATGGTTTGTGAGCTTGGAATGGTAGATAACATCTTAGAAGCAACCCAGCAGGCACAAGACGTCTATTAGACGTCTAGATGAGGTCTATATCTGGTTTAGACGTATAACAACGTCTTTTAGACGTTGATTCAACGTAGCCATTTCGACGTTTAATCCTAGATGTTAATTCAACGTCTAATAGACGTCTAAAGTTCGACCAGCACATTTTCATACTTTTCAATTGTGATGTGTTATTGTGTATTTCAGCTTGAAGTGTTGTTTCCTTCAATATGTGTGTATAGAGTGACCTTTCTATTATTAATTGAGTAAAATTTAAAAAAGGTATGTTGTTTTTAATGCTTTTCCAATATATTTTGTAGATTTGAAAAAATATTTTATATTACATATAGTTTAAACTTTGAATAAACATTGACATTATGTAAAAAGCATGCTCAAAGTATTAATGTATTCTTTTAAAAATATGTAAAAGTAATGATTTATTCTTTTAAAAAATTATTAAAATATTCCCTTTTTGAAGGGATTTGAACTCCAATCCGGTTCGATAATCGTATGTGTAGTGCAGAGTTGCGGTTCCTACACCTCTAGATGTCGCTGCGTATGTTCACGCATGCGCTGTAAATCACAATTTGCGTCGTCTGCAATGAAACGAGTGCTGTCAAAATCATTGAACCGGATGGCAAACGTCGAACAAACTGGTCAACAACTCTCATCGAGGAGGAAAACAAGCCCAAGGAACGTCTGTTAGCAAAGTTCAAAGGATATGAAACAGCCCTGATGAAAAGAGATTGTCCGTGTGACGCCGTGTTCTCGACAACATTTACCGGTATGTAGACCGTTGCTGCGTTAGTAAAACTGGCGTAGCGTTGTGTACATCGATTCTATGTAAAACGAAATCAAAACAGAATTTTGCCCTATGAAATACAAGACTCGGCCTACTGTAGTAAATAATAAAATGCCACTTATCGAAATAACGGCCTGCACGCCTGCCCGAGGCAGTCAACTTTTCTGTCGGGCTGCCTTGAATTTTTCCTCCCCAGCCCGACTGCCTGACAGTCCTCAAACAAGATAAAACTTTATTTTGAATATTACCAGCCATGTCTTCCAGATGTTCCAATAAACCCATCCAACTTCGAAAGATACCGAGAAAAATTCATATTGTGCATCATGACAGTTTGACTAGTAAATCGTGTGTTCAGTTACACTGTGGTAAAACAATTAGATCATTGACAATGGCAGTTTACAGTCACATTAATGACAATCACTTTTGAAAAATACTTCACACACAATTATATTAATGCCTCTTAAATAGTGTCATTCATATATATTTAAGAATGATCTGCATTTAAATAATTACATTGAAACTGGCATGGGATTTTCCGATCTATTTTTAGAGTTTGAGCTTACTGAATACACGGTATCACGGTTCCACGTTACTCCAATGCTTAAGCGAAAGTCCCGCCAGAGTTACCTCCCTTCGCTTTGCGAGTAAGCGACTTCCGGTTTCCATAGCCTTTACATTACGTGATTTATGTTTTGGTCAAAATATGTGATAAAAACGTCTAAATAAAAAAAAAATTGCTACGAAAATGTCTTTGTGACCTCGTTGATGTCCAGTTTGTGCAGTTGTACTGCTTCTGGGTGCTCTAAATTTTAGTGGTTACGAACTGCAAAAGTGTGTTGACAATCAAACTACAAGTTACAACTGTCACTGTCGGATGAAAACACCTATTAAAATGAGAATTTTCCAAAAATATCAAAATTATTAGTCGGACTCACTTCATATGGCGGTATATTAACCTATTAAAAAATAAAATTGAACGATAATATGCTGAAGTGAACATGTAATCAAGATATAAGTGGGAGATGATAGCCTACCGTTATTTGACATTTAAAAATATTTTTCAACCGAGTGTCTTAAATTGTGTCAACTCATGGTAAATTCATGTTAACTATAGATAACTTGCACTATCACAGCTTGAAATTATTTCAATATAATAAATAATTTACAGACTCGTAGGCCTACCCGTTATAGAAGTTATAGAAGTTCTGAATTGATCAATGTAAAACTTTTAGCTTGATTTGAAATCATCTGCACTTGAATTGCATACTTTTTAAGAATTAATTTTTCTGGGGACAATTTAACTTATGTCGTCCGATTTACCTACATGTGTACATTAAATAAAAATATTTCCCATATCAATCGCCATGTTTTCACAACTATGTAGGCCTATATATTTATATACGTTGATCAAATTACTTTCATTTCCTAGATAAACAATAGAGAATTAAATATCATGCGACTGTAACCAATATTATTCCTGACAAATTTGATAAATGTGAATAGGATCAGAATTGTTAAAAGAAAATGTATTTATTATAGAAGTGTCGCCGTTTTCCAATAAGATCCCATGTTATTTTAGTGCAGCATAAACATTTTTATGTAATTCAATTTGTAATCTATAACATCTTATTATTATGTTTATAAATTTCGATTTAATTTTTAGCATGGTTTTGAAAAACGGCAAAATAATGACTGGGTATTTTTACAGTAACGTCACTTCCCCATTGCCACCATTCAATATGTAAGCAGACGTATAGGGTTGAAAATGGACATATCTCAGTAATCGTTTAGTTCAGTAAAGTTCTATCCAAAATCAGAAATTTGGTACGTGTTGCGGAGTAGATACTAGATTTCCTTTTTCCATGTCAATTATCAGTAAAATATTTTGAAAATTGAGATAATTAAAATTATCCATGCTACACTGAAATAACATGGGATCTTATGGGAAACGGCGATTCTTGCAACACTTTTGACACATTGCTGGCACGAGTTTGTATATTGATTTGCTTCTTACAAGACCGAAACTTACTTGTCTGTCGCTCGAAAGTTCAGTGCCGCACAGAGGAAGCGAGCTACAGTTACCTGGTCAATATTGTTTTAAATTTTTAACTTGATTCCAAATTTGATGGGCCTATATTCAAAGTTTTCATACTACAATTAAGCAGCCCCTGACTTTATTCAAGTGTCATGGTTACGTTTTCGATGAACGTCTGCAACGGATTATTTTAAAATCTGCATTGATATTACGGACAAAATAATTTTTTTGAAGATTGTTCTTTATTCAAGTTTCAACCATTATGCTCAAGTGTTGATCATTTATTCTTTGTGAAAGTAACTTTTATTATCGTACTTAGTTGAAATTAATAAACTCACAGACATAAACCCGTAATCGAGACTATTATTTAGCGAATATAGAAATTGGAATAGTTATTGGTCATTATTAATCCTTGGAAGATATTTCTTTTATCATAAAACGGAAATTCAGGTCCAACAATAACGGTAATATGTTTTAATAAGTTGGTTAGCACAGACGAAACAGAAAGTATACAAACGTGTATTGCCGTAATATCTAAGGTATCTGTTACGATAGCACAGGAAAATAAAAAATAAAACCCATGGATGCACAATTTAAAAAAATATCATTTACTGGTTCTAAAATCTTATAAATGTTATTGAATCATATCCATAATTTTAAATAAAAATGGATATTCAGCCGGAATCAGTCCACAGTGCTCATTCTTGCAGTTTTTGCAGTGGAGCTTTTATTCGACACGCAATTTATGACATGTGGTTGTGCAGTCAATATTTTAGTTTCTTGATTCTGGACTTTACCTGTGTTTTTGGAAGCGATACTCAAACTGAGTGAATTATATAGTCCAGACTAAAGATATAGTCAATAAATAAAGTAAATAAATGATGCAAGCAGTATTCGAACGGTGACGTTATTTCCATAGACTTGCATGTTAATTTAGTCTTGGATAAATAATTTTCATGAAATAAATTCTGGTTGGATCAGTCAAATTTTCCAGCTTGATTGAAAAACATCTCAGCTTGAAGTACATCATTTTTATTAAATTTTCTGACAATTTAGCAAAAGTCTTCCGATTTACCTACGTGTGTACATTAAATAAAAACGGGTCCCATACGGCCATAGATCGCCATGTTAAATGTTTTCACAACTATGTATATATGTTGATGAAATTACTGTCATTTCCTATATATAAAACGGAAAATTAAACATAAATAATGAGCTTGTAGCCAAGATGATTCATCACAAAAATGACAAATGTGAATAGGATCGGACAAATATCTTATCTATGAAAATTATTTATCCCAGACTAAATTAACATGTTAGTCTATGGAAATGGCGTCACCGTCCGAATACTTTTCGCACGGCTCTGTACGTCAAGGGAAAATAGCAGATTCAAATGTTTCTGCACTGAACGTACTTCAACAATATTAACTAATAATTTACACTAACTCCAACATCAGCTGTAAAGTTTAATAAGTTTAGGAAACAACGAAAGTTCAAACTGTCAGCGTACTGCTTTCCCATAATTTACACAAAGGTAGTATGTAATAAAGTAGCTTATCACCTGGTTAAAATACATCATTTGATACGATTTCTGTCCAAAAAGCACTTATTCGTCATGGCAGAATGTAATATAATAATACGAACTCTCCGCCACAATATCCTGTTGACATGCTATCATAATCGTAATCTATATCCCCAAATCCTTTTTTAAGTAACTTTCACTGAATTATTCGAGCATATGATTGATTGATATTAATATTGATTAAATATTTAACGATTTCAATAGTCTGTAATTGTAAACAAAATACCCATCCCCATTAATATTTCGACGGTTTCATTCTTTAATCCCTTTAGACGGCTTTAGTTATCGTATTCAACGCAATGATTCAGTTTTAAAAATATTACCGAATTTGAAATGTTAATACAAAGAAAAAAATCATTAATATTAACTCCTTCAAAACTAAGTTACAGTTGTGATAAAATATTTCATTGACGAAATCATAATAGTCAAAACAATGTAAGTCGATCTGAACGGTCGGTAATGTACCTGTTATTGTAGAATTTAGAATGAAGTTTTAAAATATCAAATATTTCTGAATAAAAAGAATAAATTCCCCTGATTTAAGACAACGAAAATTGATAGATGATTTTATTTTAAAAGTGTGATATGGACACGAAACGCCAACATACAGAATAGAAATATAGGCCTACTTTTCAATCGGGCACCTGCACGATTTAAATTGTTTGTATACTGTGTATTGTTTGGAACTGAATTCTTCAAATAAAAACAAGTTAGGGATTGATGTTTTAACTAACGAACAAAACTGTTTTAAATAATAGTTAATAAGTCATTTTTTAAAACTAAGCGATAACAACATGATATAGACATATAGTAATGCCAGTCGTTCTAGCCCTTAATTAGGCTAATATTATTTAACACAAAAGAAAATTTAGTTCTTGAATTGCATTATTAGACATGTCTCCAAATTTAAAATCGGTAAAAACATCTTAACTATTTAATATACTTTTTAAAATCAAAGACATTGCTTCCGCAGTGCAAACTGCCCATGCTTAACGCCTCTAACCGGAAGGCTCTTACTCGCATTGTGCGCACGCAGATCGCCGCCATTACAATTTTTCCAAACCGTGATAGCGTGTATATTTCAACAACATTCAATCAAAGGCAATATCCCTTTGTAACTTAATATTTGTTACTAATAGATAATATGAAAATCAATAAATAAATAAGATAAATTCGGCTTAATAAATAAAACAGAAACAATAACACAGCATGAGAGTTACGGCAAATGTTCTTGCTTCATGAAAGGGTCAGCCTATTTGTTCATGGGGGAAAGAGGGGGCCAACTTTGAGAAGGAGAGTGAACCATCTTCTGAACATTTGTTTATATATTTATAATAGTTTTCGTTTTGGATACTTTGACAACAAAACAATAGATAAACTATGATTATAGTCTTACATTTTCAATATTATATCACAAGTTAGTTGGCACTATATATTACTGTACCCCTTTCACTATAATAGATTGTTCCAGCACAGATTTCATGGAATTCAGTAAACAAATGATTGAAATATCCTGTCTCAGCTTGAAGGCGTCACACAGTTAGGAATTATTCTAATTTAGATTCAATTCAAATGAATTTGCTTATGTCACACAGTCACATAATTGTTAAAACTAATTAAAATCCTGAAATGACACAAAACAGTATGTATAAGTGATATACAGTATAAGGAATTAATGATAACATTTACATGATTGAATTTGAAATTCATAATTTTTTTATTCAAGAATGTTTTCATTCAACATTCACACTGTGTTGATTATTGTCATCTGACTTTTGAAATTTACATTAAGGCTTTTGAACATTTATTGTCAGATCATAAGTTTGAAATATTTACAATTATTATATATCATAATGTTGAAGGTAATATGTTTAAAATATGCAAATAACTGAATTATAATTTAAGAATATTTAATCACCATCATCGTAAGAATGGTCATTTTGCATTAATCTTGATGTCAAGATGTAGACTTAGTGTAACAGTTAAAAAGTTATGTTTAGAGTTGAAAATAAGTTGAATTTCAATAGATGAAGACAACCTGAAAAGGGATTGGGTAGGGGCCATGGGCCTTTGCACATTGGATGAAGAAATGGCCTATTGAAAATTGAAATTTTACTGTTGCTATAAAGGGGAATGGCCCATTTAAAATTTTGAAAATGAAAATGAAAAGCCCTATGAATGGCCCACATTGTCAAAGGTGCCTCCCTGCTGAAGTAACAGATATTTAACAACATTTTAAAAAGAATTAACATGTTACACCTTTTGTTTTCTAAAGTCAGTTCAAATGAATAACAATGGCTACTGTGACTGAGACAGACTGACAGCTGATGAAACCTTCTTTTTAAAAAAAATAGAATTTAAAAAATTATCAATATTGGAGTTTAAAATTATAAAATTATAATTATAATTATAATTATAAAATTGTTCATATACGTGTTAGTTTATCATATTGTAGATCTATGTCAGCCAATCACAGAAAAGAGAAAACAAATTACTTTCAAATAATTTAAATTGTGTATAAAAATATCGGAGAAAAAAATTGTTCTTTCTAAATGATTAAAATAGTCATATACATGTAGTTCAATCTGGCATTACTTTATATGTTTAAAACCAAATATCTATGTACATTTTCATTCAATTAATTATCATTTACACAATGTCACCCCTATCAATTTTAGGTCATTGCTTACAAGTAGAACATTAATTAATTTAATGTTATGTATCATGTCCCTGACCCATGAATGATATTACCTGGTATTGTGTATATCAATCGATACACAAACTGAGAATCACAATAAAGTTTGTGATGGGTATTTCAACATGTCAATGTTGTTTAGTTTTTTTTATAGACTATCATTTTAAATTAAGTAAAAAAACGTTTGTGTCTAAAATGAGAAGATAATAGAAGAAATGAACACTTTCAACCATAATCAACGATATAAGCAACATAATGTAAAATTTTGGAAAAAGATGGTTAGACATTTCATAATATTTTCTTGGTTTTGTTTCAGGAAATCCAGTTTGTTACAACAACTGATGAGAAAGTGGAGAAAACAAATGCCAATTTGACAACACAAAGCATAGAGGTAAAAATAAGTTATTATGACTATAAAATAGATACATGGTTCATTATTGGTTTAATTTTGTGATGTACTCAAGTCAAATTTAGTGTAAGAAAAAAATCCTGTCTTGCATGATGTAAAAAATTCAATATAAAAATTAGAAAAACATAAAAATTTGGCAATTTCAGTTTTAAAATGATCATGCATTTGCAGAGAATATTTACCATCTAATTCAGTAAATGTAACATTAGTATATAAAATAAATAAATAAAAAGTACCTACTTTTAATTTGACAGTTTTATTAATTTAATCACATTGTGTTTAAAGTGATTCAGAATCAGAGTTGTTTATTCAATTTGATAAATTCAAATTTCAAAATGTGATATTTTAATAAATGATTATGTCTTTGAGCATATACAGAACAATTTCAAATTCAGGGCAATCACATTTACATTTGCAACCATGCAGTTTACATATAAATGAAGTTTTCTCTTCCAAAATTTTAAATTTTGATAATTCCAAAATCTTGTATGAAAGGTTTAATAGATAGAGCCCTACGGGTATCTGTTTTTCCTCGATATACCATGTTTATATCATTTTGTGAGGTAAAAGAAGTATATATTTCAGCCACGAGTGAAATATTATTTTTCTAAATCATAAGATGAGTTAAACATCATATTTTCACTGTGACCAGTGACTGATGTGATTTGACGTCATGAAACAATGGTCTGACGTAGCGCATTGGCTTATGACGTCACAGAGGTACTGTGGTGACGGGCTGTTCCCAGTGGTCAGTCAACATGAAAATAACCATCTTTTGGCATAATTACATGGGTAACATCATAATATAATAACTACAATTTTATTTTGTTATGATCCAAAGAGATTGTAAAAGAAGGTTGGGGGGTATTAGTGAGCCACACTCACTTTTTTGCTTCTTATAATTAATAATTTATTACTTAACAAGTTAACATAAATGAGTTGAAGCTTTTAACAATTTTCAACACTGATCGGTGATCTTGTTATGAAAGATTGGTTAGAAAATAAAGTTTCATTGTACAATAAATTTCTCAATACCCACTTGGTACTCTGATTGCATGTTTTCATTTGAATTAAGAAAATGCATCATTACATATTTATGTATTTTACAGTCAAGGACAAGCCAGATGCCATTCATCGGCCCAAAACCGATGATGATTCAAAGTTCCCCTCTCCTTCTCTACCAGAATTCAAGTTGATCGAAGATTTGGCAGAGAGTTTTACTTTACAGAGCGGTTTTGATTCGGAAGGTAAGTGAACCAAACCACTAAATATATAAAGAATATACCAAAGTTAAATACTTACACTATTACATAATCAAATACAAGTAAAATATTTGAGATTTTACCTGAAAAAATGTATAAAGTATTGAACATATTTTTTTTCCAGATACTACCAGGAAGACCCGGAAGGAGGTCACTCAGGACATGGTTTTCAATGACAAGGCCACATTCTTTTAAAATACTTCTGTAAGATGCCGACAGCGTTTTTCTAAAAGGAAACTATAATTATTTCATAAGAGTATTCACATGAATACATTTGTACATTATAAGTGTGGAATTTTAATCGTTTTAATTGTACATTTAATTTGTATGCTATTTCTTTCTGTTAACCAAATACTCATCTACAATCAAATAGAAAAATACGAAAACACATTGTATTTCAGTACCTCATACATTCTTTTGCTGTCAGCTGCAAGACACTGCTGTGTACCTTAGGGGATCATCTAAGTGTATTTTTCCTGTCACAATGTATGGTATGTTAGATATTTTGGCATAACCTCAATGTGAAACAGACTTTACAGTATGGATTGATATACTGAATAAATTAGTTTATATTCTATGGCTTGTTTTATTTCATTGTTAATTACTACATTGTTTATTTTTAAGGCACAAATGCACACATCTTACCTGTAAAATAAGTTAAATTAAATCAACATGTTCCATTGTTTCTAAAACATTACAGTGAAGTCAAAATCAATAAATGTTGTTTTGTTAGAAATGTGAATTATCTTAAAGAAGATGCTATATTCTACATTAAATCCAATTTTATTAAGAATGTGTGCAATTGTGTCTTAAATCCGGAATTTATTGTGGAATTTGACAGCGTCACATGGTAATAAGGAGCCACACCACAATTATAAGATGTCTTTAGACGTCTGTTAAACAACTTTTAGACTTTTAAACGTCTATAGACATCTTTTTAATGTCTATAGACGTCTTTTAAACGTCTATAGACATCTTTTAAATGTCTATAGACATATTTTAAACGTCTTATAAATGTCTTTTAAACGTCTTATAGATGCTTTTAAACGTCTAGTTCAGGACTATCTTTAGTCGTCTAAACAACGTCTAGGCTTCAACGTCTTTTAAACTTTCATTTTAGACCTATATTTAGACGTCTTTTCAACGTCTTGAGTAGATGTCATTTAGATGTTTAATAGACATCTTTTAACGTCTTTTAAACGTCTAGTTCAGGACTACCTTTAGTCGTCTAAACAACGTCTAGGCTTCAACGTCTTTTAAACTTTCATTTTAGACCTATATTTAGACGTCTTTTCAACGTCTTGAGTAGACGTCATTTAGACGTTTAATAGACGTCTTTGTGCCTGCTGGGAAGACTCGGAGTTACACTTCACTTAGCAGCACACTTACTTCAATGTATTAACTATAAAACTGTTTCATTGTCAAGTGTATTGGTAATAATGGTTGTGATTAGTGAAACTGTTAATATAATCAATCAATAAATTTGTTTCCTAAGTTGAGTAGATATTGTTATGTTCAATATATTCTCGAAATCGTGCTGTGTAATCTTAATTATTCATCTGATTAATGGAGATTGAAAAAGATGTTGATTTATGTCACAAAATGATCTCAACATTAAAATCGCTCTGAGGAGAACTTCAAATCACTATATATACATATACATCCCGATCCATGTCAGAACGTTACTGTTCACAGCAATTTGTATTATTGATCATCAAAAGCTGAACAAAGAAAAATAATATCCTTTATGTCATGTAAGATGGGGTTTTTTAAAATTGTTTATACAGTGTTATTAACATGCAAGAGAAAGAAAATGAGAAAGATTATATTGAGGTTTTTCACATATATGTTCTTTTAGTCGTTCAACATAAATCCCTTATTAATACTATATAATTAATGTTCACGTTATTCCATGATCATTCCAAGATATGAAGATGATGGAAGTACGAGCGAGAAAAGGAGCCGTTTTTGCTTGAGTATTTTCCCCACGTGGAATACCTTTCCTGTATTGTTTCCTATTTAAAAACACTCAACTTATCCACAGCAAAAATGTCATACCAATGTCTATTTGAAATACAGAATTTGCTACAGATAAGACATGGTTCAACAGTTACTGTCTAAACTAATTTAAAGTGGGTACTTTCATTACTCTCTTTCTTCTAGTTCATGGATGTGTCTTGTTTTGTATCAACTGTTTTTGTACTAAATATGGTTTAAATGTACGCAACAAAACCTGAAATGCATACAGAGTGAATTGAAATAGACTCCAAGGTGACTTAACTCGAAGTTTGTGATCTGATTGCTGATTAGCCTTTACATCGTCGTTACTCTAGGGAAAACTGTTTCCTCTTCACCACGCAAACAGTGATTTATTGGTTAGCATATCAAAGGCCCGAGTTCGAATCCCGGTGGAGACACCAGACATTTGTGACCTGGGTCTCTTACTACAGCAATTCATCCACATTGCTCTTAGGTCTCCCAGCAGTTTTACCTGATAACAGAAAGTTCGAATATATAATGTAGCACGAAGCGCTTTGTTGCATCATCGAAAGTACACTTTACCCATTGGCACAACTTTGTTTTCTTGATTTGCCGCAGGTGCGTTTGTGTGCAACAAGAGACGCGATACATTTGTATTGTGTGCTACTTCTAGGTCTTGATGAGACAGTCTTTCAAGCATGAAAGGTTATGCTTTATTTATCATCCTTTATTAAACTCTGTACTTCTGCTCGTGTTTCTGTTTCAATTCAAGCAACACTGACAGCGATGAAGATACACCTTCGTCTGAGGTAACTACAACAAAACTGAAGGTTAGACATGTGCTTAAATCCCTGCGAGTGTTTTCTCTTCAATTACATTTTTAGTAGGATCATTTCAAAATCATAAGTCAAATATTATATGACCGTACAATCAACAAAATTTCATATTCTGTCTTCCTTACTATAACATGTATTTACTTCCATTTCTTACACAAATCCTTTATTTCTTGTTAAGAAAATTAATGGATATTTTAGGTTTTGTTAAACCAAACACTGAAAGGTTGTACAATATCTATTACTAAACAAAAAAAAACGAGTATTCACTTTTTAATTAGGGCAGTTGTTTATGGAGCAAACTGTTATGAATATGTTACTTGCATGTACGTTGAGACTAAATCAAGCGTCGTTAATACAAACACGTTCCTCTTGTGATGCAAACATGTTTTCAATGTGATTTGTTTTCATTCTCAGTATTGCATCAAATCTGTTTAGGGATTGTACAGGCGAAAAAAATAAGAAACGTGTGATTTAAAAATACAAAACGTAGTTCGTACATAAAAACATTTCCTAGTAGATAGTTCACTAAGCTCCATAAAACAGTAACCCAAGACTGTGAAACTTCAATACCAAAGGAAACTGTTATCCAGCAGTCATTCCTATCTAACTAATGTTGTAATTGCGTGCATCGAGTCACAGCGCTGCCCTTGGTTAATTAATAGGGATATCAGAAATCAGGTGAACATGATGGCGAGTCAGGTTTGACTGTCCACGATGTCAGACAATGAGTTACATGTCACGTTCCTAATTCACAACTATTTGTGTTTTTTAATTGCACTTTTCTATTTGCATTTCTTTGATAAACAGTCAGTGATCAGTGTTAATTGCAGTGTGATCTAAATATGGTTAAAATATAATATACGGATACATATAAAACTGTTGTTTTCACCTTTAAACAATTAAATACATGTTTGACAATAGTTAGATTTGTTATGTTCATAGGTTTGGTTTTGTAAATTTGAGATAACGAACAACAGTTTGTATGTATTTGCAGTCGATAAGTGCACTCCATGTTGATGGCAAAGATTTGCAAGTGAACATTTCCGTCAAGTCAGTATATTAACTTGAAGAGCGCTGTAGCATGTTTTTTGCGCGTTATGTTTTCCAAATTTGCCATTTATTATTAAAGATTATACGATATATTACTACGTTAATAAGTAAAACATCTCATTACACGACCCGATAGCCGTTATCCATAGAAAACGGCTACCTGTATTCAAAGAAAATGATGTGACGTAAAAAGCGACAGTGGTGTGGAATTCTTCAGTATGAGAAGAGAGTTGCAGGTCGCATAATAATTTGACCATTGCACCATATTAAAAACTCTACTCTGAGTGTTTAGGTATCGCTACATCATCTGAACACTTGAACTACCTTCGAACGGCCTGTGAACACATTAAAATGGCCGCTCGATTGGGAAATAGACTCACATAGCTTAATCGAACCATTTACATTCGTTTCAGAACTTGTGTTATTGGTAATTGAAAGGCATTAATCAGTCATTAGAAAAAACTTATTTAACTTTTCTTGAGATCAGTTTTTTCAGTAAGAAAAACGTGCTACAGCGCCTCTAACTCTAATATTAGTTATATGATAAGTACTTCTTTTAGTAACTGGTCCGTTTGCCACGATGTTATAATAAGGTGTCCATTTTTCACGAAATCTTTATAATATAAATAAATATAAAGTCTTCAAAACAGGGTAATGCTTGAAAACCATACTGTAGGTTCCCGAAAAAAATCTGAAGTGTCTTTCAAAATACTCCTTCAAGCCATTTCTTATCACCTTTCAGGATCAACGTGTTCCGCTAAATTCATCCCTGAATTGAGTTGTCATGTTGGATCGTCTGTTCTGCTTCTTACACCATTTAGAAATACCACACAGTAACTGTCAGGTGTAAATAGTAAGTGGATAACGAATGGCAGGAATGTACACTTATGTATCCTGTATGAGTTTAAAGAAGTAGAGTCCTACAAATGGTTTTTAAAAAAACAATTTCTACAAGACACCTTTTTGAATTCCAGTTTTGTTCTTCCATTGTTGGTTCTACTGGATTCATTATACACAAACAGCTTTATGCTCCGGTTGCAAAGAAATTGATTTCTGTTTGGTAAAACCAAGCAAAACGATTTTAGAGTAGAGTAGGCCTAGTAGAAAAGACGTGCGTAGACGTTCGTTTTTCCCGCTCAACACATAAGGGGGATAACTCTAACTCCCTCGAATAGTAAGCATATGGTTGTTGTTACTTGAAACCTTCGCTACAGCATTGAGTGGCATGGATCGTCAAGAGCAAAACATTTTTGAGATCATGAGAAATGAGATTCAAAGCAATGAATGATGATGATGATGAATATCAACCTACTTCTTCCTCCTCGGATGAAAGTGAAATTTCAAGATCAGATTCAGAGTCTGAATCAGACCAAGATCAACTGGGCGAAAATGAACCGTTTGTTGCTAGGGAGGGCACTATCTGGAAAAAAAGTCCTATTTACTGCAGTAAAAATAGCACCCAGAAATATTATCAGGCAAGTGGATAAAAAAATAACAAATGTCCCTGATAGTGTAAAAGCAATCTCTGACGTGTTCAAACTATATTTTGCACTGGACATCATCAGTATAATTGTAGACAACACAAACGTGTATGCAAGTTCTCTATATGAACAATCAGGAAAGGAATTGATGAACACCGACCGTGTGGAAATCATTGCTCTACTTGGTATACTAATAACTTGTGGGGTAACCCATGGTAACAACCTCAGTACCGAGATACTATGGAGTCCTAAACATGGTACGTCTCTTTTGCGTGCTGCAATGTCACGGGAACGTTTCCAAACGCTCATGACGTATCTTAGGTTTGATGACAAAAGGGACAGAGTAGAACGGCAACAGACAACATTCATTCAACAAGAAATTACAGAAGTTCTATTCGCCTGGCCCTTTCCTCACAGTCGATGAACAACTTATTCCCTTCAGAGGTCGCTGCTGCTTCAAACAGGATATGCCACCAAACCTGGTAAATACGGACTAAAACTTTTCTGGATAGTTGATGTTAAAACATTTTATCCTCTACAATGTTATCCTTATCTGGGTAACATTAATGGCCAGATTCAGTTTCGTCCTGGTGAAATTGTTGTAAAGGATCGATCTCGTCAGTATAAAGGGTCAGGGAGAAACATAACAACAGGCAATTTCTTCACATCACTCGACCCTGCCAGTGATCTCTAACGCTTTAATTACTACAAGGTATATGTTAAAGATGTAATGGCAGTAGTCGTAGACGCATCTAAAGATGATCATGAGCATGGTGACATTGATAAAATCTGCTATAGATAGACTAGAAAGCCGCCCTTGTGGATGTTGCATCTAATCCTATTTGCAAAGTGATCATTTTAGGCACGGTGGTTGTCAGAACATGACCCTTTTGTATTATTCCCAGTGGCACTGTACTGAATGAAGCCGAGTCTTGCCGAGTTCCAATCCAATGACATCCTACAGTAAAAAGTTAACATCTTGCTTCTTATTCAACAAGAAACAAAGTTGATTTTCCTTTAACTGAGGAAGAGGCAACCTCATCAACATCTGCTGAAAATATATCAAAATCTATCAAATCTTCATCTTCAACATCTAACTCATCTTCTTCAAGCAACTTTCCCCGGTTCTTAGTCATATCATCAATTGATGATCAACCTCTCCGCCTCAACCCCTTCGCCACAGCCAAGACCATTCAAGGTCTTGCTGGTGATGTGAAAGAGGTCAAGAAGATCAGAAATGGATACCTATTGGTAGAAGTTAAATCAAAACAACAGGCAACATCACTTCAAACACTGCAAACCATTGTTGACAAACCTGTAAAGGTCACACCTCACACTTCACTGAACAGCAGCAAAGCCATCATCCAAGACAAGGATCGATGTCTCGAGGATTCCACTGAGCAAGAGCTTCTAGACAACCTCAGGAACCAGGCAGTTACAGCTGTGAAGCGTTTCACAATCAAGAAGGAGGACAACATCATAAAAACTCACACCTACCTTTTAACATTTTCTCTTCCACAAGCTCCTAAAACAGTTTATGCAGGATACTACAAGCTCTCTACTGAACTTTACATCCCTAGCCCCCTCCGTTGCTACCGATGCCAGAAGTTTGGCCATGGAAGCAACTCGTGCAGGGCGAATGAGCGTGTTTGTCCTCAGTGTGGCAAACCTGAGGATGAAAGCCATCCGAAAATCTGCACGGAGTTGCCGAAATGCGCCAACTGTGCTGGCGAGCACATGGCTACCTCCAAGGAGTGCCCTCGGTGGCAACAGGAGTCACAAATCCTTAAAATCAAATTCACCCAAAATATCTCCTTCCCAGAAGCTAAACGCCTGGTTACTGAGGGTCCTAAACCCTCATACTCATCAATTGTTTCATCTGCAATCACCACTAAATCCTCTGTGTCCACTCAGACGGACATCGAGTGGGTGAATGATCCCCCAACTCTAAAAACATTCCGCTCTTCTACTTCTTCTACCATAGGTACCATGACATTTCCCCTTCTGGCACTTTCAAATCCTATCAAACCAGCTTCTCAAACCAAAAACCTAAAAGCAAATCAAAACTCAAACCAGAAATCTAATCCCAAAACTGATAACAAAACCAAATCCAAAACCAAAACATCTGACCGCACACCCAAAGGCCAAAGGAATGCGGTCGAGATCCACAACAAGTTTTGGTCTCTTGACCTTGGGTCTGATGAAGTCCTTATGGACGCTTCAGACATAACACCTCATAACTCGCCCAAGAAGGGGGACAGGGGTCGGTCCTCAGATGGACGCCTCTCTCCAATAAAACTTCCAACATGAAGCTTTTAATATTTTATTATTTTATCATCGCATTAATGGCGATTCTCCAGTGGAATTGTCGAGGTTTTAAGGTCAATTTTAATGAATTGGGATTGTTAGCCCAAAAGTACAATCCTCAAGCTATTTGCCTTCAAGAAACTCATCTTAAAGAATCTGATAAAGTTGCAATGAGACCATTCACTTTTTATAATTCTTTCTCCCCTTCTGCTGATAGGGCTAAGGGGGGTGCATCAATTTTAGTACGTGATGGAATTATCCACAGAGAAATTCCATTAAAAACACAATTACAAGCTGTAGCTGTCAGCTTATCATTATTTAAAACTTTAACTCTTTGTTCTTTATATATTCCACCATCTCAAGATCTTACTATAAAAGATCTTGATCAACTTGTTACCCAATTACCTAAACCTTTTATTATCATGGGCGACTTCAACGGTCACAATCCCCTCTGGGGTAGTAATACCCTAGACTCTAGGGGTAAAATACTAGAAAGTTTCCTTACCCAAAACGATTTATGTCTATTCAATGATGGTTCAAATACATATCTACATCCTGCTACAGGATCATATACAGCTATAGATTTATCAGTAACTGATGCATCCCTTTTACATGACTTCTCATGGTCAGTCCATGAGGATACATGTGGGAGCGACCACTTCCCAATTGTATTAGAACCCTCATCAGCTATTCCCGAGGAGCACAATCCTCGTTGGAAATTTTCCAAGGCTGATTGGGGTACATTTTCTGCCCTATGCCGTGATCGTATTATATTTGATGAAATAGTTAATGCAACTGATCCTGTTGAGGCCTTTTCTAAAGGCCTCATTGATATAGCAACTGAAACTATCCCTAAAACCTCGGCAAATCCACGCATTCACAAGCCATGGTTTAATGAAACCTGCGATACTGCCATTAAGGCACGTAAAAAAGCTGAACGCAAGCTCAGTAAACGACCTACAAGAATTAACTTAGATAATTGTCGCAAGGCTCGAGCTAAAGCTCGACGCACAGTCAACCAATAAAAACGCGAATCTTGGAGAGGCTATGTCTCTAAGATAAATTCCAGAACACCTATAAGCAAAGTCTGGAATATGATAAGTAGAATTAAAGGCAAAGGTTCCAAATCTACAATAAAACATCTTAAGGTCAATGATGACCTTCTTACATCAAAATCTGACATTGCCAATAAGTTGGCTGAAACAATCTCTAAAAATTCTTCATCTGCAAATTACAGTGCCGGACAAAAGTCACTTCCCCTGTATTGCAGTCTGAAAGTAAAATTACTGCAGTATTATTGCAACGGGAATGCAGTCGGCTCGCAGGACTGACCCGTGATTTATGCACTACTATCGCAGTAAAAGAGTGGGAGAGTCGCAATACAGGCGACTGAGCGGTTCAGTGGCTACCGGGAGGGCGGGGCTTACATGAACGCGCTAGTCATTACTGCGATCACTGCTTTTGCGGCCATAAATTGACATGTGCGTAAGATGGTCCTGGATGGATGATTGACTCAATAAACTAAAGATATAGTGATATTTATCTTAATAACGAATTTATTGTTATTTATTTGTGGGTCTCGAAAGTCCTACATGTACATGTACGCCTGTCCGATTATGTAACAAAGTGAGACAGTTTGTAATAAACTAAATTTCTTATTCACTGTTATGTGAGGTAAACGCGATTGGAGAGAATAGCATTCCTGTAAACACATGCAATTGCACTGGGGAAATTCACTTTATATAAAGTTTGAATATTGTCGTCCACATAATAGTGTATTTAGAATTATATTCAGTTACACAGTGTGTACATATTGTGTAGTGTTTATTATTGTTCTTGTAAAAGTAAACTGCTTGGATATGATAACGGATACATATTTTGTGTAGGTGTTTGTGTGGTGTGGGGAAGTTGTGGGTCGGGTATTCCCCTGAAGCCGGTTTTGAACTCCGGTAAAATCCTTATATGTTGTATATTGTTTTGACAATGCTTGTGGGTAATATTAGAACTGATCATTTTGATGATCCGGAAACGAAATGAAACCTGATTTTCAAAGTGATAAAGTATGCTGTTAAGTTGTATTTTACATTGATTGTGTTCATTTAGAATTGCATAAACATATAGAACTGACGGCGGAAGGGTCATTTCCATAACAGCAAATGCATTTCAACTTTATTCACTGCCGATGATATGATCACCAAGCATCTCAGAAACGATTCGCCGAAACCATAATCATATTTCATTTACATTGAAGAATGTTAAACAATAATAATGATTGATATACTTTTATTTATATTTCTATTAACATTATCAATTACATATTTGGTAAGGGCGTCGTTACATTTACATTGTTATATCTTTCTTATAATTTGTCATAAAAACATTAAATTAGGTCTTCTTTCGGGGATGTTTCTTTCTGTATGTTAGTGGATTTGATTAAACTGTTGGCTTATCTAATTTCGCTCCCGTTTATGAAATGTGTAATTAATTATACAGGCAGATGCATAAATCAAAACCGTTAACATACAAGTAGTAATCTCTCAGTGATAAGAAATGTACTTTTAAACAAAACATTTTCAAGATATTGGATTTTAGTTTGAGGTAAATTTGACAGGTTAATCTGTTAAAGACACGCATATATACATTCATGGTTCAAATATGTATTCCCAAATACATGTATGCATGTCTATAAGATACATGTTGATAAATATTACTGTACATTATAAAGATTTACATATATGATGTTTATTGCATTTCGATAGATGTGTGACGAATGTAAATAATTGTATCTAGATAGTAGATACTGTATTTTTGTGGACTATTATTGCTTCGGTTTCTTAGTTTGTTTAGCGAATATATTTACACTTCTAAGTGGAATTTTGTATGTATCATCTAATGAATAAACTATGAATTTATATTCACATAATCCCTATGATATTTGATCTAAAATGTACACAACATTAGTTCAGTGTGATTTTATTTTGAGATTTTAAATAGATTGTTTTAAAAAAAAATTTAATACACAGTTGTCATGACCATTTTAATAAACATATATGGAAACGAATATTTATATTAACATGTCACCATACAATTAAACGGCGTTTTCCATTTACATTTATAACCGGACATGTTATATCCTTGATTTTATTAACCCATCCAGACATCATTAACATAACCGATTCAATAGTATTACTTTAGTATGAGAGCGTACCGCTCATTCCCGCCAACAGAGCACTGCGTGTATATGAGTTAAAAAGAAATCACTAGTGAAGAATTGGGGCTAGAAGAATGGGTGTTTAGGTTGATTAAGGGATTGTTGCTCTCTGACAAAAAACAACAACCGAGATACATGTACATGCTGAATGATCTGTAACAAAAGTTTAAATGCCAATAACTGTGTAGTGAATTTGAGATGCGTGTATCCTTTACACAATGTATCCGAAAGTATCAAATCATGTAGATTAAATAACTGGCTGATGCAATTATATCATCATTCGAAGATCAAAGTAAAGGAAATATATTGTCGGTATGACTTGAAAGAAAATGGCAATAAAAACACAAAGTATTTTATAATCGCGCGTCTTAAGCAATCCAAATAGACTCAGAATATCAAGGTACGATACTTGAACCTTTCTGATAATTACCCTATGCACATAATTTCTGAACTTCCATGTATAAGTAAATTTGCCTCCAATTAAGTGAATAAAACCGTAATATAAAAGCGTACCGTCCCTGACACTATTGTAGCAGGGTCACACACAGATAACACGAGGTGAATGCTGGTTCGAGTTCGTTTATTCCAAGTGGCTTGGTGGTTAACGAAGTACAATAAAACCCTGAAACAATTATGACAATAATATAATAACAATAAAATATACAAGTTCTGCATGTTTACAAAACATACAACTGCATCTTATAATAGACATATTTTACATTTACATAATATATGCAAAAATACAACCGAATGCAAGATATTTACTTTGCATCAGAACATTACCAAATGATATAAAAAGTAACTTCACCATGATCAGGGGAGATAACTCCTGATGTGACCATTTTACAATAGAACATATTAATGACGGTAATCACCATTACCGTACAGTGCAGTACAATACAGTACAATACAACAGCTTCTATAAAAAGGTTATGATTCCTTATGTTATATAAACATATACAATGATTACATACCCTATGTGTGGCACAAGGGTCCCTGTACCAGCCCGACTGCCGTAGCAGACGACGATAAATCTATCGGCTGGAAATAAGTATTATAATTATAAATACAGTCTATGATACAGGAAATGATAAAACAGTGAAAGGTACATGCTACACATTCTAAAACCAAAGGAAGATTTACTTTGCCATTATTTGTGCAAAATACTAAACGATGAGCTAAACAACATTCACTCTCAAAGCATACTTACAATGCCTCGCTTTAATGCTTATTTATTGTTATAGATGATTAAAAGAATAGTTATGTTACATTTTAAAAGAGATACTTAGTATTTACCCGTGTGGTGATTACAACACACGCTAATTACCCTGACGGCTATAATTACCTTATTTTATATATGTTATATATTTATGATTGCTTATTGCGTTATTGCTACATTAGATATATATAAAGATTAATAAAGATAGTTTATTAACTAACCTGATTAGAATTATCTCTTAGGTTAAATACATCGTATGTCTGTCGTGTCTGGTGACGAAGTGACGTGTCAGGGTGCGAGGTGTTCATGCATAGAAAAAGCGTGCAGGTTTGAATGAGCCAATCGTGTCGGGTGCTGTCACGGTTGGGTAAACACTATTGTTATATGACTAAAACTTAAGAGCCTTAATTACATTGCTTTCTGTTTAGTTTCAACGCCGATATGAAGCTGAAATAAAGTAACTTGATTAAAATACTTGAAATCTTAACTATATCATTTCAGCTGCTGTCCTGAGCTGAAATAAAGCGACACATTAAAATATTATTTACACAGTTTCTTTCAGCGTCTCTTAGATGCTGAAATAATGAAAGATAATTAAATGATTATATACAATACTTAAAATCTAATTAACATTAACTAATTACACAAAGACATACATAGTATGTCCCTGTCACACACTTCCCTCCCCAGGGGAATGATGTCCTCATCATTTGTCTCTGCCTTGCACCAGATCCACAATAGCTCTTGAGATATGAGGTGGCATTCCTAGGAATGTTCCGTCGTCGCACAGAGAGCGTAGATGATCGGCCCTCTCCGCCCAATCTGCTTTGGTTGCAGACGCTGACATCAAAATGTGACCATAGCGTTGAGGTGCTCTTCTCTGTCGTGACGATCTCCTCAAAGCTTGATCCGGGATCGGTGGCAGTAGTCGTCGTCTCCGTCTTGGTGGTGGTTGCAACACAGAAGTTTCCTCTGCGACTGTTCCATCAGAATCCGGTGATGGATCTCCAGGGGGCACATCACATATCTTTGGAATTGTTTCCTCCTTCAAAGCTTGCTCCTCCAAACGTATCACATCCTGTGATGGAACTGCAGTAGACTCTGTCTCTGCTATTATCTCCTCTGCAGCAATCTCTGTATCTGTCATTATCTCCTGCCCTGGTTCCTGAGGTACCTCCTCGATTGCGTCTATCTCTGGTAGAAGTGACTCCTGATATTCAAAATCGGGAGCATCTCCAGGCTGATCCATGCTATCCTCTTCATCCACATGAACTTCCAGCTCCAATACTGGCTCAGTCAACGTTGAAGACGACTCCATATCCATAGGTTCTGAAGCTATCGTAATGGCAGCATCTTCAACAACTGGTTCGCTAACCTTGGTTGGCCTAGCAACTGTGTCTTCAGTTGCAACCGCAGGTCTGGATGAGAAGATGAGGATACCTCCTGAATCATCTTCTTCACTTTCTTCAGGTAATGCCGAAGATGCCCTCTCTGTGACCTTAGGGAGGTCTGCAGGCTTGGCTTTCTTCTTTACTGGTGCTTGTTCTGGTACCTGATCCTGGAGAGGTAAGGATCCTATTGGAAGAAGAAGATTCCGATGGAGTGTTCTTCTAGGTCCTTCACCACTCTCCTTAGCAACAGTGAAAACTGGTATCGATGAGTTCGGCTGATACAACACCGTATACACTTCCTCCTCCCATTTATCCGCCAGTTTATGCTTTCCCTCGAACACAACTTTTTTTACTAGGACTCTGTCTCCGACCTCCAAAGTTGCAGATCTGGTCTTAAGATCATAGTTGGTTTTCTGTCGTTCCCTAGCTGCGCTGGTATGCCTTACTGCGAGGTCATAAGCGGACTTAAGGCGTTCTTGTAGTGCCTTTGTATACTGGGATACAGATGATGACTTGGTATTGGTGATATCCAGTCCAAATGCAAGATCAATGGGGAGACGGGGATGGCGTCCAAACATAAGGAAAAACGGTGACTGTCCAGTGGTCTCATGTCGGGTACAGTTGTACGAATGTACCAATGGTCCCACGTAGCTTTTCCAGTCCTTTTTCTTGTCTGGATCCAGAGTGCCCAACATGCTCAGCAGAGTCCTGTTGAATCGCTCTGTTATTCCATTGCCCATTGGATGGTAAGGTGTTGTCCTGGACTTGTCCATTCCCGTTAGTGAACACAACTCTGTCATGAGTTTCCCAACGAAGTTCTGGCCTTGATCTGAATGAATCCTTTTGGGTAAGCCATAATGAACGACAAAGTTGTTGAAAAAGACATCAGCAGTTGTCTTTGCTGTCATATTCTTGGTTGGGTAGGCTTGGGCATACTTGGTGAAATGGTCCGTCACAACAAGGATATGTTGTTGTCCACCTTTAGAGGGTTCCAGCGTTAGGAAATCCATACACACAAGCTCTAGCGGCTGTGACGTCTCGATGCTAACTAAAGGGGCTTTTGTCGTGGTTGCTTTTCGCCTAAGACACCTGTCACACTGCTGAATGTGATTGTCTATTTCCTTAGTCATTCCTGGCCAGAAGAACCGTTCTCGTATTAAGGATAGTGTTCTATCCCGTCCCGGATGCCCAACATCATCATGAAGGCTGTGCAGTGCTGAAGTTCGACATCTCTTTGGGAGAATAAGCTGTTCCTGTTCCTCGCCGTCTATGGTTGTGACACGAAACAACACTCCTCTCCTAAATCGCAAGTTCTGAAACACTTTGGCATAGCTTGCAACTTCAGGATCTCCAATATGCTGACTTCTCTCCAACCGTTTTCCTGTTCTGACGTATTCCATGATGGTGGATAAGGCTGGGTCTCTACTTTGTGTTCTCCTCCAGTCCCTGGCATTGATCTCACATGTATCATCGGTCAATGTGCTGTCATCCTCTTTGGAGATATTGGTCGAGAAACAGAGACTCTCCACGAAATTCGTAGCACTTGCAAGGTTACAGATAGCTTGTACAGATTCTGTGGGAATCTGATCCTCCTTCGACTTGCAAACTTCCGGGAGTCTTGACAGTGTATCTGCGTTGATATTGGTTTTTCCTAGTCGATACCTGATTGTAAAGTTGTATCCTGACAGAGCAGCAAGCCATCGGTGTCCAGTGGCATCAAGTTTTGCTGTCGTCAACACATATGTCAATGGGTTGTTGTCGGTTACCACTTCAAAGTTATTTCCATACAAATAGTCATGAAACTTCTCAGTGACTGCCCATTTCAATCCAAGAAACTCCAGCTTGTGGGCAGAGTAATTCCTTTCTGACTTGTTTAATGACCTGCTGGCATAGGCAATAACCTTGAGATAACCATCCTGCTCCTGATACAATACAGCTCCTAAACCACGGCCACTGGCGTCAATGTGCAGTTCGAATGGTTTCCTGTAGTCTGCATATCCTAGAACAGGTGGTGACGTAAGACGTTTCTTTAGTTCTTGGAAGGCACACTCCTGATCTGGTCCCCAAGTCCAATTGCTCTGTTCAAGAGGTTTACGAGACTTAGATTTCTTGGCCGTTCCTTGAGGGATGAGTATTGAAAGTGGTCGGGCAATCGTGGAGAAGTTCTTGACAAATTTACGGTAATACCCTGCGAATCCAAGGAACTTCCTGACTTGATCTGGATTCTCTGGTGTTGGCCAATCTACGATCTTGTTTACCTTGTCTGGGTCCGTCTCGATGCCATTCTCTGAGATGACATATCCCACATACCTAACTCGTCTTTTGAAGAACTTGCACTTCTTCGGTGCTAGTTTAAGTCCCGACTCCCGAAGACGATGGAATACCAGTTCAAGCCTTTCCATGTGCTCTTCATATGTCCTAGAGAAAATGATCAGGTCATCCAGATATATGAGGCAGATGTTCAGGTTCAGACCCTCGAGACATTCTTCCATGAGACGCTGGTATGTTGCTGGCGCGTTGCAGAGGCCAAAGGGCATTCGGTTATACTCGTAGAAGCCTAGAGGACCGACTGTGAAGGCTGTTCTCTCCTTATGCTCCTCGTACAACTCCACCTGGTGGTAACCACTTTTCATATCCAGCACCGAGAAGTACTTCATACCGCCTAGATGGTCCAAAAGTTCCTCTATTCTCGGGAGAGCGTACGAATCTTTGATACTGCGATTGTTGAGCTGGCGAAAATCAATGCACATGCGCAGCTTGCCATCCTTCTTGCGTGCCAATACCACATTGGAAGACCAGGGACTATGGGACTTGCGTATGACTCCAGCACTAAGTAGTTGGGTCAGGTGACTTCGAACTTCGTCGTACATTGCAGGTGGGATGCGTCTGTGCCTCTGTTTGAATGGTGTATCATCTGTGAGGTTGATCCTGTGCTTTACAGCATATGAATGTCCCAAGTCGTCATCACTCTTGGAGAAGATGTCCTGAAACTTGAGGATAAGTCCAAGTCCTTGATCAATCTCTCCATCTGTAAGATTTTCCAAGTCCACTTCGATGTCATTAAAGAGTGTGTTCTTGTCAACTGGCAAACCTGTTACAGGTTCTTGGAGACTTACAGGCTGTAATTCGCAGATGAGGGCTCTTGGTGGTACTACAACTGTCCTGGTGGTCACATTTGAGATGTGGACATCGACTGTTCCTGGCGAATTGGCATCATAATCCACAATGATAGGAGCTATATCAATGTCAGGCGAAATCCTGCTATCCTCAGTTGGTTGCAGAAGGGCACAAACCTTTGGGAACTGCAGCGCCTTTGTGAGTTGACCCTTGACAACCACTCTACTGTTTGGTCCAATCAACACTCCTGTTGGTTCACAGCTCCTGACATATGCAAGTCTCCAATTGTTCTGACGAATGTTCTTCTCCTGTAGGACTATGGTCCGGAACGCTAAGTAGTAAGGAGTGAATAAGTCTGCCTTCTGAAGGAACTTGGTGCCGTAACTTGTCTTACACTCCTCGAGTAGTGGCTTGAGAATGTTGGTTCCTAAGAGAACAGGTACTCTCGAGTTGTATTGAGTGTCAGGGACAACGAGAAGTAGACATGACTTTGGAGAGACAGATGAACCCACAGTCTGCACAATAACATCCACGTATCCAAGGTAAGGAAGGTTCTCTCCTCCAGCACATTCAATATTAAGGATGTCTCCTAGCGGATGCATTGGGATGTGTCCAAGCTGACTCCTGTAGAATGCTTCCGACATAACTGAAACTGTGGCACCTGTATCCAAGAGTGCTGGCACTGGTACGTCCTCCACTACAATGTCCACTTCTGTTGAATGCCCAACAAGTCCATCTGGTACTTGTGTTGCGGGGCAATCCTGGAAACCTATGGGTGGCCCCTTCCCATAGGCCTGCGTAAGTTTAAAGACCCTCGTCTGTGGTCTGTCCTAACTGTGCACGAGTAATGCAAGTGTCCTCTGTACCCACAATTCCAGCAGACAGCATCTTCCCGTCTCTGTCGGTAGCGTGGTGGGTCATGGCAGTAAGATGGGTGTGAGGCACTGTCACTGTATGGGTACGTCGACTGAGGTTCCTGGTAGGCTGGGTCCTGAGATGCCTCTGGGTTGGAGGTATAGTCGTAAGGCACAGTAGGTGCTTCAGGCTCTTGAGGAGCGTATCCTTGTGGATCTAAGTATCCAACTCCTTTGCCGAAATCCATGTCGACTTGTCCTCTTCCCCCTCTCCAAGAGAAGCGAGGTCCCCTGCTTCTATTCCGTGAGTATCCTTGAGCTTGTCTTGGCTGGTGGAATGAAACCTGTGGTTGTTGGTGTTTCTTTAACTCAGAGACTTCAGTAGTCAGTGCTTTGATCATGGCCTGGAGGTTCCCCATCTCCTTCTTCCATTCAGGCTCTGTTGCTTTTGCCATCTTGACCGTTGCTTTCTGCTTGGAAGTGCTACTGTCATCCACCTTGGCCTGATCAACTTCAATTTCACGGAGAGCCTTGAGGAGGTCGTTCAAATTGGAAGCCTTGTCAAACTTGTATCCAGATTGTTGCTTCAGTTCAGGTCTTAACCCACTCCACAGCATGTTTCGAAGCATCTCGTCCTCCCTGGCTGCACTGATCTTCTCGGCATTGTTCTCCAATGCCCTGGATAGAAGAAGCTCCAATCTGCAACACCACGATGACACACACTCTGTATCCTTCTGTCGAGCACTGTAGAAGTTAGACATCCGGTTTTCTGTTCTGTCCACCTCTCCAAACATGCTCTGAAACTTGGCTAGCAATGTAGAAGTGTTGGCCTGTGGTCCAATGTTTCTTGCAATCATGGCGGCTTCTCCCTTCAATGACCGTCGGATTATCTCGTAAAGATCGTCCTCAGAGAGCTTGGTCTTCTTGTTCATCAAACACGCCACTTCATATCTCCACTGTTCATAATCCACATCCTTACCAGAAGTGCCACTAAAGAAGGAAATCTTGGGGAGCTGATGGTAAAACAACCTTGGATCCGATGCAGCAGAGGAATTAGAGGTAACAGGTGTATCCAGGGTAGTGTGAATAACAGGTGTATGTGGAGTAGTGTGACTAACAGGTGTAGCTTGGACAGGCGGAACATGTGAATCCAGCGCTGACTCTTCCAAATGAGATGCTGAAGGCAAATCACTGTGAGATGCAACATCAAGGGTGTGATGTTCCTCTTCCTCAACATCCTCCTGTTTAAGAGCTGAGTAGGAATCAAACCAAGCCTCAAACTGATCAGGCGTCTCAGCGGTAGGTTTCAACTTCTTCCTACGAAACACTTCCAACATATTCGCCACCTCCTCCTTTGTGAAATCCATCTTTGGAATTATAAAGATCAAACACTGATACACAACTCCGAAAACTAAGAAATGATCCACCGATTAATTATTAACACACTATTCATCCATGAACATCTATTCACAACACAAATCCAATAATATTTACAACTCTAATCCACCGATGAAACAAGCAAAACTGGAAATCCAACGATGACACAAGCAATACACACGCATTTTGAATATAGATCCAACGATGAAAATCACACAACACTGATGTATACAACTAATTAGAAGTATGAATAGATGTGCGAAATTATACTATTAATATTTGATTGCTAACTAAGGATGTTTCTGTACGCAAGCGCTTGTGTAACTAGTGTGGTTACAAGTGTTGATGCAAACTAATTACACTAATACTAAAGTAAAGTTGTAAATATGATAACTTAACTTATCACCAACTAAGTTTAAATTAAACTAATTGCTAAATTTAAACCGATCACTTACAAAACCTGAAAGAAAAGTAAGTAGTAATAATTAATATTGGATAAAGTATATGTATTATTGATTACCTGAAAGAAAACATTTATGGATGTTTATCAATGATTCATTAATTCAAGAAATAAACAACAAACACAGTGCAGTTGCGTATGTGTGCATTAGTGAACAGTCAATGTATTGTCAGGTCACTCGTCGCTAATAACTAATATATTTATTGGCTAAGTTTTAATTAGAAATAATTTAAGTAGAAATATTTTTGAGGCTTAATAATAAAAGGAAACACAAACACACATGTCAAACATCCATCATAAATGCACAACAATGACAAATGATAAAGCTTAAAGTAAACTACCTACTATCAACTAATACGTTAATTACTAACTAAGAAAATATATGTCCTAACTACACTTTATTTATAATAAATAATTTAAATACTAAGTTATACTAAGATGCAAATAATTATATTAACAGGCTAGTTACATTACATGTTTACATTTAAATCACAAAACTGATGAATCATAAATGCAAAGTTAAATTTCAACAAAGCCGATTGTAGACAAACAATATGGCCTACACAAAGTGGTAATGAATTAGAAAACAAACAATATGGCCGACACAGAGTTTAAATGTAAACAAACAATATGGCCGCAAGGTATCAATGTCAAAGTTCCAGTTTACATAACGTAAATCAATATGGCAAATATAAATGTAAATAAGTAGACAAATACACTATGAGCTCATGATATATATTACTAAAAGGCGCCACTAAAGTCTATAGCTAGCTAGCAACAAATAGTCACAATACCGCAGTATCAAAGGAATGTCCAGAATCACAAACACGAGTGACGAATCCTGGGGGGTGAAGACATCACGTGACGCATATCCCGGGGGTAGCGCATCTCTGCTAGGCAGGGGCTATGTCCATCGCTGTTCCGTTCCAAAATCCACAAATCACTGGGGGCTCCATTTTGTAGCAGGGTCACACACAGATAACACGAGGTGAATGCTGGTTCGAGTTCGTTTATTCCAAGTGGCTTGGTGGTTAACGAAGTACAATAAAATCCTGAAACAATTATGACAATAATATAATAACAATAAAATATACAAGTTCTGCATGTTTACAAAACATACAACTGCATCTTATAATAGACATATTTTACATTTACATAATATATGCAAAAATACAACCGAATGCAAGATATTTACTTTGCATCAGAACATTACCAAATGATATAAAAAGTAACTTCACCATGATCAGGGGAGATAACTCCTGATGTGACCATTTTACAATAGAACATATTAATGACGGTAATCACCATTACCGTACAGTGCAGTACAATACAGTACAATACAACAGCTTCTATAAAAAGGTTATGATTCCTTATGTTATATAAACATATACAATGATTACATACCCTATGTGTGGCACAAGGGTCCCTGTACCAGCCCGACTGCCGTAGCAGACGACGATAAATCTATCGGCTGGAAATAAGTATTATAATTATAAATACAGTCTATGATACAGGAAATGATAAAACAGTGAAAGGTACATGCTACACATTCTAAAACCAAAGGAAGATTTACTTTGCCATTATTTGTGCAAAATACTAAACGATGAGCTAAACAACATTCACTCTCAAAGCATACTTACAATGCCTCGCTTTAATGCTTATTTATTGTTATAGATGATTAAAAGAATAGTTATGTTACATTTTAAAAGAGATACTTAGTATTTACCCGTGTGGTGATTACAACACACGCTAATTACCCTGACGGCTATAATTACCTTATTTTATATATGTTATATATTTATGATTGCTTATTGCGTTATTGCTACATTAGATATATATAAAGATTAATAAAGATAGTTTATTAACTAACCTGATTAGAATTATCTCTTAGGTTAAATACATCGTATGTCTGTCGTGTCTGGTGACGAAGTGACGTGTCAGGGTGCGAGGTGTTCATGCATAGAAAAAGCGTGCAGGTTTGAATGAGCCAATCGTGTCGGGTGCTGTCACGGTTGGGTAAACACTATTGTTATATGACTAAAACTTAAGAGCCTTAATTACATTGCTTTCTGTTTAGTTTCAACGCCGATATGAAGCTGAAATAAAGTAACTTGATTAAAATACTTGAAATCTTAACTATATCATTTCAGCTGCTGTCCTGAGCTGAAATAAAGCGACACATTAAAATATTATTTACACAGTTTCTTTCAGCGTCTCTTAGATGCTGAAATAATGAAAGATAATTAAATGATTATATACAATACTTAAAATCTAATTAACATTAACTAATTACACAAAGACATACATAGTATGTCCCTGTCACACTATCAATGTATATAACACCTAAATGACCGTTAGCAAATCGTGAATATTTGGAATTTTTTAATTACGCTTGATCAGTGGGTGACCAGTGGGTCACGTAATGTGATAAACGCGCGACTACCTACATGTATGTTACGTAGTCCGGTATATCATTTATTTCTAACGACTGAATACACGCTTACAATACACAACCCACTTTCAATACACAACCCGTCCCTTGTTTTAAGCAGTGTGCTTATTCGTCTTCGTTGCGCCTCGCCGGGTTTATTGTCTCGCTCGATATGACATGAGTCTGTGGATAGTATGTTTTAAAACGTAACGTGTGTCTCATAAGTCAATTTGGCTGGGTATTTACTAATAATTTGTGCTATATTGTACAATTGTACAATGAGTTCTATGCGTGACACTTTAATAAACTATAACTGTCTAACTCTCAGTCACAAGTAATATATAAAATTGGATTTTCCAATAGAGTGTGAAACAAACGCATCGTCATTCGTTAAAACTGCTAGTGATGCTCTTCTATTAACATGTAGTGTTCATATTTTTTGTCATCAAGCGATATTGATCGAGGTCACGGTTACCGATTGGTAAACTGTGCTGGTGGTTGGTCCCTTGCGTTGAGAAAAAAGTTACTGGTCTAGCCTTCAAATTCCAAATGCAATTCTTTCATTTTCGGTTACATTCAGTCTTTAGATTTGAAATGTTTCATTCGACTTGTGTATCGTCATATATTTGGGAAAATATCAAGACAATATTTCTACAGGTTGTTTATTTGAAACATGTCGAAATGTTTTCAGCACAAGGTCGCATTTATGGTAAAGCTGCATCCATTGTGTTTCATAAAATGTTATTAAGCTTTAATACGATCCAACATAACATATGTGCTGTTTGTAATTACAGTGCAAATAAATATACTCGACTTGCATATTCATCCCGAATAACCAAATACTTGTTTCCAATTAAAATAGAGTAACATCATTATGCATATGCAGAAACCAAAACTAAACGTCCCATTTATATGTACAGTAGTTATATGACCTATTAAATATGTGACTAATTTATCAGTTTGTCTGTTATAAATAATATTCCAAAATTACGTTTAAATTATTTGCGCGCGCCACACGCGGTACATTGTCCGGTTTCGATCAGAAATCACTACTGTTAGCTTTATATCGTCAATATACTAAGTAGACTAAGATCAAAATGGCAATCTTCGGCAACAGTCAGTACTTCCCGATAACATAACATAATCTAGAAAACAACGTTTTGCATAGACAGACAGACAGATGGATGTTCCTTTAAGAGCCGATATCAATTGTTTAATCAACGAATTAGACAAGGAATTAGATGGATATACGTCTCTGGTTTAATTATGATAATGCGAGGTTATGGCCGACATCAAATGCGACGGTTTGCGACAAGGGGGGCGCGGGCGTAACGCCTGAGTGAATTTACCACCGGGTGTATTTATATTACATAACAATTTTGAGTGAACGGTGTCTCCCTCGTAATACACACAGAGAGAAAGATAACATGCTTAATTCGCCATAGTCAGGCATGCAGACAGACAAGTTTGTTTAAGTGTCACAAGTTGAAAACAAAAGAGACATCATGAGAGGTGATATATCTCCCCGGTTGAATAATCAGTTTTAGCGGTATACAATAACACACCACTGGAAGATAGAGTATGTTTTAACTGCAACGATTTTATTGAAAATGAAGCTCATGTACTTTTACACTGCCCCTTATACAAAAATGTTACCAAAAATATGTTATCTTTATCTTCTACTTTGAATGTTAGTTTTAATAATATATCGGATGTGGAACAGCTTGCATTGATTATGTCATGCCCATATATTTTTAGAGTTACTGCCAAAACCTGCATGGAAGTCTTAGATTTTAGAAAATCCCTTTTATATAATAATATAATATAGTATACTACATAATATGTACATTTTATTTTTATTAAGGTCCTTTAATATGTATATATGTAGTCTCTCATAATCCCATGTGGGATGGCTCATCACTTTATATTTTATCGACTTGTATATAAACATTTGTATGAGGTGAGATTTTGTAATAAAATATCTGTCTGTCTGTCTGTCCGGTATATAACTACCCCTCAGGGCTCATCTACAGGATATGAAGGACTACATGTTTGTACAAATGAAATATTAACAAACTAACGTTTTTAAAAGTTGCTTTCTACAGTTAAAGTCATGTGTATATTTCATTATATGTGTATATATTGCACTACGTAATGCGTGATAAGACAAATCGTACCCTTCTCACAAACTTCAAAGGATTTATCTCATGTTATTGATATAACTGTTGGTTTCAAGGTATTTATTATGACGGGATCGTTAAACAAGGAAGAAATCTCCATACAAACATATACTTAAACAAATGAGTGACGATTATAGAACAGAAAATGTTACATACACCACAGAAACAAAATAAACTAGTCAACAAGCATTAACAAAATGTGGGTAGGCGTTATATAATTTTTGCATTGTTTATTTTAATTTTCAGCAAACTTCGGTATGACTGAGTGTACACAATAATGATAAGGAATTCAATTAAAATCTCAAGTCAGTAACTAAATTGTTTTCATAATGGTCACGAACGTTTACAGACAGATATTTTATTCAAATCTCACCTCGATTGCACTTTTATAAATATGTTGATTTATTGATAAAAAGAAACAGGCAGAACATCGAGCTACCCACTCTGGGGTTATGAGAGACGTGCTATTCGAAGTAGATCACGAGATCAACAAGTGTGCCGGTGCCTGACACGGCGGTATCCATTGATGTGATTAAATTGCCATTTGAATGGGAGTTGGTACACTCGGTGATGCAATGGGCATAGGGGTACCGGTGCCTTTGGACAATACGGAAGATACAAGTGTCTTACAGTTCCGTGCAACCTGTCAAAACACCGTGTAACTAACAGCATTATCAATCGGTTTTGCCGAACTATGAAACGTGATAATTATTACAAGTAAATAATCACAGACTAATATATCATATTTTGTAAGATATCTTCTTTAAGGAAATGTATAATATACAAACATACACACCCTATACACATGTATGTACTTGGAGAAACACTATACTAACATTAATCCATCTACATGCAACACTATTGTTTTACCGTTGGGAAATATATACAGGGAAAAAGGATTGTACCCATAAATGTCTGATAAGAAAATAGACAATGTATCAGAAAAAGAAACTGTGCGATATGACAGAAGCGTCATCGACCAGTGTAACAAATAAATTTTGTCAAAAAAAAAAGAGAAAAATTAAAGTCGATAGTGGTTGTTGTAATGTGAGTAATATTATTAAACTGATAAACCTTTAGTACCTGTTAGAATAGAGTTTTATTCAGATCTTCGTTTTATTATTATTATTTAGATCCCCAAACGTACACTTTCACGAACATATCTTATAATGCTACCATTATACAGTTTAAATATATTTCGCTTAGACATTCTGCTTCTTACCGTTTTCCTTTTTTTCATATATATATATATATATATATGATACCTTTTTAACATTGTCTCATGAGCCAAATAATGGCTATTTTTTTAAACACATTTTAGTTATTTCATGTCGTATTTAAAATGAAGTATACACAGATGTTGATTGTGTGTCATTTTGTCACTATTACATAACATTATCTCATACAACATGTGTACAAGTAAGAAATGTTACCGCCGGTAAATTCCACAACCTAATACTATGGTATTTATTCGACGTGAAGCAACGACAACTTCAGCAATCATTTGACAGTAAATGCACATTCCATCTTTACGCCCGCCCACTACATTACTAGACCAATCAGCTCTCAGCAGCTTAATTTGGGACCTGGACGCATCGCAATAGCCCCACCTACATTCACGCAGTCATCTCGCAATTATCGTGCGACAGAGACGCTAATTTGGCGGGAGACTGTCGCGTTCCTGTCGCAGGAACAACGCAGTCATGACCCAACTGTGCTCCGACACGATTGCGGGAATACTGCAATTTTACTCCCATGACTATTGTCCGGCACTGTATGTCCCTGCTTTCCAAAAGTACCAAAAGGTACAGGAAAAACGACCACTTAATTTCAAATCTGACAATGGAGAAGATTATAATGAACACTTCTCCTTGTCAGAGCTCAAAACTGCACTTTCTAAAGCTCATGATACAGCAACCGGCCCTGATGAAATCCATTATCAACTTTTAAAACATTTACCGGAACCTTGCCTTGAGGTTCTACTTCATGTATTTAATCATATATGGGAAACAGGTGAATTTCCATCTTGTTGGCACAATGCTACTATTGTGCCTATCCCAAAACCTGGGAAGGATCATACAGACCCTTCCAACTACCGTCCTATAGCCTTAACAAGTTGTGTATGTAAAACTATGGAACGGATGATCAATGATCGTCTAGTTTGGTACTTGGAAACTAATAAATTACTTACTGATATTCAATGTGGTTTCCGCAAACAACGCAGTACCACTGATCATCTTGTTCGTTTAGAATCATTTATTCGTGATGCATTTATAAATAAACAACATGCTGTGTCTATCTTTTTCGATTTAGAAAAAGCTTACGACACTACATGGAAGCATGGCATCCTAAAAGATTTATTTGAATTTGGCTTGCGAGGTCGTATGCCTCATTTTATATCTAATTTTTTACATGACCGCCAATTTAAAGTGCGCGTCGGTTCTACCCTTTCTGATTTCTTTGAACAAGAAATGGGTGTCCCACAAGGTAGCATTTTATCTGTCATATTATTTAGCATTAAAATCAACAGTTTGGCTAAAGTCTTAAATGACCATACAGATGGTTCACTTTTTGTGGACGATTTTGGAGTTTCCTGCAGAGGCAAAAATATGCCATCAATTGAACGCCAATTACAGCTCTGCCTCAATAAAATACACAAATGGTCGTTGGAAAACGGCTTCAAATTTTCCAAAGCTAAAACATCTTGTGTGCATTTTTGCAATATGCGCAAAATGCACAAAGATCCAGAACTTTTTCTGGATAAAATTCCAATCAAAGTCGTTCCTGAGGCCAAGTTTCTTGGTCTTACTTTTGACAGCAAATTATCATTTATCCCTCATATTAAACACCTAAAAGCTAAATGCTTAAAGGCATTAGACCTTTTAAAGGTCGTTTCAAATAATAAATGGGGTGGAGATGAAGAAACTCTTCTTCATCTCTATCGATCACTCATCCGCTCCAAACTGGATTATGGATCCATAATATATGGATCTGCCCGCCCCTCATATATCAAAATGCTAAATACAATCCACCACCAGGATCTCAGACTTTGTCTTGGGGCCTTCAGAACTTCACCTGTTGAAAGCCTTTACGTTGAAGCTGATGAACCATCTCTTGAAGATCGGCGCATCAAGCTAGCACTTCAATATATAACCAAATTAAAATCAAACCCTTCAAATCCTGCATACAACTGCGTATTCAATCCTGAATACCAGCAGTTGTATAACTCAAAACCCAAAGCAATTCCACCACTCGGTATCAGACTTCAACAACATGTTGAAGATTCTGATATCGACCTCTCAACAATAGCAGAGCATGGTTTGCTTGCCACTCCGCCATGGCAGGTGGTCAGGCCCCGTGTCAACCTCTCTTTATCTACTCATAAAAAAAATAATACAGACCAATTAATATTTCAACAGGCATTTTTTGAACTACGTGATTTTTTCGCAGACTATAAACCAATTTACACTGACGGTTCTAAGGATGGATCCACAGTTGCAGCAGCAACTGTGACTCCTTCAACAACATATGCTTCAAGGCTGCATGATGGCAGCAGCATCTTTACTGCAGAAGCTAAGGCCATTCTTAAGGCCGTCCATCACATTAAAAATTCAACCCCTAATAATTACATTATTTTTTCCGATTCACTTTCTTGCCTACAAGCAATTAAAAACTGTAAGAGTGATCATCCAATTATCAGGGATATTTTATTACTTCATAATTCTTGTCTCCAATGTGACATCGTCTTCTGCTGGCTTCCTAGCCATATGGGTATAAGAGGTAACAACAAAGCTGACTCAGCTGCTAAATCAGCATTAAACCTCAAACATATTTCTCCTACCAAAGTTCCATATACGGATTCCAAACCTGCTATTAAATCTTACATTAAACAACGTTGGAAGTCCCAATGGGACCAACAACATCATAACAAACTTCACACTATTCAACCTCATTTAGGTTACAAATCTCTATCCTCTTTTACCCGGCAGGAAGCTTGTGTCCTACGACGATGTCGTATTGGACACTCTCATCTTACACACTCATATCTTTTAAAGGGGGAAGATCCCCCGGTATGTATACCCTGTCAGTGCCCTCTCACAATCAAACACATTTTCTGTGAGTGTTGGGACACTGCACATATCAGGGAAACTTTTTATCCTTCTATTTCAATCAATCAAGTTTTTACTCATTTCGGTGAGCATCGTGTTTTAGATTTTTTGAAGGCTATACACCTTATTGACAAATTGTAAATTTTAACTTTTCATTATCAGCTTTTATTCAACTTGTGATAATACGCTGATGTTTTTACGGCCTTCGTGCCGTGTTCTGTTTTTCAATAGCAATTTTCTTTTTTAAATTAGGCTAATAAATTAAATATCTCGCCGCTAATGGCTGCAATACTGCCGAAGCGGCGTTAAACAATAACTCACTCACTCACTCACTCTAATTACCATCACCTGTAGCTCAGTCATATAAAAAACTTACTGACAGAAATGTTATGCGTGTCTAATATTACATACCGTAACACATAATCAGGATTAACTCTTTAATGTGCAATTTTTTTCTTCAATGTGTTTATAGTTAGCTTACCCAAGAAAACTAACATTTCGACTGTCAATTATTCAGATGAACATATCGATAATTTAACTGCCATTTATCGATATGAATGTGACAGAAGCAGAAGCTCGCAATCAAACTGTTTTTGGTGGAGTATACATATTTTCCCAGGTGAATACCTTTCCTTTTCTGAATCTTATGTAAAAACACTCGACTTCAAAGTAAAACTCACATTTTATTTAGATAAAAACATTCTTCAACTGTCTAAAACAGTTAAATGAGATCTTTACTCTCTTTAATCTAGTTCATGGATATGCGTAGTTGTGTATCCACTTTTTCAGAAGCAAACATGTTTTTAATTTACGCCGTTCTTTGAAAATTAACTTGGGAGTTTATATAGAGTGAATTGAAATAAAGACTTCAAGGTGACTAAACACGAAAGGTATGATAAGATTACTGATAAGCCTTTACATCGTCGTTACTCTAGGGAAAACTCTTTCCTTTTCACCAGGCAAACAGTGATGTAGTGGTTAGCATATCAAAGGCCCGAGTTCGAATCCCCGTGGAGACACCGAACATTTGTGGCCTGGGTCTCATACTGCAGCAATTTATCCAGATTGCTCTCAGCCCTCCCAGTTTACAGGTACCTGGCTACTGGAAGTATATATCGCTTTGTTGCGGCATCAAACGTACACTGTACAATTGGCACAAATTTAATTTCCTGATTTGCCTAGGGTATTTTTACCAATGCACCAAGACAGTATGTATTGTAATTGTATGTTACATTAAAACATCTAGGTCTTGCTGAGAGAGTATACTTAAAGCATGAATGATTAGGCTTTATTTATCTTCCTTTATCCCCGATCTTCGGTTGGTGTTGGTTTTTCAATTCAGATCAGATGAAGATGAATCTGCGTTTGAGATAACTACAACAAAACTTAAGGTTACACATGTGTAACCCTGATAGTGTTTAATGTGCTTAAACTGATTTCTTTTCTATGATCATTTTCTTGCTGACTTAAAACTGTATTTACTTGCAATTCATACCAAAAGAAATTATTCCTTGGTAAGAAAAACAAAGGAACGTTCATGTTGTTCTTCTAGTCACACAGGGCCAATGTATCCTTTAGAGGATATATGATACTGATGTTTTTTTAACCAAACACTGAAAGATTGTAAAAAAACCAAAAAAGCGAGAAAGAAAAGGTCCATTTTGTAGTTTCTTTTTTAGGCAGTTGTTCATGGATTAAAAGGTTATGAATAGTTACTTGCACGCACGACGAGACTAAATTAAGCAACGTAAAAACACGTTCATGTTGTGATGTACACATGTTTTTAATGTGATGTTTTTTATTCTCATTATTGTATTTAAACTTTGTGAGGAATTTTAAGGTTGACAAAATCATATACGCATGATTTAAAGATAAAAAAAACGTACTTAGTGTATAAAAACGACATTTTGTAGTATATGCTTCACCATTCACTCCAGAAAAGAGCAACACAAGACTATGAAAATTTTAATACAAAAAGAAGCTGTTATTCAGCAGTCATTCATATCTAACCAATGCTGTTATTGCGTGCATGGAGTCACAGTTCTCTCGTTGGTTCACTAATAGGGATAACAGAAATCATGTGAACATGAAGGCGAGTTAGATTTGACTGTCCACGATGTCAAACAATGGGTTACATGTCATGTTCTTAATTCATGACACGTTTCTATATTCATTTCTTTCATGAACGGTTTTTAAAATTTTGATCAGTGTTAATCGCAGTGTGATATATGGTTTAAACTTATAATGCATGTATCAATATGAAGCAATTGTTATCACTTTTAGACTATTCAATACATGTTTGAAAATAGTTACGTTCTTTGATGTTCTACTTTTATAAATTTGGTTTTGGAAATCTGGTTTAAATAAAAACAGTATGTATGTATTTGCAGATGATAAGTGCATTCCATGTTGAAAGAAAATATTTTTCGATTAGTCAAGAAAAAAGACTGAACTCTAATATCAGCTAAATGATAAATACTTCTATAAGTAACAAGTATAAGTGGTTCGTTTGTAACGAATGGTTCATATTAAAAGTTTTCACGAACACGTGAAGAGAAAATATTATGCAAGTAATTAATTACGAACATTTCAGTTTAATTTCACATTGAAAAAGTCATATAGTTTTGTTCAATTCCATGATACAAATAAGAATGATTTAAAATCCTTCAAAATAGGGTATTGCTTTAAAACTATATAGTAGGTTTTCGAAAAATCCGAGGTTCTTTAAAAATACTCCAGCAAGGCATTTCTTATCACTTTTCAAGATCAGCACGTTCCGCTATATTCATCCCTAAATTGAGTTGTCATGTTGAGTTTTCTGTTCAGCTTCTTATAACCTTTAGGATTACCACACAGGAACGGTAAGGTGAAAATAACTGGATAACGAATGATTGTGCGGTGATGTATCCTGTTTGAGTTTGGGGGAATATAGTTTTCCAAACTACTTACTACTACTTACTATCTTTTCCTCATTTAATTACACAACAACTTCTTCATTACTTTCAGTATTCAAGTTTTTTTTCTTTTCGTTATACAGTAGCAGTTGTCAGGATCCGGTTGCAAAGAATTTGATTTCATTTTGAAAGTTGCATGGTTGGATGGAGACGTGTCTGCTCTGTGACTTGATTGAGTTACATCCAAATTAAACTTGCAGTGAACAAATGTCATACTGTAAACCAAATAGCTCACATATATCACAAGACAAAAAGTGGTGGAATCCGCTTGCCGGATCCTTCTGGATTCTTCAGGTTTCTTTAGGATCCGGCAATATTTGGGAGAATCGGGAAGGATCCGGCAAATGGATTCCACCACGTTTTGTCCTGTGTATGTCCACTCCTGAAAAATCATATATTGTTTTAAACGGGGAGGCGAATGACACATCTAGACATACGATCATTCAAACACAATAACAAATGATACACATTTTAGATAGACACTATTGCAGCCTTGTTTCAAGACAGCTTCAGTTGCGATATTCATTGGATCGTTGGATGTGTTATCTTCTTTTGCATTGCACTTCAAAACATTAACTGTCTTTAGATACAGACATTCTTTACAAAACAACGTTAAATAACACGTCGACACAGTATCAATTGTCATGACCAATAAAGTCAGCTACATACGACACATATAGAACTGATATACATCACCTTTTTCTACATAAACAAACTGTTTGATGTAGGCATCGGAATTCAAGAATGTTGGTACCTGTGAAAAGTCAAGCACAAAATAGATGTATGACCCGAACTCATACTTTACCTTTAAAGGGGTAGTAGCACGTTTTTTGCAAATTTTATTTTTTTAAAAATCCGATTTATAACGATCGTTTATGCCATTTATATTTACTTTAGAGTGTAAAACATTTGATTACACAAACCAATTATCGGTAGTGGTAATAACGGTGTTGCGTTTAAAGCAAAAATTGCATCGCGACCATTTTATTGTGAACACATTTTATTATTTCGAATGACAAAAACGAATCCCATGGCTTTACGGAACCATGTATACTCATTTTTAACTTAATTTTAAGAGAGATGGGTGTTTTACTATTGGTGACATTGTTTTCCAAATACATTTCATCGACTTATTTCACTGAAAAAATGTGCTACTGCCCCTTTAAAAAAGACAAAGTTAAAAAATATAGATATCGATACATGATATGGAGTTGCAGTATGGGTTGGAACAGGGTAAAAACCAATTCTGTATGCTCTACTAATATGGAAAACAAACAAATCATATTTTTCATGTAAGATCAAGCCAGTTATAAAAATTTATCAACCTACTAGCCATATAACGTGATACTTGAAACGACCTTTCTAAACCATATCACCCGGTACCAGGGACACAGACAGTTGTAAACCCTGTTAGAAGGAATTATAATGATTGTAAACCCTGATATATTTGCTAAGATGGCACTTGAAAGTAAACATCTGAAGAAACTAACTTAGACTAATTTTGAATTTAAAAAAAAATTTACGACAGAATATGAACAGCAAATGTTTTGCAGAAAGTGCGTCTCGAACCCGTATCCACTATCACCTGTAATAACTGAGCTAACGCTTAAGTCTACTGCACCAACGGGGCAGATGAGATTTCACGGTACAAAAACAATCTTATATAGGGCGGCTGTTAACAGGCTGATATCAGTCAGGGATACTCAATATAACGCCAGGGATCCTCAATATAACGCGATAACAATTAAAAAGCCTGTTTTACACTTAAAACCGGTTGATAATATGGAGAAACCATTCTACCTCGGATATGGTAAGATTGTAGACCCTGATAGTCAGGGTCCACAACCTTACCATATCCTCGGTATCATGGTTTCTCCTTATTGTATGACAGGTAAATTCCACAATTCATTGTTGCGACTTACTCAGATATCACATGATATCTTTGAAATATCTGTTCAAAGAAATAAACCTAAGAGATTGCTTGTTTAAAAAAAATACATCACAAAGTGTACAAATGCAACAATGGATTTTCATTTTCCATTAAATTAGCACAAGATCAGGTATTTATAACTGCTCTCTTCATAAAGGTAAGGTGTTGGTGCTGATAAACACAAAATTTAACACTTTGTAAATTTGTATTTACCAAAATAGCTGGTTAAATGCTGAACCATGGAGTAATTGGCAAATAACATGTTCAACTGAGTATTTGGACAGGGCGTTTAATATTGTTGATGATGTCTGTGTTGCAGTCGAAGAACCAGTTAAGAAAACATCTTTTCATCAGTTCAACAAATCTTGAAATGAAAGAACAAGTCTCTTTCAACAATGCGCAAGTTGCATTCAAAGAGGTAAACAGAAACTAGAAAGGAGTAATGTTAAAGGTGTTGGGTTGAAATCTAAATCAAGGAATACTAAAGAAACAATTAGTCATTTTGTATTGAGGAAAACCTTGGACAGTTTCGGTAAAGGATGTGCTATAATTAAGTTAATATGTTCTACTGTAATGTCAACATTACATGTTTATTCCCGCCGTTTTCCTAACGACTTCACAATTAATAAGCTAAATAGAATTAGATTTTGTGTGCTTTAATTAGTGATTAGGTACTTGAATAATAACAATAAGACTCTTGCTGTTATTACCTAATAACATTGACATGATAAATTCCGAAAAGCCATCTTGCTAAGGCGAATATTTTTTTGATTTTTGATATAGCTCTTTCGTTTATCCATGTCCATGGAAATAAGACACGGACGACAATAACAATGAGAATGGTTAACAATAACACAATCTGCAAATCGGAATCATCTTATAACAACAGAACATTATTTACAATTAATCACTATATTTCATTTAAAGGGACGTGGGATGTGTTGTTGCATAAAATATGTCCCACTTACGCATGGTAATATGTTAACGAAAAATACTCTCTTCTGCCGATGATGACCGTTAGTTAAGTATAGTTACACTATACAAGTGAAAGTGGTGATTTCTGATCGAAAACCGGACAATTCAACACGACAGATGCTCGTCAGTCAACGTTTTTTTCTGTGCAATCAAACTTCTTCAAACATTTTAAGAATAACTTAACATATGTCAATGTATTTGTTCATCTTCAGGCAATAGAATCATCCTTGATCTTCCCCACTCATGAGATAGACTGTGACCTAACTTTTCCTAAACTACTGGTTTGTGTTTATGTAATGGAATCGTGTTGACTTTATCCAGAGAGAGCACACACAATTATATTCCAAGACACGTTTGCAGCTCAGTTATTCTTTTGTAGAAAAGCTTTCACAACCCCGTCTTACACCTTGTCACAACAGTCAATCTCGTATGTGCTGTGATTGTCAATGATGTAATTGGTTGGTGGAACCTATCACAGTTCAGCCCTGTCTCGTATTTGAGGGCACACATAAAGGATTTTTAAGTTATCATTTTGTCAAGAATCTTACTTTAAATATGAAATATGTTGGAATGATATGGTTTTCTTATTGTATGTTCATAATCTAAATAGTAACTACTATATAGCATTTCTCCTCATTCTGCAACACGTTTTAAAATATAGAAAGGAAACGGTTTTATCTCCTGTTATTAGCAGCCCTCCTATCAGTTTCTGCGCTATTTGCGTCGCTGCCACCGCTGCATTTTTTTTATTGGCTATCACTTTTTTTCCTAGAAGGTTTTGAGAACTCCTATACATAACTTCTTACTTATACCCCTGGGAATTTTTTTGGACATGTACACATTCAAGGTCAAAGGTTAATGTCACGCGTTCTGACATCGCTAATCAGATCGAACATAACACTCGTTCGTCGTTTCTTGATCGGAGTACCACCCCCCGTACCACCCCCCGTTTCTAAAGTTCTAAGCCTCGTCGCTGATTGGCTGGAGCAAACGGTCACCTGACATGACCTATATGGTTCAGTACACAGATCAGGAATGCAGCGAGGTACGAATGTCACATTCAATCTCATTTAAAATGAGATTAAGTAGCATAAGTCTTAACTACGTACTTGACCAATATTTTCCACATTTGGCATACTGCATCTCCATATCATGTATCGATATCTCTATTTTTTTAACTTTGTCTTTTTTAAAGGTAAAGTTTGAGTTCGAGTCATAAAGCTTAAAGGGACAGTAGCACGTGTTTTAATAAAGTTCAAAATGAGTGTACTTGTAAAAGGTTTGGTATAGTCATGGGATCCGTTTTTGTTATTCGAAATAAAATGTGTTTACATTAAAATGTTACATTAAACCCGTTATTACCACTATGGATAATTGGTTTGTGTAATAATATGTTTTACCCTCAATATTTAAATATAAATGGCATAAATTATAATTTTAAAAGGGAAATTTGACAAAATAAAATTTGCAAAAAACGTGCTACAGCCCCTTTAAATGATCATTCTTTACGGTTTCTAATGTGAATTGGGGAAGGGAGAGACATTTGTTTTTATGAGTAAAAACACGGTCTATGTCCCTTAGTACCTCTCAAATACATCGACATATGTCCGTGCTGATCAGTACTTCGATGGCTGTTTTTCAACTCAGCAGCTGATTACATTCGCAATATAGCTGCCACGAAAGCCATGCTGTGGATAAGTGATGAAGAATGTTGTTGTAAAATAAACAGCACACGATTCGATAGACAAGGGACGAACATTGTTTATGAACAGATAAACGGTTTTAAGAATTGTTATCGAGACATAAACATATGTCAAGGGTTAGGAGACATTTGAAATGACCCTCAAAACTACAATGTACATAAAACACAACAATATGGGTACTGTGAAAATGAGAATGTTACGATATCTTTGACCGATACAAAGAAGAGCTATATTTGTAGATTTAATTTCATCCGATGAGGGGATTACAGTCAAGATATGTCTAGCGTGAACCAACTGGGTTTGTGTTGTGGAGTAGTCCTCTGAGGTGAGTCGTTTGGGGTTTGACGCCGCTTTCCAAAGTATTTTAAAACTATTCAATGTCGGCTGCTATATTGTTACATTGGAAAAGTCCACAACATAATGGTTGGTATGCAATTCGCTGAAACCTATGAGGACCGGACTAGCGAACCTTAGCTCTTTAATCTCTCTGTACCTGTCAGTGCGTTTTTGACTAAATTTCAAAGTTTATTGCACAGTGACTTATATATGATCCATTTAAAAAATATGATCGATTAATTTTAACAATAACTGAACTGTTGAATGATGCAACGAACTTGGTCGAATCTCCGTGAAATGAAACAATTTGTTACATGTCACTAAGATTGATATTTTAGTTTTCTTTTTCTCTTAATATTCGCGTCGCACGGAAGACTGAACCATCACCAGCTGTGAGTGAGTGAGTGAGTGAGTTAGGGTTTAACGCCGCTTTCAAGAGTATTTCACCCATATCACGGCTGCTAGTATTATTGCAGGGAGAAAGCCCGCAACGCCATGTGGCTATGCATCACCAGCTGTGTGTACGTGCAGAAGCCACGTATGTCTCAATACGAACCAATTTACAAAACAAAAGTTTTCAATTGGCCTATCTTTCTCGAGCTTGCCGATTCCTTTCATGCGACAGCCGCATCCATGTTATGACGTACATAATGACATGTAATAATGTTTAACCGTTTTTTGGCGCCACAAATTCATTGTCACAGTGGTCAAGGACAAGTTAAATATCTTGGTTCCTTAGGGATTTACGATGTTTGATGCGTGAGATAAAATCGTGACACCGTAAATTGATATGGAGAATACTGCATGCTGCAAAGTCAAGTTTACCACGTCAAACATTATGACCTTATCTGAAAGGTCTCATCAATAGATGCACATTTCAAGTATCATATTAAATGTTGCAACGTTAGTAGGTCATATAATCACTGTGTATAACCGTACAGCGGAAATAGCGAGGTGTACGGCGGCAAATTGTTCCTAGCGAGGAGCGTAATTGCGGACGGGAACAATGTCATTGCTGTTATTGTTATTCTGTCAACTTATTTCAACGTGAGTTTGATTTAAATTACTTCTAGAAACACCATACTTTAATTCAAGATGATTGACACATCTACTGAAAGCAAACATGTTACTAATAACAGGATTGCTCACCGTTGTGAAGAGATAGCTCGTACATGTAATCATGTTTTCTATGTATTTTGAGGCTGTTAAGCCCCTTTAATAAATAGAAACTGAACTCTGACGTGTTATTTGAAATGTAGTGAAACTATAAATTGTATAGAACTGTGATTCAAATATCTAAATATAACAATAAACACATGTAATGATGGGTCATGCATTTCTCCCCCTCCCTCACCCCTCTCTCTATGTCTTGAGTGCTGGGAAGAGGAGATTTCATAATGAGCTATAACAGCAGTTAGCAGTCCTTATGTGAGTGTTGAGATGGGGTAGTAGGCATAGGGGATTTTTTTTTTGTGAGGAGTGTAGGTTAGAAAGACTATAAGAGAGGAGGGATTGGTTGTCAGTGGGATGGATGTCATGCTGTCAGAGAACCCAAGACACAATTATATGTCATAAATTTCATCAAAGATTGGACTGTTTTAAATAATGTATCATGATTTCGGGAATCTAATTGAATTACATTAGGTTTCTTTGAGAATTTACTCTTTATCATTGCAGGATTGTTATTATTTAGACAACCATATGATCAAGTCATGTTGGTCTCTTGCACTGACACTGATTAACATGTATTAGTATTAGACTTTTATGTTTTAAAATTATGGTTATTGTTGTGTTTTATCTGAACTATTTATTTACAGTAAACAACATCGATCACTATACAGCAGGAAACAATTCACTCATTAAGTCGTCACCTTGAGATATTAAATCATGCAATTTCGGGTGAGCTACAAAGCCCATGGCTTGTTTTTTTACTTGTATAAGTGCATATATGGTACAGGAAAATACATTATTTGGAGAATCTGCATTGAAAATGCATTTATTGGCAGTCACATCGAAGGAACTGTCTTGATGTATTGTCTGAAAACGCATTAAGTAATGGAGAATGCATGAGGAGCTGTGGATTCGTTATAAATAATCAACGAGCCCCGAAACGAGGGCGAGTTGATTATTTTCAACGAATCCACTGCTCCGAATGCATTCTCCATCTAAATCCATGTATGACTTCACGAAACATGTATATGTGATTATTTTAGATTTGAAACAATAAATTTCAATTATGGAATACCAAAATCAATTATTTTGCAAATTTCGGTCCTCATTCATCGGATATGGTACAAGTAGCTGCGGCCCTCATGAAATAGATTCTTGCGGGCACGTGCAGCGCAAAACTTCCACGCGAAGCGAAGTGATTGACAGCTGAAACTCTGCCTTTCCATGCCTTCCGTGCCTTGAATAGAACGTTGGAGTCTTACTAACAAACAATCCTAAGGTTTCTAACAGCGTCTTGTGGCCTAATGGTTAGAAGCGCTGACTGCCAAGCGAAGGGTTGCATGTTCGAATTCAGGTTCATGCATTACAACAATTAACTTGTCTAGTTGAGAGATATTTTAAGATCCTATTCATGTACACTAAGACAAAATACATCAGTCTCGAAAAATGTATTCGATTAGCCATTACTGAAAATGTCTAAACCTAACACCCCTCCTGACTGGGACAGTCAATGAACAGTTGATTCCTAAATAATAATCAACTGAAAACACAATAGAGTGACAAAAGTACAAAAGAAAGTACCTCAGTTGGTTTCGATTAATTCAATATTTAATTTTTTAGATGCATTTGTTTATGTTTACAATAACACAAATCTGCAGTAGTTTGAATGAATTACATTGGTAACTGGTTTAGTTAGAATATGTTGTTTAATGTAGACAGGGGCAAGAAAGAAGATGCCTTTCATATCGATGAACAATTGTGTTTCATCCAAAATATTTTTGAAATATTTATACACTCGAAAAATCTTTTTTTTTCAAAGAAATTTAAAAAACCACGCAGAAGTAGTCCTTGGCTGATGACTAAACGCCTGCACTTTTCAGTTTTAGAGTACGGCGTCGAAATTTAAGATATTTGTAATTGAAAATCATACATGATTAAACCAACTGAGGTGTGTACTTTCTTTTGTACTTCAGTTTAGTTTGCTTTGGGCACAATAAGGTTGTAGGCGTGAATGCTTATACAAAATACCATTAACACGAATACAATTGTCCTTAAATATATTGTTTCAAATTGTTAATTCTCCACTGACAACAAATAACTAGATGTGTCCAAAATGTATCGTATACTGACATTAAGATACATGTAGTTCTTTGACCAGCTAGTAACTGTACACAAAGACCGTACATCACCCATCAATAGAAAAACGTCCATTAACAAATAATTGAACAACTTCATTAACACTTTCTGTTATGAATGGATTTAGAAAGCATGGGAAACAAAACAATACACATTAATAATGCAATATATTCACTATATTTTTTTATATTTGATGTAAACACGGGCAGATCGCCGATTGCAGCAAAGGCCTGAATGAGCAATTTACTCGCACATAAGTATTAGTTCATTAGTTAACGTACATTGTTTGCGAAACATGTAAACACACAATTTACTAAGCACTGGGGCTTAAATCATTGACAGGATATTGATTATTTAAGAGTTGAGAAGCAATACGTACCTCTTCTTTCGATATCGGCTCCTCGCTAGGAACAATTTGCCGCCGTACACCTCGCTATTTCTGCTGTACGGTTATACACACTCAGTGATATTTAGTGATCATTTCTGAAAGCTATGGCAATGTGATGTTATCAATTCATTAAACGCTAAATATTGTTGGAACCGCACATTTCACCATCGTAAGCTATGTTCTATCCCATATTGCTATTCAGAACAAGTAATCACTATTTACTGGTTGAAACTGACGGCTGGAAAAGTATCACGGGGGAAAACAGTAACAAGCCTCTCTGTGACCGTCCATCAATAGTAGACGTTATCCAGTTTTTATTTAAATATTCAGTTTTTGCCGAGAGAACTATGTATATACCGGAATATTTATGCAACTCTCCGAAACTTCATGAAATGAAATCAGTGTTATACATTTGAGTAAAAGATTATTGTCCAATTATACCGTCACTGTATATGTTGAAATGAAACATTTCTGTGAACTGACCTTCACGTATTGTATTTATCAAACTGTTATATATCATGTATGTGCTCTTGTACCACAATGGGCGGATGGATATATAGTGAATAAAGAACTAAATTTGATTTTAATTTTTACACAAATGTACATAGAAAAAAAATCTTATTAAATTGAAACATATAAAAACTTAACCAATGCCAGAGGGGAATCTGACAGAAAGGTGAAAACAGCAAATTACAATGTCAGTCATGTTGTAAATCCTGCACGATCTGATGCACCGAGGAAAAGGTAAGTGCAACCGGGTCACCTGTAGCTGTCAAGAGATTTAAGGGAATTTATTAAAACAATTAACACGACTTTGTCATTGATATCCCGGGCAAGTCAAGTGGCTCAACGTGCTTATTATGTTATTTTTAAAAACAACACACATTTGTATAGTTGTGTTCATGTAAATACCAACTTATTTCTGTATTTAAAGGAATGTTTTTAAGGAAAGTGTAATTTCTTTGAACTGATATGATATTTTAGGGCAATATGATGCAACATTCTGAAATATAATTTTAAACGGACTTGAGATGTTGACCTCGTTTACTTTATACAGTGTAATCATCCTGAGACAAGAGTATTCTAATCCGCCGTATACGTACATTAAAATACACCAATGGCGCAGGAGGTAGTATAGGGGGCTTCATTCTAAATGATTTCTAGTCTCTTGTTTTCAACAATACATGTCTCTGTGAAACAATATATATTACCAACGTGTTACTTCGAACAGGTGTTTCATAACAAGTACGTGTATGTTAATAGGTTAACGGTGAACTTTGACAGAGCCTGGACTACATGTACTTTATTCATTCACAACATGAACGTGAATATATTCATGAAATTACAACGACCCTAATAGTATTTATCTCATTGTTCAACTCATTCATGAATTAATACTCTACAGTGATTTTCATATATTATAAAAGGAGAGAAACATACAAATGACATCGTTACTCAAAGGACGTGTAACTCTCATCTCATGTCCTCGAGCAGGGTCATTTTGTATTGGGATGACTAGTGAAACTGGTTTCGCCATACCGTGTGAATATTTACCATTGCAAAATTATAAACTCAGACGCTATGACAGGGCTGATATTTCTCCGCTGTTACGTTCCCTTATAGGACAACTTAAAATGTATTTACAAACACAATAAAATGAAATAAAAGTTTGTAATAAATAGTATATAACTCGTTCCCTTCCATATTAAGTTTATGTACATTTATTTCACTCGGGTCACACATGTAAACTTTATGAAAGGGAATCTTGTTAGATATCCTATAAATATGGATTCATATGTAGCTTTAAGTTCTACTACAAGGTATATTAAGAAAAGGAAAATGGAATGACAGATTTCCTAGACGTATGTGGCGACGATCATGAGTAGAACGAGATGGATTAATGGATTATATACACTTGGAAATTGATTAAGCAACACCCACTTTTTTTAACAGTAAAATCGTTTCGATTTGAAAGAAGATAAAATGTCAGGAAAACTGTTAGAGGTTTTTGGTAAAACAATCATTTAGCTATGTTGAAACGACAGGTCACTCAAATAACGGTTCACTGTTCTTTGGATAACGGCTGTTATAATAATTTGGTATTTTGGTGTCAAAATCAAAGTTCCATTATGGAATGAAATGAAAGTCAATATTTATCGCTCTAATGAGATTAGTGTCATTCTTTCAAGTGAAATTATTACACTTTACTAACTGACTTTTTAACAAAAGTCACTTGTAAAAGCAGTATGCATCTTCAAACTGTAAATTTCAATAAACTCAATCTAGCTGATATATTATACGCCCTCTAAGTCCGCCATTGACGGACTAAGGGGACGTATAACATTACAGCTAGTTTTAACTAGATTGAAATAAACTTGTCTTAATGAACAAATACGGTCACTACTTACGGCATTGGCTTATCTAAAACGAGAAGTGTTTAAATAACAGACTGAACTCGACTAAACTCAAATTTATACACAGATCATATCGTTGTAGGTATTTTCTCGAAAATCGTTAACAAAGGGGGACTGGAAGTTTAATGTCTATCTTGCTTCTTATCATGCATGATGAAAGATGTTTTGGTGTGAGAATGTCAACTGGGTATACAAAAAAATGTTGTTTACAATAAATCAATTTTAAAGTGTGAAGTGTAGTTTCTCTTCTAGGACATTTCCCTCACATTTTCATAATTTTTGCATATGGTGAATTTATGTTCGAGTGAATGAGTCGCTAAATAACGTATGTCTGTCTGGGGTGATAAACTCGTTCAATTTATCCGAACAATCCCAGAGCACCACATTTCAGTTTACAAACTAGGGCGTTGCCTAATTAATTAAGTGTATAGATTAGAAAGCAGTCCTACATGGATTAAATCTGGCAGAGATCGATTAGACAGCTGTCCTTGTGGATGTTGCATCTAATCTTATTTGTAAAGTGATCATTTTAGGCACGGTGGTTGTCAGAACATGACCCTTTGTCTTATTCCCAGTGGTTTTTCTGTAGGGCACTGTACTGAATGTAGCCGAGTCTTGCCGATTTCACAGCCACCAAATTGCATCCATAAAGTGATTATTTATCACGGGCCACTGTCAGGACTTGTTAGCATAATGTTATACCTTTTGGTCTTAAGTGTGTACTGAATGCCCGTTATAATCTTGATGAATAAACATAATACTGGAATAATCAAAATTGACACAACGGTAGAGTAGATTTAATCACATACCTGTGTGAAAATCATCAAATGTCATCAGCAAAACTACATGTATAGTACTAAGAAACTTGACGTAAATATTGGATCACAGCATGTTTTCTCCTATTCTCGATAACCCAGAGTATACCCTTCGATAAATTTACTCAGTATAGATTTATCGGAGCGTATACTCTCGATCATCGGTTTTCTCCATATGTATTAGCATTGCAATGTGAACTGTTATAGATTTGAAACTTATGTATTGCGTCAGTGCGACGTGTCAGTGTTGATATACTTACACCAATGCAATCACCAGCGTCAAACACTCAGTCAGGACATTTTTAAACTGTGTGTTTTAGGATTCAAAATCACTGTAGAGTATAAGAACATTTACGCCTGTGTGATCGGGAATGCTTAACACTCAGTCCGCGGGAAAAAAATGTAAAATAGTGCATATACCGGGATCCGAACTCATATCGTTCGGAGGTTTCCACGCCAAACCGTCGGATAACATCCCGGAGACTCCCATGTTCTGACGCAATTCAGTAAACCAATCACAAGACGGCAGATAACTCCAAACAGCTATCCTTTTGTCTGTTCCGAGTGCTTTCATAACAGCGACCGTTTAAAAACTATTATGTGATTGGTCAGCTATTTGACTGGGCTTTGGCTGCGCTAAACTGCTTCGTAACACACGCCTATACAGGATGTTCTCAGACCTTGTGGCGAGGAATCGACAGAACCTGTTCGTATCCCGGTAGATATATTATTTTGCAAATTGTATTCCTCGGAATAAGGTCGATTTTAATCAGACTGGCTTAACACTAAGCGTCAATGAATCTATATCATTTGGAAATGTATCTATATCATTTGGAAATGCATCTATATCATTTGGAAAATAGAATGGCATTTCACTGTGATTATTAACTGGATGGCGTTCAAATTTGGTACTATTTACATCATCATGCTACTTGAATAGTAGCAATGCCAAGGATTGAGAGAATTGCTCATGGAGATTGGGGGTGATATGAATCTTCAAAACTATTGCTTAGAGAACTAAGGTTACACGATCTCCCGCCGCAAATTATCCCTTCATTTTGTTAAAAAAGCCGAGGTCACATAGTTTATGATATGAAGTTAGATGTCAACAAAAACATGACACAGTTTAATTGTCGTGGTATCTTTCAGTTTTATTGTTGAAAGTAAAAGTAAATATTATTTTCAAAACTCACTGTGAACTTGATATACCAATGTCACGGTTGTGCTGGCAAGCTATACATTCTGAAAAATGAATTGCTTTACTGTCAAAAAGATCTAACTAGCCCTTTGTCTTTCAAGGAGAGGCTTGATAAATATAATATCCAGTAAACATTACATGAGCTATCCCGCTGACAAGCTTAACGTGCTACTTCACATGCCGAAAAATTCAAAGTTTCCTCGTTACCTTCAGAATGATGTCAAGGTCACCAACATCAGCCATTGGTCTTCCTTAGTATGAGCTTAAGATACTAAGATAATCCAGTGTACGATTCAAGAGATAACCCGTTGGCAACCTAGACATTTAAGTTCATGGAACAAATTTAGCTCTGACTTTGAAGCACTAAAATCCAATCAAATGTTCGTCTTTCCTGGGAAAGGCCTTGAGTACCATATGATGAGGATGAAGTGTACAGAGACACAGGGGCGTGTATCGCTTGGAAACAGCGCTTGAAAGGCATACACCAATAAAGACTCTACCCTATTAGAATATAAAAGGAAAGGGATGTAACGACGAAACCACCCAATGATCATTCAAAGTAATATTTCGCATCAAAAACAAGTTTTACGGCACAGTCGATGACTACGATACGAAAGCTAAATCATGTCCCTACAAAATGAGTTATAAATGGTCACAATCGGATCATGTATGTGACAGGACAGTCCGTATATCGCTACATCCAAACTTTCAAGCCAGTTTTCCCCGCTCACGAAAATCAGTAAAGAAATCACCTTTTAAAATCGTTAATTAATTCCAGCAATATTGATAGCACCTATGAATCGGTAGATTCGAACCGCAAAGTGAAACTTCAGATGTAAAAACAATATTACAGACAGACAGACAGACAGACAGATTGTTTTATTTTTGTCTCACTTGTGTATATACAACCAATCGCTCAGCGATTTATGAGAGACACTGTGTCGATTTATAAAACATAAAATATATTGAATATAGAGTAAAAGCATGTACATCAATAAAAGTAAACTAAAATATTGCATAAATTATCCATATAAAAGATTACGACGTAAACGAAGAATACTATTGCAGGCCTTGGCACTATCAAAAGTTAAAACGGGATTGTTGAGTATGGAATAAAACTGTTCGTTTGGCGGTAATAGATTAAAACCTTCTAGCTTATTAAAACAAGAAACAAATAATTCATCTCTAACAGATTGATATAAAGGGCAAAACAATAAAACGTGCATTTCATCTTCTACAATATCACTACAATTAAAACAATATCTTTGATTAAAATGCAGGTTTTCATACCGTCCGGTTTCGACTCTGAGTGGTGCTACGCCACACCTGAACTTAGCTAGGGCGGATCTGTGTGATCTCGGCAGGGGGGAAATGAGGTATAGCTCTCAACTTGAAACGCCCTTTTATACTGTCTGTAATGACGGAGTTTTCCAAGGCCTGTGGACGAACGGTTATACTAGCTAGGGTCAGCATTCAGCTTGTGTCTCCATTGTCGTGTATATCTGTTGAAAGTTATGTTGGTTACAGTTTGGGTAAACAGACGACTCTCTAGCGTTTCACAGCTTGCTAAATGTCCCAATCCAATTTCATCCATGTACTCCTTAACTCGTCGAGTCCAGCACTTTCTGTTCTCTACCTTTGACCATACAAATACCTTCTTATTTACCCGTCTTTGGTTCATGTTGGTAAGTCGTGCAAATGTTCTAGTTACTGCCTTCCACTGTCTTACAACACCTACATATAATCTTTCACTGTAGTGCGGCATTGTGTCTCAAATCACCGCCATGCAGTTCGCTTGTCTGCCATTCATGACCTCGACATTCATTTGACCTCTCGAGAAGAGAACATGGCAAAGTCTCGTTATGACATTGCAGTCAGAGAAACTAATATTCTGATACGATGTTCACAGATGTTTGACAACATCAGCAACTCATTTTAAATTTACACCCCAAAATGTTTGGCATGATACTAAGATAGACTCCAATTTCGTGGTTTATGATAATTGAGTTTTCAGTGCATAGCATGAAGTCAGTTTTTGTGTTTGTGTGAAATAGAAACAGTATTGCCGTCAGTCTTAATTTAAGCAGTTGTTAAAAAAAGTTTGAGACTACATGTTTTACTAAGCGTAAAACATCTAGGTAAACTATATATATATATATATATATATATATATATATATATATATATTGCCAAAGTTATGAGCCAACACAGTTTTATATTGCCAAAGTTATGAGCCAACACAGTTTTATCGGAAGTTCACGGCAATTGTACTGCGACAAGTTTAAGTATATCAGCAAGATATTCTTAATAGTATGCTTATACAAAAAATCGAAATTTCGGGACTAAAGGCAGCCCGTGAATACTGTAATGTAACGTACTACAACGTGAGTTGTATGCTGTCGTGTATTGATGTCTCCACAACAAGAATCGCTGTCCAAACATTAACAATACATTTGCGTCATATCGCCCATAACATTGCAATCATCAATGTTAATGTGGTTAATGTTATACATGCGAGCGGGTTATCGTCAATAGCATCACCCCTAATGAGACTGTGTAAGTTAATATTGGTTTGTTTTGGAAAACAATTATGTATTTTTTAAAAACTAATTTTTTAGAAGGATTTATATTACCTTACGCTGTTGGAGGCAAATAACACTTTTACATTGGTTACAACTTACACGAGACGCAATCAAATATAATATAGTTGACATTGTGACCATTAAATAATTTAGTGTGAGATAAAATTTTCAACTTGTGAAATATGTTGTCTGACAAAATGTAAATCCTCTTTTCCAGGACATCACTGGAGTCACCATTAATGAGAAAAAAGACCAGGTAAAACTAAGTTTTGAAAACTGTTTTCACTGGCTTAAGTAATAAAAGTAGGCCAAATTAGTGGAGAACTTGGATTGATATTTATATTAATGTTTCCACAAGTTAAATTCTTATTTTAGAATTTAACATTTTTGTTTATAGTGTGTGTGTATACACGAGAATTCAATGTAATGTTGATATTGTATTCCTTTATGGAAAAGGTACAACAGTACGCACAGTATGCATGTTCAGATAACTGCTACCTATATTCTCTGTAAGTGACAAATGACAAACCCGATCTTTCAAGATATATACATAACTTTTCAACAGCAGCCCAAGAGTCCTTAATATTCCGGGAGAGGAGATTGAAGCGTCACCCCTGCCCACAGGTCGCTTTGAGAGGTATATTATGAAAACCGTTTTAGCAGAAACATGTTCCAATTCATTAATATATAACGTTACGTATTCCGCGTCCTCTAAAACGTTTTTAATTAAACATCATTATTTACACTCACTGTTGATAACTCACTCGGGTAGCCAATTAAGTTCCTCTCAATTAATCACTCGACGCTGAAGAATAATGAGAGTCACCTCCCAACACCAACGCTCCCCGCTAGGTGGCTTAACCAGAGTATGTAAATAATACAGATGCTTTGGTGTCTTTAGTGATTCAATTAATATATAGGAGTATTCATAAATGTTGTTAATGTTATTGGATTTATGATTCTATTATAATTTTCTAAATTGATGATTTTCCTCAAGTATTGATAATTATACCCCCGCTATGAAGTAGTCGGGGGTATATAGCGGTCAGCACGTCCGACCGTCCGTCCGTGCGTCCATCCGTGCGTCCGTCCGTGATAGGTATGGGTACAAGGTTTTCAGAAACCATCGCAAGCAATGTGAGATCGCCCTCTGGTGGTCTGTTTGCACAAATCCAAGATGGCCGCCGCCAAAAAACTGAATGGTATATGCAACTGTTTTTGTAATCTTTTCAAATGTGTCATGTTATATATCAAATGAAAGCTCTAAGTACAGGCTTTCTAAAAATGTATAGTTTAATAGGGTTAATTCCTTTCATATTTGTACTATTTTAAGAAAATGTTCCAAAATATATGAAATTTTTTATCGACATCCAAATCTTCATGTATGCTACAATTAGCATTGATTTACATTTATTAAATAAATGATTAATTGTTTTTAAAACAATAATTTGTTCTATATATTTTTTAAAACAATAATGAGAAAATTAGGTCCTTAAATGTATTAGTTACTGTCATATGTTGTCCTCCAAGTAGTACAGGAAGTGCACTCATGCCTCCAAAACAAGATTACACATATGACGTAATTAATTTTTGTGATTTATGCAAAATTTCGATGGAAATAATGTAACTTCACGAACATGAGTTGTTTGATAATTGCAGTTTTAAGAGTACTGAGTTTGTAGAGTCCTCCTTGCAAAATTCTCGACTCAGATAATACTTTCCACATGACTGTTCATCTCCTAAGTCAGATCAAGAACCACAGTATGTATTTTCCCTTATATCTTCTATGAGAAGGCATCTTCTATGGCCATGCTTGTAACCAAGAGGCAACTGACTTTTAAAAACCTGGCCAGGTTCCATTGATTGTCGGAGATTGCCCCCATTTATATCCAGCAGAAGAAGTGTCAATGGAAGTATACCCAGATGAAGCTGGTGAATCCAAAGGGGTGTGCCTTAGGGATTTCCTCCACATTGAGATGGCGTCCCAAGAATGTGGGGGAAGCTATTGACTGGATTTGGACGGGAGTGGATGTTTTCCCTGATCAGAGCCAAGAGCATAGCATAACATAACATTCTTAAAGAAGGATAGTGAAACTAAGGGTCTCTATGGACAGCCAGAGGAGAAGGAGGTGAGAAGTGCTGAGGGTCATTGAGGAATTATGAAAAAGGCATTCTCTCAAACAAACAAAGAAGTCAGCTTGGAACATGCAGAGTCCTCCGTTGTTGAACAGAAAAAGTTCTGCGAGACCTCAAAGCCCTTCTCAGCCTTATCAATGACAGTTGTAAATCCCTAACATATGTACCAGATGCAGGCCATGGATGCACACTGCTACTCCACATTGGATGTTCGCTGTGGACCACTGAGCGTGAAGGAGGTTGCACAGACAATCTTGTGGCAACACGATCAGTACTAACAAAATACACATACCTGACTCATATTTTTTTTTTGGACTCTGAATATAAAGTTTACGGTCATAACAAAAAACTTTCCCTTTAGATTTAGGTAGATAAAAAAACTACAAAGTCAATGAGAGTTTAGAAAACTGAATTACTCAAACAAATCATTTGTAAAAAAATTGGAAAATTGAACAATTTGATTAATCATACGATATGGACAAATGAGCATGGGGTCAAAATGTAGATTTCATGAAAATTATATCGATATTGAGGGATTGACAACGCAGCAAATTGAGTCACTAATACCAAGTGTGTCCACCTCTGGCATCGATACAGGCAAAGACGCGTCTTCGGGCTCACGTAGTCAAGCGTCTGATGACGTGAGCTGGGACACATCTCCATTCATAGATGAGAGCTTGAGCCATCTGCTGTCGGTTGATTGGAGGGTTTTGACGACTCCGAATTAGCCTGTCAAGGTGGTCCCGCAAATGTTCAATCGGTAAGAGGTCTGGAAATCGAGCTGGCAACGGCCATGGCATGACGTTGACATTGTTGAAGTTATGAACCATCCTAACAAGATATGTTGGAGCATTTTTGTGCTGGAAATGACTCCATGTTGTTGCCGTTGCAGAAATGGTAGGACAACTGGTCTCAGTACCTGGTCGATGTACACTCCCACCGCTATAAGGTCACATGCCAACAGCAATTGGCCATTTTCTCACCTGCCTGCTTATAAATCCTCACTCTTCCATCAGCTCTTGATATAGCAAAACGACTTTCATCAGAAAAAAAGCACTTGACCCCAGTCACGTAGCTGCCAAAGTCGGGATTTAGTGGCCCAGCATAGTCCGTTCCCCAGTATGGATACCAAAGGCAAGGAGTCTTTCAGCAACTGTCCTTCGACTGATGGGGTGAACCAATGCCGTTGCCGCTGATGATGTAATCAATAGGAAGCGGTTCCTAAGATGCAACCTCCTCAGGTACTGGTCTTCCCGCGCTGTCGTTATCCGGGGGCTGCCTGTCCGAGCTTTTCGCAAAATACCTCAAAGAAGTTGTCTGATGTTGCATTTTGTCGTAAATGTACACCATACACAATCCGTGCTCTTATTAATACAAGCCAAATAATACCTTTATATTTGTCAAGTTGATAAACAAAATATAAAGGAAAGTTTGTTTATGCCCATCAGTGTATATCCGTTATTATAAGACATATAACTGACTCATTTCAGTTTAGGTGCACATTACTATCTGATTGCTGGAATTTTATTGAAGAAATAAAATTTCAATTTAATGCAAATTTGCAATTTTGTATATCTTTCGTGTTAAATTAGTGATTTGTATACACTAAACTATTAAAATGAAAGTTTCGACCATATTCCCCTCTAAAATGCCCTAGAATATGACCTTTGACCTTGAAATTGACCTTGAAATATCATATGTGTGACCTCGTTCTGGAGCCATGGGTTCCTGTACTACTTGGAGGACAACGCCAGTCAATTACAAATTTAGGGACCTCAGATGATTTTTTTCTTATTTTATTTTTTAAAAAATTAATTAAATAACAAGTTACATGTATTGTTTTAAACAAAATTAATTATGGATTTAATAGATATATATCAATGCTAATTGTAGCATACATGAAGATTTGGATGTCGATAAAACAATTCATATATTTTGGAACATTTTCTTAAAATAGTACAAATATGAAAGGACTAAACCCTATTAAACTATACATTTCTAGAAAGCTTGTAATTAGAGCTTTCGTTTGATATATAACATGACACATTTGAAAAGATTACAAAAACAGTTGCATATACCATTCAGTTTTTTGGCGGCGGCCATCTTGGATTTGTGCAAACAGGCCACCAGAGGGCGATCTCACATTGTTTGCGATGGTTTCTGAAAACCTTGTACCCGTACCTATCATCATGCAAAATTTCAAGAACTGGTCACAAAGTGCACGATTCTGCATAATTTTAATATATTTCTCCCCTGCTACTAGAGGAATTCGCCCTTCCTTTAAAAACAATAAGAGAAGTGCAACAGACAGAGGCATTGATCCAAGTTCCGTGCTCTGGTACATACATAACAATGCATAGCATTTCAAGCAAAACAACCCTAAGCGAGTTACAATGTAAACGATCCAAAAAAATAAGTAATTTTACTTTTTTAGATTTAAAATTCTTTTTCATCCTTTCTGTCCGTAAATTTTCTTGGAGACAGTTTATAATGTTAATGAAATTGTGATGACGGTATCTTACTATAACGTATTTAATAAACATTTCTTAGTTGTAGATTATCTCTAACATCACGATCAGACTATCATTCTTTATACCAAATTTGTCAAATCTCATACAGGATATTCAAAAACAATAGTTTATTATTTAACGTGTGCCTTGTTGCAGTTGTATATTATGATAAGACTAACACGTATTAATGTTTTATGAATAGGTTAGATACCTAAGCAGCCTGGGTGGCTTCACACCAAGGGAAATGGTGGGAAGGATCATGTCGGCGCTAATGACAACAGACCTGGCCCGCCAATACAACTGGACAGGGCAGGGCACCCACAACAGGGAGGCAATGAGGCCCTTACGTACAACAACTGCAATAAAAGGTTTGTTGCATATATTTGTAGATGTAGAAAAAAGTAACAGTTTTTAATTAAACAAGTTTAACAGGGTATCATTAAATATACAAACACAATATTGATTCTTTATATAAAAACCGTTACTTTTATTCTTGTTATTTTTCCTACTTTCATATTTATATCACAAGTCAGGCCACTGTTCTGACAAATATCCTATTGCGAGGATATTAGACCAGTGATTAAAGACATTATCTAGTCTGAATGGCTAGTGCTTTGATAAGGTAATTAATTTTGACCTCCGTTTTACATTTACTGGAGTACTCGATCACTTTATTTTTCAGAATGTTAATTCTAGATGTGAATTTTTTTTGCTAAGTCTAAAAATACTAAGTGCAACTATTAAATCATTATCCTCGTCAGGATCAACACTAACTTGGATCAATCTCACTTTAATACTTTTTTCTGCTACATAAATAAAGATGAAACAATGGATACTTTCTTTCCTGAAATAGAGGCAACCAGACACAAATGTTCGGAATCGGAAATCGAGGCAGTCATAAGCCTTTGGCTTAAGAATGCGGTTGATCGGGCAGGAGGGCGAAAGAAGAGAGTGGAAAACAAATTGGGTGAGATATTTTGCCTTTATTGAGTGATAATTAAATTAGGCAAATGGGATAGAGTGAATCAGGATCAAATGATAGTAATATTGTAAATTTCATGTTTCAGATTTTTTTCTTGATATTAATATAGAAATAAGTATACACAAAAGAAAGTATCCCTTTAACTTATAATCCTGCAAAGGCTTTATTTAAACATTTGAGTAAACTTGAATTAAGATTAAGATTCTCACTATAAATTTAGAATAAGTATCATTCTACCATGACATTGTTGGATACTAGATTCTGATTGGTTCTCAAGAAAAATCAAACGTGATCAATTCTGGATTGAACCTCTTCTGATTTTAGCGCCGCTTCACCGCGTATTGTTGTATCTCCCGTGTGACGTCACAATCTATCTGAACAAAAGGTCGATTCTAAAGTGTGCTCTACTTGTGGAAATCAAAATAACTGATACTTATCAAATTATGATTTCCTATAGCGTGTTTTAGAGCTACATTAAATGATAGATTAGCAAGACAAACTTCATCAGTATCAAGTTATATCTATATATAGGCAGTTAAGTATAAGAGCAAACGAAATGACAAGGAAATGACACAAATATTAGATTTTTGGACATAGTTAAAGATATCTTATGGGAAAGACGTTTTTGTACGAAATCGCTGCTGTTGTCAACACTGGATTTTTCGACCGTAATTCGGAGCTAGCGCGCTGCCGTTGTACGCACTTGTCAGCATCCGACAACAAGAGTCCCGTGGTAAAAACAGTCATGGTAGAATTAGGAGATAAACCTACTGTTTTTTTAAAATCAGAGACATGTTATACTGGATTGATAGAGAGTAAATTTAAAATTGAAACCTCACGCTACGCATCTATATAACATCGTCATGTCTCTGATTTTCAAACACAGTAGGTTTATCTCCTAAGTTAATGATTTAGAGTCATTTCCCAAGTTGCATGTTTGCCATGCATGCTTCCTTCCCATTGATTGACCTAATATTTCTCAATTTGTTTTGCAGAGAAGGAAGCAGAGAAGATGGTGTAACTTTTGAAATCCAGGGCTGTCATGGATTCAGGCTCGGATTCTGAACTTAATTAACTTAAAATATAAAATTGATTGTTGATTAGAGATGTATCATCAGCAAATAATCGTATATTTATACGATTATTTTCTGATGATACATCTCTATACGTAATCATTGATGGTCCATATGTGGCTGCTCACACCCTCAATAAAGATTTATCTGTTATTAGTAACTGGGCTAACAAATGGCAAGTTGATTTTAATCCGAGTAAAACCGTCTCAATTCAATTCACCCGTAAGCATACTCAAACCCCTAAACCAGTCTTCTATATGAATAACACCATTATCAATGAAGTAACGTCTCATAAACATCTAGGAATAACTCTACAACAAGACTGTATGTGGCATAGTCAAATTGTTGGTATTGTTAAAAGGGTTAATTAGTCCAATGATGAATTGCCTTAGAAGTTTTAAATACCGTCTCAACAGAAAAACTCTACAGACCATGTACAACTCGTACATTTCACCGATTTTCGATTACTCCTGTCATATCTGGGATAATTGTACAAAGGGGCAAACACTACTTCTTGAGAAATTAAACCTAGATGCAATAAGAACCATTTGCGGCGCAGTTCGAGGCATAAGCCATCATAAATTATACTCTGAGACAAATATAACTTCCTTAGAAAAAAAGGAGATATCGTCAAAAGTTATATGTATTTTATAATATGGTAAATAAATTAGTACCTGATTATCTATCTAATTTAGTACCTGATTATGTATCGGACGTTTTTTGACCGTAATTCGGAGCTAGCGCTAGTGTGAATTATAAAGTCATTAAATTATTACCCTGTGTAATTAATTTCAACTGGATTTTGTTACAATCATGTAATGATAACATATATGTGTCAAAAAGAATTTCACCTTTCACTCTTTTCTACCATCTGCTGCATGTTGTTCTTGTCACTCATTACTACACTGTGAAAGTAGTTATTTATTTATTTTACAAATTACTTGTACAAATGAATATATGAATGTACACGTTTGCAGTCATTTGTTCACATCAATCAATTGAAATTCTTAAAATTGAGTTAATAATATATTTGTATATTCAAACCTAAGGAGTGTTTTTTATCTAATTAGGCGGAGTTGGGTAAACTGGAAAAAAATGATTTGCATGTAGTACTCTGCAAGTACACAAAATTAACAAGTAATAATTTTTATATTGATTAAATTGTTTATCGTTTTAGATACCAATGGCTTAGAAATATTGGTAAAGAGACTATTTGCAATATATACTTGAAAACTACTTTTCAGCTTTCCTAATTTTATAAAAATAAATTTACCTAAAAATATAAATCTTTATTGATGTACTCGAAATAATTATATTTATAATATGTAATTCATGTAAAATTTTAATTCAGATGTCTTGTTATTTCTGTGTCTATATTTATACATATTACAGCAAACATTACAACTAAACAACTAATATTGGCAATGATCATTTGTTTAATCACATAATCCAGATCCATACATATTGAACATTGTTTTAAATCAGAGAGATATTTGTCATTACTTAAAAAATATTTGTATCATTTTACCACCATAATTCAGCAATAAATCATTGATTTGCCTTTTTATTGTTTTTTATTTCTTGATTCCACTCGTTCAGCGATTACTAATCTATCAGGGCGGGAAATCAACTAAGCAAACAGGAAAACTAATGACTTATATTCCTTGTTTTTACTACTCCGACGAACCAAAAATACGAGTCACCTAGAATTGCCGTTTTTCAGACCTCAAATTTAAAATTAATACACATGAATAATGTTTGTTCATGCTTGTCCTTTTCTGATGGATAAAACATTCAATTGTACTTATGAATTGTTTTGCATTAAAGGATTTTAAAACCCCTTTCAGAAATAATTGTGATCAAATACATGATATCTTTATCACACAACACATCTTACGGCATTGCCCCGCTAAGAATTTTGTCACTTTCGTCAAACTTGCTACGTCGCGATGTCCGAGTGACCGCCGAAGAATCCCGAACTTTAATGAGTTATGCACTTGTGACGTAATAGTGGTCCGACGAAAACGGAAGTGTGCAGTTGTTGACATGCGAGCGAAGGGAAAGTTACGCGGTGTGAGTTTACAAAGACGTAGATTGACCTAGTTTACGATAATAAGAAACATTTAACAGTACATGCCCTCTAACTAACATGTTAGGAAGACATTCGCCCGTAGGTTTTTATTTTAAAGAATTATAAATCGATCTAAACTTATTCACAGCAAGAGCAAGTGACACTAAAATGTATGCAATCATTCCAGTACAGCTGTTCTACACTCACTGTAAAAAAGTATTCAACGCAAGTCTTTCAGCTATTGAACTTTGCACTTTCTTTTAGATACATGGTTTGCTCATATATGAAGCACTTTTGCATTATAAATATATATACATTTCAACGATGTGATCTCAAATTATGATTCAATCCGTCAAAACACGCCTTGCTGCGCTCGCGACTGCGAGTGACTGACGGCATGGTGCTATAACGAAATTTGGAAAAACCTGTCAATTTTTTAAAACGTCAACGGTTAAAAGTAGCAATACCTACTCGAAGAATCTACAAAGAATGCATAGAAACAAACTTGTATGTCAAGAGGGTCAACCAATCTGAAGTTTGAACAACATTTCGTCTCGGGAATGTGGCTACCAGTCATGTCGAGTCAACAGTACCGTAGGAAGAACGATAACTCTGTACAGTACAGCGCTGACCGTGAAGTCGATAGAGATGTTGAGATATAACCAAGGAGGTGGGCCTATATTTTCGGAGGTTGTATCATTTTATTAATGCATTACCATCAAAACTGTTAGAATCTTTTGACTTTTTGAAAACTTGGATAAACGTTGTACTTGACATGGAAGGAAAACCCATTGTTTATGCAATGTTTTGAAGCAGAATTGTCGGAGTATTTGAAATTTTCATTTGATAATATTTTTATGACTCTATAATCAAAATAAAACCATAATAAAAACAAATAAAATTATTTTCATTGATATTATATGAATAAAAAATATCTTCAAAACTAAACAAAATGTATAATGCTCCAGTTTTACTGGGAAAGGCATTTTTTACAGGTAAGCTTTGACAGTGTGTTACAAAGCGACTACGTTTTCACGCTGTGGGTTTTGATAATTATGTAAATTTTAGTGATTCTGAACCAACGATGTTTTACGGGATGATGCAATGATTACTCTAAATATATTTAAAACCTTTTAACATTCCACTGAAATATGACACGTCAATCATCCAGGTGTTTTCGTTATTTTGATATCGATAATTGTGTTACTTTAAATAACTTTATATTTGATATGTTTTACTTTTTAAGATGCTGCTTCACTTTGTTTAGTTATTTCTCTAGCGTTTTGCAAACATAAGGAAAAGTATTCTAGATCAGCATAGGGACAGAACTTATTTTGCAACGACAATAGGGCCACTGACCATAAATATTAATATATGATATAGGGCCTACGTGGAACACGACTACAAAATTAAAATATTGAACCGAAGTAATTGTTCATTGTTTATTTTTGAAAACTTTGAATCGGTGAACCGTGTAGACAATTAGACATCCAGCACTTTATAAGGAAAAAAATTAGCAAGTTTAAATTCGATCGTCTTACTTCCGGGTCCAGAAATAGATCAGAAAAATAACATCGAGGGCAAACATAATTTCCAATATTCAGCATTATGATAAACAGTTATGATACATAATTTCATTTATTATATATCTTTTGAAACATTTGATCAGGTATCGTACGCCGCACGGTAAAACACCGACTGCAGGCAGGCTACTTTGAACGTCGGTCTGACGGATATTTGCTCTTGACTCGTGTCTAAAACAATACGTCGAAAAAATGGTTGAAGAACTCCAACATTAGTTCAATGTCATAGACATATGTTACTAAAAATATATGATACAGGGCGCCACGAGTGAACCAACCAAGTGTGTGTTTATGAACAGGTTTGACATAGGCCAACTGCAGTGACTCGCACTGAGGCGAGATTGACGGACCACTATCACGTCACATTACGGAAGATGCCGAAAGCTGCCGATCTTTTTGCATACGGGAATGCCGGGTTTGCCGCGGACCGCACTAGTGTCAGCGCGGGTTTGCAAAAGTGACGTAAAAACATGACGGCTTGTGTTTACAATTTGAATACATCACCATAATGAAGTAAAATAACATAAAATGGGGTTTTGAAATCCTTTAAACAATTCTTTACAGGCTCCAACGGCTAGCAGTGTTGATTTCAAGCCCTGTTGTATATGGTGAAAAATGACATGTCCAACTGGAAAAGGTGACGTGCAACTGCTGTCCTTTCCCCACTACTGCCAGGAAAAACTAAAGAAAAACCTAACATGAAATATATATATATCCTGGTTACAGGGCCATTATATTTATGAGGAGGCCGTGACTCTAGATTGTTATCATTTCAGATTGTTCTCAAGTTTGTCGGGCAGTAGTTGACTACCTTCTTCTTCTTCTCTTGGGAGATTTTACGAGCGGTTTCCAGCGGAGCTGATTTCCCACTCGGGCCTTTAATTAAGGTTTCCGAGTTGACTGCCACCAGTGGCCCACCTTTTATCAGGTGGACAAATTACTAGTGGGCCACTAGTTGACTTCCGCTAGTGGCTGCCACCCCGTCGGAGCCCAGTCCAACCACTTTACTGAAATCAATGCCCTCTGGGGTGAACACGTCAAGCAGTGCATTGGTGGTGGTTTCTGCGTCTCCTGCAGCCACAGTGATGTTGGCAATAACGAACAAACTTTGGCTTCCCGTCTACCAAATTACGTAAATAAACAATAAACTTCTGTCGATTGTGACATTGACTGTTTCATCTATGACCACGGTCCAATGGACTGTCATTTACATCATTCAAAACCTTGTCAGTGAGTGTTTAAGCAATGGCCGTCTGTAGGTCATTTACACGTTCATGGTGAGTGTAGTACTTGCCCTCTTGAAGGACAGGAACGCCATTCATTTCTTGTAGTTTCATTAGAAATGATCATTTAATTTCCTCTTTTGCCATACCATACACTGAACGTAACATCACTGTCAGGGAGGACGAATCCTGCGCAGCTTTTTTGTCTACATGCATCTCTAATGTTTTAGATAATGTGTGTGAACTTACAGCAAGTCAGTGATCAGCCAAGACACTGTGTCTGACAAGAGCATTTCGCTGGTATGTCCTACACTCTTTTCTAAAGTGTTGGACATACCAGCCTTTTCACATGCCCTACAAAACATAACTATGCCTTCACTTGATGATGCTTGTCTAAGCCACAAAAATTCACTTTCCCATTTGTGTAAATACTCAGGTGATTTGCGAGCTGTTTTGATTTGCTAACTTGTTGACTCCGTACTACTATCCGATGATTGAATTGTGCCACTGGCACTCGTAGTGGCTGTGTCTGCACTGGAATCGTCCCCAAGATCATGTGTGTCGGCATTAGGCAACACAACCCGTAGCAAAGACGACTGTTTTGACATTTTACAATTACTTCGTGTGTGTCGATTATTCAAACTTTCGTGTGAAGTAAGTGTTACTGGGAGATGTCCTCAGACAGAGCTAATTCTTCCCAGATCATGTGTGTCGGCATTAGGCAACACAAACCGTAGCAAAGACGACTGTTTTGACATTTTACAATTACTTCGTGTGTGTCGATTATTCAAACTCCCATGATCATATTTTTCGTGTGAAATAAGTGTTACTGGGAGATGTCCTCAGACAGAGCTAATTCTTCCCAGGACGACCCCTCTGGTTATATCTGGATGATAGTATGTCAAATGTTAGGCGTACTTTGATGAATTGATGTAATTCTCTTTGAAGTAAAGAACAAAATATTATGTGAGATTTGTCCGGATATACTTTCAAAGGAAAATTGATCTCTCTAGTTCGTGACTAACTAAATTTACCTAATCCAAGAGAATTTCATGACAAACCACGAACTTAGAAAGGATCAAGTTATCACCCGCGTTACGTTGTTTTGTTTGTCACCTTTTTTATTGGCGTTGTGGCTTTTTTTGGCGTTGGTTCATTAGCCCAGGGTTACTTGGAACTTGAAATCGTCATAAACGAACGGAAACAATCAGCATTGCTAAATGAAATGATGTCCGTATAACTGCTTCTGTCATATTGAGGACAACAGTGCCAAAAGCTGGTTAATGGTATCCGATACAAAAGTATACAAGTAAATGAAATCTGCTGATAACACGTTGTTGAAACTTGTTTATATAACCAAATTATAAACGTGAACTAATGCAAACCTTATGTTATGTACTTCCCTGGAGATATGTGTGTTACATGATGATAATGCCTTATCTCATATTACTCTGATGCATCCAACTGATCTGGATACTGTAGTAATCAATGATTGGCTCTCACATTTCACATTAATTAGTGTCTTATATTTGATTCCATCTAATGTGACAGTGAGTTATTGAGAGATCTACATGTATAAGCTATGTCTTAGAGATATGTTCAATTTGACAATAATATGAAATGTCCAGTACGAGAATATAGTGCAGAGATATTTTATTCACAAATGTATAATACAAGCGTTTGCAAAAAACGTATGTGCTAATCGGTTGAAAATTATATAAATATACCAAAATGATATGTCTATAAAGCAAGTATTGAAAAGTGACTTGCAAGAGCATAGGCTGATATAATAGACAATACAAGCAACATTATTTATTGATATCAACACACCCAAGTGTATTGTATGCATGCTTTAGACATCACTTTTTCTCACCATACAGATTGCCATATCGTCTGTATATACACTCGAAATATTGATAGTGCTAAGCGAATTTTCTGGTATGTGTGAAATAGATGTCACTGGGAGATGTCTTTAGGTCAAGCCAATTCTTCTAGAACATCATCCCAGCACGACCCAACGGTTATATCTTGATGACAATTTCAAAAGTGTGGCGTTTTCTGATTAAATGATGTAATTCTCTTTGAAATAAATAACAAAATCTGATGGAGGAAGAATATAATAGGTTCACATACTCACTCACATCAACACAGTGCTTAAGTGGCTCGCTGGATGGGTGGGTTACCCGCCTCATTGCTGAATGAAAACTGAGAGTTTGAAGGGTGATTCCTTGCCCCACACTGAGACATGAGTTGAGAGGCTCATGGTGTCACCTTGGGCAAGGGACTTTATTCGAAATGTGCCTCTGTTCACTAAGCAGTACAATTGAGTACCTGGTTTGGAAGTGCAGGCAATGTGACAGATAACCTTCGAGCGCCTTAATTGGTAGCCCAGGTTGCATACTCCCAAGGGAGTTGAGAATGAAAAAGGAACGATGTTGGTCCTTACACCAGGGTAATAATGTGTGTGACGCTTTGAGCATGGCCCTTTGTGTTGTGGAGTTCATGATCAGCGCGATATAAGTATCCTCATTATTAGTATTATCATTATTAAGTATTTGGATAACTTGCATTCGTCATAAATGAGAATATATTTAACCGAACAAACCTGTTCAATGACCATTGCAATACGAAATATTTGATTTTGTAAATGTTTCTCTCACATTGCGGACAATATTGCTAACAGCTGGTTTCTACTTTTCATATGGAAAGCTCTTTAAGAAAATTATGACTGCTGATAACACCTTGTCAAAAATAGTTCATGTAACCAAATGATACACCTTGAACTAATAAACACCTTATGTTATGTATTTCCGTGGACAGCTGTGTGTTACATGCTGATAATTCCTCATCTCATATCACTATGATGCATCAACCTACACATCTATGAACACTTAGGTAATACATGATTAGCTATAACTTATCACATTTATTATTATATTTGGTATCATCTAAGTATCCTACTTATCTGCTTGACTTGGCAAAGGCAGGTTCGTGTATGAAATGTCGATTCTTAATGTACATTGCAGACTTTACCACACATTACCACCCATATCTCATGTATTTAGTTAAATAGTGTGTATCAAATGTAATACCACTCGATATTGAGATGGGGACACACCTTAATGCTTGATTATATATAAACTTTATATAGGAGATGGTATTACTTTCCCATTATACTGCCACCATGTAGGTTATGATGACCGAAATGTGTAACAAAATCTTAATCATCCATCCATTATAAATTAAGAAATTCAGGAGTTTCTAATTTTAAGGAATTGTCTTGAAGAGTGTTTAAGCTTCATGTAACTTAATGCTAATTGTATAAGTAATGTCAACTCTATATATTCTAGAAATATTTCAGAAATCAAAATATAAAAGAACAACGGAATTGAACATTACTGACCAGATTGAATTAATACTGTAACGCCAAGTAGGGTAGGGTATCATGTCCGACTCTATTAATAACTAACTACTGTATTTCCTAGTGTATGCAAACGTCTAAGTGTGTAAATTCTAATGGTAGCGCGACTTTGTTTACATAAACAACTATAAATACTACGCCCCGCCCACTTTTGTTACGCTACGAGTTCGCTTGTCACTCCAAGAAAATATACTTTGCTGATAACTAACGTGTAGGAAAATCTATGGCGATAACTAAGTGTGTATGCAGAAAACCATTTTGTTCAAACTATTTCAGGTAGCTTTGACTTCTGTCATTCACGTTTGGGACTTCGATACCAATGCCAAAGTGCCAGATCACTGTGAACGTCAGCCATGTTTATTGAGATTTGCTAGCTCCTGATTGGTCAGATCCTGGCGTGACCACTCTTTGACCTCATTGACCTGGCATCGATGAATATTTAATGAGCTAGCTGACGTTCGCTAATGGCTGGAACCTGGCATTGGCAAAGAAGCCCGCGAAACTTAAAACTTCTCGTATCTTAAAAACTTTCCAAACAACAAACATAGAACTTTATGGAAAACACACAAGATTTATATGAGCAACAATAATAATTTATTCATGACACAACATATCTACAAATATATATTTAAAATGTGACTTTTATAAAAACTTGTGATGGTGCATCCTAATCGTGACTTCGAAAACTAAAGTACCAACTGCGACTGATTAACTTAATTATAAATTCCCCAAACTAATAATTAATAATTACTTATGAATCCTGATGACATTAACAAATTAACATATAAAAAGTTAGAGTCCTGGCGAAAGTTCTGCCATTCTCACCTTGTCGGCTGATCAATCCGAGAGCTTGCTACTTATGTTTATGGTCCGCGATAATGAAATGCAAGCCCCGTTTGATTAGGTGACCGCCCCTTTTATACTATATTATCATGACGTCACAATCAAGATGCACCCGCTGCAGAGATCACGTGACCATGCAAAGGACAGCATAAACAAAATGGCAGCGCCCACGAAAAACCTTATCATCCCTACGCTATTTGACTATCCTAACGACTATTGGGCTTATTTAAACTTATCAACATAACGGTAAGATACTGAAAGAACATTCTAAATACCCTAGCACTAATTTAAGGATGTACATTTGTCTCTTAACGTAATAATCTAGCCTAACACCCTACCGGAAGTAAACTGGACATTCGATTTTGACGTTTACAAGTAATGACGTAATAATTATGACGTTTTTAGAATAAACTAATGATACCCTATTGCGCTTCAACTTTCCCCTCCTAAGAAAATGATGCGCCCTCGCATTGTATATAAGGTCACGTGATCCCGTATTAACCTAACCCTAAAGGACAATCTGTCTTCGGTTGTACGCCTTGTGATGTGGATCTGAACACTAAAGATTGCAGCGAAAATCGCTATAAAAATTAATTAAAAATCCAGTAAATGAAAAAAAAAAAAATAGAATATATAGATTCATCACATTAATAGCATTTTTATAACAATATTTACAATTTTATCAACATCAATATACATATAAATTTATCAGTTAAAGTGTATATACAAATAATATGATTGTTCATATAGAAATTTATAATAGAATTGCGATATATACATTCACGATTTTAAAAGAATAAAATAAAATAGATAAATAAATAAATATTTGCTTGAAATGTTGATGAACTAGGAAGGGGAAGGATGGAATGGTGGCCAACTCCTATTCCTCTTTCGCTGGGGTCCACCATTCCACTACCGACACTGTGTCGGTAGCCCCGGCCGCCAGGGATTTCTTCTCTTCTTTCCTCCTGACAATGACGTTTTGTCCCTGCCGGCCAGTTGAATATAATGTTCGGATCCTTCCTCTTCCTTTCCTCTTGTTTCTCCCAGTCTTTTCTTTCCTTCTCTCTTCTTTCTCTCTCCTCTCTCTCTCTCCTTTCCTTCTCCTTCCTTCTGTGTTTTCCCCTCTTCCTCTTTCTTCCTCTCCTCCTCTCTTTTCTGTCTCTCCTCCTCCTCTCTCTTCTGTCTCTCCTCTCCTCTCTTCTTCCTCTCTCTTCTGTCTCTCCTCTCCTTCTCTCTTTTTCCTCTCCTCCCCTTCCTTCTCGCTCTTCTCTTTCTCTTCCCCTCCTTTCTTCTTTTCACTCTCTTTCTTCTTCTCTTCATCTTTTCTTTCTTCTTCTCTATTTTCCTCTTTCTTCTCTTCTTTTTCCTCGCCCTTGTCCTGCCTCCTTCTCCTCTTGAAGTTTCCAGAGGAGGAGGAGGAACTCCGGCTGCGGGAGCCTGACTCCGAACTCGAGCTGGAGACAAACTCCCGAGACTTAATCTTCGCCTTCTGGGATGACCGGGGTCGCCTCACAGAGAGGTCCGTGTGGACCTCTCTCTTGTGGGCATTTACCTCCGACACCCGGTCAGCCAAAAATGAACATTGATCGCAGGCCTCTCCCGCCTTGTGATTATTCATTACATGGTTCACTAGAGCACTGATGGTCATAAACGTTTTGGTGCACTTCGTGGTTTTGCCAAGGGCATACATGTTTGTCCTGCAACATAATAAACTATTATAAATTATCTTTATACATAACAATGACAATATTATTCTTCATGATGATTATCCCCTCCCTAGTTCAGTTCAGTTGGTACTTAAGTGGTACTTATAATATATAGTCCTTAAGGTAACTTGGACGTCTATGGATGCGTTTTGACCCATACCCATTAATCTCTTCCATAGGTAAGTTATCCTCCAGCACAGGTAAGTCTTCAGCTAGATCTTCTCTGTGGTCTTCTGCAGGTAAGTTCTGCGTTAAAATGATGGTTGACTCATATGCTTCACCGCGAGAAATGGCCGGTTTCATACGGTCGACATGTATTACTTGAGGTTTTCCTCTTAAACCACATTTAACACGGTAGTTAACTTCACTGAGTTTGTCAATTATTTGAAATGGTTCTTTCCAAAAACATTGGAGTTTAGGACATACTCCTACTTTCCTAATAGACCCAAACATGGTTACCTACTTTGTAAGTAGAAGTTTTTGTATGTTTGTCATAGTACTTCTTCTGTCTTAATTGATTTTGTTTCAGATTTTTCCTAGCCAGAACAAATACATCTTCCAGGCGATCTTTTATATCATTTACCCATTGGTGAGTTGAAGTGACTTCATCTTGGATTGGGAGTCCTACAAACATATCAACTGGTAGATTGATTTCCCTCCCCAGCATTAATAAGTTTGGGGTGAAGTTAGTACTTTCATGTACCGTGGAACGGTAAGCCATAGTTAAATAAGGTAAGTAGAAGTCCCAATCCCTCTGATTTTCACTTACAAAAGCACTTAACATAGCTTCAAGTATCCTATTGAACCTTTCCACCATCCCGTCTGATCTTGGATGAAATGGTGTTGTCCTAGTTTTGTGTATTTTAAGAAGTTGACACATGCCCTGGAACAATTTTGACTCAAATTGTCTCCCCTGATCGGTATGAATTTGTCTGGGTATCCCAAATTTGGTGATAAAATTTTCTACAAGTGTTTCTGCAACAGTTATGGCTTCCTGGTTTGGCATTGCATATGCCACTACCCACTTTGTGAAATAATCAGAGACAACTAAGATATAAAGATTCCCATTTTCAGTTTCTGGAAGTGGTCCTACGATATCCACATCTACGGGGTCCAGCGGAACTCCTGCCCCTGACAATTGCATTGGGCCCCGACGTTTTCTCGGAGGAGGTTTACGTTTGCAACAAGCATCTCAAGATTGAATCCATAATTCTACATCTTTACGAAGCCCACACCAGTAGTATTTCTGTCTTATCTTTTCTACTGTTTTCTTTATCCCTAGATGTCCTCCCGTCAAACTATCATGAGATTGTTCAAGTATTAATTTCTGGTTATTCTTTGGTATTAACACTTGAAGTACCACTTCTTTTTGTTTAGACTCAAATCTTCTGCAAAGAACACCATTGTTAATGGTTAACTGATCCCAGAATGCACAATAAAGTTTAACTGCTTCACTGCACATAGAAATGTCTGACCACTTCGGTTTGTGTCCCTTTTCCCAAAAAGTTAACACTTTACTTATGTCTTCATCCTGTCTTTGATTGTCGATTAAGTCCTGCTGACTTGTATCGACTAACAGTAATTGTCAGACTTCCCTAGTTACAGGCGAGTCATCTGGCGTCATACCACACTGTCGGCAAGGACTACTTACTACTAACAGCTTTTTCCTGGTGACACAATAGTTTTTCTCGGGTTTTGACAATGTCCTACTGGCATAAGCAATTGGTCTTTCTACTCCATCCTGTACCTGACTTAGAACTGCGCCTATAGCAAAATTGCTCGCGTCTGTATCAAGGATGAACGGTTTGGTGAAGTTGGGATGGGCCAAAATGTCTGCACTGATGAGTTTACATTTTAGATGTTCAAAAGCAGTTGAACATTCCTGAGTCCAATTGTACTCTCTGCCCTTTTCGGTCAACTTATGCAGACAAGCTGCAACTTTAGCAAAGCCAGGGATAAAGCGGCGGTAGTAGCTGCACAAGCCTAGAAAACTTCTAAGTTCGGAAACATTCTTCGGACTTGGACAGTTCTTGACTGCTTCTACTTTCTTAGAGTCTGTGTGAACACCCTGCGCATTTACAATGTGGCCTTAATACTCTACTTCTCTTTTGAGTAAGTGACACTTCTTTGGTTTTAACTTTAACCCTGCTTCCCTAAGTCTATCAAACACTTGTTTCAGGCGGCTGAGGGCATCGTTAAAGTTACTGCCGAACACGATGATGTCGTCTAGATATACCAGACATGTTTCCCATTGTAAACCCATGAGTACTGTTTCCATTAATCTCTCGAAAGTTGATGGCGCATTGGTAAGACCAAATGGAAGGACTTTAAATTGATACAGCCCTTGCCGAGAGCAGAAACTTGTGATTGGACGGTCATCGGGGTGGACTTCCACTTGCCAGTATCCAGACGTTAAGTCCAGCGTACTGTACCAACTAGAACCTGCTAACGAGTCTAACGAGTCTTAACGAGTCATCTATTCTCGGGATTGGGTAGGCATCAACGACCGATCGACGGTTTACCAAGCGAAAATCAACACAGAATCTCGTACTTCCATCTTTTTTCTTAACTAGCACGATAGGAGACGCCCAAGTACTATTGGAAGGTTCTATCACATCTTTATCTAACATTTCCTGAATGTGTTTTTTAACCTCTCCCTGGCTATGGACTGGTAATCTCCTAACTGGCTGTTTGATGGGTTGGGGATTATCAAGCAAAATTCGGTGTTGGACCAGATTTGTTCTCCCTATGTCAGTTGATGAAGAAGAGAAAATGTCTTGATAATTGGTTAACAATGATTTAAGCTTAGTACTCTGTTCCGGACCTAAGTCTGCTACAGCTTCTTTTGCCATTTCTTCCAAGTAATCAGGTAATTCTGAATTTACTTTCTTCATATTCCTCACCCGCCCTGCTTCAGGTTTGTCGGACTGTACTGTCTCGAAATGCTCTATTGGAAAACATTCTGCAAAATGAGTTCCCGCATAAATTTTTACATCTTCATTTGATGGATTGAGCACCCTGAACTCCAACCCCAGTTTCTTCTTCAGAGACACAAGTCAGACTTCTAGCTATGAGTAACCCGCTTTTGGACATAAAAGACTGACTGCCTTCTATGACATATTCTTTGGTAATAGTTTTCTCATTATCAATGACAATTTGACCTGGCAGAATCATTTCATGACGCGCAGGGATACTTATGGTCTTCTCACAAGATCCTCGAAAGCAGAAATCTGACTCCTTCTCCTGTTCACAAGGTAAGATATTTTCACCTATCTCTAATTAACCATCTCCCATGTTTAAATTACATGCATTTTCTTTCAGAAAGTTCAGTCCCAGTATGCCCTGGTTTCCTATTTCAGCCACCCAAAACTCATGTTTACATGTGTGTTCTCCCAATTGTATCTGGAAATATCCTTTCCCCAAAAGACTAAGTGGTTTTCCATCAGCCTGCAATATCTTCTCAGAAGAAGCCTCTAAACTAGGTTTCTTATCTTTGTGAATTTGTGAATAACTTTTTACAGACATTAATGATACAGACGCGCCGGTATCTATCAACATGGAAAACTTTGAATCATTAATAACAACAGGAACACAGATTCCGGAAACATCACAATTATCATTTATTCTACAAAAGGGTCGTTTGTCTTCAGCCTTACTCTGACCCGTGAGTGCGGCCTCATCTAGTTTCCCGAATTCTGTCTGAACAGCACTGGACAGTCACGCTTATAATGACCTTTCTGATTACAGTGATATCATTCTACATCTACATGTTTGTTGAATGTCCTCCTTCTATTCTGCATCCCCGTAGAATTTCCCTGAACTATCTGAGTGAGACTTGCTACTGCCTTAGTCAATTCAGACACTTGAGACTTTAACTCTTCATCCCTAGTTTCTCCTAACACTCTGGCCATCTTACGTCCACCCTGACGTTGAATTTCAGCATGCTGAAAAGCCTCCAACTCCACAGCTAACTGAACCGCCTCATCAAGTGTCCTAGGTCTAGACTGCTGTACTCTCAGTCTCATTTCTGATTCCTGAAGAGCCTCAATAAAGTGATCTTTAGCCAAAATTTATAGAAGGTCTGTATTGCCATCAGGATATGCCATAGTAGCAAGTCTTCTTACACTTTGCCCAACTCAGATAAAGTCTCATCCCTATGTCTACTTCTACTTTTTAGTTGCACCTTATACAGTTCTGTCTGATTACTTGGAGCAAATCTCTGTCTTAAAGCTTGAACTAATTTACCATAATCCATTCTATGTGCAGCAGGTAAGTTTCCTAACACTTGTTGAGCAGAGCCGCGCAGCTGAACAGCAAGGTAAGTAGCTTTTTGGACTTCATCCCAATGGTTTAGTTCGGCTACCATCTCAAATTGAACTTTAAAGTCAAGAAATGAGCTGAGTCCATCAAAAGTCATGGGTAAGATAGTTGGCTTATCCCGGTACACCCTCCGTTCAGAGTTAGAGATCCCATTAGACCCTGCCATCATTGATACCCTAGAAGTTGGTCGGTCCCCTAGCGGATTATCAAAGACTTCCCGACAGTTTGTCCTCCTCTGAAACTGAGACGACGCTTTGTCTCTTTACCCAGTGGAATTCTGGGGCCCACAGCAATTCCACTAACCTCACCCGGCCTCCTAGGTGAAACCCCTCTTAGCTCGCCCTGGCCTACCCGAGAGATGTAACCACTCTCAATTTCTCTATCCCTATCAGCACCTGCTGGTATCTTAGAAATTATCTCGCCAGACTCACTGAGAGTAACCTGCACTTCTCTCGCTTGACTCCCTGACATGTCTAAATCATGAAGAAAAGCCCTAGAAGAACAAAGGATTGGAACTTTACCCTTGTGCTCGGCCATTCTAGTCCTACTAGAATTTTCACTAAAAGCCAATCCTCCCCCCAACGTATTTATCCAATTAATTTCATCACTTCTATTCCACGGGATGAAATCACGAAAAAGTCTTCAACATTTCAAGTCAATTAATAATTAAAATATTTACAGTTATTATTAACAGCACCGCTTCAACAGCCAACTTCAATTAATTATGAGAATATTTACAGTGATGATCCTCGTACAGCACAGTTCCAAGTCAAAGTGACTTAATTATGATAATAAATTTAAAGTGATTATCCACAGCACAACTCCAAGTCAAGAAAATGACTGATGAAAATATTACAAATTATTTATTTACAGGCCAGTATGACAAAATTATCCAACTACATGTACGATTACAAGACAAAAACACTACAGTTACAATAAATCCAGTCCAAGGAATTTCTGAACAATTAATTCAGTTGATTTAAATTTAAAGTCCAAGTTTCTCCTGTGAAACAAATAACTTGACCACCAAGACCAAGGAACTGGACACTTGTAACAACAATTACCAGGATTTTAAAATATAATGTCTACAAACTAATTCCCTTACGAAATAAATTACTTAGGAAGAACTTAACAAAGTCTACAAAACGACCTACGAGACTATCAACAAAATAATTCATCCCACTGCTGCCACCAAAAATCTATGTAACGCCAAGTAGGGTAGGGTATCATGTCCGACTCTATTAATAACTAACTACTGTATTTCCTAGTGTATGCAAACGTCTAAGTGTGTAAATTCTAATGGTAGCGCGACTTTGTTTACATAAACAACTATAAATACTATGCCCCGCCCACTTGTGTTACGCTATGAGTTCGCTTGTCACTCCAAGAAAATATACTTTGCTGATAACTAACGTGTAGGAAAATCTATGGCGATAACTAAGTGTGTATGCAGAAAACCATTTTGTTCAAATTATTTCAGGTAGCTTTGACTTCTGTCATTCACGTTTGGGACTTCGATAACAATGCCAAAGTGCCAGATCACTGTAAACGTCAGCCATGTTTATTGAGATTTGCTAGCTCCTGATTGGTCAGATCCTGGCGTGATCACTCTTTGACCACATTGACCTGGCATCGATGAATATTTAATGAGCTAGCTGACGTTCACTAATGGCTGGAACCGTGCATTGGCAAAGAAGCCCGCGAAACTTAAAACTTCTCGTATCTTAAAAACTTTCCAAACAACAAACATAGAACTTTACGGAAAACACACAAGATTTATATGAGCAACAATAATAATTTATTTATGACACAACATATCTACAAATATATATTTAAAATGTGACTTTTATAAAAACTTATGATGGTGCATCCTAATCGTGACGTCGAAAACTAAAGTACCAACTGCGACTGATTAACTTAATTATAAATTCCCCAAACTTATTAATAATAATTACTTATGAATCCTGGTGACATTTACAAATTAACATATAAAAAGTTAGAGTCCTAGCGAAAGTTCTGCCATTCTCACCTTGTCGGCTGATCAATCCGAGAGCTTGCTACTTATGTTTATGGTCCGCGATAATGAAATGCAAGCCCCGTTTGATCACCCGACCGTCCCTTTTATACTAAATTATCATGACGTCACAATCAAGATGCACCCGCTGCAGAGATCACATGACCATGCGAAGGACGGCATAAACAAAATGGCGGCGCCCACGAAAAACCTTATCATCCCTACGCTATTTGACTATCCAAACGACTATTGGGCTTATTTAAACTTATCAACATAACGGTAAGATACTGAAATAACATTCTAAATACCCTAGCACTAATTTAAGGATGTACATTTGTCTCTTAACGTAATAATCTAGCCTAACACCCTACCAGAAGTAAACTGGACATTCAATTTTGACGTTTACAAGTAATGACGTAATAATTATGACGTTTTTAGAATAAACTAATGATACCCTATTGCGCTTCAATACATACTGTTTTAGAAATACATGTCATTTAGATAGTGGACAAATGTAACATTGTTATATTTGGGATCACATGTTAAGTATATTTGGAATCACATTTGTCGAGGTCACAGAGGCCGAATAGCTAAGTTGTTGATACAGTCAGCAGTTGGTGCTTTACTCTGAGGCTGTTGGTTCGATCCCACGTGGGACTCGTCCCGGATAAACACAACAGTTTCTATTATTGCAACTTTTTTTTGCACTTTTTCACAGCCTGAAATGTTTTTGGGGGACCAAAATCGAGATTTAAACGCAAATCCAGATATTTAAGACCAAATATAGAGAGAAAAACCTGGATTTTGCAAGGTACCTCCCCAAAAATGTAAGTTTTTGGGGATGTAGCGGTTTTTGAGGAGGCGAAAGTGTCATATGTGAACAGACGACGGCCTGTGCTATAAGCCCATCAGGCATTTTCGGCTCCTCGGACTAAAACGGCATTGTCAAAACACCAAAAATATTACCACTGGGCAAACTATAGAAATATTCAATGCTGAAAGGCTATATCTGTCGCTTATATATTACATCTGGGCGTTTCTATAACACGTAAATCTAACACGTGTTCACATTAAAATGACCACTCGAAGGTACTTCAAGTGATCCGACTGATGTAGAGATACCTAAACACTCAGAGTAGAGTTTTAAATATGGTGTAATTAGGCGATAGACAAACTGTGTTAGAAAATCAGCGGCATATATAACGGAATTATTCAATCTTTTATTTCCAATACTGTATAGCCGCAAATGGCTGCGATACTGCCGCTTCGGCGTTAAACAATAGCTCACTCACTCACTCCAATACTGTAAGGCCACGGGCCTATTGGTACAAAAACACCTCATTGGTGCAAACACCTCATGGTTGTCAATGACAAAATATATGTGACATTACAAGCTTAAGATATAATTTTAATATGACAAAATAGTTTTTCTTTTTTCAAATGCATAGTAAAGATAGTTAGCAGTGTTAGTATGGGTTGATAAATGTACTATATTTGGAATAACACAAAAATGCAACAATAAATATGTTCGTCTTAAATCATTGTAGGCTGGGCAGATAAGCATTCATGATATTCATTCTCAATTAAGTTTAAATTACATATTTTACATATTCTTCGTTCCCGAGGTATGTGTTGATAACGTTCTCTTTCAATTTCTAAACTATCGGAACTCAACCGAAATCATGATAAGCAAGATTTTAGAAATTGTTATAGCTCTAAATTTAATTTAAACGCAAGCGTAATGTGAGGCTTTAAATGGATAATTTAGAGCTATAATATTCCGTTATATGCCGCTGACTTCCAAACACAGTGTGTTTATCTCCATTCTACCATATCGATGATTTAATATTGAACTATATTCAGACGCGTTGACTCTGTAGTGATTTGTCATTCGACGCAATGCAAAAATTTCACGGCCTGACAGTAATAAAGGTATGACGCATTTTGTAATCTCGAATGACTTTACTTGTTATAAGGCCTCGGAAAACGGCGAAGGTTAAGGGGGGCTCACTCTATTCTGTAGACAGTACCGTTTTGCAATCGGCGTTAGCATTCAGGATAATTTCTGCAATATTTTCAAAATTGACCTCGAGTTCGGAAATAAAGTTTTGGGTAAGTGCAGTCTGCATTCCGACAGTTTTCGATTTATATACTATCCGTTTTTAACTATTTTGTCACCTAAATTTTATTTATTCCAAAACGTTTCTGAAATTCCAAGTTGTTGAATGATAGATTTTTACAACTGCATTGTTAACTTTCCCAGTATCAGATCTCATTTGGATCGCTTTCAAATTCATAATTCAAACTATTTATTTTGTGCCATTTTAATCACAACAAAAGCTCATTTTGAAAACATCTTCGTGCATGCAAGTATTTGTAGAATCAATGCATGTTCTATCGTTGCTGGGCAACAAGTGCATTCCTGCGCAAACGTCGAAGTAAAAAGAGCACTGTTTAACCAAATTATACCGTCTCTGAGTTTTATCAATAGCCAAGTAACCCCTAATTTTTGTACATTTTTGGATAAAGAACACAATAAACTAGCTTTGTTGAAAAAATAAATGAATTCTAAAATATTTGTTTTCATCCTCCCATCTCTCCTGAACCTAAGTAGAACTGAATCTACTTTCAGGTTAATTGAATTTTATCTAAAAAGTTGTAGGCTTTAATCAAATTTGAAGACATTGAACTTGAGTTTGAAAATGGTAAAAGTGTCGTGGTGACCTTGCACATATGATCGAGGTCTTAAAAGTTGACTGGTGTCTGCCCCACTGTAGGTAAGCACCTTGAGGACATTGGATCCAAGAGTTCATAAGATATTCCGTGTAAAATGTCTCTGTAGGACTGCCATCTGGATTCATCACGTAACAAGTGTGTCGTTAGGTTACCATTTGTATTATTTCTGTCATAACACCATCCACCTTCAAACAGTATTTCCCTTGTCTAATCCCGCCAGGGGCACGGCAACTTTGTCTGCAGTAGAGAACTGTTCTACACGCAGTAAGGTTTGGGTGCAATGCTACACTGAATTTCAGTGCAGTACCACCCATGGTTCGCTAGTTCCAGCCGATTCTCGCAGGTTTCACCGCAATGCATAACCACATGGCGTTGCGAGCTTTCTCCCTGCCGTAATAATAGCAGCCGTGATATAAGTGAAATAATCTTGAAAGCGTCGTTAAACCACAACTCACCGCACCTCAGCTCCCTTGTCTAAACCATGGAAATTACCATTTAACTACTAATTTTCTTATATGCAGTTTGAAAACGCATTATCCCACTTATGATAAATATTGCACTCACACTCAACTTCAACTGTAGGATTACGACTATCGTGTGGTTAATATTAGTCTGAATCACTCTAAATGGACAGTGAATATAAACTTAACTTTTTAGCTCATCAGGCCTGAAAGGCCCGATGGGCTTATGGCATGGCATGGTGTCCGGCGTCCGTCCATCCGTCCATCCGTAAACTTTTTGCTTTTTCGACTTCTTCTCCAGAACCAATGACTCCACAGAGCTGAAATTTTATGTGCAGACTCCTTGGCCAATGGGGATTCTAAATTGTAGATTTCGTGACCCCATGACCCCAAATGGGGTCACAGGGGTCACATCCTTAAAAACCTATTTTCATCTTCTTCTCCAGTTCCAAAAGGTCTAGAGAGCTAAAAAGTTGTGTGCAGACTCCTTGGCCAATGTGGATTCTAAATTGTAGATTTCGTGACCCCTTGACCCCCAAATGGGGTCACAGGGGTCACATCCTTAAAAACCTATTTTCATCTTCTTCTCCAGTTCCAAAAGGTCTAGGGAGCTAAAAAGTTGTGTGCAGACTCCTTGGCCAATGGGGATTCTAAAATGTAGATTTCGTGACCCCGTGACCCCAAATGGGGTCACAGGGGTCACATCCTTAAAAACCTATTTTCATCTTCTTCTCCAGTTCCAAAAGGTCTAGAGAGCTGAAACATTGTGTGCAGACTCCTTGGCCAATGGGTATTCTAAATTGTAGATTTCGTGACCCCTTGACTCCAAATGGGGTCACAGGGGTCACATCCTTAAAAACCTATTTTCATCTTCTTCTCCAGTTCCAAAAGGTCTAGAGAGCTGAAAAGTTGTGTGCAGACTCCTTGGCCAATGGGGATTCTAAATTGTAGATGTCGTGACCCCTTGACCCCCAAATGGGGTCACAGGGGTCACATCCTTTAAAACCTATTTTTATCTTCTTCTCCAGTTCCAAAAGGTCTAGGGAGCTGAAAAGTTGTGTGCAGACTCCTAGGCCAATGGGGATTCTAAATTGTAGATTTCGTGACCCCATGACCCCAAATGGGGTCACAGGGGTCACATCCTTAAAAACCTATTATCATCTTCTTCTCTACTTCCAAAACGTCTAGAGAGCTGAAAAGTTGTGTGCAGACTCCTTGGCCAATGAGGATTCTAAATTGTAGGTTTCATGACCCCGTGACCCCAAATGAGGTCACAGGGATCACATCCTTAAAAACCTATTTTCATCTTCTTCTCCAGTTCCAAAAGGTCTAGAGAGCTGAAAAGTTGTGTGCAGACTCCTTGGCCCATGGGGATTCTAAATTGTAGATTTTGTGACCCCATGTTAACAATGTATTACTTGAGATAACTTAGATATTCAACCTTAGATAATAATCAAATCCTGATGAGCTACAGAGCCCATGGCTCTATTTTTCAATAATATTTTTCCAATCATGCAAATGCACAGTAATAGTAATTAAACGACCACGGATACAGCAATGCCTTATTTGCTCATAGATTTAATGGAGAAACCAGATGATTATAAAATATTCAATGAAGTGATGATCCTCATTCATAGAAATGTGGTATCCTAATCTTAACCATCCGCCCATCGTTAACATCCGCCCAGTCAATGAACACGAGCATAGAAATAACCCGCCATCAATATTAATGATAATAATAATAATGATAAGTCTTCTTACAGAGCGCTTCAAAATCAAATCACAGAATGATTTCTCTAGGGGCGAGACACATGATTAGGACTGGATGATTCATAGACTAAAGCCCAAAGGTTATCTTAAAGAGAACAGTTTTCAGTTGAGATTGGAATGACCCCACAGATATAGCTTGGCGAATGTGAGGTGGCAAGGAATTCCAGAGGACAGGAGCTATATATGAAAAGTGTCTGTGTCCATATATCCTATAGCTAAGTCTAACCTTAAGGCTCATTCAGCTGATAGTTTGAGTCTGATCTCAATGACCGTGCTGGGATGTACTGACTGAGGAGGTCTTTCAGGTAGAGAGGAGCTTTGTTGTTGAGGCACTTTTATGTTAGACTGAGTATCTCGTACTCTACCCTCTGCCCTATAGGTAGCCAATGTAACAGCATCAGCATTGGTGTTTTATGGGCACGCTTATTCTCTGTCACCATAAAGTCTTTTGAATGATGAAGCATAACATACTTTGATGCTAACGTGTTAAGCAATGCCTCAGATCGTCAGTATGACCGGGTTGATTTCCTTCTAATGTTCCTCATATATAGTTCCTTCAGGGTAATAATTGTAGCGCTTTGAGCATACCTTAGGGTGTGGAAAAGGCGCAATATAAGTACGCAATTATATTATTATTAGTATTTACCAGCACCGTAAAACAAGAGTATTAACGTACTTTCGCATCTATCCTAGCTTCATGTTAGTATCATAAGTGCCATTGACAACTGGAGGTGAAACGCTTTTATTTGTGGTCAAAGACAATGTGTCACTTTATGATACTGAATCATGGAATTCGAGAATAACACGCAAGAAAGGAGTGATCACGGGTAGTATGCCGAGTTGAAACGAAAAGGCCGTTAAAAGACACGTTGAAGGCGTCTTATATATAATAAGAGAAGAAACAATTTTGAAAATGTGCATGCCAACTTGTGTTATAATTAAAAAGCAGGAGGAACACATAAATAAAAACTGTGATTGTTAAATGATCAAATACTTATTCAATTTTGATGTATCAAATAAAAGAAATACAATTCCTTTTAAATGAATTCCTTGTTAAACAATGTTATGTAATACCATTATATCAATGAATGTATGTCCCACAAATTATTTTCCCAATGTGTGCTGCACTGCAAAGATTATGAATTTCGCTAAATTCTAATCATGGAAAGTGAGCTAGAAGTTTGTAAATGAGATCTCAAATCCGTGTCAGCTTTCACTGCTTTGAAGAGAAAAATTCAATAAAACCTTTGACTGATTAACACTTGAATCTGATCACAGAATTGACGTGGATAACAGGATTTGAATTTGTTTCATGTATATTTGTTGAGTTTTCAAGGAATAAATATTTACGGCATTTGTTGCAGTGGTATATTGTATCCTATGTTGCACTTGTCATACAAATGTGTAAAATGACGCCAAGATGTCTGTAACGACATTATCAAGTTGAAAACGTTTGATACACGATAATGAGTTTCCTTTTATTACATTTTCAACCGTTTGGTTCTGATCTAAAAAATAATTTTCCAATTGACAAATGTTTTGAAAAACTATGTTTTTCCAAACACAATCTCATATACCAAAATTGCAATATACAAAAAGGAATTGAAACACATAAAAACACAGTAGTGTGAATAGTAGAAGGCCATATTAACTATAAATATTCTCCATACTGCAAGAATACTTCCAAAAGTTTTATTGAAAAGGATTACATAACATCACATATCATGATTTTCAAGTAGTTATACATTAAACAAATAGAACTGAACAGGTTTCCCATTTAAGAGCAAAACTTAAAACCACTCTCATTTTTTAATAGAAATGTATCAATAATGAAAATGAATTAGTTATTCGTTCCTATTTATATATATTTATTGTCGTTGGTCGTTTACCTTGAATAACAAATGATTACTTTTAACATAGGATATTGAATTTTCGTGTATTGACATTATTCACTGTGAAATGCTTTATATTATACGAATTAAAATTAACAGGTGGGTTGAAGTAAGTGAAGATACGGTTTATATATATATATATATATATATATATATATATATATATATATATATATATGTATATATATATATATATTGATAATGTATTCCAATATTTATGAAAAATATAAGTATTAGAATTACAGATTAAATTAATGAGATGGATATAAATGGATAGATGGCATAAATCATTAGTTTAAAAATGAAATATTTTCTGAAGAGTTTGTTTTCCTTTGGTAAACTCACGTCTGCTTGTAAATGTTCTTCTTTTGATTAAACTGTTATTGCACGGGTATATAGCTCATAGTTATATAGTTATATAGCTCATAATGTGTTCATAGCACAGGTTCTACACTATCTGAACTATCGTCATGTGCATATGTTCTATTTGAAACCATATTGTTATCTTGTTTTGAGCTTACAATTGAAACCTTAAATGAACTAAACTTCACAGAACTATCATGGAGTAATTAAAAACCATGAAGTGTCAGCAATCCCTGAATAGAGAAAAGATGGATACTTGTATCTATACTTTTTGTGTCACTGTATTCATAACATATTGTAAATAACTGACCTTACCTGTGATTAAAATATTTTTCATCAGATGTATACCAACTTTCCGAATGTTTTATATTCTGTTTATCCACACGTCTTTTGGGTTTTTTTTTAAACTCATTTGTTCATTGCAAAAACATGATAGCTCTCAGCGCAGATACTAATACAGACAAGCAGTATGTGTTAGCGTCTATCATAAAAAACGCATTCATGTTCACAGAGGCGTGCGACGTCCATAGAACTTGGCTTCCCATCACCTTTACACCTTAACGAAGTCTTTCTGGAAGATACAGGAAAGACGTGCTCGGGATATAAATACATTATGCATTTAAATGTTAGGACGGTGGATTTCAGTTAATGCATTGGGCTATATTGTGCGAGTTTATTAGATGAGTTTACTTTCAAAGGGAGTAAAGTTCACTGACGTGACTATTCTATCTTTGGTTGATAAGATTTCTAAAATCTCTGCCACATTCATTAAGAATTGAACAAAGACAAATTGAAATTGAAATCTCGTAATCTTAACATGAATGGAGAATAATGAGAATGTAATTATACAATTCCTTTCAAAGATCTAGTCGATAACAACTCTTTCTAAAGACGTCTTCCAAAAATACATTAGAATTTAATAGGTTGTGTCTTTACAATATTTAGTTTGATTATCTTTAACACGTAACTCATAACACACTTTAATCACAACAGAAGAGTTTTCAATATATGATGTAGAAACTACATCATGTTTATCATGTAAGAATAGAATTGAAGATTGGCATTACGTTTAAATGAATTAAGCAAAAATGTAAACTTCTAAAAAAATGGGGGGCGGGATAGCGCAGTGGTTAGCACGTTCGGCTTCGGATCAAGAGGTCCGGGGTTCGAATCCCGCCAGGGGCACGGCAACTTTGTCTGCAGTAGAGAACTGTTCTACACGCAGTAAGGTTTGGGTGCAATGCTACACTGAATTTCAGCGTAGTAACACCCATGGTTCGCTAGTTCCAGTCGCTGCTCGCAGGTTTCACCGCAGTGCATAGCCACATGGCGTTGCGGGCTTTCTCCCTGCCATAATACTAGCAGCCGCGATATAAGTGAAATACTCTTGAAAGCGGCGTTAAACCCCAACTCACTCACTCACTCACTCTAAAAAAATGTGTTTACACGACAGGATTGGTTGATAGACTTACATAGCTTAATTATTTCATATATATATATATATATATATATATATATATATATATATATATATCCGTTTAAACGGAACAAATATAAAAAATCAAAGCAGAGTGAATTGTAAAAATTCAAAATGTATTTTTCAACCGGAATTGTAAAAATCCAAAAATATATTTTTACCAACTACAAATAGTTTTTTTTCAAAATTGAAATCAAATCAAATGAAATAACGAAACAGTTGTTATCAGTCTTCTTTAAGAAACATTTGGTGCTGCTTCCTCATCACTGTAGCGTAGCGTAACTGGCCCAGGGAACCAGTAAGCTGCTTCCCTAGTTAATAAATAGAGTATATCTGTCTTTTTGTCCCCCGCCGCAATGCGGAACGGGGGACTATGTATTCAGCCGCGTCCGTACGTACGTCACATTTCTTGTTTACGCGATATCTTATGAAGCGTTGCATCCAAAGTCTTAAAATTTGATGTCTGCCTACACTGTGGGAAGACGCAGACACCAGTCAATTTTGGTGACCTTGGCCTTAATTTCAAGGTCACCACGACACTTTGACCTCTTTTTGAACTCTTGTTTACGCGATATCATATGAAGCGTTGCATTCCAAAGTCTTCAAATTTGATGTCAGCCTACATTGTGGGAAGACGCAGACACCAGTCAATTTTGGTGACCTTGGCCTTAATTTCAAGGTCACCACGACACTTTGACCACTTTTTGAAATCTTGTTATGGCGATATCTCATGAAACATTGCATCCAAAGTCTTCAAATTAGTTGTCAGCCTACATAGTGGAAAGACGCAGATACCAGTTGATTTTGGTGACCGTGACCTTATTTTCAAGGTCAACGCGACACTTAAACCACTTTTCTAACTCTTGTTAATGCGATACATCTTGACCGTTTGGACTCAAAGTCTTCAAACTTGGTGTCAGTCTGCACTGGGGGATGACGCAGACACCAGGGGATTTTGGTGACCTTGACCTTATTTTCATGGTGACACTTTGACCACTTTTCCAACTCTTGTTATCACCATTTATTATGACCGGTTGGCCCCAATATTTTCAAATTAGGTGTCAGCCTACATTGGGCAAAGACGCAGACACCAGTCGATTGTGGTGACCTTGACCTTTTTTCAAGGTCACCGCGACACTTTGACCACTTTTCAAACTCTTGCTTACTCGATATATCATGACCGGTTGGACCAAATGTTTTCAAATTTGGTGTCAGTCTACATTGGAGGATGACGCAGAAACCAGTCTATTTGGTGACCTCTACATTTTGACCACTTTTTGAACTCTTGTTAACCCGATATCTCATGAAGTGTTGCATCCATTCTTCAAATTTGATGTCAGCCTACATTTGGGGATGACACACACCAGTACATGTTGGTGACCTTGACCTTATTTTCAAGGTCACCACAACACTTTTACCACTTACTCTTATTAACACGATATATCATGAACCCAAGCACCCAAAGTCTTAAAATTTACTGATCATCATGGCACTTTTTACCAGTAATGCAATATATAAAGTAACTCCAATGATGTGTCTTACTAACTCAATGTCACCGACGGGGGACATTGCCATGTAAGTGGCAAACACTTGTCTTGACTAATACCATTTTTATCTCATCGAGTGAGGTAGAAAGGTTATATTTTTACGAGTGAAAATATATAACTTTTCTACCTCACGAGATGAGATAAACATGGTATTTGTCAAGAATTGACGGATATTCTATTTATTATATGATATTATCCATGTAATTACGTCCGAAGAGGGTGGTTTTCAAGCAGAGCGGCCGCTAGGAACAGCCCGTCACCACAGTAACACTGTGACGTCATAAGCCAATTCGCCGCGTGAGGCCATTGTTTTATGACGTCAAATTATATCAGTCACCGTTCGCAGTGAAAATATAAGTTATTTTCACTGTAGCTTGATAGACAGTTTATTTCACTGATAAATCCCAGTATTTCACTGCTCGTCATATAATAAATATTTATCTTTGCCCGTTTCGGTAAGAATACTCTGGCCTTCACACAGTTGTCTCTAACAGCGTTGAAGTAGTACATGCAGTGATATGTCATTGGTGAACAAAGGCGACTTTTGATTAAAGTTCATTGTCTATCAAGTATCAAAGTCACAGACAATCTAGCTATGGAGCGGATCACCCCACTGCTTAGACACGCCCATTGTTGCTGATAACTGAGCATGACACAGGACGAGGTGCCGCCTGCTTTCTAGTAAAATAGTAGTATAAAGTAGAACATTGCTTAAGTAAATTATGTAGAGAAAGGTTTACAACAGACTCATTTCTGATAACTAGAGTGAATGCTTCGTACACTAAGTGAAATCCTTTGATCATGTTCTGATCTAACATCAATTTTGTTTGCAAATTTGGAAATTTCGAAAAATGATCTGATCTTCCCTCTTTCTAATGCGGCACAAAGTTACCAGACGTTACATTAAATAAGTCAGAAGTAATACTTAAGGTGAAAAGATGGTTGCTGGTTTTTCTATTTGTAACTATTAACTACAACATAGAAAAACTAAGTCACTGACTGACTACAGAGCAAATTCAGGACGAATGTCTTTGTAGAATGTTTCCTCCTTTGATACATAGCTATTATGACATTTTGAATTACAGTCAGACCTCGATAATCCGAACACAAACGTTCGGATAGTGAAATGTTCGGACTACTGAAATGAACCAAACAAGATGGCGTTACTCCCCCTTGAATCTACATACTTGGGTACTTGGTTTGTACCTGAAGGCTTAAACATGATCAGTCAGATAAGTTTGATTGTCATCTGATAGGTGACACTACTGCAATTAATCACATCGGCAAATTGAAATTGTTGTCATAATATTCTAGTTGAACATTTCAATATTGGATTGTGCATACTTTGAACAAGACGTATATAAATTGCATTGCAAAACATTCGAGTAAACTTAAAGCAATAACTTTGATATTAAAGTGGATTATTCCTTTCATGAATATAAGATTAAATTGTAAAAGGTTGACATTTTCATCTTTTATGGTTAGTAGTAACGAACTCAAAAAGTTTAATCGTTTCTGTGAATAAACATCATGAAATGGATAATTTTCAAGGTGTCCGTCCCATGGGATACCACTCAAACATGATTATCACTAAGGTTAATTGGTTTGTGTCATAAGATGTTTTACCCTCTAAAGTAAATATAAATGACATAAACTATCATTATGAATAGAAAATTTGCAAAACTAAAACTTGCAAAGAACGTGTTACTGCCCCTTTAAACCACTGGGTATATTTTAAGGACGACTCAGTTTTCGCGCTATCAATTAGAATAGATAATTAATTAATAAAGATTTTACAAGGTGAGTTTTTGCTGATTTTCGTGAGTGGGGAAATTGGCTTGAAAGTTTGGAGGTAGCGATATACCTTTTGAAATAATGATCCGATCGGACAATTTTTAGCTCATTTTGTAGGGAAATCAGTTAGCTTTCGTTGTCATCGACTGTGCCATAATGTTGTTTATGCGGAATATGACTTTGAATGAATATGAGGTGGTTTCGTCGTAACACCCCTTTCCTTGTATATGGTAATAGGGTAGGGTCTATATAGGTCCATGTCTTTCAAACATTCTTTCTAAGCGATACACGCCCCTGTGGTACGGTTACCAATATGTTACTCCCATTTGTGCACGTCGACAGCACGCACTTGCATGTACGGCGGGTTGGGACCACCGCTTTATGTTTTTATCCGTGAAATGCGCATGTGCCTTTGCCAAATGAATGACTATTTCTAGAGTTATGGCCCTTGACTTGAAGCGCTCAACTTTCCGAAATCCTTCGGACTGTAAATGTGTTCTGAAATCAACTCCTCCGACAGTTTTATCAATCTTTCTGAAACTTTGCACATTTGGATACACATAAGTGATACACATGTGCCTTTTGGGGCGAATCGGATACATTTTGATTTAACAATGATAAAATCAAGTTTTGTTTAAGTAGAAATTCAATATTGTAACCTTTTAAAATAATTTGTTAAATAAGCAATAATTTGAGTATGCGTCAATGTCTTTGTATTACAATATTGCAGGATATAAACTTCATCGTAATGTAACACTCACAAGCGGGTAAACATATGTCTTCAGGATATATTCAGGGTGATTGAAGTAAAGGAATTTTAGAAATTTTAGTCAGTAATAAAATTAAATTAAATATATAAATGAAAGTTGAACCCCAATCCAAAACGATGATGTATATGATACAGTTCATTAGTTCATCTATAAGGCTTGCACGTTTTATTGAAGGCTCATTACTGTTGACTTTATAAATCGTTTTACTGCTATGATACAATCAGATACTGCTTTGGGAATGATCTTGTTTAATAAGTACAGAAACATTGAAGGGTAGATAGGGTTTTGATTATTAGAGTTTTAATTGTTGGAATATTTAGTTGGTGAGTTACAAGACTGATTATGAAATAAGTAACAGTTTTGAATGGCTAATACAGTTCACAATATAAATGTCAAAATTTAGCTTTGCAGAATATACTTTAAGTGGGCACTGCTCCTTGAAATGTCATTTATATTAATATATAAATTCCCTCTCCAACTGTCAATGTAGAATTTACTTATGAGTTTGTGACCTTTTCAAACTTCCATTCATGATGTATGTGACGTTTTTTTCCCTAGTCCTTAATCAAATATTTTAGATTTGATAAATATTTGAGTCATGGACACTAACGAGTAGTTACACAGCCTATGTTTCACTTCAGCACAAATCATTTCTAAGAAGCGAAAACTGTCATTTCTGTGACATTCTATACCAGTTTTTTCAAATTGTGTTTCTTTTTAATTATCTACATTTGCCAATTCGGATAATTGTCATTTTATCAAACGGAATGGACACTCGAAGCTTTAAATAGGTTTACACTGAGGATAAAAGGGTTAGAATATCACTGAATTTAAATGGTAACCATCGCAATGTATAGCCACAATGAAGTTACATAGCAACAATGGCATTGTGGGCTCTCTCCCTACAATAATACTGGAGGTTGTGATTGAAGGGAAATTCTTTTGAAAGAGGTGTTAAAGCCAAAATCACCTCGCCTCACATCCGTTGGTGATATTCATAATAATTTAACATTTAAGACATTTCATCAAAGTAATAATAGCAGAACAATAAGCTTGATACATTGCTGAGTTAGCAGGATTTTCATAACTGTTGACAGAGACGCATCTTGCCCCAGACACCGGGGTGATTGTGAACTAGTTTCCCTCTCGCTCATTCTGAAACTGACTCTTACATTGAATATTACTCTGCTATTTGCTTGCCGTTTTGTCAGAAGATAAATGAAATTGCGATAAATTTAGCTGCAGGTTAAACAAATTGCCAATCCAAGAGAGCAAATGTATCCTAACACAGACATCAGCAAATGTTGAATTCATTTGTTATGATGGGAAGTTCTGAAATTATAAGTTAGACAATGCTATAAATATAGTGCGTCTAGGCTATCCAGCTTAACAGGATAGTTTACAATGCCTCTTATTGTCAGAGGGTCTGAGTTACGCTGCTTAAACAAATACATTTTTAGTCTAGACATTTTGCAATTGCTTACAAATTGAGTGATAAATGTCATCAGGTTGATTTGTATCCTAATATGATGAACTTAATGTCTAGTTTATCATTTGTGTTATCTGTTGCTAAGAGATTTAGCAGTAAAATAACACCATAAAATGTCGTTACTGGCCAGTAACCGGAACTACTTTCCAAAATGTGAGCAAATGAAAGTTGGTATGTAAAAACTTATTGTTAAAATAAAATAATATATGGTCCTAAAATACCAGGTTTGTTTGATCTCGTTACAAGTATTACTCGTAAAATGCCAATTTTACCAATGTCATTCTATCAAATAAAGCAAGTATTTCAAAAACTCCATGAAGTAGCCTCGATACATGTTACTCGTGCATTAAGTTTCAGTCATATCTATCACTAACAATTTGTTATTAGAGTGAACGATGTTAAAAAACTAATGCATCAGGACATTTAATTGTAAAAGCTTATGTTGATATATTCACGTCAGGGAGGTGAGGTGATCTGAGGTTTAACGCTGCTTTCAAGATTATTTCACTTGTATCACAGCTGCTAGTATTATGACAGGGAGTAAATCAGTGAGTTATTGTTTAACGCCGCTTCGGCAGTATTGCAGCCATTAGCGGCGAGATATTTAATTTATTTGCCTAATTTAAAAAGGTTTGCAAAAGCAAAAAGAGTATGACACGAAGGCCGTAAAAACACAGGCAAATTATCACACTTTTTAAAAAGCTGATTTTGAATGTATAAAAGTTGTATTTTATCAAAAAGGTTTACTGCCTTTAAAAAGTCTAAAATGCTATGCTCACCGAAGTGATTAAAAATGTTGGGGTAAAAAGTTTCCCTAATATGTGCAGTGTCCAAACACTCACATAAAATGTGTCACGTCAGGGACCTATCAATCTTCATATTGAGCTAATAAGGTAACAGATGGCATAGAATCTCAATTAACAACGACAAAATCATATAAAAGGAGAAAAAGAATTAAAAAGCTTCAAGGTAGGTAATATGGAATCTACATACATTCATAGACATAAGCATAGTTTCACTTTGATGTAGGTATATGCATTCGTTGACAGAAGTACCACAAGGACCCTCGCAGCAAAGAGAATCAATAACACATGTCAGCAAACATCTACTGGGCCTGGCACCAGGGTTTGTTGGCGCCGTGGTTGTGCTTGTGTAACTTAAGTGATACATCATTCCCAACTATAACGAATAGTTACTGGAGGCGTATGGTTTGAATTTCTAAAAACACAATAAATAGCACATGCCAGGAATCGCCTCCAGGGTCTTAGAGTTGGTATTGTTGGCGTGATGTTCCCTTTGAAAATAATCTATCAGTATTCCTGTTCAACATCATCAATCAACTACTAGTAAATTAGTTAAATGGAAACATTAAAACCTAACTTTGTTAAACCAAAATAACAGAAGAAAGAGGGGATACAAATGTACAAATGGGATTTAAATTTCAGTATTAGATGCACTTGGTACCATTTGAACTCTGTCTTCAGACGTTGAATCGGGAATAACAATCAAAACTAAATACCTCAACCTATAGTCACCATGAAATAAACGAATGGCAATTTAAACTCCAATAGTTTATGGTAGTTCTGTCTTGATGACATCACAGACGAGTGGATAGTTACATTTGATTGATGACAAATGTAGAGGTTACTGAAGATGAAGTCTTATATCAGCTATCAAAGTCCGGTATGATAAATTGTCTGAATTGCTGATTGGTCTAAATGTCAACATATGTTGTAATGATCCCTGTACGAGTCTTGTCTTAGACAGCTACTTCATCAACACGGTCAAACGTTATATATAATGATAGTGTATAAGGATTATCCAGAGGGCAAAGGAAATGTGAAGAGTTGTGAAGATGAATGCTTGAACACAACTTGCATAACATTATAATCCCTACAGTATACAAGGATGAAGTGTAAAGAATTTGGCTGAAATTTTCAGTGGATGTACTTAGTTGACAACTTGTGAGAACTCCCAAGAACATGCGAAGCTCTCATAATGAGAAACGTTTCAACTTGTACGACTGGCTACAAACAAATTAATCAATTAAAACAGGCCCAGTCGACCTCTGGCGCATTATAGTGTTAAGATGCATACACAGAAGCTGACACCTGGTTAATGTATGTTACCCGCTACTGTGCAGTGTTTCCTGTACCAAATTTTGATGTAATGCATAGAAATACAGACGATGACTTATCAATGCTTTTAAACAAATTAATTTGTGAGTGGACTTGTCGTTTATACCAAGAGAAGTAAATAGTTATGAAGCTAACCATGTCAAATCAATGGCAGAAATAATATCTACATATGAGTGTACTGAAAATTATATCTTTTTAAACATTGAACTTAGTTCACCATTACCCAAGACAGTAATGCTAATACAGTCATACCATGTTTATCCAGACGATTCTTTTACAGCTAAATAGGGAGTTGTTCGACTATCTGAGCAGACAAGAATTCAACCATTGTATTTTGTGGTAGAAAAAGATGAGATTATGTCACACAATAAAATTTCAAAATTTTGAAGTGGTGAACGAAACAGGATTTGACATTTATCCAGGATCGACTTTCAAAGGGAAATTCATCTTTCAAATTCGTGACTACCTAATTTAACGTAATCCGAGAAACTTAAATAATAAACCTCGATGGAACGCCATGAGGAAGTACATTAGGAGCAAATACTCATTAACACTGCGTGGGTTGTTTGACACATTATTTTCATGTACGATGTGACCGTTTTTGTTCTTTCACAGGGCTTCGACTTTTGGATAACTTGCAATCGTCATAAATGGAAATATGAACGTCCTCCATTAACAATGCAATAAGGAAGGATGCACGTATAACTGTTTCTTTCACATTGAGGACAATATTACTATCAGTTGTCTCTTAAAGGGCAGTAGCACGCTTTTTTGCTGAAATAAGTGGATGAAATGTATTTGAAAATAATATCACGAATAGTAAAACACCCTTCTCTCTTTGGGACATCAAGTTAAAAAATGAGTGTACATGGTTCCGTTTATCATTTTTGTCATTCAAAATGATAAAATGTGTTCACAATAAAATGGCCTCCATGCAATGTTTGCGTTACGTTATACACAACACGGTTTTTACCCCTGCGGATAATTGATTTGCGTAAGAATATATTTCTTACCCTCAAAAGTAAATATAAATAACATAAACTATAATAAATGGGAAATTTGGAGAAAAATTTTTTTGCACAAACACGTGCTACTGCCCCCTTGATAAACATTTGAAATTGTCTCTAAAAAATGAAGATAACACCTTGTCAAAATAGTTTATATAACCAAATGAAACACGATTATGTCATAAAAGACATTATGTTATTTATTTCCGTGGACAGATGTGTGTTACATGCTGATAGTAGCTTATCTCATTTCACTCCATACAGCAACCTACACTTCTATGAGTAATGTGATAGTCAATCATTGCCTCTCACACTTCACAGTTTTTAGTATATTTGGTATCATCTAATGTTCTATCTTACTTATCTGCTTGAATTGGCGAAGGTAGGTTCATGTGTTTGTGACATATCAATAACTGGTACATATTGCAGACTTTACCACACATTACACACACGCTTTTCTCATGTCTTTAGTTAGATAGTATGTATCAAGTAAAATACCACTCGATATTGAGATATACAATGAAGAAACACTTAAATAATTGGTATAGCTTCCTAGCTAATATGTTCTACCTGTCAGTTTTCAGTTATACATGCATGTATATTTTTTTTAAATAGGTTAACTCGTAAAAAACATCAATCATCACATCAAAGATCATTTCTGATTTTCTGATTTTCTATTTTTTGCTATTTTATACCCCGGAGGATCAAATAAATAGAGAATATTATATGAGTATCTATGTCATGCTATGTTTGCGACACGAGTGCCCGAATGAGAGCGAGGGATATACCGATATTCAGACACGAGTGTCGCAAATATAGTATGACATAGACACTCATCCAATTTCTGTTTATTACCAAGTAGTGTTATTAATGAAAATACAATAAAATTCATTTTCAACTATAGGCCGGCGACCCGCCGTCGCTACAGTTAGAACCCAACGTCATAGTCGAAGCATATGTCATAAACATACGTCATAGCATTATTCATGACGTCACGTCTCCATGACATAGTGACATGTTGCCTTAGGCCATAGTATGAAACATACGAACCCGATATGGATGCCCTCATATGTAATAAAGTGATTTTCCCCATTGATTTCACAATATCAATTGTGTTGAATGATTTAATACAACGCAAAATATCAATCTTCTCTATTAAACTCCTTTTTTAAATATCCCAAAGTTCACATTTCTTGTCTATAAACTTATATATTCGAGATAATATATTACCATCCCATTATACTGTCATCATGTAGGTTGTGATGACGGATATGTGAAACGAAATCTAAACTTTTAATTTCACTGTTATTAGTTTACTCTGTCATTAGTCTGTCAGAGTAAAACGTTAAAAAGTTAAGATACACTCTTTAAGATGAGCTTATTTTAATCATGTTACAGCGTTGACTTATGATGAATGCTTAAATGATCAACTACTTGTTTCTATTTTTTTTAAATTGTTGTGAAGGGTTAGTATGAATAAACAAAATTAGAAATATGTCTAAAGGAACGGAAATTGAACCTTTATCTGCAAATCAAAATCCTAAGAGTTAAATAAATATCCGGAACTCCACAATCTATGAAAAAAATCAATCCAGTATGACGTGGACAAATTGAACTATGTCATCTCAACATTGACAAGTAAAAAGTGCAGTGTGACATTTAAATGTCAGGAGAAAGTCACGATGATGAATAAATCGTTTTAAACCTTAATGAACGAGTTGATTTTAAGTCATTTATTGACGGAATACAGGACAATCTCGTTAATACTGTGTTGTGACATATTGTAACACTTCGTACTGATGTAGAATAGGATAAGATGTCACGACATATATTCAAACATGTACCTTTACTCAGGGAGAAGAAATCACTGAATATGATCACTTTACTTATGAAGACAAAACTCATAGAAATTAGTTTTATAAATGTTTTATTTGGTACAAGGGTTCTGTTTGATATGATTTTAAAGAGGTTGACATTTACTTTGTATTTTAAGAAATAATTGTTACTTCCATAAGTGTAATAATGCTTTTGAACCCCTGCAACTTATACTGGTTCTAACACTTGATATCATTGTTATTTAATATATGATGGCTTGGTTTTATTATTTAGTATTTTCAAACAATTTTTTAAGACATCAGTGAACATAATCCATCTGTCAATTTGTGTTTTAGAAATTACGTACGTTGTGTATTAATTGAAATCTACTTAAATTAAACCATTTCACTCAAGCATTAGTACTCAGATGACCAGGTTTTGTTGGAGGTAAAATAATTTGTAGGAACTGCAGTTTTCTGCTAATCACCCTTTTCTGGATCTGGTACCAAAGACCTGTTTACTTCGTTCATATCTTTATTCTTTATGGTCATACATATACAAGATAAAATAAACTTATAATGTAATATTACCAAGAAAGCATGATTGCATTGGGTTTTAAATGCTTGAAAAGGCAAAAATACACATCATCTGTCACACTTCTGAATGATGAAAAGACAATACTTCACACATGCTTAAAAATGACAAGCCATAGGCCAACTCAATGGGGGAAAGGTCATTAGCCACACAGACCGGAACTTCTACAAACCCATGAGTGTGATTTCAATACTCTGAAACCTCTATCAACAGACTTATGAAGTCAAGATGACACCTGATGGCAGGGTAAGCTGAAAACATCACGTAGACAAGATCGCCTGATAAGGGGAATTACTCTACATGACAGATTCTAATCATCATCAACAATTAACTTTAGGTCCCGTCAGATTACTGGTGTACCTGTTTCAAAGTGAACTCTGAGAAATCGACTGGAAACTACAGGTCTGAAAACACGTCGTCCATTTGTTGGTGTGCGGATGACAGCTGAACACAAACGTATGTGAATGGGTGGACTAGAGTTTACCGTGGTCATCTGCTGCAACATTAGCATTAGGAGGAGGCGACGTGATAAGTGTTAAGTTGCATGTGCCGTAAAACAGTAAGATCGGTATGGGTTTGGCTCTGTTATGGTGTGGGTTTGGGTAACGTACGATAGTAGAACGTAACTCAAACGTGTTGCAGGCAGACTTACTGGTGTTCGTTACAGGGCTCAAGTTTTGTTGCCCATCGTTGTGCCATAGAATCAACGTGGTGGACGTAACTGTTATTTCCAGCAGGCTGACGGCCGGCTTCACACCGCTCGAGTTTCAATGCAGTATCTGCTGAATAATGCTGTGAGGATTCGCCCTTGACCATCCAAAAGTTAAAACATCTCTACGATATTCTGGATTACAGAGTTCAAGAACGCCAAATACAGCCCCAGAACCTCAACCTACTGCATGACGTTCTTGTAGTGTAGAGTGGAACTTTTCAGAGAGCTTTGATGAGCCTACCAAAGAGGTGTGCTGCAGTAATCAATAAACATGGGGGGACACACAAGATACTGACTTTGAACAATTTCCAGCTCTAGATTTCTGTTACACAGCGTTCAAACCTCATACAGGATCATTAAAAAATCCTAAGCAAATCAGCAAATATATATATATATATATATATATATATATATATATATATATATATATATATATATATATATATATATATATATATATATATATATATTTCCTGTAGAGGACAGAAAAAGGATAAGTAATGTGAACTTAGTTGACTCATTTTACACCCTCAACAAACACCTTTACTAGAGGGTACAAGATAAGAAACAATATTTCCTTGTTGTATTCTGTTTCGTCTACAGGTTGGCTGAGGTACTCAGTGCACTTTCTGCTTAATCAGATAAGGACGATGGAGTACGTACTCAGAAACATTGTGTCTGTTCTCATTAAATAAGTTGTTATCAAGGAATTTTATCTGAGAAGTTTTAAGTAAATTAAATTGTAAACACGTGTTTACCACTAGCATCCAAAAGTCCTCTGCCGCTAACCATTAATGCAGTATGACACAATGGCTATAGTTTAATAGGGAGATCGGTTCTTGATAAATTACATTACAGTAAAAACAGTTGTAATGTTGTGTGCTGTTAAAGAAATGGTTCCTTTGAGCTATTGCAGAAACAAGAGTTTGAACGGTGCTCTCTGTGCGTATTCAACCTATGTAGGCTATAATCAAATTTGAAGGCATTGGTTGCAAACATCCAGGAGATATTGCTTTTAACAGGAGTGTGGAAATTGTAAAAGTGTCATGGTGAGCTTGCACAGATGATCAGGTCGCCATAGTTGAGTCGTTATTGCTATTTGCCCTATTGTATGTTGACATCAACTTTTAAAACATTGGATACGAGAGTTCCTGAAATATTCCGTTTAAAATGTCTTTGTACAACTGCCTTCTGGATTCATCAGGTTACAGTAGTGTCATCAGGTTACAGTAGTGTCATCAGTTTCAGTTGTGTCATCGGGTTACAGTAGTGTCATCAGATTACAGTAGTGTCATCAGGTTACAGTAGTGTCATCAGGTTACAGTAGTGTCACCAGGTAACAGTAGTGTCACCAGGTTACAGTAGTGTCATCAGGTTACAGTAGTGTCATCACGTTACAGTAGTGTCATCAGGTTACAGTAGTGTCATCAGGATACAGTAGTGTCACCGGGTAACAGTAGTGTCACCAGGTTACAGTAGCGTCATCAGGTTACAGTAGTGTCATCAGGTTACAGTAGTGTCATCACATTACAGTAGTGTCATCAGGTTACAGTTGTGTCATCAGGTTACAGTAGTGTCATCAGGTTACAGTAGTGTCATCAGGTTACAGTAGTGTCATCAGGTCACAGTAGTGTCATCAGGTCACAGTTGTGTCATCAGGTTACAGTTGTGTCATCACGTTACAGTAGTGTCATCAGGTTACAGTAGTGTCACCAGGTAACAGTAGTGTCACCAGGTTACAGTAGTGTCATCAGGTTTAAGTAGTGTCATCAGGTTACAGTAGTGTCATCACGTTACAGTAGTGTCATCACGTTACAGTAGTGTCATCACGTTACAGTTGTGTCATCACGTTACAGTGGTGTCATCAGGTTACAGTAGTGTCATCAGGTTACAGTAGTGTCATCAGGTTACAGTAGTGTCACCGGGTAACAGTAGTGTCACCAGGTTACAGTAGTGTCATCAGGTTACAGTAGTGTCATCAGGTTACAGTAGTGTCATCACATTACAGTAGTGTCATCAGGTTACAGTTGTGTCATCAGGTTACAGTAGTGTCATCAGGTTACAGTAGTGGCATCAGGTTACAGTAGTGTCATCAGGTCACAGTAGTGTCATCAGGTCACAGTTGTGTCATCAGGTTACAGTTGTGTCATCACGTTACAGTAGTGTCATCAGGTTACAGTAGTGTCATCAGGTTACAGTAGTGTCACCAGGTTACAGTAGTGTCATCAGGTTACAGTAGTGTCATCAGGTTACAGTAGTGTCATCAGGTTACAGTAGTGTCATCACGTTACAGTAGTGTCATCACGTTACAGTTGTGTCATCACGTTACAGTGGTGTCATCAGGTTACAGTAGTGTCATCAGGTTACAGTAGTGTCATCAGGTTACAGTAGTGTCACCGGGTAACAGTAGTGTCACCAGGTTACAGTAGTGTCATCAGGTTACAGTAGTGTCATCAGGTTACAGTAGTGTCATCAGGTTACAGTAGTGTCATCAGGTTACAGTTGTGTCATCAGGTTACAGTAGTGTCATCAGGTTACAGTAGTGTCATCAGGTTACAGTAGTGTCATCAGGTCACAGTAGTGTCATCAGGTCACAGTTGTGTCATCAGGTTACAGTTGTGTCATCACGTTACAGTAGTGTCATCAGGTTACAGTAGTGTCACCAGGTAACAGTAGTGTCACCAGGTTACAGTAGTGTCATCAGGTTTAAGTAGTGTCATCAGGTTACAGTAGTGTCATCACGTTACAGTAGTGTCATCACGTTACAGTAGTGTCATCACGTTACAGTTGTGTCATCACGTTACAGTGGTGTCATCAGGTTACAGTAATGTCATCACGTTACAGTAGTGTCATCAGGTTACAGTAGTGTCATCAGGTTACAGTAGTGTCATCAGGTTACAGTAGTGTCATCACGTTACAGTAGTGTCATCAGGTTACAGTAGTGTCAACAGGTTACAGTAGTGTCATCAGGTTACAGTAGTGTCATCAGGTTACAGTAGTGTCATCAGGTTACAGTAGTGTCACCAGGTTACAGTAGTGTCATCAGGTTACAGTAGTGTCATCAGGTTACAGTAGTGTCATCAGGTTACAGTAGTGTCACCGGGTAAAAGTACTGTCACTAGGTTACAGTAGTGTCGTCAGGTTACAGTAGTGTCATCACGTTACAGTAGTGTCATCAGGTTACAGAAGTGTCATCAGGTTACAGTAGTGTCACCAGGTAACAGTAGTGTCACCAGGTTACAGTAGTGTCATCAGGTTACATTAGTGTCATCAGGTTACAGTAGTGTCATCACGTTACAGTAGTGTCACCAGGTTACAGTAGTGTCATCAGGTTACAGTAGTGTCATCACGTTACAGTAGTGTCATCCGGTTACAGTAGTGTCATCAGGTTACAGTAGTGTCACCAGGTAACAGTAGTGTCACCAGGTTACAGTAGTGTCATCAGGTTACAGTAGTGTCATCAGGTTACAGTAGTGTCATCACGTTACAGTAGTGTCATCACGCTACAGTTGTGTCATCAGGTTACAGAAGTGTCATCAGGTTACAGTAGTGTCATCACGTTACAGTTGTGTCATCAGGTTACAGTAGTGTCATCACGTTACAGTAGTGTCATCACGTTACAGTTGTGTCATCACGTTACAGTGGTGTCATCAGGTTACAGTAGTGTCATCAGGTTACAGTAGTGTCATCACGTTACAGTAGTGTCATCACGTTACAGTTGTGTCATCAGGTTACATTAGTGTCATCACGTTACAGTTGTGTCATCAGGTTACAGTAGTGTCATCAGGTTACAGTAGTGTCACCAGGTTACAGTAGTGTCATCAGGTTACAGTAGTGTCATCAGGTTACAGTAGTGTCATCAGGTTACAGTAGTGTCACCAGGTTACAGTAGTGTCATCACGTTACAATAGTGTCATCACGTTACAGTAGAGTCATCAGGTTACAGTAGTGTCATCACGTTACAGTTGTGTCATCACGTTACAGTAGTGTCATCAGGTTACAGTAGTGTTATCACGTTACAGGTTACAGCAGTGTCATCAGGTTACAGTAGTATCATCAGGTTACAGTTGTGTCATCACGTTACAGTAGTGTCATCAGGTTACAGTTGTGTCATCACGTTACAGTAGTGTCATCAGGTTACAGTAGTGTCATCATGTTACAGTAGTGTCACCAGGTAACAGTACTGTCACCAGGTAACAGTTGTGTCATCAGGTTACAGTAGTGTCATCAGGTTACAGTTGTGTCATCACGTTACAGTAGTGTCATCAGGTTACAGTAGTGTCATCAGGTTACAGTAGTGTCACCAGGTAACAGTACTGTCACCAGGTAACAGTTGTGTCATCAGGTTACAGTAGTGTCATCAGGTTACAGTAGTGTCATCAGGTTACAGTAGTGTCACCAGGTAACAGTAGTGTCACCAGGTAACAGTTGTGTCATCACGTTACAGTAGTGTCATCAGGTTACAGTAGTGTCATCAGGTTACAGTAGTGTCATCACGTTACAGTAGTGTCATCAGGTTACAGGTGTGTCATCACGTTACAGTAGTGTCATCAGGTTACAGTAGTGTCATCAGGTTACAGTAGTGTCATCACGTTACAGTAGTGTCATCAGGTTACAATAGTGTCATCAGGTTACAGTAGTGTCATCAGGTTACAGTAGTGTCATCATGTTACAGTAGTGTCAGCATGTTACAGTAGTGTCATCACGTTACAGTAGTGTCATCACGTTGCAGTAGTGTCATCAGGTTACAGTAGTGTCATCAGGTTATATTAGTATCATCAGGTTACAGTAGTGTCATCAGGTTACAGTAGTGTCATCACGTTTCAGTAGTGTCATCACGTTACAGTAGTGTCACCAGGTTACAGTTGTGTCATCATGTTACAGAAGTGTTATCAGGTTACAATAGTGTAATCAGGTTACCACTTGTATTATTTATATCATAACATCATCCACCTTTCAACAGTATTTCCCTTCTTTAAAGGCGCTGTAGCACGTTTTTTCGCTCAAATAAGTCGATGAAATGTATTTGAAAAATAATGTCAACAATAGTAAAACACCCTTCTCTCATCGGAAAATCAAGTTACAAATGAGTGTACATAGTTCCGTAAAGCCATGGGAATCGTTTTCGTCATTCGAAATAATAAAATGTGTTCACAATAAAATGGCCGCCATGCAATTTTGGCTTTATACACAACACCGTTATTACCACTACGGATAATTGGTTCGTGTAATAAGATATTTTACCCTGTAAAGTAAATATAAATGACATAAACTATCATTATAAATGAGAAATTTGAAAAAATAAAATTTGCAAAAAACGTGCTACAGCGCCTTTAAACAATGACAATTACCATTTAACTATGTTTATCGTATATACAGTTGTAAAACTTGTTATCCTGCTAAAGACAAGTATTTCACTCACATCTCAACATCAATTGTAGGGCTACGGCTATCGTTTGGTTAGTATGAGTCCCTCTAAATGGACAGTATAATGGACAATAAAAACTAAACTATTTCAAATTCGTTGTGTAATGTCAGTAACCAATCATGCAAACGCACAGTTATAATAAGTCATGACCTTGAATATATCAATGCCATTTTTTCTAATGGACTTGACGGAGAAACCAGAAGATTATAAAATACCAAAAGTGATTTGGTTGATAATCCTCATTCACCGAAATGAGGTATCTTATTCTCATTCATCCGCCCAGAACCGCCATTAAGTCACTATTAAATGGTTTATGCTATAGCAGTCAGACATACAAACCAGTATTCATATTGACTTTTTGTCATTATTTCTGTCATAACATCATTCAACTTCCAAAAGCATTCCCATTCTTCATACCATGAAAATTACCATTTACAATTTTAACACTCATCAGTATTTCAATTGCGATGTTATGCAGCTCAATCATTTTTTTATTGTCGGGCTAAAACGTGATGCCATTCTTTGTATTTTTAAACAATAACTCACTCACTCACTGTATTTTTAACACTGAATTCCTCTAAATGGATTCTAATTATAAACTTACTAAACTAAACGTACTTCTATTGATAACTTCTGTACTATGAATGTCATATGTCTATGTATATGAACAAGAAATAAAGTTATTGAAAATGTTAATTTTTATCATCCACAGAAATGTGTTATCCTATTTGTTATCCACCAGCCCGCCATTAACGTCCTCCACTGACCACTGGCGTATTAAAGTAATATATACCGAGCATACCTCGAAGCAGTAACACATACACACCTGTATTCATTTTGATGACTATCGAGTGCATTTTATAGATTTTAAATATAGTTTAAATCGCCCCGTAGGTGATACACTTCACAAACAAAACATCACATATCTTATTATGTGCTTTTGACATTTACTAATATTAGTGATTGAGAATATCATTTCACTTTTTCAGTGTGTAGAACAAATATTTACATATTGTGTATCCACAGACAGGTGTTGTACAGTAATATGGTAATGTACTAGTATGAGTTTAGTATCATGCGCCGGGGGAAAACAGTGTCCTTTATGTAAAAGTACATCTGACAAAAGGTAATCTGAGGGTTGTTTTTTTTCGTGTACTGTCGTGATTAACAACAATCAAATACCCCAGGACATATTTATTTTCTAACAACTCAGTTTCACGTTGTTTTTCTTCTCTTTGATCAAGGTAAAGAACAAAAGGTTTTTATCTTATCATTAACCAACATTACATCGTCGTTTCGTGTGTTATTGTCATGGTGACTGTCTCAAGGTTATTCACCGTCAACAAAAAGTCTTGTGATTGATTAAACAGTATATAATTCAACGCAAATATATTTACTGGTGTATTAGATCGTTAGTATGATTTCGTTCTAATGCTACATATTCATAGATAACAATGTAATATAAGATTTTCAACATAGTATATCCTTTGTACCTGCCTCAATCTCTAAGTATCAAAGGTGCCGATTTGAATGCTTTATAGAAAGATATATGAAAATATCATTTCGAATGCCAAAGAGATAAAATATTTCCTTATTCAAGTGTTAACTACTGTTCGAAGACAAACAAAATGTATTGACATTTTGTCATACACAATAACAGATGACAAGCCTTCCTTAAAACATCAACATCTATGTAAATATTAACAAAAACATGAAAGGCTATTTTCTATCACAATTATATCTCCTATATCTCTCATATATCTCTCTGCTACCTCCGTTATGTTTCTTAATATTAATAGTTTTCATGACTAATGCTAATACTCTCTCTGCTACCTATGTTATGTTTCTTAATATTAATAGTTTTCATGACTAATGCTAATATTAAACTATTTCATCAAATGTATCTTACAAGTAATTTCACAATCTTGCTCAATAAGACCATATTGATTAATTTTTATGTTTAATTTATAAAAGTTTAGTAAAATTACAGCCAAATGTGACAAGAGTTTGAAGCCGTGTTGTGATAGTCAGAAAAGGTTGGATCAAAATTATCAACTAAAAAAGACATTTAAACAAAACACTGTTGTCAGAAACACCAAGGTAAGGATGTTGAGATGATTTTTAAAAATGAAATCCCGGGTTAATTTATGCAGTGTACTACTTTGCTGGTAATGCAGTTGAAGACATATTAGTTTCCCCAATGTTAATGCTGGATGTGGGGGGATTATGTATATCATTTTATTCTATGAATGTAAAGTGAGCTATAGCTAGGAGTGTGTACATAAGATCTCAAATCCGTGTCAGCCTTCACTGCATTGAAGAGAAAAATTCAATAACATCTTTGACTGATTTTACTCTTGTAAAGCTGACCATAGAAGTGAGCAAGACATCTTAAGCTTGCCCTGCAAAATGCCATTTGAATTTGTTTATGTATATTTGAGGAAATGTCAAGGAATAAATATTTTTGGGATTTGTTGAATGGAATATTTTTGATACTTGTCATACAAATGTGTAAAACGTCGTCAAGATGCCTGAAAAGACGCAATCAAGTTAAAGTCGCTTGACTGATACATGATAACAAATTCCTCTTTATTACATTATAAAACATTATCAAAAAAGCGATTGAACAAATTCTTTAAAAATAATATATTTTTAAACAATTTTCTTATACCAAAATTTAAAATTTAAAAAAATGTATCACTGTTCAGTCGTACTTAATTCGGAAAATAGATAGGTTAGTTGAAATAACATATTGAATAGTTTCCTATTTCAACAAGCTTCCTAAAAAAAGAAGTCGGTAATAATTCTTTCTTAAGAAAAGAGATGTTACTTTACAACATTTAGTTGGATCGATTATCAGCTATGTTGACGTATTTGGAGGATTCGTTGAAATGTGAAGTTTATGGCATCTATTCACCCTTAATAGATTAATTCGTTGATAATTTGGTGTTGCCTCTCCGTTGATTGTGGATGTCTTATATGAATGTAGTTAGATGCGTATGTTGAGTGGTCTGGATGTATCACCAATGTAGTTGGGCACCACGTCACAATACATCAGTCAGTTACTGTAAGCAGGTATTGACACTTACTTCATTGCGACCACACCTGCAAATGATAGGAACACACAGTGCAGAAAATAGCCTTAGGTGTTGTCTACAGAAACAGTAGAGACTGTGGCAGCTAAGTTAGGGAACAACCTAGACTTTCCACGTCTTCGCTATAATGCATTGGGTATATGACGTGTCTATGCTCCAAATAACAAATAATTGACACAGGGTATACGGGTAGGTTATACGGGTATGTGTATACGATAATACCTTTATATAAACTGTAATAAAACTCATTTCAAAACTTTCATTTCATATCACATTAGTCGATTACGTAAGCATCCAGCATAAACATAAACACATAAATTAACGCGGTCACAAATCTAAAAAAAACATCATAAGGACAAATCATGGGAAACGCATAACACAACAATATCCTTAGGGTGTGGTCTACAGAACCGAAATGTAGCTAGGGATCCCATTAAAATATGTCTGTTAGCACAAGTCTTCTAATAAGCTTTCATTATAGCCATCTTGAAGAGTGGCTTTATCTACATATGACAAGACATTTTTGTCCAACTTTCAAATACTTTCTCATTTGCACAACTCATATATTTGTTTCAAGGCCACTGTATTAACCATGACATAAACAAACTAAATGAGTTATCACTATTTCAAGGCTTAAGTAATCCGATTTGGACAGTCTGATAATAATAAGGATATTTATATAACGCATATATCCATGTCGGATGTCTTCCTGTCGAACTACAGTTGTCTCTTACAATGTTTAAAGTAGTACTTGTACAGGTGCGTCACTAGTGCACAAAGAGGCCCTTTGAAGTAGATTGTCATAGATCTCTCAAGTCTCTCAACTAACGTCTCAGTCTTTAAACTCACAGGCAATGCTACTATGTAGCGAGCCACGCCCATTGCTGCTGATCTGTGATAACAGTCAATTTAGCATTGTACAAGACCATGTGCTACCTGATTCATTCCAATAACAAGTGGGTATTACTGAGCATAACATTTCCTTATTTAATATTTACATAAATATAGAATGAATGATTCCTATGATAATAAAAGGTCAGTTGCAGTCATGTTCTGATCTAAAATATTTGAAAATTGTAGGATTTCATATTGAGAGAAAACTTGCAAGCTCGAAATTGGGCATAATGTTACCAGATGTTACAAATCAGTCCTATGTAATGGAAGGTAAACAGTTAATTTGATGTTTTCTATTCCTAACATTTGACTACCATAGAAAAACCAAGTCACTGACTGACTACAGTGCCGATGCAGAAATAATGTCTATGTACACAGGTCCTTTGACATTTTGAAATAATTTACCATTTTATATAGTCCTTGACCCAATGATTTCCTGTTTTTCTATCTAGTGTCAGTTTGCATAGGAAGAGGCAAGGGTGGTTGTAATTGTTCTCTAGACTGTTTCACTTTACAAACCATCTGTAGTAAGAGGACAATATACAACAACAAACATTGATGTATGTTCATTCAAAAAGGTTCAATAAACTAACCATGTTAATAAAGTTCTTTGTTGTTGAAATATAAGGGATTGAATTCATATAATGTTTCTTGTTGCTTTCCTTCATGACTAATTAGACATTGATCTGGTCAAGAAGTTACATAAAACATCTTGTAAAGTCATTTATTCCAACTATTTTTATAACAACTAATTATATTAAATGAAAAAAAAAATGTGGGTAACGTTCATTTCTTGCCTTATAGCATAGAACAACTCCTATATAACAAATTGTATAGCAATTTGCCTGCGAATTGTGGACGTAAACTTAAAAACAAACACAAAGAAAAACAGGTTCATTTAGTGCCGAAGAACGTTCCTTGGTTTACGGTACATGACAGAACCACTTCTAAAGGAGTGATGTTAACTGAAAATGTAGACAAGTTAAGCCGTAGTGTGTATCAACTATCCTTCTGCGGTAGTCAAAGCCGGCGAGGTACTTAGTGCATCTAAAATACACACGTAGATGAAGGAAGTGTATATGAATCAACAACCTGTTGAATAATCTCAGCCTATCGCAGTGTTAGTACCTGCATTTTATAGACATTCAGCTTTTCATAATAGTTTATGTTGCTTGAAAGATGCTGATTTAAGTTCAAATAAGTTCACATTCTTGCACATTCATACCCATTTTCCAAATAAATGATAAGTTCTTGTTTCCAATGAATATGAAAAATCAGCCATTTACATGCACAGTAATTAAACGACATATTAATCATTACCAACTCTGTCTGTTGTAGATAAGTTTCCAAAATTATGTTTAACTAATTGACGCGCGCCAGCCGAGATGTATTGTCTGGTTTTTCGATAAAACATTTACTTTAACCTTTATATCATTACACAGCATTAGAATGGTAATGTTGGTAACAGACAGTAGATCGGATAAAATGGCACCATTAGACATATAACCCCTACAGCATACTGAACTTAAACGTAAAAATTATATATTGTAAAAATATATTGTTGTGACCTTTTAAAAGTAGATTTCTTAAATAAGCAATAATTTGAGTATGCGATAAGATAGATAGTAGATAAATGTCTGTGTATTACAATCTTGCATGATATAAACTTCAGCGTAATGTATCACTCACAAGTTGGAAAATATGTCTTCTTGATATTGTATTCAGGGTGATTGAATGAAAGACTTTAATCAAAGTAATTTGAATTTGAATGCCAATCCAAACAGATGATTAATATGATACAGGTATCATTTTCAAGATAGCACGTTGTATTGAGTGTCTGTTATAACTGTTAACATTATTATGTTTTACTGGAATAATAACAACCAGATACTGTTATTTGAATGATCCTATTAGATAAAGCAAAGCAACATTGAAGGATAGATAATGTTACCGTTAATAGGGGTCTTCGTTGTTGGATCATTTGATGAGTGATCGAATGTTAAATGTGAGAATGATTAGGAGAGTTATATATATCTGGTGTATACAGGTAAATAAAGTTCACAATATGAATATCAAAATTTAGCAACGCAAATTATACTCTAAGTGAGACCTAGAAATGTCATTGATATCATTTTACACCCTATTATATATCAGATTATAAAAGTCCTGTCCCACTGTCAATATAGAGCTTAGAGGCTGCTTCCAAGGTTTCTTCTTACCTTTCCTCAAAGCTACCAGATTTGGCAAATGAGTCATGACAGTAACAACGATGTATTTGACTGTTCAGAATTACGCAACAAGAAACTATTATAAAACAAGATGTGTTTGTTAAACACGGATGCCCCCGGATGTACCAAAATTATGGCACCGGTTAAAGTTTTCTGAAGATGTCCACTGCGGCAAGGTCAAGGTCACAAGGTCATATACCTCATATGAAGTTCTCATCACAAGGTATGCACATACCAAGTATGAAAGCCCTAGCTCTGAGCAATCCAAAGTTATGGCAAAGGTTAAAGTTTTCTGAAAATGTCCACTGCGGCAAGGTCAAGGTCAAATATGATGACCTCATGTGAAAGGTCTCATCACAAGTTATGCACATGCCACGTATTAAAGCCCTAGCTCTGAGCAATGTAAAGTTATTGCCAAGGTTAAGTTTTCTGAAGATGTCCACTGCGGCAAGGTCACGGTCACAAGGTCAAATACCCCATATGAAGTTCTCATCACAAGGTATGCACAGACCAAGTATGCAAGCCCTAGCTCTGAGCAATCCAAAGTTATGGGCCAAGGTTAAAGTTTTCTGAAAATGTCCACTGCGGCAAGGTCAAGGTCAAATATGATGACCTCATGTGAAAGGTCTCATCACAAGGTATGCACATGCCACGTATTAAAGCCCTAGCTCTGAGCAATCCAAAGTTATTGCCAAGGTTAAAGTTTTCTGAAAATGTCCACTATGACAAGGTCAAGGTCACAAGGCTAAATAGGATGACCTCATGTGAAAGGTCTCATCACAAGGTATGCACATGCCTAGCTCTGAACAATCCAAAGTTATGGCCAAGGTTAAAGTTTTTGTGGACAAACACACAGACAGACGGACAGGTGAAAAACAATATACCCCCGGAATCTCCGATTCGGGGGTATAAAAATGTTGTTACAATTTGTTCAAGGAGTCTGGTTTAGAGCTCTCAAAAACCTGCAACCATTTCTCATGGGTCTGTAGATGGTGAGTACTGCCTCAGTGCGTTTTTGGCAGCACACAGACACGCCGTAGCACTTTTAGTGCATATAGAACATTCTGTATGCCCTGACTGCGTTCGGGCTATGGAATTACCTTGACGCGCATGCTCTCTACCGCCACGAGTGAGTTTTCCTATGGTCACTTTCTCGACGTAGGGAACATTTAGCACGTGTGTGCATGGTCCGTGTTTACTCGGCACTTTCCCAGTTCACGTGTCGAAGTCAAATTCCCAAATCAAGCATAGTAAATATAAAAGGCGAACGCAAAACACTCACATTCATCATACTTGCATGCATCATTTGCGAGAAAGGACACAGTACATGAGTATCACGTATAAGTATGGAGATCGTATGTTGTAGGCACGAACAACTCACTTACCACGTACACATTGCTCCTGGCCAGGCGTGCCATGCGGGTCACGTATACTTACTTACTTGCGCAACCGTACGAGTGACGTGTCTTGGTGTACTCCCTCTCTTTCATATAAAACGTGGCAGCTGAGACCTGCCAAAAAACGTATGGACAAAATCATGAATGGTGGGTTGGGACATGCGCCTTATGTGACCGGAATCAAAGGTCAATCGGTTCTGACAACTGAGGGTACTGTTTTGGATTTCCTTTGGATTTAAAAGGTAATTGCGGGCTTTATCCCTGAAATAATACCAGCCTGAGTGATTCAATTAAATAATCTTGAAAGCGTTGTTAAAACGACCTAGACACTGGAGATCTCACCCATTAAATAATATACAGTGTAATTGGTAATTGCTTGGCAACAGGTGAAACAAAAGATAAAATAGGACATAAAGGTTATCATATTAAGATACAAATCAACTTGATGAAATTTACCCTTCAATTTGTAAGCAAACGTCTAGACTAGTAATGTATTTGTTTAAGCTTATAACTCTATTACTGTATTTACAGCATAGTAAACTCTTCTGATCTTTTCATAAATCCCCATAACATTTGCTGAAGTCCATGTTAAAGAGTCATCAAGGATGTTAGTGTTTCAAATAAATAAAAAATAGCCATTGGCTCTGTAGCTCATCAGACTTAAAACAATAAACTAAATAAATTTCAATTTTCCAGGAGAATTTATCACATATATAACAAATTTGAAGTACTTGAGAAAAAGATGATAGTTTAGGTTTTGATCTGTGACCCCAAATAGGGTCATAAGGGATCACCAAATATACAATTTAGAATCCCTTTTGGATAAGGAGTCTGCACACAACTTTTCAGCTCTCTTGACCTTATAGAACTGGAGTAATAGATGAAAATAGCTTTTTAAGGTTGGGACCCCTGTGACCCCATTTAGGAACATGGGGTCACGTTATCCACAATTTAGAATCCACATTACCCAAGGAGTCTGCACACAACTTTTCAGCTCTCTAGTCCATTTGAAACTGGAGAAAAAGATGAAACTAGGTTTTTTAAGGTTGTGACCCCTGTGACACCATTTGGGGTCATTGGGTCATGAATTCTACAATTTAGAATCCCCGTTACCCAAGGAGTCTGCACACAACTTTTCAGCTCTCTAGACCTATTGGAACTGGAGAAGAAGATGAAAATAGGTTTTTAAGGTTGTGACCCCTGTGACCCCATTTGGGGTCATGCGGTCACCAAATCTACAATTTAGAATCTTCATTGGCCAAGGAGTCTGCACAGCTTTTCAGCTCTCTGGACCTCTTGGAACTGAAGAGGAAGATGAAAATAGGTTTTTAAGGATGTGACCCCTGAGACCCAATTTGGGGTCACGGGGGTCACTAAATCTTCAATTTAGAATCCCCATTGGTCAAGGAGTCTTCACATAAAATTACAGCTCTGTGGAGTCATTGTTTCTTGAGAAGAAGTCGAAAAAGCGAAAAGTTTATGGATGGCCGGACGCCGGACACCATGCCATGCAAAAAGCCCATCAGGCCTTTCAGGCCTGATGAGCTAAATAATTTGAAAATATACTTATAACGTCAATCGCCAGAGAAATAGTTTATCTACAACATGACATGTGATAAATAATTTTCATATCACGAACATGTAATGCAATTTGGTTTAAAAGAGAAGTCCCCCTTCGAGTATCAGATACATAATTAAATGAAATGGTAAATAAATAAGCGCCGCCAATTATTATATATTTCAATTCCTTTCATTGCACATAAACTTTGTTATTCTTTCGTGTCTTTGAATACAGTGTGTGAGTTAGAGCACAATGCTTGCGCTTGAAAATAATAGACTAGATCTATATTTAGACTGGAAAACACCTTTGGCAATTTTCCTATATCTTCCTCAACATCCTTGATGGGTCTTTAAGATACATCTTTTGCTTATTTACCAATTTTATTAGCCCTCAGCCAAATTAAGCTTTAATTTCATTTATCTTATGAACAAACAGCAAAGCAAATAGCAGAGTGATATACAAAACAAAAAGTTTCAGTTAGTTCAGTTAGTTGCACAGGAAGACGTGCTGTTTAGCTAATCACTATTTGCATAGAGAAGATTTAAAATACAATCGTGCGGGTTTTAGGAAATACAGCAATCGTGCGGGTTTTAGGAAATACAGAGTCCGGTTAAAGGAGGTTTCATTGTATGTATGTGAGTATAGAGTCAGGTCGGCGAATACCGTACATGCGCCCCATACCGTACACTTGAATAAACAATAAAACGCCAACTAATCTGTTGTTCTATTCTATTTTTGTTCCATTTATAAGCTACAGTCCATCTTCTAACACGTTTGTTATCGATGATATGATTTGTTATTTGGCCTGAAGTCTGCGCATGACAGGTTCTTTTTAAATCTGGACCGGGAAAACCTCGACGTCACAAAAAACATCAAAGGCAAGTGTCGGCATTCCACAGCCAGTATAAAAAGGGCACAACTTGAAAAAAAAATTATGAATTATGATTTTAAAAGTGATTATCATCCAGAAAAACGTATTAATATGTCTTACTCCATACAGAAAAATCCTACATAAATGTAATCATAAACGTACGGTATTACATGTCCAATTTTTAGTTTAGATTCATTGCTTTTCTTGACGTTCATTCTCGATTTTTCCATATTTTAAAATCTAGATTGAGATAATGTATTATATTCATTTTCGGAAATAGAAGAATGTTTGCATCTCACATTACAGATAATATGGCTCTCTTGAAAAATCTACAATCAAGCCAGACTTATGGAATTGCATCTACACATCACCACCTAGGTTATCTTATACTTTAGAAAATGTGTTTTGGGGTAATATTTGAATCGGAATTGTGTTTATTGCTTTCACTGAAAAGACTTTTGGACCATTTGTTCTATGGGAAATCTGTGTGTGAAACAATATGTAGAATATACTTCCACCAACGTGATATCAATGATGACATGTCTATTGCCTTTTTGGCTCAACCCTCATTCACAAATCTTCAGACGGAATTTGCCGAAAATTAACTTCTTCAAGAAAGCACCTTCTTCAGTATGTTGTACATTTTGCAAAAACATGGAGAATATTAAATAAACAAAGGAAATTAAATAAATTACCATTCCTGATTGTTTTTTTCAATATTTCAGATGGCTAAAAAGCGACAATATATGCCATAAGCTTGACAAAGAGAACTAGAAGCTGTAAAACAGGGAATGTCTTTTCACAAAGCTGCCTTCAAGTTTTCAGTTCCTCCGATGACCGTCAGTGATCATATTAACGGGAAAAGTGAAGTGGTTATCGTGGTCGCCCGACTGTATTGAGTGTTGAAATAGAAAAAGAGATTGCAAAGGAAACAAGAAAAAAGTGAGCATGGCTCACATACCCCCGCCATCCGCTATCCGTCCATTGAGAATTATAGATGTGAAGGTTACTATGTTTAAAAAACAGCTTCAAGCATCATATTATTGTCCAAAATAATTTTAGGAACTGACTGTTATTACAAATTTCATTCACCCAGATGTAATATTTTTCAGGTAACTTAATTTTCCCCATTAGGGCATCACACCAGTAATTTGTACCAAGTTCAATTACAGATTCAAGGGCTTCATAACTCCGTAAAAAATAATATTTCGGAACTGGACTGTGAACTCAATGAAGAGTATCATCTGGACTACCTACATGTAAAATTTCATTCACCTAGATGTAATAGTTTCTGAGAAAACTTGTCCCCATTGGAGCATCACAGATCTTTTGGAACTAAGTTCAATTTCGGATTCAAGGGCCATAACTCCGTAAAAAATAATATTTCGGAACTGGTTTTCGAACTCGATAAAGAGTATCATCTGGACTACCTCCATATTAAATTTCATTCACCTAGATGTAATAGTTTCTGAGAAAACTTGTCCCCATTGGAGCATCACAGTTCTTCTGGTACGAAGTTCAATTTCGGTTTCAAGGGCCATAACTCCGTAAAAAATAATATTTTGGAACTGGTTTTCGAACTTGATAAAGAGTATGGTCATGAGTACTTACAACCAAAATTTCATTCACCTAGGTTGAACAGTATCCGAGAAAACTTGTCCCCATTGAACACAATAAAACTAAGTCCAAAAAGTGACGTTTCCATGGAAACGACAAAAAATATCAATCTCAGAAAATTGTCTGTGCCCGATCGGAAGAACATGGTTAACATCTGTACAAAGTTTTGTTGATTTACCTTTGACGGTTTTTGAGAAAATTGAACGGACGGACGGAATGACCGCTATATACCCCCGCTTACTTCGTAACGGGGGTATAATAAAAGAAGCTGCACGAACAGGTTTCGGGCTTGGCCACCGACATCTGGTGTTAAAGGTTGCGAGAATAAGCAATAAACTGAAATTTAAAAAAACCCATTCCGAATGGTGTTCCCGGTCAGGGCTGGAAGTTAAGAGCTCCCATTGCGCTTTCAACCGTTAGAGCAAAAATGCTAAACCCGACTGACACCAAGAAATATTTCAAAGAAATGGAAAACATTCTCACTGCTTTATACCTTGTCAACAAGCCACAACTTGTATGGAATATGGATGAAACAAGTGTCCCCGTACACAAAAACCATCAAGAGAACTGGCGGAGAGTGGTGTAAAGAATGTCCACCGTCGGCTGGAAAACAGCCATGATAACATCACAGTCCTTGCATACGTCAACGCTTGTGGTACTAGTATCCCGCATGGCCATAATAAAAGGTAAAAGGCCCAGAGCGACCCCGAATTTATCATTTTCGACAGCCACAGCAGTCATGAGATCCTTGACCTGATTACCTTAGCCAGAGAAAATGACATCAGACCTGCTATCCATGCCCCCAAACAACACACAGTGGTTATGTCCACTGGACAAGACCATCCTTGGTCCTCTCGGTCGTGAGTGGAACATAGTATTCACTGATTTCATGTCACAGAACCCAAACGTCGTTTGAAAAGGGGAATGGCCTCGGTTATTTCAGGAGGCTTACTCCAAGAGTGTCACACATAAATGTCACAAGTGGCTTTAGGAAATGTGGTATAAGTCCTCTAAAAAAAAAATGCCTTGCCAGTAAGTGCGTTTGCTCCAAGCAAACCATTCGATGATTCAACACAGAAGGAGCGTCTCTTGTGATGGAGGAAGGGTTAATTCTCTCTGTCCTCACAGGAGATGTCCCTTTCTCTTTAGGTGAAGCCGGAAATGTTGTGGTTGAAATAACCAGTTCTCCGCTTACTTCAGAGCTCAGTATTGTAGAATCTGAGTTTAAGCTTCCAAAGGTTGAACCCAAAGACAAAATTGAACCCATGCAAACTTGTGTCTCACCAAATCCTTACAAGTGAGGAACTCATCAAACAAAAAACTGACAAGTGAATCAAAAAGTCAAATCAGAGATCGAAAAGAGACAAATGAAATGTCAGATGCGCACTTCAACAAAGGTTAAACATAACTCTATACTCTATATAATAGATTCTACCGGAGTTGTGAAGTGTTAAACGTTTTATCTGTTCAGTTAATAATAAATTGACCCTTTCCTGTTAACATTGCATATAAAAGTATTTTTGATGTTTGAAGTCATATAAATACGTCTATGATGTCGAGGCAACTATTGGTTGTTACTTGACAGTGATTGGTGTTTGCGTCAATATCAATGACATTTGAAAAGTTTGTTCTATACTAAATAAATACATCTCAATGTGTTGAACATATCTGTCATTTGTGTTTTTTCATGATGTTCATTAGTTTAATCACTATCATATCAGCTAATGTCCGTTTATTCTGAAACTTTATCATGTCCAATGAGGATGTCAAAAGTTGTGAGTAATTCATTCATACTCTTAGAGAAGTCAACAAGTTCCTATATTGATTAGCAAAAGAATTTTGAACAGACATATGTAGTGTTTCCCCAAGGTTGAAAAAAGGGCAGGGCAACTACATTGAGAAAAGGGCACTTCTTACCCCAAAAGGACACGTATATAAATATAAAATGTACTCAAACACAAAAACTTTGAATTCACCAAGTGAAAGCCGGCAATTTTCTCAGCTAGCTCTGAATAGAAATACTTTTGCAAACACTTGTCTTGATACGAGTAAATCACTTGAATGTTTGGCATAATCGTCATAAAATCATCAGATTGTATTTTACCTAATAAAGAATCAATGAGTTTAAATGCTATGCAAGTATAATGAGATTATCAAGCCGTTTTCGCCTGCAGACATCAGTCGCCAGTAATCCCCCTATTGGTCTTGTCTCTGACTAAACATGTGGTCAGCAGGTGTATCCTGTTGAAAGAGGGCTGCAACAGACAGGTTCCTGCTATGTTTGTATTCCTTTCTCTTTTGTATTTCATAGATGATGCTTTCACACATAATTGTCATACATTTTTGTGAAAATATAATGACAATTTTATAAAGCGCTTTAATTGCACTTGTAATTTATAGAAAATACTAATACGAAAGTTTGGACTACGAAACAGGCAGGGTAGTCAGAAAAAAGGGCAGGGCGGGTGCAGGTGCAGGTTTAGTTATATCTTCTTACGCGACTTTCATTTTCATCCCCAGATGCTTAAACAATCAAATATATGTTTAAATGACAACCTAGGAACGGTATCATACATGTGAAGTAGCCAAAAGTATGGCCCTATCTCGCGTATGTAGTGGTTATCTAACTCTAATTATGTGAAGGTGTTTAACAGAATACATTTTAATAGCTATAAAAACAATTCTGTCTTCCTATCTACTTTATTAAACTTTCTAAAATTACATGTATCTAGATCTACGTTGCGTGTTAGGTAGTTATTACTAAAACGTACGGTACAACAGTGACCGTACGATATTTGTAGTTTCCACGTATGGTATTACATGCTATGTTTACAGTATAATTTCACTTTGATATACGTATTTGCAGCAAAGAGAACCAATAATGCAGAGAATCAATAACGCATGTCAACAAACATCTACTGGGTCTTACACCAGGGTTTGTTGGCGCCGAGGTTGTGCTTGTGTAACTTAAGTGATTCTTCATTCCCATACTATCAGGCACGTAGCTAAGATAAATTACAAGTGTAGGCCCCCAAAGCAAATTTCAAATATTCATGTTTCAAAACGCCATTTCCTGTTTTTCAGGTAATCTGCTCATAATTTCAAATGTTGAATTGTATTGAGTTATTCATTTTATAAGTTTACATAAGTAAAATATGTTGTTATATATATCTATTAAGTATTCGTTTGTCTGGTTATGTATTGTTGATAACATGGTGTTTTATGAATATTGTCGCGTTTTCTTACCTTACATTACAGGGAAGGCTGGTTGAATTATGCAATGTAGCCTTAAAATGAGATCTTATGTTGTGCAATGGTATGTTTTAAGATACGATTTTCATAAGATTTTCAGGTTATGGAACCCCCTTTGAAGCTAGCAATTATTTAAAAAGATGAAACAGCAAAATAATGATGAACTATTAGTTGGTAATAGAACTATTTTGGTAACCATTGGCATCAAACTATCCTATTTCCTCGAATAGATGCCCAGGGGCGTAGCCTTATAGCCAAAAGGGCAATTGCCTACACATAATTTTCTTCGTTTATTATATTTTTTTTTAAAATCAACAGATATTGTTGACACCGATGGTTGTTTTAGTAAAAAAACGTTTGCACAGTTAAAATATATCTAAAAAGTAGACGAACGATGTTACATGAGGCTGGACGCCCAGGTTCCTAACTTCTTAGAGCAGTATATCTCGGTTTTCTGAATAACTCTGGGCGAGATTGGAGCATATAGCTCTAGAGTATATAGCGTGATTCAACGTGTTTCGGTGTTAAGATGCAGAGTAAAATTTCGGACATATTCCGGCCTGGTGTGAGGGCCCGGTGACCACTTGCTCAAAAAAACTTAATTGAGCCTCCCGTGGAAGAAAAACTCCATTTGGATCTAGTCATGCACCTCTATATGCAGATTTAGCCGTACTGAGTGAAAGAGAAGCTCCAAAATCCGCTTCAATAGAGAAGTACCGACTGTTTCCGAAAACTACAATTATGATGATAGTAGACTTAGTATATTGACGATATGAAGGTTAAAGTAGTGATTTCTGATCGAAAACCGGACAATGCATCGCGATTAACGCGCGCCAATGAGTCAAGCGTAATTTCAGAATCTTATTTATAACAGTCAAAATGACAAATTTTACTTGATAATGTTTAAAAGGTCATACAACTACTGTGCATGTAAATGGGACGTACAGTTTCGGTTTCTACACATGCATAATGATGTTACTCGATTTTAATTGGAAACTAGCAATTATGATAGCGATTGGGGATGAATGTCCAAGTTGAGTGAATTTATTTGTACTGTAAACAACACATAATGGTGAGTTGGAACGTATTAAAGCAACATAACACCTTTAATGTCACTCAAAAGTTTGGCGTATGTGAAAATCAAACCACAATAAGTCACTTCATTTGGTTGAGAGGTTTATAATGTTTATGGAAATTATGTATGTGTTCAAGTTCAGTTTAAGAAAACATACATCTAGCTGCATGGGTTATTTATCTTATAAAATGTTAATAGAGGTGGTGTGCCTGGGCAAGTCTATAAAGAAATGTTTCTGGGGGTGTGGGGTTTGAATTTCTACAACAATAAACACAATAAATAGTACATGCCAGGAAGCATCTCCAGGTTCTTAGAGTTTGTATTGTTGACGTGATGTTCCCTTTGAAAATAATCTATCAGTATTCCTGTTCAACTTCATCAATCAAGTACTGTGTTCAACTATAAGTTAAATCAAAATAAAAAAAATCCAAATGATGTAAAACCAAAATAGCAGAAAAAAGAGTGTACAAATGGAAATTTGAACTTTTCTTCAACAGTTGCACCATTTGAACTCGGACACAGCATTGGAAATAGCAATCAAAACTAAATACCTCAATCTATAGTCACCATGAAATAAACGAATGACAATTTAAAGTCAAATAGTTTATGAGGTGTTCTGTATTGATTTGGACATACTGATAGTTTGACATAACAGACGAGTCGATAGTTACATTTGATTGATGACAAATGTAGCGGTTATTGATAATGAAATCTTGTATCAGTTTTAAGAGTCCTGTATTATGAGTTTTCTGAATTGCTAATTGGTCTCAATGTCAACATATGTTGTAATGATCCCTGTACGAGTCTTCTCTCAGACAATTACTTCATCAACACAGTCAAACATTATAGATAATTATAGTGTATAATGATTATCCAGAGGAAATGGGAATTGTGAAGATGAATGCTTGAACACAACTAGTAAAACAGTATAAGCCCTTACGTGTACAAGGGTGAAGTGTAAAATAATTTGTCTGAAGTTTTCAGTGGAAACACTTAGTTGAGTCCGTAGAACCTTCAAGATCAACGCGAAGGTCTCACACTGATAAGCGTCTCAACCTGTATGACGGGCTAGAAAAAGTGAACCATTTAAAGGGGCAGTAGCACGTTTTTTGCAAAATTTATTTTTTTCAAATTTCCCATTTATAATGATAGTTTATGTCATTTAAATTAACTTTAGAGGGTAAAACATCTTATTACACTAACCCAGTATCTGTAGTGAAAAAACTATGTTGCGTATAAAGCAAAAATTGCATGGCGGCCATTTTATTGTGAACACAATTTATTATTTTGTAATACAAAACCGATTCCCATGGCTTTACCTAAAGATGTACACTCATTTTAAACTTTATTTTCCGAAGAGAGAAGGATGTTTTACTATTGGTGTAATTATTTTTCAAATACATTTCATCAACTTATTTGAGCGAAAAAACGTGCTACTGCCCCTTTAAAATAGACCCAGTGGAGCTCTGGCACATTATAGTGTTAAGATGCATATCCAGTAGCTGACACCTGGTTAATGTATGTAACCCAAATTTGCATTTAATACATGGAAATACAGACTATGACATGTCGAATATTTAAAATAATTTGTGAGAAGGCTTACTATTTATACCAAGAGAAGTATATAGTTGTGAAGCTAACTATGTCAGATCAATGGCATAAATAAGCTGCTTAATTTTGTACAGAAGAACATGCATAAACTTAGTTCACCATTTCCCAAGACAGTAATGCTAATACAGTATTACCCTGTTTACCAAGACAATTTGTTTACAGGTACCCTGTTTATCCAGACAATTTTGTTTACAGGTACATAGGAAGTTGTGCGGTTATCTGAACAGAAAAGTATCTAACCAACACATATCGCATTGTATTTTGTGGTTGAAAAAGTTGAGATTTTGTCACAAGTCAAAATAGTCAACATTTTTAAGCGGTATATTAATCATGATGTGACATTTGTCAGGGATCAACTTTCAAAGGAAAAATTAATCTTTCAAATTCGTGACTACCTTATTTAACGTTATCCGAGAAACTTAAATAATAAACCACGATGAAACGCGATAAAAAAGTACATTAGGATCAAATACCCACTAACACAAGGTTGGAAACGCCTAGTTGAGTCCTTAGAAACTTCAAGACCAATGCGAAGGCCTCACACTGATAAGCGTCTCAACCTGTATGACGGGTTAGAAAAAGTGAATCGATTAAAATAGACCCAGTGGAGCTCTGGCACATTATAGTGTTAAGATGCATATCCAGTAGCTGACACCTGGTTAATGTATGTAACCCAAATTTGCATTTAATACATGGAAATACAGACTATGACATGTCGAATATTTTAAACAAAATAATTTGCGAGAAGGCTTAATATTTATACCAAAAGAGGTAAATAGTTGTGAAGCTAACTATGTCAGATCAATGGCATAAATAAGCTGCAAACATGAGTTTTAATTTTGTACAGAAGAACATGTATATACTTAGTTCACCATTTCCCAAGACAGTAATGCTAATACAGTATTACCCTGTTTATCAAGACAATTTGTTTACAGGTACCCTGTTTATCCAGACAATTTGTTTACAGGTACCCTGTTTATCCAGACAATTTGTTTACAGGTATATAGGAAGTTGTGCGGTTACCTGAACAGAAAAGTATCTAACCAACACATATCGCATTGTATTGTGTGGTTAACAAAGTTGAGATTTTGTCAAAATAGTCAACATTTTGAAGCGGTATATAAATCATGATGTGACATTTGTCAGGGATCAACTTTCAAAGGAAAAATTAATCTTTCAAATTCGTGACTGCCTAATTTAACGTTATCCGAGAAACTTAAATAATAACCACGATGAAACGCCATAAAAAAAAGTACATTAGGATCAAATACCCACTAACACTAGGTTGGATGTTTGACACATTATTTTATGTACGTTGTGGCTGTTTTTTGTTATTTCATTAACACAGGGCTTCAACATCGCCATAAATGAAAATATGAACGTCCTCCATTAACAGTTCAATAAGAAAGGGTGCACGTATATAGAGATTATTACCTGAGGAAGTGTGTCATATGACTTTTACGAAACGAGTGTGAATTTGTGTATTTCGAGCGAGAGCGAGGGTTATAAATAAATGTGCACGAGTTTCGTAAAAGTCATATGAGATACTTTTGAGTGTAATAATTTCTTTATTTCCCATTTTATTCCATTTGATTCGTGTTAAAATAATCAGGAAACGGCCCACTTCTCTTGCGACGGCACGGACAATCGTTTGACACAGACGACAAAATACGGGAGGTCGTGGTGAAACAATGGTTGCTAGGCAAAGGTGATATGTGCACATGTGCTCATATCAATAATATTAACTCGGTTATTTTCAACCAAATGGGTAATAAGAATGTTTCTTTCACATTGAGGGCAATATTGTCTCTTATTCATTTGGAAATGTCTCTAAGTAAATGAAGATAGCACCTTGTCAAAAATAGTTTATATCACCAAATGATACAGGATAATGTCATAAACATCTTACGTTAAATATGTTCGTGGACAGGTGTGTGTTACATGCTGATAGTACCTTTAATATAATTTTCCTCCATAGAGCAACCTACATTTGTACACTTCTGTGAGTAATGTGGTAGTCATTCATTGTCTCACACATTTCGCAGTCATTAGTATATTTGGTTTCATCTAATGTTCTATCTTACTTATCTGCTTGAATTGACAAAGGTAGATTCATGTGTTTATGACATATCAATTACTAATACATATTGCAGACACTACCACACATTTCCACCCACGCTTTTCTCATGTCTTGTAAACATCCATATCTAAATTTCAAATTTCATTGTTTATTTGGTATTAGTTTACTATACTCGGTTATTGTCTGCAAGGGTAAATACTTAAAATTACACTCTTTAAGATGAGATTGTTTTTAATCAATTGAAATTAGAAATATGTCTAAAGGAAATGAAATTGAACCTTTATCTGCAAATCAAAATCCTAAGAGTTAAATAAATATCCGGAACTCAACAATCTATGGAAAAATATCAATCAATTTGCTGTCAAGAGTCATTCACAAACTCAATGAACAGATTCAAAATCGTTGCACTACACGCATCATCTCCTTTGTCAATAGAAGTAATAACTGCTTCTTGAGAATAGGTAGACGAATCCATGTATCACGTGAAACTGATTGGCATAAGTAATGTCTTCATAATTAAATGCTGACTCGTGTTATGTTGTCAAGCAAATGTAAGCAGCGAGCAGTATGACGTGGACAAATTGAACTATGTCCACTCTACATTGACAAGTACACACTGCACTGTGAGATATGTGACATTTAAATATCAAGAGAAAATCACGTTGATGAATAAGTCGTTTTAAATCGTGAGGGAAAAGTTGATTTTAAGTTATTTATTGATGGAATACAGGACAAAGCTAATCTCGTAAACAGCGTGTTGTGACATTTTGTGACAATTCATACTGATGTAAAATAGGATTAGATGTCAGGATTAGATTCATGTCATGCTTTTCCATTGTGGGAGATGTCATTTATATCGTAATTGATATTTATAAAGTGTATATCTCGAGGATAAATATCGTTCGCAATAGATTCACATATTAATACATATCGCTGCATATCATCACTTTACTTATAAATACTCAGATATGACAAAACATATTAAAATTGGTTTGAACTGCATATTGGTTCATGTGATACGACATTGACATTTACTCTGTTTGTCAATTTTAAAGAAAGTGTAATTTTCGTAACTGCAATAATGCTTTTAAACCCCTGCACTTGTAAAACTTGTTCTCACGTTCGTCTGTAAACTAAATATTATTTATATTTTATGGATGATGGCTTGGTTTAATGATTTAGCATTTAAACACTTTTTGAAAAACTCGGTGATGATAATTCTCCATTCAAGTTTGCAAACTAAAACGAAAATTGTATATCTGTCAAGTATGTGTTTTCTGTGGGATGTTACCTACGTTGTTCATTAATTGTAATCTGTTTAAATTTAATCATTTCATTCACTAGTACTCAGATTAGCAAGTTTTGTTGGTGGTTAAAGAATAGTCTCTTTTCTGCAAATACCCTTGTCTTGATCTGGTAACTTAGTTCATATCTTCATTTCTTATGGTCATGCAGAAACAAAGATAATAAAAACGACTTATAATATAATATTATCCTGAAATATATTATACATTAATATAATATAATATAATATAAACAAGAGGACACAGGATAAGAAATTTGAACCTGTAAAGCAATAACACTATTTCCGTGTTGTGTTCTCACTTGTTTCTTTTGAGAGTAAGCAGAAATCAGTAGAACTGAATCCATTTGCAGCTTAATTGAATTTTATCCAAGAAGTTTGGATTTAATTGTAACACGTGTTCACTACTGGCATGTCAATGTCCCCTGTTGATGATGATGAATCAATTATGACACAATCATTATCGTTTCATAGTTATCTGGTTTTCATATATCAGATTTAGTAAATACATTATTTTTTGTTGTGTCGTCGGAAGCTGGTTCACATTACAGTTAGTTAAAGTAAGTACATGCAAGTAACACGATTGTATTGTTCATGAAATATGTGATGTCAAAGAAATGGTTCCAATGAGATATTGCAAAGACAAAAGTGATGTGGTAAAAGGCCTGTGTATATGAATATGTCGTATTTAATCAGATTTGAGGAGACGATTTAGAAAATGTTCGAAATGTCGTGGTGATGACCTTGCACATATGATCAGGGTCATCACAGTTATATAATTGCACCAAATTGTAAGAGATTGAGTAGAACTGTTCTTGAGATATTGCGTTAACAAGAGTTCGAAATATCTATGTACAGCTGCCATCTGTATTCATCACGTAACAATAGTGACATCAGGTTACCACATATTTCTGACATAACATCATTCAACTTCCAAAAGCATTCCCATTCTTCAAACCATGAAAATTACTATCTACAGTTTAGCACTCATCAATATTTCAATTGCGATGTTACACAGTTCAATACAAACAAATTATTGTAGGGCTGCAGCAATTGCGTGATCCTGTATTTTAAGACTGAACCTCTCAAAATGGATTCTGAATATAAACTTAACTAATTTGGTTTTTTCAAAATAATTTACATCGTCGAATTTCACCATGACGTTTACAAAAATGCACAGTTATATCAAGTCATGACCACGAATAAAGAAATGCCTCAGTCTCTCATAGACTTAAAGGAGAAACACAGAAGACAATAAAATATTCACTGGAGTGATTTGGTTGAAGAACATCATCCACAGAAGTGTTATCAAGCAGCCAGTCATTAACGTCATCCACCGACCACAAGCGTAGAAATACCAATAATCAAGTCTCTTGTTAAATAGTACATACCGAGCAGACATCGAAGCAGTCAGTCATACAAGCCCATATTCATTTGGATGACCGTTGAGTGCATTTTATAGATTTGAAATATAGTTTAAATCTCTCGTAGGATACACTTCACAAACAAAACATCACATATATTATCATTTGCATTTTACATTTACTAATATTAGTGATTGAGAATATCATTTCACTTTTTAGCTCATCTGGCCTGAAAGGCCCGATGGGCTTATGGCATGGCATGGTGTCCGGCGTCCGTCCTGAATGTTTTTGTTCCACTCATAACTCGGACACCAGTTGTTCAAATTTTACGAAACTCGATATGTACAATCACCATGATGTGTACATGTGCCTTCTGCATGTACACCCTCATTTGCATAATTTATGCAAATTTTCTCTGTTCCTTTTTATGTTGACTTTCACACTTTTTGTTCCGCTCATAACTCAGACACTAATTGTTCAAATGTTACAAAACTTGAAACATATCATCACTATGATGTGTTTATCTACCTTTTGTATTTTGCATACCCTCATTTGCATAATTTATGCAAATTTTCTCGATTTTTCAACTGTTTCTTCTAAAGCACTCTTACAAGTGTATAGATGACTAAAGATTGATGTCTATCTGCTATTTTGAAACTTTTCTTCTTTGACAAATGTTAAAAGCTGGGGTATAAGAGTGAGCTGTGCTCACTAATTCTCTTGTTTGAATAAGTTGTTCCCAATACTTTTACTTGACAATAGAATGTGTTTAAAGCATCCCATGTTTGTTTTAAATAAATTTATTTAATAAGTTTTTCGGTTTTAAAATGAGCAATAATCATGTCTCTATCTTCAGTAATTTTCGAGTAAATATTTTTCAAAGGAAAAATCGTCTAAAAAACCAACCAGATATCACTTGATCCCTGTATTATATGTTTTATTCTTAGAAAAAAACAATTAATAATAATAGAAATAAGGTGTAACATAAGAGATGTTGTGCTTCGATTGCCCCATAAATTGATGTTATAATTATTTATATTTCTCCATAGTTGAGAAATTATTTAACGCTGAATATTCAAGAAAATACTAAAACATTCATGTTTTTGTACCTCTTGACGGTTGTCTGACGTTAACGTTTTGATAATATGTTTCTCCAAAATATATATTGTGTTTGAAATTCTGCATTTGGATCAGTCAATTATAAGTCAATTGGTTATAATGACGATAATTGAAAAAAGGCAATGTTCAATGATTTTTTAAGAATAACCTATAGACAGATGCATGCTTGAAATCTTTTGTCCTTATGCAATTGATTTATCACATATATTATGTACTATCACTCATGTTGGTATCTTTAAAGTTTTAAGAAAAAGAATTATCAAAAGAAAATATCCCTTGAAAATTCTCCAAAAAATGAATCTTCATATTCTTCTCAAATTGTGCCCTCATTATCGACGTTTATAGATCCTAAAAACAAAAATGTTAAGTGTCAATTGGTAAAAGATTTAAATATCGTTCAACAATGAACTACCCTAACCTATACATCTACCGACTTGTCAGAGTGTTTATGAGTATTGACGTATATTGACGAGGAGACAATTGATTTTAAGTTTAATTTTAATTCTTTTTCCTAAATTAAAAACTAGCAAACTACCACACAGGTCGTCAAAAAAATAATTTATCTCTCTCAATCAGGTTGTATACCTACGTCAGCGAGTTTATGAGAAGGTTAAGTATATTTGTGGACCTGATGTATTTGTATTGAATTGTTAATATTTTGAACTTATTGTAAGCTACTCATATTTCTCTATATGTTTTTTTTTATTTTTATTAAATATTCACTCACTGTTTATATGATTTCTATTGTTGTGGAAATACATCTTAAATTGAAGTTTTAAAATAAAATGCTGTTAAACGACCATTTAATCAATGTTCAAAAATCAGATTTTGTTCTTCTCTCTTAATCATATTGTTAACATAGAGATCATCGGATTTATGATAGAGATAATTGGGCTATTTACTTCTAAATGATTTTTCTTTGAATTCTTGACACTGTAAACTATATTGTGAAGAGACTAATAAGATAGTCACTTTGTTTAGCAGTTATTGTTGTAAAGAGGTATTTAAAATATTCGTGATAATTTGGTCAAACAAAAGGTAATTAAACTACCAGCCTGGACATTTTGACAAACAAAGGGAACACCTAAATCTCCCACAATCATGTGATTATTTGTATGTCAAAGAGTTTATGTGAATATTAATAGATTTTTAAGGTTTCTAAACATATTTTGTCGATGTTAATATTGATTTTAAGCTCACAATAGAAATCCTCTGTTTCTATGTTAGAAATATCAAATAAGTATTCAGTTTGTAGATAAGATTGATGTGAAAGGATGCTTCCCTTTTTTATTGTTATGTTCTTATGTACAGAACAAAGCTTGCAAACTTCCAGCCTGAAAGTATTTATGCCATATGGTCCACGAATGTGTGAAGCACATTGCAATACCCGAGACAGATGTTCTGATTTTATCTTTGATGACACAAAACTGTCGTGTCAACTTGTCTTCAATACGAGTGATGTACACGGTACCTGCAGTCCCTCAAGTGTCCTGGGTTCGAATCTTTATGATGCCAACAACCGGTCGATGACTAAAGGTACACAAACGTATTTTCTCTGACAATTTTGTAACTTTAATCACCCTGTGATTTTTAGTCTGTTCTGCGAACATCGGGATATGTATGTATATATTTCTGGTTTCAACACTTCGTGAACAGTCGTGAACAGGGTATTTCATCTGGTAATGTTTAATAATTAAAACGGGGCAGTGTTGAAATCACAATTCCTTGTGGATGACCATTGTAAAATGCCATACGTTACACAAACCTACTGTAAGCGAATTGAAGAAACAATAATGCATATTTATCTCATATTGCAGACTGATAATAATGTTTAACCTGAATTAACCATTTGAATCTACAGATAAGAAGGGGGGTCGCGAGAAAGGAATCTGCCCTTCTGGTGTTGTTGCAAGTTTTCATGGCGCTTGTCATCAAGGGAATTTGAATGAGGTGAAGAGACTCCTGTCCAAGGGGTTGGTGGATGTAAACTGTAAGAGAGAATTTCGGCGCACAGCTGTCATGGAAGCATTGGTAGGTGGCCAAGAGGAGATCTTTGACTTTCTGGTGCAGCAGAAATGTGATCTTTCAATTGTTGATTATTTCAACTGGACCGTGTTGCATTTGGCATGCCAAGCTGGTAACACTAATATTGTTAAGAAATTGTTGGATATTCCTATGATTAACATTGAAAGTAGAGGACCAGGTGGGAAGACTCCTCTTTTGGTTTCTGTTGACGAAGGTCACATACCTGTGGTAAAGTTGCTGATGCAGAGAAAGGCTGATGCTAAAGCAATTGATAACCATTACAACACCATCCTACATATTGCCTGTGGAAGTGGTTATGTTGAGATGGTGGAGTATATCCTGTCACTAAAGATGTTTGATATAGAATGTAAGGGGCCAAATGGGGACACTCCTCTTCTTGTTGCTGTGGAAGAAGATCACATATCTGTCTTAAAGGTTTTGGTACAGAAAGGGGCTGATGTTGAAGCCGTTAATAACGATAACAGAAACATACTACATTTGGCTTGTACATACGGTTTTGTTACCATAGTGAAGTATATATTGTCACTAAATACATTTGATACAGAACGTAGAGATCAGAGCGGGAAAACTGCTCTCCTGTTGGCAATAAGAGAAGACCGTTTACCTCTTGTAAAGCTATTGTTGCAAAAGGGGGCTGATGTTGAAGCAAGTGACATTAATGGTAATAACATGTTACATTTGGCTTGTATTAGAGGTGATATTAAGATGGTTCAGTATGTCTTGTCACTAAAGATAAAACATATAGAGTGTAGAGACAACTACGGGAGAACTGCTCTACTGTATGCTGTAAGGTCTGGTAATACAGCGGTAGTAAGACTACTCCACGAACACAATGCATATCTAACAACAATAGATGATTCTGGTTTAAATCTGTTCCACGTAGCTTGCTTATATAATAAGTATGATATGGTTAAATATTTGGTAACTTTAGAAGAACTGAATGGGTTTTACTTGATGAAAGACAAATCGGGGTTCACTCCTTTCCGGTATGCATCGTCGAAAGGTTATCTTGACATTGTGTCATTTCTAACATATTATCAAGCAAATCACTGAAGAAGTTCTATGAAGTGTTAGAGATTACAAATAATACTGCTGCTACTACGACTACTACCACTAATATAGTTTTGTTGTAGATTATTTGGGTATACTGCCAAGGCAGTGATATATCCACAAATTATGTTTGTGTAATTTGTAAAGTCTGTACAATGTATGTGTTGTTAAGCAATTTTCGCTTCATGATCATTTTGAACAAGGAGGCTTATAAATCGTTAATTTTGTTCTTTGACAATTGATTTTTGCATGTGTTGTTTATATAGACATATCACAAGTGTCTTATTGTTTTAAGGAAAATGTTGTTAAAATCCAGTGCCTGTCAGTCAAAGGATAATGTGCTTTGTCATCAGTATCTCTCTGTGTCAGATGTCACTGCTTTCAAGAGAAAAATTCCATTACACCTAAGACTGACTTTACACTTGTTAAGTCGATCGAGAATTAACCGAGACAGCTTGCCATGCATACCAGCATTTTAATTTTTTTCGTGTATATTTGTGGAAATGTCAAGGAATACATATTTATGGCATTTGTTGAAGTAGAATAGTTGTGGTACTTGTCAGTCTGATTAAAATCGACGGTTTTCCGTGGAATAAAAATGCAAAAAAGTGCATCTACCGGGATACGAACTCGTTCGTGGGTTTCCACGCCAAACCGTCTGAAAGCACCCCGTACACTAGCGTGTTCGGGCGCAATTCAGCGAGCCAATCAAAAGATGCCCAACAAATGCTTTCGGTGCGAGAAATTAGGGGCAGATAACTCCAAACAGGTATCCTTTTGTCTGTTCCGAATGCTTTCAAAACCGCAACCGTTTAAATACTATGATGTGATTGGTCAGCTATTTGACTGGGTTTTGGCTGCGCTAAACTGGTTCTGAACACACGCCTATACAGGGTGTTCTCAGACCTTGTGGCGAGGAATCTACAGAACCTTTTCGTATCCCGGCAGATGCAAAATTTTGCAAATTGTATTCCTCGGAACAAGGTCGATTTTAATCAGACTGTGGTACTTGTCATACAAATGTGTAAATGCCGCCAAGATGTCTATGTCACAATGTGACATTGGTACTCAGTGATAACACAACAGGAATTTGTAACACAAACATTTATTTAACAAACACCACAAAAAAACTAAGGTTACAAGGTAAACGACAAGACGCGAAGTTCAGTTTGATGTCATAGGTGTTGGATCCAATCTGAAATAAGAAAATATATTTTGTTTGCTAGCGGTGCCCAGGTGCCATGCAGAACGTCATAGTGCCCACGTGATGTTAGTCGAATATTAGACGAAACTGGAGCTGCAAAACAAATCTCAATTACCCATATGTTTATCAATATCACTCACCTATGGCATCATACAGAAGAAAAAAATGTTAATTTTATAAGAAAACAATTACATTACATTTACCACAAGACACAAGATTTAACACTGATTTATCATGAAACGCTGATAAAATGTCTTGAAATGACTTCCCTTCAAATTACTTTACAGAAGACACAATCAAGTTTACTGATACATGAAAAGAGTTCCTTTGTATTACATTTTAAAAGATTCTTATTTTGATTAAAATGCGATTGACAAAAATAAATTTTAAACACAATATTTTATATCAAAATCGAATTTTCAATAAATCAATCACTGTTCAGTCGTTCTTAACTTTGAAAAATATGATAACACACTATCGCGATTATATGACCTTTAAATATCTTCCATAGCTGTTTTCCTCAGTCATACTTTCTAAAGTGTTATTGATTCGGATTACATAACATAACAGGATTCTGTAAGTGGATAAAGATGAAAGAAATACTGCTGAAGAATACACGTTTCCAATATAAATGCAAAACAATATTATGTGTTCCTTTTCATTCTCGTTGTCGTTGGCATATGATATTGAATACAAAATGATTACCTTAAACATAGGATATTGGATTTTCACCGTGGATGATTTACATTATTTGAATTAAAGTACAAAGATTGGTTGAAATAACATATTGAAAATTTTTCTTTTTCAAATATCTGTTTTATTACGTTGTCAGCCCTGTTTCCTTGTTGAGTCTTTTTCTCAGCAATGAAATAATTGCATCTAATTATTGTGATGGATAGGCCTGACGTGTTATTTCCCAAAGTAAAGCATTTTCTGAAATGTTCTGGTCGTTTTTTTCTTTTGTAAATTGATGCGTTCTTGCAGACATGACAGCATGGTGTCACCTGTAAACCAAACATACACCTCACTCCTTAGTTACAAATTGGTAACTTGTTGTTAACTCAAGTTGGAAGAAGCTTAACAAAGTTTCTGATTTAACCTGATGTCTGATATACCATATTCACAATGCTGGCAATCATTTCGAGAATAGAAAACACGAATATTTTCTGGATAACAAATTCTTTAATGTGAAACATGACGTTGTTATCCAGAAAATATTCCTGTCCTTATGTATGCCACTTCTAATTGCCCTTCAAAAATCTAATCTTTACTTGGTTTCAGATAACGTCATGAAATCTATTTGATATGGCAATTTGATGTTTTTATTTTGAAAACATATCGTTCTTTTCGTTTGAGCTCACGATTGTGAAATATAGAATAAACTACAAAGAACTTTCATGAAGTAATTAAATTCCATGAAATGTCACCAATCCCTGAAATAGAGGACGTCAATCCATATATACATGTTCTGCCACTGTATTCATAACACATTGTAAATAACTCATCTTAACATTTGATAAAACTAATCATCATCTGATGTATAGTAGCTTTCTAAACTGCTTTAAATAAGTTTCCTCCCATATGTCTCTCTTTCTATTCTTTGGATACTCAATTGTTTATTGCAATAAAATGTGACCTTTCACTGTTGATGCTAACACTTTTTTGGAACACCATTTCCATGCACTATAATAGCATCTATCCGAAAAGGCGCTTTCGTGTCCATAGGGACGTGATATATCCATAGAACTTCCTTCCATCATCTCTACAGCTTAACCAGTTGTTCTGGAGATACAGAAAATACATGCTTGGGAAATAGATATATTTTGCATTTTCAATGTGAGCACGGTGGATTTCAGTTGTTTGTATTGAGCTATATTATGTACGTTTATTAGATAAAAGGGAATGAGTTTTATGGACGTGACAAAACGATATTTCATTGATACGATTTCTCAAATTTCTGTCAGATGTTTAACAAGAATTGAACGCACAGAAATTGAAATTAAAATTGAATTGACAATTTATGATCTTAACATGGTTTGGGAATGATGAATGAATTTCAAAAGTTGAATGTAGAGTTCACTCAATATATTGCAATACATATTGCAATACAGGTTGTATGTATTGCAATATATCGCAATACAAAATTTGGTGTTTATACTATTCACACACGAAAGTATTCAGGTAAATGAAACGTGCTGATAACACCTTGTCAAAAAGGTTTTATAACCAAATGATACATCTTGAACTAATAAACACCCCATGTTATGAAATTCAGCGGACATCTGACATGCTAATAACACCCTTTGTTATATTCCTCTGATACATCGAAATACACTTCTATATATACTATAGTAATCAATGAGTGGCTCTCACTTTTCACATTCATTAATATTTGATATCATCTTATTTGACCGTGTGGTATTCTGAGGACTAAAAGCTCTTACTATCTGACACGTTTGTTTAATTTGACAAAGGTACATGTAGTTTTGTGTGTATAAATTGTCGAGTAATATACTGAGAATATAGTGCTGAGTTTACAACACATTACCACTCAAGATTTTCTCATATGTCTTGTTAGATAGTGTGTAGCAACTGAAATAGCACTGATATTGAGATATGCAATGATGGAACCACTTCATGCTTAATTACCATAGTAGGTTTGGTGACATCAAGTGATTGAGAAGGAATGGAAAAAGATATGATCTTTTGCTTCGTGGCATCTCCCTGTCAGTAAAGAGGTATAAGAAAAATGGTCAATCAACATCGATTTCTACTTTTCTAATTTATAACCTTTCGTTATTTTACATCTAATTTTGATTAAATTTATAGTACAAGTTCAAAATGTTCAAAAATGTACTGCTATATTTGGGGTCACACATCTTGTTTTATTTTGGATCACATATGTCGAGGTCACGCTGGCCGTATAGGTAAGATGATGGTACAATCACTGCTGGAAGTTCGTGCTTTACTCTGAGGGCGTTGCAATGTACTAACGCAGATAGTGTGAAGACATAACACTATATATGTATATATAACAATGGTTAAAACAAAATGTTTTCGACAACATGACCACACTAATTGTTTGTTACTAAACTAACGTAAAGTATATAGACATCTACGTTTCACTTGTCTGTCTCAATATGTGCATGCCATAAGAGGCAGTGAAGAAGTTAAACGTGTATGCTAATAGTAAGAGAACTCTTAGAGATAAAATGATATATCCTGAGATCCATTCAAGAACGCTCCACAGGAACAACAGGAAATCAGCCTACGGTGTCTTTGCTCCTGTAAACAACGTGTGCTTTTAATCGTTGAGACGCTGTGAGAGGAAACAGTGGGAAATAATTGTGCCTTGAAAATAAGTAGCCGCATCCATGTATCAACTGAAACAGTTGTGACACGTGCTGGCGCGTGATATATTGTCAACTTAGCAAACACTGTACTGTCGTTTTCAATTGTGAGGAGCAATTGATTTTAAGTAATTTATTGATGGAATGCAGGAAAAAGCTTATCTCGTTAACACCGTGTTGTGACATTTTGTGACAATTCATAGTAGAATATGGTTAGATTTCAGAAACACTTTTTGTTGATGAATATAGGATATCGATCATGAATATAATATATATATATATATATATATATATATATATATATATATATATGGAAAAAATAATGGATTTAGAAGTAGAAATCATCCATTTTAATGGCGAGCGCTTTCAGCTACACAGCCTCTTCAGGCCATACATAACGGATAATACGTTGTCAGGCAACGTCGTCGTGTACATTATGACGTCATTACATTGTTACGTCACAATCTAAGGTAAAGACATGGACACATCAAGTTTTAGCGTTTAACTTTGGTGAAAACATTTGGATAAATCTGCTTTCTTTTGTTTCTAAAAGCTTGTTATTATCAAAATTTAATTTATACATTGGGAAGACAGAAAAATGCCCGTTTCCACATTCAGCTAAATGTTTACTTAATGGAATAGTACGGTTTTTGGGCTGATTTATGTGGGATCTGTGTAAGTTCATTCGTAATTTCAACTTTAGTTCTGTCTTCCCAATGTATTTTTCATTACAACCAGTACATATGATGACATATACAACATTTTTGCTGTTACAGTTGAGATTTTGACGAACAGAAAACACTTGAGTTTCAGTAATCTGTACAGTAGACCCGACAAGAATATTTTTACATGTAAGACAGCGTGAATCGCCGCACCTAGATACAACTGGTTCTACATAACTTGAATCAAACTTAGAAGAAGTTAAAAACCTGCGAAGATTCTTAGGTTGCTTAAGACTGTTTACAATTCGGGATTTACTTAAAACCTTTTCCATACCTTTACATTGGTGTAAAATGGGTAAGTTTTTCTCAATGATAGAAACAGCACTCTGGTGGTTAGGATTGAAAGTAGAGACCAACGGGACAATATCTTTGTTAGGTTTAGGATCTCTTAGTTGACATTGATCAAATGAAGCGGCTTTCGTCACACCATCTAAAACTAAATTTTCAGGGTAATTTTGTATCAATAAAAACTCTTTGAGTTCATTTAAACGTTCCTTCTTTTGAGTGTCATCTGTCACAATAGCACATATTCTTCTCGCAAGGCAGTATGGGATGTTTCGCTTTGTATGACTTGGATGGCAAGATTGAAAATCCAGATACTGGTGTGTATCTGTAGGTTTGTAATACAAATCGGTCTCTACACGGCCGTCCTGTTTCACAATTACCGTCACATCCAGAAAACTTAAATCAGAGGCACTGGTTTCCATAGTGAATTTCAATGATGGATTTAGGGAGTTCAGAATATCATGCAGTTTACACAGTTCCTCCTTTGTTCCTGTAAATGGCATAAAGCAGTCATCTAAAAACTTCTTCCAATACAGTTCAATATGCTCCTGCATATTCTGCCCGAGTGACTGTCCCACTTTCTCATATAGGAAAGTTTCAAGGTATCCCAAAACCAGGGTAGTATAGGTGGGTGCAACTTTTGTACCCATAGCAACGCCTTTAGTTTGCGTGTAAAATTCACCATCAAAATAAAACACATTGTTTGATATGACAAGATCAAGAGCATTTAGAATAAATCTATCTGAAAACCTATCATCAATATCACACCTGTATTCTTTTAACCAGTATTGTATAGCTTCTAGACCCAATTGTTTATCAATGTTATTATACATGTTAACAATATCAAAGCTAACTAAACTGGTACCTGGATTCACTTGTTTTGGAAGTTTGCATAAGAAATCTAAATCATCTCTCAGATAACTTTTAACATTACTACACAAAGGCTTCAGAATGATATCAATGAAATTACTTAATCGCTGTGTCGGACTTTCCGGGCCTCCGACAATAGGACGAAAAGATAAGTCTTCCGGATCTTCAGCTGTAATCACAATGTCATTCTGTTCTTTAATTTCTTTTTGGATAATTTTACTCTTATGGATTTTAGGCAGTCCATAAAAATAAGCTGTTTTCGCTTCATAATTACAGAGGTAGTCCCGTTCCTGGTCTGTTAGCTCCGAACAGTGTTGTTTAAGTAAAGAAGTTACTTTCCGTTTGATGCGATTCTCTTCTGTTTGACTTGAAGTATTGTAATAACTTCGATTATCTAACATATCTGTAATCTTCTTCTGATAAAACTCTCTATTCATTAATACCACTGCTCCACCTTTGTCCGCTTCTTTTATGATAATGTCAGAATTTCTCTTCAATTGTTGTAAAGCGTTCTTTTCTCCGGCAGATAAATTATGTCTGATTTGTTTTGATTGTACAGGCGTTGATTTATAATTTATATATACGCAGCTTGAACCTGCGAGCCAATGACAATTCATATCACTTCGTTTCAAAGCAAGCGAGGTCATTGTGTTAGCCATCCGTCACCGGTTATATCCCTTGACCATTTCCGTCTTATCCTATTGAGCATTTTCTTTGGTTACTGACTTCGTCACGCCGGGTAATCTGAGTACAGATTCTCCTGATAAGGTTTCACATGGTTGATATAGTAGAAGTAACGGAGCATATATAAAACATAGGTAACCGAGGATGGCATTGATGGGTATCAAAGAAGTTACTTAGTTTCCAGTAATAGTACTGTTTAAATAGTGTGTGTGTAAATGTATATATATCTTATCTAAATCATTTTAATCTAAATGAAATCTTCTTCGTTTTAGTACTATTCTTTGTATTCGGCTGATATCCTTCTGATGATGATGATGATTATGAGATATTATGAATTAATGGTCTACCGGTCTGTCTTACCTTGTTGCGTACACAGCTTGTCTCTTAAACCCAGTCGTCATAATCCGTTTAACAAAAGAACACATAATAATTATTAATAAAAATAATAAAATAATATTAATAAAAACAAAATTATTAAAAAAATAAAAACAAATATTTAAAAAATATTTTTGAAAAATAAAAATAAAATAAGATAAAAATAATAATAATAATAATAATAATAATAATAATACACATTTGTTGATAGCAAAAGTGATCGTCTCTTTCATACTTGAAAAGACAGATGCACTTGTCGATACACGGTGAAGAAGTATAATCCAGTTAAACGATCCAATGATTAGTGTTCTCTATTAACATATGAATATTATTATATTGATATGTAAAAGGTCAAGCTGTAGACTTCCATTTCCCATCTTGATTAGTGCTTAGTGACGACAACACTACCAGAAAGTAAGCTATGTATAAAATAAACATTTTGCAATCATCAAGCGAATGGTTGCCAAAGCAATAATTCTTTGTTATCTACTAATCATCATTCATTCGACAACAGGGTTGTAGTCCTAATTATCACCATGGACAAGGAGATTGTCTCACAATGTTGCTATCGACCTTTCATTTATTTATAATCATCACGTGATTCAAACAGCTGATGACAGTTACTCCCAAGACCAGTCATGTACAGATTAATGAGTATCTGAATCATTGGCAAAAACAACAAAAACAAAGATAATACATTTTAAACATTTATTTCTAAATCAAAACATTGTACTGGTTCAATTCGAAATGAACTCGTCGAAAACAAACATAAACATTATATTACAAAGAGACAAAATATATACACACACATATACTGTCAACAAATAACAATAAATAAATTATCCGAAGCAACGATTTTTCACTTTACTCTATACTTTCATAGTGATATTTGAAAGCAATCAATTAAAATTTAAAGTATCCATGACTTATGGTTGACAGATGTAAGTCAAAATAAATCTTATTCAGCCATAACGACATTCACCAAGTGACCGAGTTATGTTGATCCGGACATTGCTGACTTTGCGGACTTTGTCACTTATATGAAACACATTGTTTCGATTTTTGGAATAGCGCTAGCATATCTTTTGTTGGAATCGCATAAATGTTCACATCGTGATTCATAAATCTGAAAAACATATGAAGACACAATTAACATTTGTGTGTACAAAATCTAGTCTATTGGCAGATTAACTGAACAAAGCGATGAATAGTTGTTAAACATACCATGCACTTACATCAATATTAAACTGTTAACAACACATATAACATCAATAACAGTGAGAAGAAAAATCAGATACAAATTCAATCAAGCACAAGCAGTGTGCAGCGAACCAATGTTTCGATGTATGTTCTACTTGGGCAATCACATCGGGGTTCACATTTAATACCACTTTGATTCGGTGACGTGAGGTCATTCACAATGTTATGACGTCATTTTTTCTATGACGTTTTGTTCTAAATACGGTGACGGCGGGTAACCTGATAATGCTAAAAAGAGATGTTTTCATGTTTTCCTAAATGTCATGATCTCGGTATTTAATAGGACAATATAGGAGTGTCCTTGTTACACAATATTTACGATACTTTTGCTTCAACATTGGTATTATCTTCGCACACGCTCAGGAAATAGCAATCTTCAACCACTCTTGTCATAAACATTGTATGACTTGGATATATGATTGCAAAATATTTTGCCGAATCTGTATTCTCAAACGGTTTACTAAAAACCTTGAATCAAACATTAACCCTCGTAAAAACATAAAACAAACGATAAAGAAACATATCATCCAATGACCTTATGTTCAGGTAGCTAAGTTAAATCGAGATCTGATGTTAGATAAAAGTCTACTGGCGGATCTTTGTGATGGACCCTATACATTCTAGTGGCGCATCCCCCTTTCCAAGCCAACTTTCGACATTTTTTTGCATGTAAACATGGTCGACCCCGAGCTAAATTCCCCTTCCCTTTTTCAATTTTCTGTATCTGCCTATTGGTCCTTAGTCGGTATGTAGACCTTGACCGTAAGTTTTAACAGTGCTTGATCTTGTAGGTAGCCCAGTCGTCGTCACCAGTCATGCTCGAGTCGGTTGCTAGGAGACAGTTGAGTTCTCCCCCTTTGAGGAAGCTGAAGGCGATGCAGCGAGGAGTGTTGAAGCAAGTTGATGAACATTCAGCAGCTAGTGTAACTGTGAGAGATCTGGTTGTTTTGGCAAGCTTATTGAACTCGATGGGCACGAATTCCATACCTTGGAATATTAAGAAATATGTGTATGTAACAGTTATTTGTCAGTTATTTTAACATAAAAAGTAAACCTTGGTAATAAACTTTATTATAGTCACTATAATGATACATTTTATTGTAGTATCGTCAAGGTTTTACTTTTGTCACCAACAAAAACACATGTTGTGACTTAATTGAAAACAAGTCAACAAGTTTGAGTTTATAAGGTCTATGCTTAAGAAAAAAATTAAAGAATATTGTAAAACACAAGTTTAAAGAATCATCAGAGTAATTGAACACGTGAATTAATAAAGGAAAGGGAAATAATTAAATGTTGCAAAGGTTTCATGCGGCTGTATACCTGTTTTCTTGCCAGCTGCTTTCACTTCAGAAAATCCAAGATGGCCGCCATCAACTTTCCAGACCTTCACAAACCTGACCGGATGAGACAAGCTACAACTGAATGTTCTAGTTGCTGACGTCAGCGATTCGTTTGGCCACTGCCCGCAGATGATGACGTCACTCCCTGGACAGGTCATGTCGAGGACAGAGACACCAATGAAGGCATTTCTAAGATTATCGTCTGAAAATAATTAGCTGATCAAGTTGTACACAGTACCCCAATTCTAAAGTTCATTTCTACGGGAAGTGGCACAAGAAAATATTTCCCCCGCTACGAAGTAGTCGAAGGTATAGCGGTCAGCGTGTCCGTTCGCCCGACAGTTGGTTCGTTTCTGCGTCTGTCCGACTTTTTGTTCCACCCATTACTCTAATAGTTCAAATGTTACAAGACTGGATACACATAATCACTATGATGTTCACATCTGCCTCATTTGCAAAAAGTCACTCAAATAACGGTTCACTTTCTTTGCATAACGGTTTTTACAATAGTTGGGTATTTAGGTGTCAAAATCCCAGTTCCATTATAGTGGAAATTGAAAGTCAACAATGGTTGCTGTAATATGATTAGTGTCATTCTTTCAGGTGAATGATTACATTTTACTAACTGACTTTTTAACAAAAGTCGCTCGTTAAAGCAGTATGCACCTTCAAACTCACAAAATCACGAAAATGTTAATTTCAATAAACATGTCTTCACAGTCACTGCTTACGGTATTGGTTTATCTAAAGCGAGAAGAAGTGTTAAATAAACAGATTGAACTCAAATTATCTAAAATTTATTCACAGATCATAGAGTTGTCGCCTACTTGTAGGATTTTTCAATTATCGTTCAAATGGACTGGAAGTTTAATGTCTGTCTAGCATCTTATCATGCTATTTTTTGTGTGTGAATGTCAACATGGTATAAAAAATTATGTTTACAATAAATCAATCATAAAGTTTGAAGAATAGTTTATCTTCTAGGGCAATAGTTATGTTGGTTAAAAATCAGTACCATCAGATTTTCCCTCATATTTTCATGAATTTTACATATGGCGCATTTTTATTTCAATGAATGAGTCGCTAAATAATCATAATATAACTATATATATAGTTATCACCATTTCCATATGACCAACTCGTCCGAAAGGTCCATGTACTTCTAGAATGTCCATTGTATAGTGATTTACGAATCAAATACTTACCATGTTAGCATTACATCAACCCAAATCCATATACATTCATAACTCATTTCAATTCAAAATCGGCAAGCATCTTATTACTTTTAGGCGTGTTCAAAAGCTCCGGATTCTCCTTTTGTATTGTTGTATCTGTTCAAACACATATGCTGAAATTGCTATTTTTCAACATAATGCTTGGTATTTAAGGTTACATTTTATGAAATTATGTTAGTACAAGATGTTGTCGGCATATTGCACCTTCTTAGACCTGGAGTCCTAAGGTTAAGGAGAGACCAAAACCACGATTTTTAAAGGCGTGTTTTTCAGAAATATGGTCATGAAGAGAAAATGTTTAAAATATTACAAATTAAGTTTGATTGGCTTTTAAAGACGTTCCAGTTGTGTTCATCACTCGTTGGTTAAACTATCCTTACCTTGTTGTACCTACACTTTATTTTGCCCGCGAATGTAGTACCATGTTAACGACCTATCTAAGGGTGCGATGTGTTCTTAAAACTTGTAATATCCACATTGCATTAAATGATTCTACATGTCTGTTTTCACATTACAACTAAATTTAGTTTAAAACCGACGGCCTTAGCTGAAATTTGCGGGTGTTGAATAGCAATGAATCCCGGAAAGTTTACAAACGCAACTATTTATCGATATTGTAACATGACCGTTGGTTATCAGGCGTTTTGAAACGAACTCTCTTTTTGCGTACCTATCTCCGAGTGAAAAGGACTTTGCGACTGTTCCATTTTTGTAGGAGGTGTGGTCAGGTCAAAACAAATGTACATACTCGGCGTAATATGTACATTAGCATAAATTTACACATAAGCTCATACAGTTACACTCAACTATGTTCACTTCACAATATTGACGTATCCTTTTAGATGGCGATAAACATTTATCTACGACATCAACACAGTAAAATACCTACTAGGGAAAAAAATCTTAAACTTGCCCTAACCCATTGTGACAATGACGCTAGCATTGTGACGTCAATACGGTTGATCACTATGACGTCATGCCATGGCAACGGCATTCGGTAAACAGCCGGATGGAAGAAGGCGTCAAACTTTGACAAATCGTACTAGTTGAAAACATTTTAGTTACTTGAAACTAATTAATTTTGAGAGTTATTTGTGACCTATACTGCTATACACAAGTTAGAACATTACAATGCCACCTGTCAAATTTGAGTAAGGAGCATATTAAGAGAAAAAGAAAAATTAAATTTTGAGTCGGGCCGAATCTTGTGAACATGATGTATATGTTCGCGGTGATTCGCCCCAAGTAATTTGCGGGCATTCATTGTCATTCAACATAGGCAAATCAACCAATCAGAATCAAGGATACACCGAAATCATGTTACAATTTACAACGATATTGTTACATGACAATTACTTATATTAATAGTTTATGGTGTACTCTCGTCTTGTGTAATCTTTCTGAGTGGAGTGATTTTGATGTTGTTCCCTTTTAATTAGAGGTCAATATAATTCTGAATTATTAGCGCAATTTACAGTTGTTACACAATAATCAATGCATCAGCACTCAGTCATGCCTGTGACATTTTTCTATTTTCCCGTATCCATGACTGAGATAGACGATTACCTACAGAGTTGACAACATAGCGAAGTCCCTGAGAACAAATATCTTAAACTGGTTTACATCAGGTAGCATTTGTGGTCACTGAGAAAGAAAAAAATACTGACACGTATCTGTTTTGCATAAGGCGCGGACATCACGAGAATCAGAAACATAAACTCTCTAGTGGGACCGAAAATGTAACATTTTCCTGGATAATCTCATTTTGTTATTTCACAGACAATCAACAGAGTGTATTATCCCAAAGCAATCAATGGGAATACAAATTACCACCACATTACAATGTTTCTTAAATATTAAATCGTCCTGAAAACAGCATTTTCATGGAACAAGGGATGTCGGTCGACTAGGATGTCGTAACATATTCTTTACTTAAATGTTAATATTTGCGTCCCATCCTTCGTCCTTCAACAATTCACTCTCTTTATAAACATTTTATGTTATTATGTGAGCATATTTTTCCAGCGATCTGATTGGTCGATAAGCCATCACGTGTCCGTCGACAGAAAAGCATATTGACTCCAGCCCGAGTCCGACCAAAAGCAATATTGACTTGAGTGACGTCAAACGATTGTTGCATGACGTCAAACGATTGTTGCATGCCGTCATGCTATTGTAACCATGGCGTCATCTCACCGTAGTTCCAGCTATTCAAACAAATTACATTTTTGACTGTATTTCATTGTTTTCCTTTCGTTCCTGTGTCAAATACATAATAAAACAATTATGGACTGGTGATTCGGTCAATACCTGTTTTTATGGACCCGAGAAAACAATATTGACCGCGGACTTCGTCCTTGGTCAATATTGTTTTCTCGGGTCCATAAAAACAGGTATTGACCTCATCACCAGTCTATAATTGTATATTATCGATTTTACTTACTCCATATCCCATCCTCGTAGGTTGAGGTGAGCGTGATGCTGGAGACCATGTAGTTTCCCTGCAGATCTCCCTGCCAGTAGGGCTCACCAGCCACTCCAGTTCCAATCATGGTTGATACGTCTCCATCGTTGCCAAACTTAGATCCGTACTTTTCAAAATTACCATAGTAAGCATAGTTCTGTTTAGAAGGTTTGTTCAATAGGATATTTGGACCCTCAGGGGAGAAACAGTTGGGGCACACAACTATAAAATACAAATAAAGAAAAAATTTAGAATAAAAATGTGCATTATAAAAAGGTAATATAGACAAATTGAAATTAATATACCTTCAATATAAGTCGCAAAGAGTGCAGCAAGGAAGGACACAAAGACATCCATTCTTTTCAGTGAGTCAAACCCAAATGATAATGATGATGATGGATCTGAAAACCTGTTCTTCAACGGCTCACTAGTCAAGCGTTTTCCCATAATGAGACTTCATATTAAAACATCTTCTAAGATATGCATGGTTTCCAGTAAATTATATCAGTCTTTCTAATGAAGCATGGTGGTTTAAGATATTTTTTTATGTATACCCACTAACTTGGTTCGATTATTTAGAAAGTGCAAGACACTTTAGATTTAGATTTAGATTAGGTTATTGAATCCTAGTTTCTTTTATAGTAGTATGATCTATCACTGTACCAAATTTCATGCTTGTATTACAAATAGCACAATTTTCCCACATATTTGCTGGACTATTAATAATGTATTACCCTTAATGAGGACCACATTGGTGTGTCTGTCAACAGCTTTGATACACTCGGTTCTTTCCAATGCCTTATATCCAATTAAGACTAACTCGATAACTCTGCAACAATTTCTAGCTTAGGCTGATCAAGATCAAACAAAATCATTCATCCTGGAACCAACTTCTTATTTTTTTCTCATAAATCAATGATCGTCCATCTTTCTATACACGGTTCGACATATCATTACTGATGTTTACCTTAGGATCTTGCACACTTTTTGCTTTTTCTCCGATCTTGTATAATGGGAAATGTATACGTACAATCATAAAATGATATAGTCACACCTAAAACGGTGCTATCAAGAAATGATAAGTCACATCAGCTTTAATCAAACAAACCTATGACATGAAGTCAATATAATGGATATGTTGTAATTTTTTTCAAATTAATTCTTGTAATATTATTTTTTTTCAAATCTTATCTGTCGTTTTCGTAATAACTCACTAAACTGAGGAGGATTCATTTGATGGGGAATGGGGATGTACACAGCTGGTAATCAACACTTTTCAAACGTTGCTGTCATTTAAAACGTTGAGAATTTAAAATGTGAATTTTGTTTAAAAATATATGTTGTTTGTCACTACCGTTTTTCAGGCCAATTACTGTCAAGATTTGACATAGATTGGTCATCTACCTCTTCTCGTGATTATAACTATTCTTGATTATAAATATTCTTGATTATAAATATTCTTGATTATATATATTCTTGATTATAAATATTCTTGATTATAAATATTCTTGATTATAAATATTCTTGATTATAGATATTCTTGATTATAAATATTTTTGATTATAAATATTCTTGATTATAAATATTCTTGATTATAAATATTCTTGGTTATAAATATTCTTGGTTATAAATATTCTTGATTATATATATTCTTGATTATAAATATTCTTGATTATAAATATTCTTGATTATAAATATTCTTGATTATAGATATTCTTGATTATAAATATTCTTGATTATAAATATTCTTGATTATAAATATTCTTGATTATAAATATTCTTGGTTATAAATATTCTTGATTATATATATTCTTGATTATAAATATTCTTGATTATAAATATTCTTGATTATAAATATTCTTGATTATAGATATTCTTGATTATAAATATTCTTGATTATAAATATTCTTGATTCCAGACTCATCATTTGTTCAACTGGTTCCCCTTTTATGACAAATCAAATGAAAGGATTGCAAGCCACCGTTGATGACTTTTATCGATTGAAGTGTAATTATTTACATTTTCTAAAGGTATGTTTTATTTCCTCTTTCACATAATGTATATTGTTTCTCAGTGTCACAAATTAATAATATATTTATTTATCATGCATTCAGAAAATGTTCTTTACAATCCATACCACGGAGAGGATGCAGTTTATTGATAACCAATGTGTTTGTATTGTAAATGAACTTGTTTATCAGAGTTAATTTATTACAAACCAATTGGTGTTTATTTAAGATAAACCTTTGCATAGTTCATTAACTTTGGTTGATTAATGAGAAATTTTGAATTTAAGATGACAGTAACTGTACATGCAATGGTCCCCTGTCATCCAGCTGATACATTCAAACATCCTTTTTGTTCAAACTGTCCGTCCTTATGATATATTATGATCACATAACAATCCTTTTGATATGTTTAAAGACAGTTACATTTCACGGATAGTATATGTTTTGTAATCAATCTACATGTAGCGTTAAGACAGTTAAGGATAATATATACGTGTTAACGTCATAATATGCTTTCTTCACGATTATTAAAATAGTTGTATTTCCCGAGCGAGAGCGAGGGACGTATAGATATTTATGCAAGAGTGTAGTAAACAAAGTATGACATGGACACCAACACATAATTTAATAGCGAAGTCGTGATATTGAGGAAAAAACACCAGCGACTTCAATAATAGTGGCTGATGACCCAACAATTCTGCTTTTAGAGGCTTACATGCTGGTCTCTCGCGCTAAATGTCCAGGTTCGAATCTGGTGGAGACACAAACAATTAATAACATTGGTCTCAAACTGTGTTGTGTCTCTTGGCAAGGCACTTCATCCACATTGCACTTGGTCCGTCCAGCCTCAAAGAAGTACGGACCTATATGGTCGCGGAAAGCACTTAGTAGCAGCATCCTAATTACAATTCGTGAAATGTTAAAATATGTGATGAATAGAGCCCTGAGCACACATACTAGTGGAATAATGGGCCATATCAAAATTCATATAATTATTAGTATTATAAACGAAACATGATGTCACTTTACCATGACATAGTGATATTTTGCCCTCGCATTGTGAATTATTTTACCCTCGATATAATTACTATCATAACCTTCCATAACCAAGGACTCAATGTTTCGATTATCTACTCTGCATCAATGCAATATAACGCTATAACGTAGATACCAGATCGAACTGGACCGTCTGAGACATAAACCGATGTTTCAGATGATTGGGAACGTACTACATGGACATTCTACTTTGATGAGAAGCTAATTTAAGAAAGCTCTGTATTGTTTATAAATAACTGACGTTTTCGCGGGAAGTAGAATCGTTAAGACTCATTTGTCTGTTGTTATACTGGTTTTGTCTTAAGGGGCGTTCTCACAATGCGATTATTTAATAACGGTTTATATTACTTGACTCAATGAAATGAGCGTAAACATTTTTTAGTGACCCTCAACATGTAAAAGTTCAATATTTTAAACTGAATCTAGGTTGTTCAGATTCGAAAATTTAGTTTTGTTCGTATATCAGCATAATTAATGAAAATCGTATGCCGAGTCGTTACTACAAATCGCATTGTGAGAATGGTCCTAATTTCTAACTGCAACCTCTGTTTCATTTGGCTGAGGAGAATTGTCATCAATATTATAACGGATGAACCCCCAGCCTTTCTTTTCTATATGATTCTCAGTTTTTATTATATCAAATATCATTTCATTTATCTAAAATCGCTCGGTGTTGCTGAGTAATCATGTGCAGAAAAATGAGTATCTGAAACATTGACGAAAACAACGAAGATAATACGTATTAAACGTTTATTTCTAAATTATTTATGCAACTAACTATGCATTGTAATGGTTCAATTTGAACTGAACTCGTCACAAAAAAAGAGATACTAATGGTATCATAACTGACAGATGACACTTTACTATATACTGACAAATAAAACTTTAACAATAACTACATTATCAAAAACAACAATGTTGCAGTTCCTCTAAATTTCACAGTCATATTTGACAGAAATGCATCACAATTGGAAGGGTGTAACAGATGTGACTGATGTCAGCCAAAATGAATTTGTGACTGAGTGAAGTCCCGGCTGCGACTTCGATTTCCCGATGACTTCAAGACATCTATGCAAATTGAGATCACCAGTTCTATATCAAATCTTTGGAACTGCCGATCTAAATTTATTTAGATTAAGTTCAAGCAGGCATCAAGGGAATTGAGGCAACCTTTTTTTATAACGTTTACATTGTGATTCTTAAAAATAAAAGATATATGTATTACACGATTAGACAATGTACATTCAACATATATTCTATTGGCAGATTAACTCAAATAACCGGTTTGTAAGTGTTAAACATACTCTACACTGACATCAGTATGGAACACCAACGATTAACAACATATAGCAAATTGTCTAGACGTCAATAAAAACAAACGCAGATAACAGTTCAACCAAGCACAGGTATCATTTCGGTTAATTATCTACGAGGACATATCGTCATATCAGGGTTAATACTTTTCATATTACTTTGTCATGGTGACGTGACGTCATTCATAATGTTATGACGTCATGTTTCGTTTACGTTCTATGCTAAAAGTAGACACAGCATATGTTCGTATTTGTCAAAACTTTGGTAATAAATAGAGCAGTATGTGAGTGTCCATGTCGCGCATCGTGCTGTAATTCATATAATAAGTGTAACCTTTGCTCATGCTGGGGAAATACCATTCGTGTCGCAAATATATTCATCTTAGTATATATTTATATCATAGAACGACAACGATCAACGTCGCCTTTGTAGGCGTAATTCTGTTGAGATGGTTTGTTCAATAGGATAGTTGGACCTTCAAAGTGGCAAGGAGAAATAACTGTAAAAAAATAAAAAAAAATAAAACAATTTAAAAATCCACTAGTGCATGTAAACACGGGTATATGGATTCATTTGGAAATGTACATACCTTCAATATAAGTTGCAAAAAGTGCTGCAAGGAACGAAACTAAGACATCCATTCTTCTCAGCGAGTCAATCACAAATAAGGTTGACGGATCTTAATGACGTTCGTTCCACGAGTCACTGGTCAGGCGTTATGCCTACAGATTTCACACTTAAACGTCTACTCAGACATGCATGATTTCCTATTATCATTTTAAATAACATTTCAAATCACCATGGCTTCTCTCTATTGTGGCTATTATCTTAATACAAATTTAGAGGTTTGTATTCATACACACTAAATTTGATTTTGAAAGCAGTAATAAACGTTAAGAACTTTAAGTAATAGTTATACATAAAGTACACGACATGAACATGTTATTGTAACATGATTTCGTAGGATCCTTGATTCTGATTGGTTGATTTGCCTATGTTGAATGACAATGAATACCCGCAAATTACTTGGGGCGAATCACCGCGAACATATACATCATGTTCACAAGATCCAGCCCGACTCAAAATTTTATTTTTCTATTAATATGTGCCCCTTACTCAAATTTGACAGGTGGCATTGTCATTTTCTAACTTGTGTATAGCAGTATAGGTAACAAATAACTCTCAAAATTAATTAGTTTCAAGTTAACTAACGGTCATGTTACAATATCGATAAATAGTACTAGTTTCGTTTGAATCCCGGAAATTTTACAAATGCAACTATTTATCTTATAATTATAACAGGTTTACTTTAGTGTTATGATGATGAGAGTTATTGAAATAATTCCTTCTTTAAAGAGGCAGTAGCCCTTTTTTTCGCTCAAATATGAATTTGAAAAATAATGTCACCAATAGTAAAACACCCTTCTTTCTTCGGAAAATCAAGTTAAAAGATGAGTGTACATGGTCCGGGAAAGCCATGGAAAACGTTTTTGTAATTCGTAATAATAATGTGTGTTCACAAGGAAATGGCCGCCATGCCGTAATTTTATTAGATTGTTGAACTGTGAAAATAAAAATGAAGTGTTTAATGCTGCGAAGTGTATTTATCATATCTTAAAAGAAAGAAACAAAGTTGTGGATTTGATAAAAGACATATTTGTGTCACTTTCTTAACTCCAATTAGTGTCAAGTTGGGGAAAATATTGATTATCTACTTCTTTTGGTTACCATGGTGATGGTCCTAAACAGGATGGATAAACAGTTAATCAGAATTTCTTCAAACGTTGCTGACGTTGCAATTTTCATTGTGAATTTGGTTAAATAAGTTATAAATGTTATTCATCCAGGACACTCCCTTGGACAATTGGTGTCAAGATTGGACCGATATTAATTGTCTATTTCTTTTCCTATCTCCTTGGTATCAGAGTTTAACCATTAATTAGCAATTTTTCCTTTATGACAGTGTCAATGCCATTGATTTACAAGCCACTGTTGCAGAACTTAATCAATTTAAGTGTAACTAATCCTCAGTTTCTCAATATAAGTGTTTTTTCCACGGGACATATATGTATATTACATGTTCATTATTTCTTAGTTCCAAAATCTACGGTTTTTTTCCAAAAAAATTATTTTATATTTGTTTAGTTTCAAAACATATGTATAATCTCTTATCATATTGTTTAGTTCCTCATAAATTCAATACATCTGGCTATTGAAATACACAAAGCGAATGAAAAGCCTAAGGCTTGTAATCCTTTTTATATTATCAATTTACACTTCAACTGATCAACATTACAAACCGTTGTGCATTCAATTTCTTTGTTATATTGGTCAGTTATACATTACAATCTACGCGGCAAAATATAAAAATAAAGATAAACTCATCGGCAAAATAAACTTATCACCACCTTTTGTCGCTCATAAAAAGGCAATAAGACAAATATGTTATTTATTATTATCAATCTTATTACACGAATACTTGTCCAAACACCGTAGAACGTCATCCTTGGTTTATCAATAGTACATTTATTATAACGTTGAGCAAAAGCGACATGGGGATCAAAATAAACATTTACAATATAGCAAACGTTATTTACAAAAAGGACGCACAATCCTACAAATTGTCAAACATGTTCTCGATCAGTAGCGTGTGTGACCACTCTCTGCATCAATGCACGCTAGAACACGTCTCCACAGGGATGTCGTCAGTCACCGGATGACGTCATCAATAATTTTAACTTTCGTGTTCTTTTTTATACTGCATCATTGTTCTCATGGACGTCGGTATTTATGCAAACATTGCGCACGTGCAGAATGAGAAATCCCAACTATTATGTTTTTCGCCTTTAAATGATTGCAAGAAATTCATAAAACAAATAATGGAATAATGAGTGTTATTAACCCACAGAATGCGTTTTGGTGAATTTTTTCTGCATATTCGAAAAATTATAACTAGTTTATAACTTATAACTTTATTTTAACTTTATTATAACTTTATTTTAAAAGTGATAAGTTTCTTTTGCCGATGGTTTTTTTTTAACCAATGTGCGATACTACATACAACCGACACAGAGTTATACCATGTCTTCAGAAGCCAACACAACTAAGTTTGAAAGTTCATAACATTATCTGTTCATATTTCTGAGAAACATGTTTCAATAAATAATCGTTTTCGAATCTTCTTAAGTAGACGAGATAGGAGAGTTTTGTGAATTCTTGCAGTAAAGACGCGTCAACAAATTTAAATTCATGCAGGTTATTGATGAAGACCTGGTCTTATACTAACATCATTTCCATATTTCGTAAAATTTGTATCTAATATAGCAAACATTATGTCCAGAAAACCCCTTTGAAATAGCGATTTCAACACTTCAAGTGTGTTTGAACGGACATGATAATAAATATATCATGATCTGATGTATGAAATTGCGAAAACCCATTTATTACTTGCCCGTTGAAGATATCGGAGTTAAATCAATCTTGTGCTGCCGATTGTCGTGACGTCATACTGCCATAAATATGACGTCACAATATAAGCGCTGCGGTCGCAATGGACTTCGTCCCATTTATCGACGAGTTCGTGGAATTAAGGGACGTTTAAATCAGTGAGTAATAAATAAAATACTAAATTCGGTTCCGTTTTCGCTCTTTAAATACAAACCACTCACTCGTTTCATAAATATGTTATTAAACGGGACGTCATTTAGTATTCTCTATTAACTAAACATGTGCCTATCGACGCGGACGTTTCTTTTTGCGCGAGAGTAACATCATGTGTCCAGAAATCAACCAGACCTGGGAACTATATAATAAATAAATAATAATATTAAGTCAACTTGTAAAGCGACTTTTCCACACATGAGTATGCTCATTGCGCGTGAGGATGGAAGTTTTTAGGCTGAAGGATAGGCAAGACAGAACAGATGCGACTTTAGTGAAGTCTTAAAAGATGGCGGGCATGGCATGTTTTAAGTTCCAAGGGCAGTTTGTTCACCATAGCGTGTCATCTTGACACTAGGCACGGTCAACAGATGACTATCCTGAGATATAAGTGTCTTTCTAGGAATGTATGGTTTTATGAGTGCAAAGAGGTATTCGGGGGCACTGTTATTGACACACTGAAAGGTCAAACAGAGCAGTTTGTAGGTTATCCTGTATTGCACTGGAAGCCAGTGTAGACTCTTCAGGGGTGATATGATCATGCTTTAGTAGTGGATAAGTCTATCAGATTTATTAGTTATAATAGGCATTCAGAAAGTTAACCTTACCCTCATTTAAGCGTGTCATAGTCAAGAGTGTATAATCATCACAGGAACTCGATATCGTAACTAAAACATTTGGGAATGTCAAAATGTTTTAGCGTAACTTTTGACCTAATGTTGAATGGACCCTTAGATCGGCAAAATGGTTGCCCTTGCTCCTTTACTCTTTGTTCTATAGGGGATAGGTTTGTTTTACCAATGTTTTACCTACGTTTTACTTACGATATCGATTCCTGTGGTATTCATCTAGATTTGGAATCTGATAAGAAAAGTTAGTTATAGACTGCTTAATACCTTCTACTAGACGACACACGAAGGTAGCCTTTTCGAGGCTTGTGTCCCTGACGAAGATTGACACTGGTTCAGAAATATAACAAAAATCTAAACTATGTATTACATGTCATGTTCCAAAGATATACCGATTGTGAACTATAGCTATCCATGAGTTGAAACAAATTGATATTATATTTATATTATTCAATAGACAATATTCATACATGACCACTTTTGGGACCTACCTCAATTGAAAAACAACCGTCGAGAAAAAGGTTGCTGACAACTAACTTACGGTTAACATGGACAGAGTCTAACCCCTGTGGTAACAATGTGTCAATGAATTAAATTAAAGTCTAATAATGTACACTATGTCGACATAATCTTGATTTAACTTAAAGATAATAGAATCTCTCTGGGGTTTTTTCTATGTTAATTCGTTTATTCATATAGACAATGCTCTCAAGTAAACAAAACACAAAGATTATTTCGAAGCGTCAACTACTTTCCAAGATATGGCCATTCAAAGTGAGTAAACTTGCTAATTAGTCTGCCGGGCCGCCGTTAGCTTTCGTTAGCGATGTGTCGTCATACACAGGAGTTGCTTAATGAAAACCTTAGGCGATTTGTCGGTTTTCGTCGATAATTCGTTTAAAACATAATAAGAACGTTTCGACATTACAAGTTTCCGATAGAATGGGTATATGTGCGTCCGTAAAGAGTAATTTCGGAGTTTTTGGAGTAGTTTTCGATATTCAATCGCTGATTTTAGATTTGTTCTTTTCCCAATCGGGTGGAGTGTTAGGTTATCTTATAGGCTACACTATCTTTTGAAAAGAATAACTGACAATTCAAAAATATAAAGACCATGTATTTATTTAAATTATAAACGTCATTATGAGTTATTGTTTTTGTTGGAGCTTGATATTGTATTTGAAGAGGCGTATCGTTTCAAATCTACTGCATCATTATTTGGTGACTTAGTATTGCTAATAGAATAGTTGCATTATAACTAAGAAAATCATATCATTTTCATCATTGTTACTGGTTTACACTTTTTAGATACAAATATCTTTAAATCTATAGTCGTGTACATTTACAATTACTTAAGCCCTGTTTATACGGCGAGCGTTTGCATATAAGTAAAGTATTACACATATGCAAATTTGCTCATATGAGCAAACTTCGCCGTATGGACGCATTTGCACATATGTATATTTTACTACCGTAAGCAAATTGTTCACTAGCGTAAGCAAATTTGCACCTAGTCAGGGGCAGGTGCAAATTTTTACAACCGTGAGTAAATATGGTATTTTCACTTTTCTAGTAAAAGTTCGTCGTATACACTGTCAGACATAGTGACTTCAGGGTTGAGGTTGAGGTTGAGAAAATATATATGGGAACTTTAGAAACTCTTAATATTGTTTTTCAAATTCTCTCTATATAGTATAATCTCCTTCTTGCACGCGATGACCTTCGACATCCATCTGGCTATCCGATTTTCATTATATAATTAGGGGACATAGTCAAAACAATGTTGACAGATTTAATTAATGTCATTTATTTAGTTTACATCTAATAAATATTAATTGGCATGTTTTAGGAATTTCTCTATTCATATGTTAAAATAGGTGGAAGCCCATTTGCATAGGCAGACATTAAACACATATGAACGCAAAGCAAATTTACTTTTACTCACATGTATATATTACTACCATAAGCAATATTGCATATGTGCAAAGTTCGCCGTATAAACAGGGCTTAAGATTCGTTGTAATACCACTGACCTAACATAAACATTCATTAGATTATAGTATTGCATGAGCTTTAATAAAAAAAACATCAGACTTTCTCATTTTCCAAGCATGATATAAAACAGGCCTTGCATTTTATATTGCATGTATTGTTTGGTGGTCAATTCATGTGTTTTTGGGAATAAAAAATTGTTTAAATGACATCGGATAAAAATATCGAAAATGTATCTTTCCCATTTTCAAATGAAAGAATTGGAACTATAGAACTTTGATCAACTCACCATGGCCTTGTGTTGTTTGGTTTGCAATTTAAAAAATATTACTCAGGCTATAGTTCAGTCATGTAGAGTTCCCCTCTTATTTAATATTTATCTTAGTAAGAGTGTCAATAACGTAACTACATCACTTATTACATATCGTTACATTGATAAACAAAAGTATGGAAAATATATTTAAAATATATGTTATTTCGCAAATGGACGAATGTGAAAATGAAAATTATTCAACATACCCATGAGTCAATGAATGAGGCGTTTTAACACCGTTATAATTTGTATGAAATGTGTAATAGATCTCTGTGATGTTTAACATCTTCATCATCTGACATGCTCGCCGCCGCCATATTGGGCAATTGTTCCAAAACACATTGCACAATTACGGGTCCAGCAATGGTCACATCCAGTATTAAACAGCGTTGACATCTTCTGCCATTTGTAGTACGTTTTACGGGGTGTGTATATATGTAATTTTGTTGTATAAGTACAAAGGTAAATATGTTATTAAGGCAGTTATGTAAGGCTAATTCTAGTGGATTCTGACATTAGACGCCAAGCGACTCCTGTGTATTACGTCACAAGGCCTAGCACGCGGCATTCGCTCTCGCCTAAAGTTTTACGAGGCGTAATTGAGCGGCGTTCTAAAAAGGCGTTATAAAAGGTGTTTATTGGTTGAATTGACATATATCAAGTGGAATATATTAATCCTCGTCATCTTTGAATGTGCTTGAATAAAAACCGAAAAGTGATATGGTCGAGGTTTGTGGGTCTTTAATTACTTAATTTCGACATTTCATCATTTAAAAATTTAAAACCAAACATTTTGTTCAAAATATCATTTTAAATTTCAGCAGCCCATGTGTGGTTAAACACATAAATGTTTAAAGTATTATTTTCTAATTTTAACTTCTTCTTAACATAACATATAGTATATTGAAATTTGATGTTATCTGGTTACAGCTTCTACATTCCTCTCAAAGAAGTTATAATTTCTTTTGCCGCGTAGTTTTTTTTCTGAATCTGACCAATGGAATATACCCAAAAAAAGAGACTTAATTTCATCAATATTTTGCAAAATATATTTCTAAGTTAGTCTTGATGGTAAATGTAATGGAAAATCAAAGATTCGAGAAATCGATCCTACCTTCAGCGGACCAAGACATGGGCGGCCAAATTAGTCCTGTATCAATAGAGGACCCAAAACAAATACAAACATTGAAAGGAATCACCATGAATATCTTATGGTTAGAAATCTGATACAAATAACAGTTTGCAACTTAATTTTGGAGATCGATGTGATGGAGGGTTCAAAGAGTAGAAACATCGATCCTGTCTTTCAGGGCATGAAGAAAGTCTTCACGAGGACGACCAAATTAGTGTCATAACAAAACAAAACTGAATGCAATGGTATATTTGAAAAGAAACAAGCATGAATATTTGAAGATCAGAAAGAAGTGTTAAATCAGGATTCACTGATGCTTTACTCTTTAATCAACCTCATGTACTCATGTACAGTGGAACCATAAGCAATTAACGTGTTCATCCTAACATTCATGTATTAAAGGCACTGTAGCACGTTTTGTGTATTTTTATTTGTTCAAATTTGCCATTAATGATAAAAGTTTCTTCTTTATCTGAATCTATATCTATATCTATATATTTACTAATGAGGGTAAGCAGTCCTCAATAATTTGGAAATGGATCCACGTTGCTTACCGAATCATTACAATTCGTTTGAGAGGGCTATTTATTGATTGAGGAGGATTGTTTTGCACATTGTGGTAACATTTATTTTTCATTTTGTGAGATCTCTTTATTTCCTGAATCAGGATAGTGATCAACTGTAGACATCTTACTGTAGGCGAGATTCACGTGCATTTTGCGCATTTGTGCGCATGTCCGAGGTTCAGGGTGTATCGAATGCCAGTTAGGTGTAAATTCATCTTTATAGAGATGTGAAAGTTATTGTATATGTGTATTTGTAATTGAGATGTAATAAATAAATAATATATTCATGGAGGTTGCATCCATTTAGATTGTTCAATTTGTTTTACATGACTGTGTTTTACATTGTAACCTTTTCATATAATGAAATGTAATTGAAATATTCTTACGAAGTGCTATTGGAACGTGTTTTCATTCCGGCCTAACGTTTACTGGGATATAAACAAGTGTAACTAGGTGAACAACCTGGGTTTGGTGTTTTAACAATTAAGGGATTTGGTTTAAACATATTTTATTTAATAGAAATGGATTGGCAAACAAGCCTAAATGGCTTATATTAATGCCGCTCCAGAATACATAATACATAGGTTCACATTAAAACAGAATGTTGTACACAAAAACATTCACATTAATATTTTAATGTTATTAATTAAGTATTTCCGTATTTGCCCAGTTACAGGTCCGAGGTCCGTTGGCACGAAACGAAGACGAGGGCCAGTACACTTGACCGAGGACCTGTTACTCGGCGAATAAATTTGTATTAATTAACCTCTTTCCATTCTATTTGAACAGCACTAAACATCTCATTTATGTTGAAATAATAATCATAAACAAACTTGGTGAACAGATCTCATCTGTCAAAGTTGTGAAACGACAGCTTCGGGCTTTCAACAAATGTGCAATTGCGCATGCTCATGCTCATATTGGCCCGGTTGTTCGGTATTGTCCCAGTTTCCCCGATTGGCCCAGTTGTCGAATCATATGGTCTAGGCCGTAGATACTGTATACGTGCCATAACATTGATAGTTAATTAATAAAGTATTATATAATCTAAATTTGTTTGTTTGTTTCGTGGTCAGCTGGACAAAAAAGTCAAGCATGGAGCATAATATTGATCAAATCGTTTTGATGAAATAATGAATTAATGTACTCTAAAATATTCATATTCGACTCGTGTGATATTGAGTTCTTGGTACATTCCATTAAGGGATCTGAAGGATTTGACACAAAAAGTTATCATTGTTGACAAGTATCTTGGCATACGTGCAGTTTTATACACCGATGAAAAGTTTTTGTTAGGCAAAATATTGATGTTGTTTTTCATAGTTTCATCGTAACTGATGTTCAAATTACTTAATAATTGTGGGCAATTTACAATCCATCGTTCCTTTACATATATGAAAAATAACTTCTTATAACGTGTGCTATTATGGAATGTGCGATAAATTATATTGGACCAAGGATATTGGAAGTTTTATTATTGATATTTCGTCCATTAATAAATGGATGAGTAGTTCACTCCAATGGATATAATGAACATTATGTATTATACATGTTATCTAGAAAACATATGTATACTAGTACCATCTTTTACAATTGAATACGCACTCAGATTGTTTGAAAATAAAATAGTTTTCCAATGTTATTCTTTAGAATGATTCCTCAATTGTTAATCCCAACAGATTTCTCAAGAATCCAAGAAATTTTATCATTCTAAAACAGAATATTTTTAACTGTCCGTTGTAATGTTATGTTCAACAATCATTCATATATTCAATCATTGTGCCATATTTAAAACTACTCTGAAGGTGTAGGTATCGTTACATCAGTCAGAACCTTCGAGCGGCCTTTTTAATGTGAACACATCATTCACAATCATTCATATATTTAAAAGTCAAATTATGTATTTGTGTAACAGGCCACAGAAATGTGACTTCGATTTATAATTACTGAACGATGAATGTGGAACAACAGAAAAATATAACTCATGTCCTGTCAACTGTTGTTTTATCAATCAGGTTCACACCCTCAATTTTCAGAAAATTCAATTTCCAATAGGCTTATTTTCAAAATACAATAAAACGTTAATTATCTGAATAAGACTATAGCTAAGTGTAGTAGGCATATTAGTATATCTACTATGAAGTCACAGCTTGGTTAAAGTAAAGGACGGAAAATGTATATATCATAGAACATTCACTTCTTAGCTGCTAATATGTTTAGTTTTGTAAACTTACTTAATCCAGTGAGTATTTGTCATGTTTGCATTCCTCAGACTTTTTAATCCCCATTGTTCTGTATTTTAATCTTCTTGACTCATCCTCACATTGAACTGACTGTATAAACGTGTTCCAATGTATATTGCGACACGGCCCCAGTATCAAAATTGTTGAATTTGCCAAAACGTTTCGTGTCGTTATTTTTTATTCTAAATGAGTTGCATGTCCACCACAGGGAATCAAAATTTCTATTTTCTTAAGATGGACTAGTTTGCGTTGGGTTGCGTTGGGTTTGGAAATGTGAGCACATCAAAAGTGTATACTTTTATACTTTAGTTGAGTTTTCTTAGTTGTATGTACATGCTTTGGAATCAATATGAAACACAGATTTATTCTCGATTTATTGCGAATATATAATTGTGATACTTTTATAAAAACGTTTAGTTTTTTAAAGGTATTTAAATGATGGATACACAAATTTATATTAGATATGATGTGAACAGATGTGAAATAAGTAAGTATACAAATGATATGTTGATGAAAGCAGATGAATGCAGTTGTTTCACTACTAAGAGTAATGGAGTTAATGTATTATTGTCTGAATAGACAAAGTGGTATGTTAATGCGACTTATTTATACATACACATACATATATAGCCGTATGGAGATGGTTGTCGCTACCACGCTATCACTCTGTCTTCTTATTATCTTTCAAAGTGAAGGTCCGTATTTCATATTTTGCTTTTTATGTTGTTCGCAACTTTCTGATATTTCAATTTAATCTGACAAAATGTGTCGATATCTGTTTCTATTTGTTTTGTTGTTTTCTGTTTGGATATTTAATTGTTCATCTTATTTTGGATGAAAGATCCTACTGTCAAGAACATGCAATAACTTCCTGCATAGGGATTACAAACTATTTCACGTTTAAAAAGATTGTTATGTCCAATTTCTCATTGTTCCTACAATATTGTCGGTTGAAAAATCAAATTAAAATATGTTACTTCCTTTGTAGAGCACTTTCTAAGTTGGAAAAAGCATGTTTGTTTTATATCTGGTGTATTTTGCTTCAGGTGTGGACATCTTGTTGAACAAGCCAAGTACACAGTTGAGTTCTTATTTAGGCGATACACAAAACTACGGCTCTATATTTGGTAACGACGGATATCCGGCCACCACAAGCATGACTAAGATACTAGACACGTCTTCATGGCAAGGAAATCTACAGGGATGCTACAAGGTCTTCAATATGACTCTCTTCTCACTCTCGAATGGATTCGGTAAGTGCCGTTATTGCTCTCATATATCATATATCAACTGGATTCCTGGATTCAAATGCAAACCTTATGTAGAAAACATTTAATTGAACTTCTCACCTTTAACCAGGTATTATCTTTCACACTATAGTTACAGTGTTTCTACTTCAAACCTTATACATGAGTTTGTTAGTTATCAAATACAACAATGTATTTTGAATAAAGGATTATGTAAGTGCAAGTATCATTTGCCATCCTAAACACACTCTAACACTAGACATCGCTTATGTGAACTGTCATAATTCTTTGACATCATCACCAAAGGACCTCACAAGGTTGGATATCGCCAATATCAAACCTAACAATACATAAACTACTGATCATCCATGGTGCAGTCCACGAAACTCGGCATGATGAACAAGATAGAAGTCAAATCATCGAAATATCTGCATAGAAACCTATTTAGAACTGTAATAATTAGTATTGGAAAGGACTTCGTCTGTTTATCATAGATATTTTACAGAGAAAACAAATTTTACGTTTTTTGTAACAAATTTGGAAGCTAAGTTTTCACTATCCTGCAATGCACTTCATACATTACAAAATACATGATCAAATCATTGAAAAGATTTTCATTTTAATTACTTAAGAAAAGTTCTCTTTTGATGAAAAAACATACTTATTGATTATTGAAGTAGAAAATACAACATTTTGTGTGTGTCAGAAACGGCTTTGTAACAGCAAAACAGTATAGTTTAAAGGTGCATCCATTGTGTTTCATAAAATTTTATATGGCTTTAATACGTTCCAACACACCATATGTGCTGTTTACAATACAAACAAATTCACTTAGCTTGCATTTTCATTCCCAATCGCCAAACATATCATAATTACGAGTTTCCAATTAATATTGAGTAACATCATTATGCCGAAAACCGAAAGTGCACGTCCTATTTACATGCACAGTAGTTATATGACCTATTGAACAGTATCAACCCAAATTTGTTATTTTGTCTGTTTTAAATAAGTCTCCAAAATTACGTTTGACTCAGTGGCGCGCGCCACACGCGGTGCATTGTCCGGTTTTCGATCAGAATTCGATACTTTTACCTTCATATCGTCAATATACTAAGTCGAGAATCATCAAAATGGTAGTTTTCGGTAACAGTTGGTACTTCTCGATAAAATAAGACCATTTATAACGTTTGGCATATTTGACCCCCAACAACACAATGGATGTACCTTTAACAACAGTGATATGTACTTAGTAGACTCTGAAAGTTTAAACAAGGGAATCATTGAATCATCACAATCGATAATGTGGTGACAATACATGCTTTATTCATGTGGAAACTCATTCTCTACAGAGAATATTATTTGATCTCAGGTCGGTATACAAAGCAAATGATGTTCGTCTTCCATACGATATGGATCGCACAACTTACAAATGTTATTTTATACAGCTGTATTTTGATATCTCCCTGTCTCAATTGTTAGATCATGGGATAACCCATATAATATTTTCTGTATATGTGTGATTTAATTTTTTTATTTTATAGTAAAAACATGTGTTTGAAAGTGAGCGTCATATACCATCGGTGTCATCGGTTGAAAATTTGCATGCTTTTTAGTTTTTCTCTTCTAATTATCATTTATGTTTTTTCCAATTAGAGTTTACCAGCAACGTTCTATTATTCAATCGTTCTCATGGTTTTCATTTCACATCTCCATTTGTGTTATTATCACTTTCAGAAACCCATTTAAGGAACGCACGTATCAGTGTATCGATATGGACTGTCCAGGAAGTGACGTCATCGCCTGTGGACAGTGTCCAAACCAGGTCCTGTCATCTACTTCTCGGGTATTTAGCTGCAGCCTGACTCAGTCCGTGAGGTATGTGAGGATCTGGAAAAAATATCGTGGTCATATTCCCGTGGCAGAGGAGGAGGCAACTGGAAAGAAAACAGGTTAGATTTTAAGAGCCATCGAGTATATTGAAAACAAACCAAACCGGAAAATGGCTAATAATGTATCTCATTGAAATGTATACACTTCATTTTTCGCAGATGTTTTCAAATCAAAATAAGCGGAGAAATCTCACTAATTAGTAAAGGTTTTTTTCCAGTCTAAAAATAGATGAAGTCTAACATTTTCAAGCGCAAAGCATTATGGTCTACTCGCACACTGTAAAGAAACAAACAAAAGAAAATCACGAAATTGTTATATACAGTTATTGGCGTTGTTTTATTTACCATTACATTCAATTATATACAGAAATTGAAATAAATGTTTTACCCAACAAGGTAAATGAGAATATATACATTCGTTTGAAGTTTAAGGTTTAATCTGATATAAGCCGATCCTTTTTATCCCCTCGTAAAATAACGTTATTATGAACATAATATGCTTTTCTTTGGAAGCTGAGTGGCCCTGAATTCATGTTCATTTTGATCTAATTTTATCCAAAAAGTGTGAATTCAATTTAATTGTAACACGTGTTTGCTACTAGCATCTAAATTTTCCCTGCCGCTAAAGGTTAATCAAGTAGGACACAATCATGTATATAGTTTTTAATAGCGTGGTGGAAAGCTGGTTCTTCATATATTACATTACAGTAAGTAAAAACAGTAATGAAATGTGGGCCGTCACAAAAATGAGATATCTCAGAAACAGAAGTGTGAAAAGTTTTGTCTGTGTTTATACCACCAGTGTAGAGTGTAATCACATTTAAAGTCATTGGGTGCAAACGTTCAGGAGATATTGGGTTTGAAAGTGGTCAAAGTGATGTTGCACATATGGTTATGGTCACCAAACTTGACTGCTGTCTGCGAATCGGCACCAAATTTGAAGACATTGAATACAACGGATTACAATAAATTGAAATATCTTTGTTCGACTGCGATCTGTATTCATCACGTGACAATTGCCATGAGGTTACAACTTCTATGATTGCTGCCATTCCAAAAATATTTCCATTCTTCAAACCATGAAAATTACCATTTAATTATCTTACACCGTTTGATCAATCATTATCACGCTGTTGATAAATATTTCACTTGTGCTGTTATACAGTTACATCTCAGCTTTTTCTAGGACTGCGATCTGTATTCATCACGTGACAATTGTCATCAGGTTACCATTTCTATGATTTCCGTCATAACAGCATTCCAAATATATTCCCATTCTTCAAACCATGAAAATTACCATTTAATTACTCTGTATCTTACAACGTTTGAACACTCATTATCACGCTGTTGATAACTAGTTCACTCGTGCTGTTATACAGTTATATCTCTGCTTTATTTCCAGGGCTGCGACAACCATGTGGCTTGATAGTCTTGTGTTTTTAAGACTGAATCCCTCTAAACCGAGTCTGAATATAAACTAAACTATTTTCGTTTCGTTGTTATGTGACGTAAGACACTAACCAACCCCGACCTTTACACAAATGTACAGTTATATCAAGTCATGACCACGAATACAATAAAGATACACTTTAAAGGTACTTTAAGAGATTCATAAGAATGTATTTAGCTGCGATACATGTTAAAATATCAACAGTTCTGATTTACGTCCAAATCATATCACTCAACTTGCTTATCCACTTATGCCAACTATTTGACAGTAACTTGCTTTCTATTTAAATGGTGCAACGGCTTAATACATAATGAACAACCGAATTCATGCACCCTATTTATAAGGATGTCATTTATATGATCAATTGAACAATTCTTACTAATATCTGTATCTGCTAGATGTAAGTTTTCAATATTATGTTTGACCAAATGATCCGTGCCACGGTTTTCGAATCCATGACTAGAAATCTTAATAATGTCACTACACTGAATATATTGGCAATCACCTTTGGTAACCTGTGACATATGTGACTATAAAACACAGACTGAGACTTTAGAATATCATTTGAATGCTTTGGTTGAGGTTATTGTATATGCAGTAGTAGTAATCAAATCGGTATTCATTTTGATGACTTCCATAGATTGAAATATGGCACAAATACTCACATAGGATGTAGAATTAAACATTATCATTTTTTCTTTTTATTTGATTTTCTTTTTCTATTTACATTTAATTAATGTTGATAGCTGAGAATAGCATTTCACTTATTCCCATATGTAGGTCCACTATTTACATAATATGTATTCACAGTAGGGCGTTGTATAAAACTAATGACCAGGAGGGGAAACAGTAGTCCTTTATCAAAAAGTAACCATTTATGATAGGGTAATCTGAGAATTGTTTTGTCTGTGTTTACTGTCGTGATGAACAACAATATAACACCACCATTACATATCTGTTTTCTTTTCTTACAAAACAGTTTTTTGTTGTACTTCGTGTCTATGATCAAGTAAACACTACATAATGTACGCAAAGATATTTACTTATGTAAAAGATAATCAGTATGACATGGCCAATTTGGTTTCAATGCTATTTCTCATTGCATGCTACATGCAGCAACGTAACACAACAGTATCATTATAGTTAAGCTGTTGCGCCTGCTTTAATTTTTAATTAGTGTCATATATAAGTGTCTATTTGAACATGGTATAAACATAGAAATTTATGAAAGTGACAAAATGTCAAAGAAGATACCATATCGTTCCATTACTCGATTGTTAAAGGCAGCTGATGTGAAAAATGTTTTCAGTTGACACTTTGTAATAAGACAAAATAATAAGATGACAAGAACAAGATTAAATTTCTAATAAGCTTTCTCTTATCTAAGCTTCCTCTGAATAAAGTGTTATGTTTAATAGCTTTAGTAGCTCTATCATGACAAATGACAGGGTTTGGCATAAGGGTCTCTTGCATAAGTTATGGGCTAATGTAATACGGGGTCCTCTCATATCATGGTTTGAAAGTTACTTACATAACAGAAAACAATTCACAGTAATTAATGTTTACAAATCAAACGTTAAATCAATTGAAGCTGGGGTTCCCCAGGGATTAGTTTTAGGGTCTTTACTCTTTTTAGTTTATATTAATGACATTGTTGAAGATATTCAGTGTAATATTAAACTATTTGCTAATGATACATCTTTAAATGTAATAATAGATGACCCTGTTTTATCTTTCAATATGGGGAACGATGATTTAGAATTAATTGTCAGATGGGCCCTCAAATGGAAGGTTGACTTTAACCCTAAAAACAGAATCCATCACTTTTTCAAGAAAGAAAACAAACTACAATATAATGCCAGATCTTATAATGAATGATGTACCAGTTAAATCTGTTGATTCACATAAACATCTGTGACTGACCTTGCAAAGCGATGGCCACTGGGAAAACACATATAGATTATATTCTTTCTAAAGTTAGTTCTATGATCAATTGTCTGAGATGTCTTAAATATCGCCTACGGAGAAAAACATTGCAGACTTTATATAGCTCATTTATATTTGATTATTGTGATTTTATTTGGAAAAAGTGTATGCAAACTCAAGAGTTATTATTAGAGAAGCTTCATTTGGATGCCCTTCCATTCCAAAACTTACCGTGAAAGTGGTTTTACATCTCTAAACGAACGTCGCAAATATCATCAAATGCGTGTATTTCATAAAATGTTTTATAACAAAACTCCAAGATATGTATCAGATTTAATTCCATTAAACATATCCCATGTATCCATGTATGAATCAAGATCATCAAACATACTTCAAGTACCTCTTTGTCGTACTGAATCATACACAAAATCGTTTTTACCATCTTCTGTGTTGGAATGGAATATGCCTAATGATAATATAAGAAATGTTGACTCCGTTGCCTTATATCATGTAATGTGCATCATGTGTTCAGAAACAGTGGAATTAGACACAACCAAATTATTCATTGTAAATTAAGACTTGGCTGCAGCGACCTAAACGCACATAAATTTGATCGTTTTTTTACAAACTATGTCAAGTTGCCCTTGCGGTCATAATTACGAAGACACCATTTACTTTCTATTCATTTGACCAAATTATGCTCAGAGTGTTTCTTTTACGTCAATGGTTATGATGTTCAAACTGTTTTATTTGGAAATTATTCCTTTTCTGACGATATCAACAAACACATTGCAGAGTCTGTTCATAACTATTTTACCCTTACAAACCGTTTTTCCAGTTAATGCATACTTGTTTATCACAAAATCTGTTAAACTTCAATGATTGCATCTTGTCAGTGATGGTGAAGTAACATAAATTGTATAAATATATTTGTTTGTATGGGAGAGCTATTAAGATAGGTTGTTAGCTTGTGTACCAATCCCTTTCTTTTTAAAATAAATATTGTTTAAACCAAATGCTAATAATATGCTCCTAAGAATTAAATAGGATACCATGTTTTATATAATCCATTTAACTGCAATTGTAGGTTCTTGCTCGATTAGACCATATTGAATAAAACAAATGAAACTGTTTGATAAACTTACAGCGACATGTACTTACATTCTGGAGTTTGAAACCTGCTGAACTGAATTTTACCAGCCTATTGGGTCAATAAAACCAAAAGGAAATGTAAAATGTGTGACAGTGTATAATTGACAACACCAAAGAACGAGCGTTGCGACGAATATATTTCACATGAAACCCATGTTGCAATCTGTTCTACAGAGGTTAATCCCTTAAAAGATTCGCATACCTGTTGAAAACGGAAAACTAATTGGTTTTAGTAGAAGTTGAATGGGCAATTAGCGACGTTTTGAGCATTTTATAACAGTCAAATTGCTTCATGTGTGTGATGTGAACATATTGTTTACAAGACAAAATTCGCTTGCAGATGTAAAAAAATGTTTTATTGGAACAAAATTGCATACTTTCCTCGCAAGGTGATTCTGCGATAATAATGAAATAGCGCTTTTACAACAGAGCCAGGTTTAGATAGAAAAGCTGATGGGAGAACCTTATGTGGGAAGAGCATGTGTACATAATTCATTGTTGCTAATGCAGTTGGAGCCTGTTCATTGAATTTATATCCCTCAAATTAGTTTCCAAATAGTTTTTTTGCTGAACGTGCAGGGATTATGAATGTTGTTAAATTCTATGCATGAAAAGTGATCTAGGAATTAGTAAATGAGATCTCAAATCCGTGTCGGCTTTCACTGCTTTCAAGAGAAAGATTCCATTAAACCTTTGACTGAGTTTACTCTTGTTAAGTCGATCAAATATGAGTGAGACATCTTGCCATGCACAACATTTGAATTAGTTTCCTGTATATTTGTGAAACTTTCAATAAATAAATTGATAATTATGTTTTCAAACAAATGTGTGAAACGACGCAAGGATGTCTAAAACCACACAATCAAGATGAAATCAATTTACGGATTAACATGATCACAAGTTTATTATGTTTTCAAACGTTTGGATTTTAATCTGAAAATATCATTTTGCAACTCAAGAAAGTCATGACCAATAATATTTGTCCAAACTACTAATTGCAAAAATGTAATCACTGTTCAGTCAGAGTTTAGTTTTGGAAAATATTATGACATTGTATCGTGAATAGCAGAATACCATATGAACAATAAATACGCTCCATAACGGCATTCCTCATTCATACTTTCTAAAGTGTTAGTGATTGGGATTACATTACATATCATGATTTCTGTAAGTACGTACATAGACATGAAACAAATACAGTTGAAGATATACAGGCTTCCCATGTAAATGCAAAAATGAAAATTCTTGACATTTCTTTTTTAAGAAAATATCAAAGTATATAAGTAAACAAATCATGTTTGTTGTCTTTTGCAATTAACCTTGAATTAAAGACGATTATTTTTAATATAGGATATTGGACTTTCCTTAATTGTGTTATTTCAAAGTGAAAACAATTATTATTCATTGTGGAATCTTATCACTACATCAACTAACATAGATTGGTTGTTTGAAATAACATATTGATATTCATACTTCAACGACCTTTCTCAAAAAGAAGAACGAGTCATTTGTTGACATCACTTCAGTATTTATCCCATTATTTATGAAATATAAGAATATTAGTATTAATCTAAAGTGACTGTTACAAAATGAACCCTGGTCCCTGGTTGAGTCCAGTTTTCATCAAAGAATTCATTTGATTAAATTGAATTGATGGATAGGCCGAAATTATTATTTCGTTTTCTTTTCGTTAATTATGAAGACATAGCAGTGTGGTGTCACTCGTATGGGACGTGTAATTGCAGTTAAGCACATGAAAATGGATCCTCGTTGGAAACAAGTAATTATCATATATTTGGCGACATATATCTGTCAAATATAATATTATGAAAATACACAAGGTGAAATACTAAGGCATAGTACGTAAAACAAATCACCAATTAAGTTGAGTTCCGTAAGGACATGTCAGTATGGTGTCACCTGTAAACCGAACATACACCTCACTCTTCAGTTACAAATTCTGCCATCTTGGTTTTAAACTCAAGTTCGCAGATGCTTAACAAACTTTCTTATTATGAGTGATGTCTCATATATAATATATACATTGCTGACAATCTTAACCTTTGATGAAACTACAGTCATTATCATCTGATATATACCAGCTTTCCAAACTCTTTTAATTATTGTTTCTTCCATGAAGCTCTTTGTATATTATTTGGTTACTACATTGTTCATTGCAAATAAATGAGACATTTCACTGCATAAACTGGTACAAACAAAGTCATTGAAGATTTTATTCAAGCACTATCGGTCCTTAGACGTGAACTATCCACAGAACTTGGTTTTCCATCATCTCTACAACTTGACAAGTATTTTTGAAAGATATAGAAATACATGCTTGGATTTCAGTTTCGTATTGAGCTACAGTTTCTTAAACACGTTTACTTTCTAAGGAAGTCAATTTCATAGTCATGAAAAATTTAGTTCTCAAATTTCTGCCAAATTTGTAAAACGACCTGAACACACAAACAAATAGAAATTGAAATTGAATTGAAAACTAGTGATCTAAATGATTTGACAGTTCTGAAAAAGTAATTGTAGAATTCCTTGCAAAGTTTAGTCCATAACAACTCCTTCCTTTATAATAATTAGTTAGATTGTCTGATTTTGTGACGTATTTGGATTATTCGTTGGAAATCGGAAATGTAAAGTTTATTGTATCTTTCCATCCTTAATAGCTTAATTAATTGATAAATTTGGTGTTGCGTTGCAATTGATTGTGGATGTCCTTTGTCCTTTGATGCATATGTTAAGTGGTCTGGAAGTTTTTACCAATAAAGTTTGGCAAACACTCAAATCACATCAATCGATTCCTTAAAGAGCCTCAAGGATGAAATGTTTCAATTAAAACAAATTTGTGGAAACTACTCATAACGTCAATCGCCAGAGAAATCTTTTATCTTCAACAGAACTTGTGATGAATAATTTTCATATCACGACAATGTAATGCAATTTGGTTTCAAAGAGAAGTACTCCTTCGAGTAACGCACGTTAAGGGTATCTGACATCATATAAATATAATTTCCTTTATTGCATAAAACGTACTACACAGCAGCATGCGTTTCCGAAGCGTGAAGGCTCGTCTCTAGTGTGCTGCAGGTGCTTCTCTTGCAAGTAACTCTTGTCACACATCATTGAATGTGACGATTGCTGTATAAACAATGTTTCTAAATGTCCTGAGAATAAACAAGTTATTGCCTGTTTAATGTACTTTTTCTTGAGATAGACCGGCAAATTATGACAATGTTTTACTCTCACTCATTCAAGCATTTTACCTAGTTGATAAAACATTATTCCAATAAATGTGGCAAATAAATAATTAAATGAAATGATACATAAATAATCGGCAAAACTTATATATTTCAATTTCTTTCATTGCTCATAAACTTTCTTTCGTGTCTTTGTATACAGTGTGTGAGTTAGACCACAATGCTTTGCGCTTGAAAATAATAGAAAAAGTGTATATATTTCACGGAGATAGATTTTTGGCAACTTCCCTATATGTTCATCAACATCCTTGATGGCTCTGTAAGCAGCCAGCATGCATAGACACTTCTCCGAAGCAATACCTCCCAAAACAATCATCAGGGCAAATGATAGGAAGCATATTACACAACAACATCCTCAGGGCGTGGTCTACTGAACAAACATGTAGATAAAGATCCCATTCGAATATATATGTCAGCACTCGTCTTTGAATAAGCTTTCATTTAAGCAATATTGAAGAGTTGTCTTATCTATGTACGAAAAGACATTTTGTCAAACTTCCAAAGACCTACGCAATTCCACATTTCAAAAACAAAATTAAAGAGCAATGTATTTAAGGTGGCTTGAAATAATGTATTTCAAGCGTCATATATCATTGGTTTACTCTGAAAACTCCAGTTTTACGAAACATGTCTACATGTCTGTATGTAACAATGCTTTAAGATGAGAACATGAGATGACAAAGTTATATATATTTTATGTTTATTTGGGTCGACCGTTTCATAAAACTAAACGTCTTTGAAGGCTAAAGTAATCTATACTGGCCAATATGATACTAATGAGGATATTAATATAACGCATATATCAATGTTTTCTTGTATGTTTACTTTGGTCGAACAACAGTTGTCTCTTACAGCGTTTTAAGTAGTAGGTCATTGGTGAACAAAGACGCCCTTTGATCGAAGTCGATTGCCAAAGATCTCTCAAGTCTCTCAACTCAAGTCTCAGCCTTTAAGTCACAGACAATCCGCTATGAAGAGAGCCACGAGATCCATGTTCTGATCTGAAATAAATTTTGTTGTAAGATATCATATTGAGAGAAATTGACTTTGGTAAAATGATCCCACTTGTAAGCTCGAAATGGGGCATTAAGTTAACAGATGTTACAAATCAGTTATATTCAATGAAACAAAACAATTGATGTAACATTCACTTCTTCCCATATAGCATTGACAAAACTCCTATATCAACATCTGTATAGCAAAGCTCCTGCAAATTGTGCACCTAAATTTAAGATCAAGGACAAAGAAAAACAACTCCATTTATTTAATACTGACGACATTCCTTGTTTTAGGGTGAGTGACAGACTCACTTTTAAAGTAATGATGGTTTACATGCTTAGCCCGGGTGTGTCAACTATTCTTTCACAGTAGTCAAATTCACAAATAAAAGAAGGAAATGTATATGAATGAACAACATGTTGAATAATCTTAGATTAGCCTTTCGCAGTGTGTGTATAGTTTTATAGACATTCAGTTTTTCACAATATTTATGTTGCTTTGAAACATGCTGATTGAAGTTAAGATAACCCACATTCAAATCCAATTGCCAAATAAATGATAATTACTTGTTGCCAATGAATATTGAACAACAGCCTTATACATGCGCAGAAACCAGTCCAATTTACATGCTCTGTAATTAAATAGCATATAGAGCATAACCAACTCAAATACCCTGTCTGTCTGTCGTAGATAAATTTCCAAAATTACGTTTGACTTATTGACACGCGCCAGTCGAAATGCATTGTCTGGCTTTCTATAAAAAATCACTCCTCTGTATGGCCAATGAATCAAATAGCATCACAACGGTAGTTTCTGTTAACAGACATTACTTTTCTATAAAAGAGCACCATTTGAGATGTAACCCTACACACACTGATTGCAACTTTAAACATTGAAGGGACAAAGATATGTCTGTATCTTCACAACCAGGTACTGTGATTATCTATCCATTAAGACATATTTTGATTTAACAATGATAATATCAAGTTTTGTTGAAGTGGAAGTTGAAGTTTTGATCTTTTAAAAGTAAATTTGTTAGATAAGCAATAATGTGAGTAAGCTTTAAGTAGATGACTGTCTCTTTAGGTAGATGAATGTGTTATTTAAGTAGATGAATGTCTTTGTGTTACAATGTTTCATTAAACTTCATTGTAATGTCACACTTACAAGTGGGAAATTATGTCTGCAGGATATGATTCAGTGTGATTGAATTATATAATTTTTCAAAGTAAATATGAATGTCAATCCATTATAATTATAATTATAATTGTTAACATTATTCAAGTTTACTGTAATGTTACAACCGGATACTGATATGGGAATGATCCTATCAAATCAGAAACAGCAAAAATTGAATGATAGATATTGTCATGTTTTAATATGGTTTTTGTTGTTGAGACTTTGGACAAGTGATCGATAGTTAAATGTGAGAATCATTAGGTGTGTTACAAGACTGATTATGAACAGTTGTGAAAGGCTAATACAGTTCAGAATATGAATGTTAAAATGTAGCTTTGCAAATCATACTCCAAGTGGGCACTGTTCCTCGAAATGTCATTGATATTAATTTACACTTTGCAGTTGATAAATATACTCTCCCACTGTCAATGATACATGTAAATGAAAGTGAAAGTGATCAGGTGAGGTAAAGACGCATTTTGTATTCCGGTATACCTGTAATGCCCCTATTTCACTACGAGCCGAATTGTCACGAATGGCCAGGAATAGGTGATTGTATAAATTCATAAACATTCGGCAAAATTCGTGAACAGCAATTTCACTTGTACGAAAATTCGTAGATTTTCATGCTTAAACCCTACGAAAGAGATGAATTATTTACGAATTGTTTACGAATTATGTGCGAAATAATTGAGAAACAGTTGCGAAGTTAAAAATTCGTAGTTGATTCGTGAAGAAATTTTAACAAATCAAAATTTGTTCACGAATGCCACGAATTGTAGGAATGTTGCCGAATCATTTACGAATTGTCTACGAATGTTCACGAATGTGAAAATTTTCTCTTTCGTGATGATTCGCGACAATTCGGCTCGTAATGAAATAGGGGCATAACCGGCTTAAATAGTTGACGATATGAATGTCAAATGTATCTTAACAGAAACGTCAGCAAATGTAATCGGGAGTTATGAAATGATCACAATTATTTACAATGCTATAAACGCAGTTTGTCTGAGCTATCAAGCTTATACAAATACATTTCTAGTCTAGACTTTTGCTTACAAATTGAGGGATAAATGTCATCAGATTGATTTGTATCTTAATATGTTAAACTTAATGTCATATTTTATCATTTGTTCCATCTGTTGCTAAGCGATTACCAATTATATTATATTATGATCAAGTAAATACCGGGATTTAGCAGTGAAATAAACTGTCTATCTATCAGTGACAAGTGACACTATAGAATATCGTCACGTGCCAGTAACGGGAACTACTTCCACAATGATTGAGAATTACTTTGGTATGTAAAGTAAAAGTAAAGTTTACCCAATGCCACTCAACGGAATAAACCAGGTATTTTGAAGATTCCATTCAGTAATCATCTATATATCACAATACTGACTCAGACTCAGGCACTGTTTGAACATGTTTTTAGAATATAAAAGATGTTTTGCTTACTTATCATCAAGACCTGATGTGATCAACGTTCAGCAACAATTTGGTATTAGAGGGAATGATGTTTAAAAACTGATACATCAAGTCATTATAATTAGAGGAGATTATGTCGTTGGTATATTCGTATCACGAACGTATCCCTCTTAATGGTAAGCTGATAGGCGAGGAATTCAGATTAAGTAGTGGTAGAAGATTAATAAAAGAAGGGAAAGTATGAACAGGTTTCAATTAGGTCAAATGGAATCTCCATCAACTAATATATTCCAAACATATATAATTTCACTTTGATGTAGGTATTTGTGGACCACGTACGTTGTCAGAAGTACCACAAAGACCCTCGCAGCAAAGATAATCAATAACACATGTCAACAAACATCTACTGGGTCTTACACCAGGGTTTGTTGGCGCCGTGGTTGTGCTTGTGTAACTTAAGTGATACATCATTCCCAATTATAACCAATAGTTACTGGGGGCGTGTATCTTATATTTCTGAAACACAATAAATAGTACATGCCAGGAAACGTCTCCTGGGTCTTAGAGTTGGTATTGTAGACGCGAGGCTAGAACTATTTTACCATTGAAAATAATCTATCTGTATTCCTGTTTAGCAGTATCAATCAAAGTAAAATAATTTGTATTATTGAAGGTAGTGTTATCCCAAATGTAACCTTGTTATATTTATCAATCAAACACTGTTCAACAATTAGTTAAATAAAATATTAAACCCTAATTTTGTCAAACCAAAATAACAGAAGTAAGAAGGTACACCAATTTAATGGGAATTAAATGTCCGTATTTTCCTTTATCAGATGCAATTGGTACCATTTGAACTCTGTCTTCAGACACTGCGTTTGGAATAACAATCAAAACTAAATACCTCAACCTATAGTCACCATGAAATAAACGAATGACAATTTAAACTCAAATAGTTTATGAAGTGTTCTGTATTGATTTGGACACACTGATAGTTTGACATCACAGACGAGTTGATAGTCCTACTTGATTGATGACAAATGTAGCGGTTACTGATGATGAAGTCTTATATCAGCTATCACAGTCCTGTATGATGAATTGTCTGAATTGCTGATTGGTCTAAATGTCAACATATGTTGTAATGATCCCTGTACGAGCCTTGTCGTAGACAGCTACTTCATCAACACGGTCATAGATAATGATAGAGTATAAGGATTATCCAATAGGGCAAAGGGAATGTGAAGAGTTGTGATATACTAAAATTCTCTCAGATGCGTGCATCTTCAATGGTTTAAAATCTACATCGGCATTTCTCTCAAACATAGACACTTTGATGTTGCTTTCACTTGTTTTGTTATGTGTTATTAAATGTGTTACACTTCCAAATTAATTGCATATATCTTGCCACGTAGCTAGGTGGTGACCCAATCATTTGAATTTCAGCTATCGTTCTTTTCAATTAAAAATGTTTCCACATCCCAATATTCAAATATATTGAAAAGAATTTGAAACTTAAATTAAACATTTGACCATCAACACACAATTAAATGTTTCTTATTCTTACCGTTCATACATTACATTTTTGAGCTGGCGTTTTATCATATAAACTACATTTGCAATTCTGCAATTCTCTAAAAACTAATAGGGCGGAGAACATGCTTTTATATGATGCTGTAAGGCAAATTCAGTGTTTTCCGCCCTATTGCCAGAGTATATTTAGGGAGTCGAACCCTATTTATCATACTAAAATCCCCGCCAGGGAAAGGGATTTCCTTTGGGCACTATTATATAACAGAAGGGGGCTTGGAATTTTTGGGGGGCAGGATACTGATAATTCTTTTAATGTTCATATCATTAATTCGATTCACTCGTTACATTCTATTACCAATCGGGTATAAGAAGAAATGCATACTCAGTACATTTCCACTGTCTAAATCACTGAAAACTAAAAGGGCGATGAATGTGTTTTTTTTATGATGGCTGTAGGCAAATTCAGTGTTTCCGCCCTGTTACCAGAGGTTATAGGGAATCGAACCCTATTCATCATACTAAAATCCCCGCCAGGGAAAGGGATTTCCTTTGGGAACTATCATAAAGCAAAAAGGGGTTTGGATTGTTTTGGAGGGAAGGATACTGAAAATACTCATATTACTGATATCGGTGAGGTGAGGTGAGTTAGGGTTTAACGCCGCTTTCAAGAGTATTTCACTTATGTCAGCATCAAAATCATACTCACTAGTCGACCGGATAAAACAAGTTCAAAGACTATTTGGTAATGAATATCATATTTACAAGCAAACTATCACCATATGATTCATTACCGATGTTCAATAAGGCTCTCAAATAAGACTGATACAGAGGCATGGCCTGAATGAAGACCCACCCAGTGAGGTGAGGTGAGTATTTCACTTATATCGCGGCTGCTAGTTTTATGGCAGGGAGAAAGCCCGCAACGCCATGTGGCTATGTATTGCGGTGAAACCTGCGAGCATCGGCTGGAACTAGCGAACTAGTGGTACTACGTTGAAATTCAGTGTAGCATTGCACCCAAACCTTGCTGGGTGTAGATCTGGGCCGTGTTCAAGATAGGTTTCAAAGTAATCGCTCAATGAGCGATTACTTTGAAACCTATCTTGAACGCGATTGCTCAATGTAGCGCTACGTAGCAAGGCGAGCAAACTTCGAGGAATTTGCACTGTGTCGTTCAAGAGAGAAGAAGCGCTCATTGAGCGCTACATTGAGCGATCAATGAGCGCTACATTGAGCGATCAATGAGCGCTACGAAGCGCTTCATTTTGTTGAACCGCCTTCAATTCTCCATAGCAGAGAAAGTTGCAGAGACACTGTCGGGATTCCAACCCCGAACCTCTTGATCGAAATCGCTAACGTGATTCGGAATCAAGAAAACTAAGTTTTAGAATATGTAAGCAGGATCTTTCAATGGCTTTTATGGATAACATAAGAAAGCGAATGTGTGAAGACGTACAGCCATGCTTTACACAGCAATAACGGGTGTGTGAAACCACTGCATTATCTCTCCCCTCTTCGTGATATAACTTAATCCCAGCTTCACCAGTCCAAACATCGATTGCTTAGCATCCTTCCCAGCCATATGCATGATTAAAACCGGAATCATTATTGAGCGAGATCAGAATAAAAGCGGCAAAGCCCCAAACATTTATTGTGATAACGAGCAAATCGAGTTTTTTGGGGAACAGTTTATAAGTCTAAGATCCTACCCTATTTTCGGCAAGCCAATATGCAAGGGTCTTTTGACTGAACTGAATGAACCTCATGGTGCACTGGTGTCCCGCTCGGGCTATAATCGAGTTATGTTTGCTCAGATTACATCAGTCACCGTTGACAGGTGTTCACGGAAATTGGAAAAGTTTGAAATATTGCAGTTGAACATAATTGGTCTTCCGCCTCTGAAAATAAGCTTTTTAACGAATTTGTGCAGAATTTGAAATCTGTCAACGTTTCGCGGAGCAGAATAATACATAGCCAAATGCACTAAGTGACAGCAAATTAGTTATAAATCATTGACATGAGTAAGTAGTGTGATGAAAGTCGAGTGCGTTCCTGTCACAACTAAACGACCAATTAAAAGGAAACTATGGCAAAAAAATATGTTTCATCTGAAACGTACATCTACTTTAAATACGTATCCAGAAACTTGATGAAAAGAAAAATATTGGACCCTTATTTATTTGCATGTTTCTGATAAATTTGCCAATTCCGTTAAGGACAGATGGGACGATGAAACGAAATATTTTAGAATTCGCTTTTTTTCAAAATAGCAAGTTTATCATGTCTTTTGTCCAAAAATGTAAGAAAACTAAGGGGGTCACCGAATGATTTAAAGAGTTATCGGTATCCATAGTAACATCCCTATCAGCAAATTACCCTATTTTTGACCGATTTCACCTACTGAAATAAAGTGCGCGCATTAATGATTAAACTCAGAATCATTTCAGACACAATTTTATATAGATGGATAGATAGCAAGTTTTTATTTTTGATATAAACGACATTTTTATCATCGTTTTTCGCATATTCAACAGGATTTTCCAGTGACACACATATTTTAGATATTGCTAAAACTGTAAAATGATGAATAAACAAACGAATTCAGAAATAATAAAAGGGGGTCACCGAATGTTTTCATCACTTAAACGTCATTTTTTAAATTACCTACATACGCGTAAAAACCTGACGTCACGGCAGTTTTGATCAATTCAAGTGTAACTGTGACGGCCTATCGTGTATTTATTATTGAATATACTATCAATCTAAGAGTGCTTGATTTATATTCATTACTTACTGGAGATATGTTTGAAATTGAAATAACACACATAATAACATTTTTACCGCGAAATAGGTGACGGTAACGACATGCGGCATGTCGTAAAATGGCCGTTAGAAATACGTTGCGGTAAATTTAAGCGCTTTCCGTTAGTTTATTGATAAACTATTACCGTAAGTGAGTCCGATTTATTTGTCCCATCGAGAAACGGGAAGACGATGTAATGGATAGATTTGATCACGATATTTTCATTTCAGTGCTGAGTTCATATTTGATCTGTGAATCGTTTACTTGACAGCGTAGAATGAATACGTACTGACTGGGAGCAGTTTGATACAGATGTCGTGAGGTCATCAAACGCTCCTCTATCACCACTGCCTTTCCGAGCACATGCTTCCAAATGATTTGAACAAGATCGATAAAGAGGTGTGTTGAGGATATACACTTATACCATGATGGCTAATGTTGTTGGTGAAAGAACCTCGCAACACCAGTGTGGCTCTGTATGGTGGTGAAATCTCTCTGTATTTGCTGGTTCTAGCCAAGCGCCCTTGCTACTGATCAATAAAGGATATATTTTAGGAGTTATTCTAATTTCATATTATAGATTTCGTGAACACCTATTGTCAGTTATTCAAACACGCATTGCCTGTTGTTTTTGTTTTAAATTTTGGTTTATATTGCAGATATGTGTAATGTGTGCTTGTAGCGTTAGTTTTACCATTTAATAGTTAATGGTATCTGTTGTAACGTATCGTAATAGTATTAGCACTTAATGCTCCCTCCGTCATTCGGATGTAAATGACTGGTTCCTATGAAATGCATCATGGGAAGTGTTGTGTCACGGCGTTCCCGTTTTGTATGCCAGAAATACGGAATAAACCGCTCGCTCCTTTCAGGCTTGTGTCGTGTGATGTATGAAGGCCACGATACCACAGTATCTCTATAACACATTCATAGAATCCTAGATAGGGATTATAAAATGCACACATACTCAGCAACATTTCAAAAGTATAACGTGAAGACATCTAGGGATCTTAGTCCCAACAAAAAGAGGTTTTGAAGCCAACAATAAATCAAAACATACTTATTACCAGAACTTAGAATTGTTCTTTAATTACATATGTTTTTGTCCATATCTCTAGTTTTCTCGAACAATTTTTCACTGGGTTGAATATACTGTACTGTTGATTTATTGCCTTACATGTTTGAATGTGTATGAACATGAACAAAAATGAATAAAGTTATGAAAAAAAAAATCAAAACATTGTCGACAACATGAGAAAGCACCATTATATATGGTTCTTTAATATTTTCAGTACATCCACGACTACCTTTCTTCTCGATCTAGAAATACAAGCCAAAGGTGAGCGAACCTCACATAACTCCGCCTCAATTTGACTGCCTTCAAATAGAAACAATTCATTTGAAAACATATGTAGTTAAGCAGGTCAATGAATAACAATAATTTTCAATGAACATTATGGAACGATATCCCCTAAAAGACACAAACTCACCACATTGTTAAGAAGGTATTCTCCAGAAACAAAACAAAGTCTGAAACGTTTGTTTTTCTGGTCAAAATTATATTTTTTTAAAATTAATTTTAAATATATTTGAACTGTTGAGTTGTTACCCCCAAAATACCAAAACACCACCATTTACTTCCATACCCCATTTGAAGTTATATAGTTGTTAATTATGCTATCGAAATTATGTCTGATGCAGACAGATGCGACACAGACACGATAATTATGTTATATGCAATATTATTCTTTTAAGTATAGCTTATCGTTTCAAACATTGTATTGACTTCACAAACTATTTTAAGATAACTCGGTCAATGCGTTTTATCTTTGGGAAATGCAATCTGATGCAAACAGACACACGGAGTGCTATATACCCCTAACTACGTCATACAGGGGTATACTAAGACTGATGTGAGACTATTCAAACGTCATTAGAAATAATTATGATGTTTCATACAAACTAGGGCTAAGATCGTTTAGGTGTTACCAAACTAGTCTAAATCCAAATAGGACAATGATATGGAATTGACTTACTTTATGAATTATTTTGAGATAACTTGGCCAATGCCTTTCATGTTTGGGGAATATAAGCATCTACTTTTAAACTAAATTTAGAGCTTTTATCATTATATTATATGGAACTGATTTTCAGACACAGTATGTCTTTCTTCTATGTATAGCTAATCATTCATACACTGTATTGACTTACTCCATAAACTAGTTTGAGATAACTCGGCCAATGCGGTAATTAAATTAAAGCTAATAGATCCAATGCATAGTGTGTTTACTAGAAATAGCCTCGCATTAGAAAGCCTGATATACAAATCAAATATAAGACATCAATATATGCCAGACAACTATGTTAATCTTGAAATGTATCGTTATGTATCGTTATGTATTATATGATTACTTACTTTCGCTAGTCAAATATCAGTATATTAAATACATACTTACCCAAATGGTACGCTGCAGAAACAAAATATACCATATATATATACTAACAGAAAAAAAACAGCTATTTTTATTGAGATGAGGACCGACATGTTTAATAAAAAGGCCCTTTTCTGTTTAATAACTTTAAAAGACGATATATATTTAGCTATTCGAGTAATATTTGCAAGAATTGTTTTTCCACTTACTTAATGAGTATGATGTTTGTCAAAGCAATCTGCATGATTCTGACCACTATACGTCTTATGGTATGTTATCTATCTGTCTATTCCTGTAACATTGGCTAGTATTATTAGTTCACCTACAATGACTTACGTGCTGTTTACCACGTGCATCTGGATGGTTTAGTGAAATGTGATGAGATTGGAGTTAGGATAAAGTAACGAAATTAATCACTCAGGATCATCCTGCTTCCTTGGGGTATTTTAAAGGGGCTGTAGCACGTTTTCTGCAAAAAAAATTGTTTTCAAATTTCTTATTTATCATGATAGTTTGTGTCATTTAAATTTACTTTCGAGGGTAAAACAAATTACTACACAAATTATCTGTAGTAGTAATGACGGTGTTGCGTATAAAGACAAAATTGCATGGCGGTCATTTTATTGTGACCACATTTTATTATTTCGAATGACAAAAACCATTCTCATGGCTATATTGAACCATGTACACTTATTTTTATCTTGATTTTACATACAGAGAAGGGTCTTTTACTATTTGGGAAATTATTTTTCAAATAAATTTCATCAACTTATTTGACAATAACAAACGTGCTAGTGCCCCTTTAAATTCGTTTCTTTAACAGGTTTCAATACCCTGAGGGCGCAGGATGACTTAAGACATTCTAATAGTATGGTTATAAATATAAATTGAAAAAGTGGATATTTCTACTATGACAGGGGTGAACTATTAAATCAATAGGCTTAAACATGTATGCAATGTATCATTATTGTAAACAGACATGATTTTACACATGTATCTATATTTCGTTTGATGCAGCGGGAAGTTTGAAATATGTTGTTGAGGAGTGTTGGATAAACACATGAAAGATCAAAACCTCCTCCAATGAAGAGTTATCGACCAGGAAGAAGAGAGACGGCAAGTATTTGTCAAGCATATGTAGTGATGAAAATTAAGGTTACACCGGATGTTCCCGATCGTAAAGACAGGAAGATTCCTGGCCCTCAAAAATATTCTCAAGTTGAAGTGAAGATTCGAATAGGATTAACGTCCATCTGCATATTCGCTTGCAACACGATAACTGTGATGTGTGGAGGATAACGGTGAAGGTATCTGAGATCAACCTGCTGAAAATGCTGAACAAAAATAAATATGTTGGTTTGTATGACGACGTTAAAATAATCAACAGAAGTGATGATTCCCAATTTTAAGAAAACACTTTGAAGGAAAATAACTCTCGTCACTTATACAGATAATAAAGACAAAATACTAAACTGAACTGGAAGACATTAACGTAGGAAAAGTAATGTTCACCGTATTCATTTTCCTAGAAGAAACACACAATTAAAAGTCGGACATATACGAGAAGGCTATCTTTCAAAAGAATATGAAGCGTTTCGTAATTTCATATGAAGTCGTTGCATGTAAATGTTAAGTAATTATTTCTCAACTGTATTTAATTTCTCAAACAATAAAAGAGTTCTTATTCATTTTATCCAGTTATTAATTAAAGGTTTAATATTGTCACATAAAATATGTAAGTCAGTATCATTTTTATATTTGTATTGGCTCGTGTATCCTATTATTAATGATACCCAGTTATCAAATGAATCGTATAGTTTCTCATATACCATCCATGCTCGAGGATATAACCAGTCATACACCTGATTACATGTATTATAGACTCTTATTGGTGCTGTTTTCTCTGATTCGTGTATATCTGTATGCAAACTATTTAATAAGCTATTGCAACTTTGTTCAATATTGTAAATCGTAATATATATAATTGGTGAAGTTCTGCTCGTTAAAGCAACAATACCATCTAGAATTCAGTTTTAGCTCATCAGGCCTGAAATTCCCGATGGACTTATGGCATGGCATGGGGTCCGGCGTCCCGGCGTCCGTCCGTCCGTAAACTTTTCGCTTTTTCGAATTATTCTCCAGAACCAATGACTCTAGAGAGCTGAAATTTTATGTGCAGACTATTTGGCTGATAGGAATTCTATATTGTAGATTTTGTGACCCCGTGACCCCAAATGGGGTCACAGGGATCACAACCTGAAAAGCTTAAAAAGCTTGAAAAGCTGAAACGTTGTGTGCACACTCCTTGGCTTATGGGCATTCTACACTGTAGAACAAGCCGAGAACAATTTATTTCTATTTTTGCACGTTACACATTACAAATCCCGATGAGCTACATAGCCCATGGCTCTATTTTTAATGTTGGCTATTGCCATGGAATGAATAATTGAACTTCAACCATCTTTTTACATTTGTATGTAACTACAATGTATTAGATTTCTTCATCTGTACACTTTAACGGAACACGTGGTAATACTTACACATCTGAGGTTTATAACTCATTTATCATTTGAAATTATATTCAAAATAGCTCATTTGTCATTATTTTGACATAAGTAACCAAGGCATTATGTACATATCGTTCAATGGTAACTGTCAGATCATTTTTTTTATAATGATTGATATATATGTATACACATTTTTCTATATCAGTTACGTTAGTCCACGAATAACGCGTTATTTTGGGCATTGTCTTCAGTAGGGGGCGGGGGCGGAATAACGCAGGGCTTAGAGCGCACGGCAACTTTCTCTGCAGTAGAGAACTGTTCTACACGAGTAAGGTTTGGGTGCAATGCTACACTAAATTTCAGCGTAGTACCACGCATGGTTCGCTAGTTCCAGCCGATGCGCGCAGGTTTCACTGCAATGCATATCCACATGGCGTTGCGGGCTTTCTCCCTGCCATAATACTAGCAGCCACGATATAAGTGAAATACTCACCTCACCTCACTGGGTGGTTCTTCATTCAGGCCCTGCCTCTGTATCAGTCTTATTTGAGAGCCTTGTTGAACATCGGTAATGAATCATATGGTGATAGTTTGCTTGTAAATATTATATTCAATTACCAAATAGTCTTTGAACTTGTTTTATCCGGTAGACTAGTGAGTATGATTGGATGGCGGTGATGGTGAACTATCTGCTCATGTTTGAACACTGGCTGTTAGAATATTCTGGAATACCATCCGGAATCCATCTTCACTGTTGGCTAATGTCATGGAATGACTAATTGCACATAAACCTTTTTTTTTACGTTTGGTATATAACTACAATGCAAGTATTGCCTTTAGTTCTCTCTACATTTTAGAGAAAAAATGTGGATTTCAATTGTTCATCTGACAGCATGGAAACAGCGCGCAGGACCCTGCCAGGTGACGATGATCCAGTGAAAACGTTTTCTGTTATTTAAATGAATTGATTTTGGCATTGAGAACATTCAACTCACTAGCAAAGTGAACTCTTTTTAACTGTAACACTTTAAACGTCACTGATATAATTCATATTATAGACATCCATAAACATGTAATTCAACATCAGAGAAGTTTTGTTCATGCTTTAACTTGACAGGAACACATATGACAACTATCCATTAATCACCAATCGTAAATGTCAGCAGTGGTTCTGGTTGAGAGTTTACCGTGGAAGTGTTCAATTGATTTTCGGCTTACACAGAATGAACTGGGCGTTGTGAATGTTATTGAATCCAAGGATTTGATTGCCATGTAGCAAGTAAATTGTCAAAGGAAATCTAGTAAATCAGTGCCAAGTCACTTTTACTTTGCTTTCTAACAAATAATCAAACTTTCATTGGATTTCTTAAATGAAAAACTTAAATCGATGTATAACTGACAGGTTTGGCGTCGGACAAACGCCTTCATCAAGGCTGATCCGGCTTTTCTGCAACACGTTGGCTCGATTTAGTATATAATAAATAAAATATGATCTCCTTCCAATTAGAAAGTATTGAATCGAACAATGTAAAAACATTTTGAAAACAAGAGATCCTGGGTGTAGATTTTCGAAACTCTCTTAGTGGTCTATTAAGTCTATTAAGTCTATTAACGTTTTCTCTTTAAAACTTTCACACAAAACATCGTTGCCAGATGAACTTTCTTTGAATCCAAGCATATATTCACAGCTTAAATTGGATTTACAGATGCAAGGCTGAACTCAATGTATAACTGACAGGTCGTGCCTTTACGACAAACGCCTCTATTAATGATACTTTCTCTCATGGTGGTTGGATTGTCGACGTAACTTCCTTCAGAGGTTTTATTCAAGTTAAATTAATCAAAAGACGATATTTTGAAAAAGGTACCAATGAAGTATCGCAAAACAAATGCAAAAACAATAACACTTGAATTATTGATAAACATGTTGCTGATATTAGTATTAGTAGTATTAGTATTATTAGTAATAGTAGTATTATTTGTAGTAGTAGTAGTAGTAGTAGTAGTAGTAGTAGTAGTAGTAGTTGCTGTTGTAGTAGTAGTAGTAGTCGTCGTCAGAATATGTTGCAATACTGACAATATCTTTTGGACACTCAGTCATTTTGTTCAATAATTTTTATTTTAGAACGTCAAAACAAGCCACAATGATATCAACTCCCATCAACGTGTTAACGATAAGGTTGAGGTTTTTCAGTTATTTTAAATGGATCACAAATGATTTGTTTATCTTTTGTTCACACTTTCTGACACTCTACGGTAACTGACACACCATTTTGCTATCTAAACCCTTAAAATGCTGTCAACATCTGGTCTATAATCAGGTTTGAAAACATCTGACGGAATTGTGCCACTCCTCTTCAGTTACAACAAATGGATGTGAAACCTTGCCATGCCTTACATTTACAACAAACAGGGATTTATTTTGACAAGTTTATTTCTAATGACGTCAGATCTGATTAAATGTTTCTCCAAATTCAACATGTCACTCAAAGAGCTTTTAGCTATGTCCAATGTGTGCATGTTAGCTATTTCGAATGGTTTAAGTGCCTTATTGTGACATGATATGAGCATTCAAGTTGTTTACATAGTTGATAATGGTACTTATGTTCTAAACATGATTGCCTGATCCTATAAATGTGTCATATATTTTGAAAACATTTCAATATTGGTGGTAAAGCCAATGACATGTTCGTAAACTATGGATACCACACTCAATAAAGTAGTATGTCGTACAGTGTAAAGAAAATTAGTGCATATGTTCCGTGCATTCTAGGAATCATCACAATCAGCAGATTGTTCAAACAATCTAGGTATAATTCACGATACCACACTCAGTCAAGTAGAATGTCGTACAGTGTAAAGAAAGTTAGTTCATACACCTATTCCTTCTTACATTTAGTATGATAGATGCAGTAAATTATGTCTGGCTTTTCATACATAAAACATCTTCGTTGAAGTCTTAAATCACACACAGGCTATAATGAGCCAATGTCGATCAACTTTTAACTCTTTGATGAATGAAACTCTTTGTATTTGATTTTAAAATAGTATACTTATTTACGTTTAATAGATGCCAACTGCATAGTGATACGATGATACTCGGTCTAAGAAATTAGCACTAGCCCGCTAGCCCATGGCTAGTGAACAAGAATCTGGGCTAGTAGAGTGTAAAAACCGGTAGTCCGAAAGACTAGTTAAAATTTTAGGTGAAATGATCATGGAGATGTTTTTGGCTAGCTGGAATAAGTCTGGACTGGTACTTTTAGAAATTCTACTGCATTGAAAAGGTTAATTTCAACCCCTGTTGGTCCCTCTTTGAAAATTCTAATCAATACCAGCAAATACTAGAATGTGCCAACTGAATTAGAAATAAAGCAAATCATTCATTAATCATCTGTTTTTACGTCTCATGTCCGTTTGTTACTGGGCTAGAAGAATATTGGCTGGGCTAGTAAGATCTGAAAGCTACTAGCCCAAATGGCTAGTGACCATTGAGATTAGATTCTACCCCTGGGTCTTGCATCAATTATTGGTCCAGTTTTATTTGTATTGCTCTAGTGTGTTTATTTTTGGTGTTTTTGTGTCAATTCTGGCCGAGTTAGCCTTCTGTCGATCTAGTTTATCCTGTATTGAGCCATTTTGTCCTCACTGGCCAGGTTTGACCTATATTGGCTAATTGTTCAGTCCAATGGCCGAATCACATGGTGGAGCCATTAATTATTGTAAAATATTACTGAAATATTTTTTTTCATGTGTATGTTTTCTCAAATTTGCCATTTTTTTTATTAACGTTTATACAATATTGGTACGTTAATGGGTAAAACATCTCATTACACGATCCAATAGCTCAGTTGTTCAGTCATCTCTTTTGAATTCACGTTGCTGAAAATACTCCAGCGTCCTTTTAGAATTTATTTAAAATCAATGCATTAATAAAATTATTTTGTACAATTTAAGGCTTTAATGTGAACTACTTAAAATGAGTTTTAGTTATGTACTTTGCATCTATCTTATCCCTTCAGAAGGGGAAATAAAATGGCAGAAATGAATATTTATCTTTTATTTTCTGTATATAAACTAGCAGCCAAAAGAAACGCTACAACATTTTCAACAGTTGAAAACAAAATACTCCTCCCACATAAAGTCAAAATTGACCGTTTTTGAGTATGTGTTTCGTAAAGAAGTTCTGAAGTTTCACTTAACGTGGTATGATACCTTTATGTGTACATCTGTTCAAACAGCCATTGGGTGCTCAAATTACAATTTCAATAGTGTTTCTATCGACAAATTGGTTTAAATTGAAGTTTAAAATTTATAATATATATAAATTAAGTTAATAAAAGTTGTTAAAACTTTAAACTTCAATTCATTTACTCATCGTTACTGTAGGGCAGCATAGAACAAACAATAAAGAACTATTTCACTCTCCTAATTTGCCTAGTTAAAATTATTCAAAAACGACGATTTTTTAAAAGCGGGTTTTTCATAAACATAATCAGTTAATGTTTTCAAAATGAGTGGATTAATCTGTTCCCCCTACAATATTTTAGTCTATGATGGCGAGAAAAGCATTTTCTTAATAAATAAAACCAGTTAAAAGTTACCTGACAGAATGTGATATATTTTTATGATTTACAAGTCGTTTAATTATGGCAAACTTTAAATGATTAAAACAATCCTATCGTCCTCTTTGTCATGTGTACGAAATGCCATCGTTTGATTTTTAACTTCCACCATTCATTGTTTGAATAAAGCAAATTAAGTTTCTGTCTATGTGTTGATGAAAGAGATCGTGAGAGAAGTTATGTATCTCTGCTTACATCACCATTTGTCATTTTCAAGCATTTTAGTGCAACACTATATCATGTATACGTAACGTTAAAGTTATTTGTCGAAAAATATTTTTTTTATGTGATTAAATAAAGTAGACAAAATACAAGAAATATTACAGTTTCTTGTTATGTCCCCTGCAAAGATTTGTTAATGTTAATTATAATTATAATTCCGTCCTTCTATCCTTCTGTGGTGCCTTTTGCTACTTAAATTATTATGAAATTTCCATTAGCATCCTGGTTTCCATGGAAACAATTTTAACAAAGAGGCCAGAAAAGGGACACATTTTGAACTAAGAGGCTATAAAAGGAACCCCTCAATATGGAACATGTTCATTTTTTCTGATATATTAACCCATTTAGATTGTCCTTTTGGATAGCCTCTGGCATATGAGTAAATAAGGGTAAGATGATTAGGTTGGATTAAAAGTTGGAGCGGGGAACATCACAGTGCATAACATGCACATGTTTGTAGTTGCATACAGATAATGTTGCAATCGTTGTTTCAGTAGCTCATTTGGCCAGAAAGTCCCGATGGGCTTATGGCATGGCATGGCGTCTGGCATTCATCCGTACGTCCATCCATTCATCAGTTCATCAGTAAACGCTTCGCATTTTCGACTGCTTACGATAAGCTCCAGTGGACATGTTGTGTACAGATTCCTTGACCAATTGGGATTATAAATTGTAGATTTGGCGACCCTTGGTCGACCTAGTTTCATCTTTTTCTCCAGTACAAAAAGTTCTATAAAGCCCAAATAATGTGCAGAAACTTTACTTTACTTACGAATGGGGATTCTAAATTGTACATTTGGCGATCAAGTTGCCCCAAGCATGGGTTGCAGTGGTCATGACCTTAGACTTATTAACATCTTCTTCTCCTGTATGTGAAGCCAAAGAAGGCTGGAATGTTGCGTACATACTTCTAATTCTTGAAAAGTCACAGTTTGAATCTTATTTAGTATATTGTTTAAAGCCTGAGGAGCTTCAGAACCAATGGTTCTTTTATTCGAATATCCGGTCATCAACAACAGTCACGTTTTTGAATATTTGTCGTTTGCAACTTTACGAATCTAACAAATATTAGTGCCTAAATGAGACAATCACTTTACCATACGTGTCTACCAGTGACATTTAGTATCAAAGAGTGAACTATTTGTACATGAACAAGATACCTACTGAATATGAGACACAGCTATACTAATAGATAAATAGTTACGCCTTCTCGTGTATATAATTGCATTTCAAACCTGAAGACATCATTGTTCCATATCAACTTTAATTTTTAATCGGAGCATGATCAGATATTGTACCAGTTTTTATGTAAATGAAATTGAGTAGTTTTAAGTTGTCAGGTTTCATTTGTCAAGACATTAGAGATCATCATTTCAAGTCACCTGATGCTACCAACTATAACATATCTATAACTTGTCAAAAAATGTTGTATTGGCATTTTTACAAACAACTAGAAATATGTGCATGTGATGTACTGTGATGTACCCCGCTCCAACTTTCAATCCAACCTAGTCATATTACCCTTATTTTTCACTTATGCTAAGCACTAAGTTCAATACTGCATTAATAACGAGAAATAAAAAATTCAGAAAAGCCAAAGTAGCAAAAGGCACCACTCTATCACTAGGTCTAAGCAAATACAAAGATTGGTGAATAAATATTGAACTGTTTAGGAGATATAGACCGGAAAAGGTCCCTACCCCCAATATGCACTAAGTTCAAATTGTTTCCATGGACACCAGACATTTTTTTTTAGAATAACCAAAATAGCAAAAGGCACCACTCCATCACCAGGTCTAACCACATACCAAGTTTCGTAAAGAAATACTTGATAGATTTTGAAATAGAGGCCGGAAAACGTCCCTACCCCCCAATATGCACTAAGTTGAAATCTTTGCCATGGAAACCAGTAAAAATGAAAATATCAGAATAGCCAAAGTAGCAAAAGGCACCACTCCTCCACTAGGTCTAAGCAAACACCAAGTTTGGTGAAAAAATATTGAACGGTTTTGGAGATAGAGGCCGGATAAGGTCCCTACCCTCAATATGCACTAAGTTCAAATTGTTTCCATGGAAACCGGAAACAATAAAAAATTCAGAATTATCAAAATAGCAAAAGGCACCACTCCACCACCAGGTCTAACCACATACCAAGCTTCGTAAAGAAATACTTGATAGATTTTGAAATAGAGGCCGGAAAACGTCCCTACCCCCAATATACACTAAGTTGAAATTGTTGCCATGGAAATAAGTAAAAATGAAAATATCAGAATAGCCAAAGTAGCAAAAGGCACAACTCCTCCACTAGGTCTAAGCAAACACCAAGTTTGGTGAAAAAATATTGAACGGTTTTGGAGATAGAGGCCGGAAAAGGTCCCTACCCTCAATATGCACTAAGTTCAAATTGTTTCCATGGACACCAGAAAAATTTCTTTTTAGAATAACCAAAATAGCAAAAGGCACCACTCCACCACCAGGTCTAACCACATACCAAGTTTCGTAAAGAAATACTTGATAGATTTTGAAATAGAGGCCGAAAAACGTCCCTACCCCCCAATATGCACTAAGTTGAAATCTTTGCCATGGAAACCAGTAAAAATGAAAATATCAGAATAGCCAAAGTAGCAAAAGGCACCACTCCTCCACTAGGTCTAAGCAAACACAAAGTTTGGTGAAAAAATATTGAACGGTTTTGGAGATAGAGGCCGGAAAAGGTCCCTACCCTCAATATGCACTAAGTTCAAATTGTTTCCATGGAAACCGGAAAAAATAAAAAATTCAGAATAATCAAAATAGCAAAAGGCACCACTCCACCACCAGGTCTAACCACATACCAAGCTTGGTAAAGAAATACTTGATAGATTTTGAAATAGAGGCCGGAAAACGTCCCTACCCCCAATATACACTAAGTTGAAATTGTTGCCATGGAAATAAGTAAAAATGAAAATATCAGAATAGCCAAAGTAGCAAAAGGCACCACTCCTCCACTAGGTCTAAGCAAACACCAAGTTTGGTGAAAAAATATTGAACGGTTTTGGAGATAGAGGCCGGAAAAGGTCCCTACCCTCAATATGCACTAAGTTCAAATTGTTTCCATGGACACCAGAAAAATTTCTTTTTAGAATAACCAAAATAGCAAAAGGCACCACTCCACCACCAGGTCTAACCACATACCAAGTTTCGTAAAGAAATACTTGATAGATTTTGAAATAGAGGCCGAAAAACGTCCCTACCCCCCAATATGCACTAAGTTGAAATCTTTGCCATGGAAACCAGTAAAAATGAAAATATCAGAATAGCCAAAGTAGCAAAAGGCACCACTCCTCCACTAGGTCTAAGCAAACACAAAGTTTGGTGAAAAAATATTGAACGGTTTTGGAGATAGAGGCCGGAAAAGGTCCCTACCCTCAATATGCACTAAGTTCAAATTGTTTCCATGGAAACCGGAAAAAATAAAAAATTCAGAATAATCAAAATAGCAAAAGGCACCACTCCACCACCAGGTCTAACCACATACCAAGCTTGGTAAAGAAATACTTGATAGATTTTGAAATAGAGGCCGGAAAACGTCCCTACCCCCAATATACACTAAGTTGAAATTGTTGCCATGGAAATAAGTAAAAATGAAAATATCAGAATAGCCAAAGTAGCAAAAGGCACCACTCCTCCACTAGGTCTAAGCAAACACCAAGTTTGGTGAAAAAATATTGAACGGTTTTGGAGATAGAGGCCGGAAAAGGTCCCTACCCTCAATATGCACTAAGTTCAAATTGTTTCCATGGAAACCAGAAAAAATAAAAAATTCAGAATAACCAAAATAGCAAAAGGCACCACTCCACCACTAGGTGTAACCACAGACCAAGTTTCGTAAAGAAATACTTGATAGATTTTGAAATAGAGGCCGGAAAACGTCCCTACCCCCAATATACACTAAGTTGAAATTGTTGCCATGGAAATAAGTAAAAATGAAAATATCAGAATAGCCAAAGTAGAGGCCGGAAAAGGTCCCTACCCCCAATTTGCACTAAGTTCAAATTGTTTCCATGGAAACCAGAATTTTTTTTGAAAATATCAGAATAGCCAAAATAGCAAAAGCCACCACTCCACCACTAGGTCTAACCACATACCAAGTTTCGTGAAAAAATATTGAACAGTTTTTCAGATATGGCCCGGAAAAGAAAGCATTTCGGAATGACGGAATGACGAAATAACGGAATAACCTAATAACGGAATGACTGAATAACGGAATGACGGACGGAGGCGAAAACATTATAATTATGTCTCCCGAAAAACAAATTTCAGTTCAAAGTTCAAAGGAGAGTTTAAATGTATATATTAAGTTGATTTGTTTACCAAATGGAAACCACAAAAAAGAAAAAATGAGAATTGATCACAATTATGTTAAAAATGATTTATCAAATTTGTCTCTCAATGTATACCATTAGTTTTTTTGTAATTAAAGACATACTCATCCATTCACCATCGGTCACCAAATGTTTGTGTTCAATGGTTCCTTATATTGCCGCATCGTTTGAATATTTAGTACGTTTTTGATTAAACGTAATTATTTTATACTTACCTGTTGACTAGACCTACTATGCCTTACCTCCTTTAGGTAATGCTATTTACGGGAGAAACCATCTCTACCGCTGAGCGGATCGAAGAGACAACCCTGCCACTCAACTTCCGATCAACACACTGCCCCCCCCCCCCCCTACCCAACGGGGGAGGGGGTGTTAAAGCGAAGCTAAAGAAAAAACAACAACAGACAAAAGAGCTAGCAATGTAAACAATGTTCATTTACAATAAGCCTCCAAGCTCCTAAGAGGGTTGACCCCTTCTTGGTCTGGTTGTGGGGACCACCTTCGTCTGAGCGAAGACTTGTGGACCCAGCCTAGATATGCCTTCAAGATCTGCTGTGGAGACATCTCGTAGGTAATGGTTGGCAAAAACATCTGATGAACGCCAAAAACACCCTGCCATGACATCCGAAACCGCGATGTTGCAGTGATAAGCCATCATGGCTGAAACTGCGCGGATCTCGTGAGGGTTGGAACGCGAAGGCAGAGGCAGGTCAGCGGCCTTGTACGCATCAATGACCGCTGACCTTAGGTACACCCCCAACGCTCGCTTATCTAGCTCCTTGGTGCTCCTCGGCGAGTGAGGCAAGAACAGACGACGCCTGCCATCCCTCAGCCTGCCGGTTCGCTGCGTGTACACCCTCAAGGCCCTCACCGGACACAGAGAGAGATCCACCTCTCCAGAGTCAGAACCTAGAGCCGGGATAGAGAACGTACGGCCAGCTTCATCAGCTGCCTGGTTCTTACAGACAAAGTCGGGAGCCAACCCAAGAGAGGCCGATCCCCCCTCCCTGACCTCAAAACGTAGAAGGTCCGCCTGCAACGCATGGATTTCCGAAATCCGCGCTGCGGAGGCCATTGCCACCAGAAAAATTACCTTGATGGTGAGAGGGAGAAGAACACGTCGGAGAGCGGTTCATACGAGTCGGAGCGAAGGTGGTTGAGCACAATGGCTAAGTCCCACTCAGGTGGACGAAGCCTGGACCTGCCGTCAACCGAACGGAACGTTTTAATGAGGTCCTTGAGGACCGACACATCCAACCCTGGCGATCTCTTCCTGAGGACCGACAGGATAGCATACATGTTGGTGTTGACTGATGACGCCTTAAGATGCCTGGTGTTGCGTAGGTACACCAAGTACTCCGCGACCTGAGGAACTGAGGCCTCTGCCGGGATGAATTCCCTCTGAGCACAGAAGGAGGCGAAGGCCTGCCACTGGAAATCATAGAGCTTCCTAGTGGTCTTCCTATGAGAGGTGGCTATGGCATTGGCGACGCACTTTGAGTACCCACTGCTCCTTAGCCCTCTCTTAATACAAGCCAAGCGTGAAGGGAGAACACCTGAGGGTTCTCCAGCAACCTTCCGCTTGGCCTGCTGATGAGTAGATCTCTCCGTGTCCGAATCGGAACCGGTTCCCGCTGACAGAGCCGTCGGCCACCAAGGGGCGACCAGAAGGAGACGAAGAACCCGAGTTGCTCCTATCTTGGCTACAACTTGGGAGAGGATGGCCGGCGGTGGAAAAGCGTAGGCGTCCATCCCCTCCCACCCTAACGAGATCGCGTCTAAGCCCATCGCTAGTGGGTCTGGCACTGGAGAGACATAGGTTGGCAATTGGTGGTTGAGACACGTCGCGAACAGATCTATCAGAGGGGTGCCGAACTGGAGACACAACCACCTGAAGACCACCGGATTCAGTTGCCACTCCGTCGGGGGAGGGGCATCTGGTCGCCACAACGCGTCCGCCAAAATGTTCTTGGCACCTGGAATGTGGACTGCTCGAATGTCCAGGTCCACCTCGTCCACCAGCTCGAAGAGCTGAAGTGACACGCGTAGCAGAGACTCTGCCTTGGTGGACCCCTGCTTGTTTATCGACCAAACAGCTGCTGAACTGTCCGTGTGGACTAGCAGACACTGGCCTCGCAAGGGGGACTGCCAGTGCTGAATGGCAAGACGTTCTGCGTCCAACTCGAGGACGTTGATGTGTTGGTTCCGATCTGATGGGGACCAGACTCCCGCCACCTGCTCGTGACACATATGCGCCCCCCACCCTTGGGTGGAGGAGTCTACAAACAGGTGAGCTGAGGGGGGACGAGGACGAAGTGGAACACCGGCGAACACACTCTCGTCCACCCGCCACCAAGCTAGGAACCGATGGAGGTCTGGGGTCAAAACAATGTGGTGACGGCAATGCGTCTCCCTGATGTGGGGATTCAGGAACACCTGTAACGGGCGAAGGAACATCCTCCCCCTGTGGGTCAGGTCCTGAGCTGATGTTAGTAACCCCAATACTCTTTGCCACTGACGTAGGGAGAGCGATGCGTCGAGCGCGCGATCGATTAGGCGATCGTAACGAGCCATCCGCTCCCTCGTGACGAACCCGCGGAACAGCTGAGTGTCTAGGATAGCCCCCAGGAACTTCAGACGAGTCGCCGGAACCAAGTCCAACTTCCCTAAGTTCACTAACCACCCTAGACGACGAAACAGGTCTATTGTGAACCTGAGCTGCGCCTCGAGAACGACAGGAGAACGGTCGTGAGCGAGCCCATCGTCCAAATACATCAGGAACTGAATGACGCATTGGTGTAGGAATTGGACGATGGGCTGAGTCACACGTGTGAAAAGCCGGAACGGGAGCACGCACCACTGGAAGTGTCTCCCGTCCAGAATGAAACGGAGGTACCTGCAGTCCCGATAGTGAATCGGAACGTGCAGGTACGCATCCTGTAGATCGAGAGACACCATGCAGTCTGAGCGCTCCAAGGATCGCATCACAGAAGGAAGAGTCAAGAGTCGAAAAGATGGCGGCCGAACGAGGTAGGAGCGGTTGAACACCTTCAAGTCGTGAATGAGCCGCCATTTTTTCGAGTTCCTTTTGGGTATGACGAACACTGGGGAGTAAAACCCCGGAGTTAGATGCGGGGTCAGGACCTCCTGCACCGCCGCTTTGGAGATTAAGATCTCCACCTGTTCCAAAGTTAATTGGAGCCGGTCCCCTGCTTAGGGACGCTCCATTGGAGCACAGGTGAGGCGGAGGTGACGAGATGGGGATGCGGAACCCCTGACCCAGAATCCGACAAACGTAGTCTAACCCTAACTGTACCCAGTTCCTGACAAATTCTTGGAGTTGACCCCCCACCGAACCCTCCGACACCGGAACGAGTGGAGGTGGAAGCAGAGGGGATGACCAAGAGTCACTTCCTCCGCTTCCCCTTCTGAGGGGTACGACCTCCGGCGCCAGGACGGGGGGACTTGGGGGACTGACTCATGGATCCGCGGCCACGACCTCCCCGCCGAAAATCCGTCTTCGCTTTCTTGGGGGAAGATTGACCTCTGCCATGACCTTGGCCCTGACCGAGACGCACCTTGATCAAGTGGAGGCGACCGAGTTGGAAAGGAACCGGACAAAAAGGCAGTTGCCGTCTATGCCTGTCCGGCACCACTAATGGCGGAAGCAGACAGTTAGGAACCGCAGCCGAGATGACCTGCTTCATATCCTCCGTGGCGTCCAGCAGGAGCCTATCCGGCGGAAGAGCGAGATGCGCGGGAGGTGCGTCGCCCTCAGGGCAAAAGGAAGCCATCCTGGCTTCCGACAAACGCGGTCCTGCCATGCTGACTTGACTGAGTGGAACCTCCGCGAATGAGGCCACTTCCGATAGCATGCCATATGAGTCGACCACTGGCGGATCCTCCGACAAACCCATACCCTCCGCCTCCGTTTCTATACTGATGAACGGAGGGTTCGATACGCAGACGAAGCGGACGTCCCGCTCCGGCGAGTCTGGCAAGGAATCACGGGTGGGCGACACCACTGTGACACGACGCGAAGGGGTGTGAACAGCATGTGAGGAGGCAGCGGACCCGGAGGCCCTAGAGGACATAGGACGCGAAGCCTGAGACACGATGTCCGCATTGGGTTCACACGGTAGCGTAGTAGCGGGAGTAGCCTGAGTAGGTAAGGTCAGCGGACCCAGACGAGCGTCGAGCAAAGAAGAGACCATATCCTTAACGGATGCAAGAAGGAGGTCCAGATTGACCTTGTCAAACTTGGCCTTCTTGGTCTTCTTCCTCTTGCTCTTGGGCGTAGTGCGTCCGCCGACCTTAAGCCTAAGCGGTGACAAACGCCTGTCTGGCGAAGAGAGGGACAAGGCACGAGTACGCAGAAGAGAACGTGAACGCGAACGCGAAGGGGGAGAGAGCGAATCTCTCGAACCCCCAGCGGATTCGGATAAGACCGGCAACTCCCGGTCGAACTCATCCGCCCGTTCCGTGAGGACAATGTCTACCGCCTCCTCCGGAGACGGATGACGAATGGGAGACCTCTCACTACGTTGACTTGACGACGCACGTTTCCGAAGCGAAGCCCTATCGGCCACGGACTTGCTAATGGCCGTGACATACGCGTGGAAGTCTGACGCAGAGAGAGGGGCACACTCGTCGCAACGATAATCCTCTTCGCAAAGGTCCTTACACTTCCTGCATAACAAGTGTGGATCCTTGGTGGCAGACTTCCTCCCTCCGCAATTCGTACAAAAAGCGGAGTACATGACGGAGCAGGCAAAACACTAACACACATGACGTAGGCGCAGGTAGTGACAGACGAGTCACTTATGTAGTAGAGTGAAAGACGAGACACTTGCCGGCGTAGCGTAGACGAGGTGAATCACTAATGGGATACACCTAAGTAGCGTAGCGTAATAACAACAACTCTTCTGATAAATAGTCTCGAGAGTTGAAACAAGGCTCTGAACTCGAAGAGAACAAAGTCAATATCAAGTAAAGGTCAGTCAAAGAAAATGACTGGCGAACAAAGCAGACACTGACTAAGCTAAACACTTGCGAGACGAGACTAATAACATAGTAAGAAAATACAAACCCGAAGGCGAAAGACTAACGAAACGAATGACAAGCGAAGCGAATGACAGGCGAAGCAAGTCACTGTCGAGACGATGCAAGGCAAATCGAATCGAGCCTAACGCGAGAGGCGAGTCTAAGGCGATGGACTGGCGAAGCGAGTGTCTGGCGTAAGCGAGACACTGGCGAGTAGATGCGAGTCAAGTAGTATCAAGCCTATGGCGAATGACTGGCGAAGCGAATGACTGGCGTAGCGACTCACTGGCGAGACGATGCGAGTCAAGTTGATTTCGACCTAAGGCGATGGCCTGGTGAAGCGAGTGTCTGGCGCAAGCGAGACACTGGCGAGTAGATGCGAGTCATGTAGTATCAAGCCTATGGTGAATGACTGGCGAAGCGAATGACTGGCGTAGCGAGTCACTGGCGAGACGATGCGAGTCAAGTTGGATTCAACCTAAGGCGATGGACTGGCGAAGCGAGTGACTGGCGTAAGCGAGACACTGGCGAGTAGATGCGAGTCAAGTAGAGTCGAGCCAAAGGCGAAAGGTATGCGTAACTAGCCACTGGCAATGCGAATCACTGGCGAGACGAAGCGAGTCAAGTTGATTCAACCTAAGGCGATGGACTGGCGAAGCGAGTGACTGACTTAAGCGAGACACTGGCGAGTAGATGAGAGTCAAGTAGAATCAAGCCTAAGGTGAAAGACCAGCGAATATGGAATATGATAGGCAAAGCGAGCGACTAACGAAACGCGTAGACAAGTTGATACAAACCTTAGGCGTATGACTGGCGAAAGCGAATGACAAGCAAAGCAAGTCACAGGCGTAGACGAAGCGAGTCAACAACCAACAGTCGAAGAATAGCTCACAAAAGCGTAGGCTTAAGCGAACAAAGGGACTGGCGGAGGGTACGACTTTACAAGCCGTGCGAGCAGTCAGAGACGACAGGTGAGAGAAACACAAAAGACACGAGCTGCACGTGCAAAGCATGCAACCACCCCGTCAGGCAGCCACACAGCTAGCACATGTCAACAAGGCCCTTTGTACCCCAACACCTCCTAAACAGATTGATAAACAACCTGCTAACGACGAATTGTAGATAAGATGGTTGAAAATATCTCTTAAACAAACAAGAGATTGCTAGCAAGTTAGCAACAAAGGTCGCTAAAAATACCCAGTCTCAGAACAAAACAAACATGTCTGTCTTGCTCTGCAACTGAAAGGAGAGTGAGCTAGACAGGTAGTGACGTCACGAGACCACCTAGACTTACCTGCCCTTGGATAAGGGATTTTACGCACCCCTTCTCCACTGTTCAAGTTCGTCTGTGTTAAGGTTGAAATAGCATTACCTAAAGGAGGTAAGGCAAAGTAGGTCTAGTCAACAGATAGGTATTTAAATAATAAGTTTTATATATTCTGTAATCAGGTCATTGTTTGAAAAAGTGGATTATCAATGTATCTGAACCTTCACATAAATTTGATATATTTCTGGTTATGCGAATGGAAACGAAAGCATTGCACTTTTCTAAACATACGGAGAAACATTCTAGACCATCTACGCATGAATATCTCTACACAGTCAGAAAGGTAGAATCGTAATAATCTGATCTGAGTGGAGCATTTCATTTCAACAAAATAATAATTAAATAACAGTTGATATGTTTAATAATGTTAATGGCCAATATGTGACTGAATCAGTATTGTACTAAAATTGTAGATAACATATAGATAATCTACAAACGCACTCTCATGTTCCAATGCTCCTTGGCGACTTGCTTCATTCAACCTATTGATATTAAATATTTATCATGGAACGATATTTATCACAACTCATATTAAAACATAGACCTTTGAAGGTGCAAGGAACCGATCTCTCGAAGACAGAAAGTAATTTGTCTATCTGACAGATTGTCATTTTGTATGAAGATGTGAGTCAAATTTCCAAGGAACCGATGTATCAAGTCGCATGTTGACATGACGTGTGCCATTAAGGGAGACTGTATATATCATATATATGTATAAGTGTCTGATGTCATATCAGGACTTTCGCTTTTCATTGTGTAGGATATCAAATCAAAAACATTTCTACCTTCAAATTTAACATTACAAATGATGAATGTATATGCTTGTTGATAATGAGCAATAGCACGTTTTGCATCAAACAAAGGTAAATCTACATCTATGACATTTATCATCAGATGAGAGACTCTCAATTATATATGATACTTTCTCTCTGTCACGTTGATGTATACTTTGTGGACCATACACGCTGTGATAGAAGATCCCCAAGGGGACGACAAGAATCAATAACGCATTGTCAAGAGACATTACACTTGGTTTGTTGGCGCCATGGATGTGTCCTTCTTACAAGTAGATAGCATTTCATTGTTGACCAATTACAAAAGAGGTTATCGAATTCGTTAACCCTCATATAAACTCACGGGCAAAAGAAACGCTATCAGGTATTTTAATCTAGATTGAAGAATAACTAAAGAAGTCAGATTTTTAAAAAATGTTTATTCAAAAAGAACATGTGTCGATATCATATTCATAAAAAATGCAACCAATCAGCTTCCGGTATCAACATCACAGTCTCCAATATTCGTCCGGGGGTCAAAAAGTCCAAGTTCACGGTTATGACTGATCCCGGTGCAGGGAAATCCAGGCTCAATATAACGTAAACAGTTCACACTAATAACGTGTATGGCCTCCCTTTAACATGATACACGCAGTGACCCTCCGACGCATTGAGAAAACTAAACGCCTGACGTCATTTTGTGGCATGCGCTGCCATTCCTCTTGGAGAGCTTGGACAAGTTGCAGGCGGTTATGTGGAGGTGGTCGTCGTTGGCGAATACGACGATCCATAGCGTCCCAAAGATGTTCGATCGGTGACATGTCAGATGTCGATGTTGTTGTTGTCTTGTTGAAAGATCACACCGTGTGCCTGTTGTCGAATAAAGGGACAGACGACGGGACGGAGAATGTCATCGACGTAACGCTGAACCGTTAGATTTCCATTCACGATAACCAGCGGCGTCTTCTCCTCATCAAATATGCCTCCCCAAACCATGACACTTCCTCCCCCGTAGGGCACCACTTCCTGAACGCAACATGCAGCTGTTCTCTCTTCTCGACGGCGATAAACACGTACTCTTCCATCTGCTTTTAAGAGACAGAACCGACTTTCGTCAGAGAAAAGCACCGTCTGCCACTGCCGTCGCTGCTAACGTAACACCGTCCTTGCCCATCTCAGTCTTCGTTGGCGATGTTCGGCTGTCAACCGCGGTGCCCGGAACGGTCTGTATGCCCTGATGTCATGGGACCTTAGACTTCTGGACACTATGCGTCTGCTTACCCGGTGGCCCAGGGCATTTGACGCCGATGACGTCACAGTCAAGAAGCGATTCCTGACGTGTAACGTGCGCAGGTATCGGTCCTCCTGGTGGGTTGTGACTCTTGGTCGGCCTGATCTTGGCTTGTCTGAGGTCTGTCCGGAATGACGATAACGCTGCATTAGTCTTGTGACAGTTGTGCGGTGACAGCCAAACGTTCTTGCATTTCAATCATCCCGATTGCTCGCTCACATTCTTGTAAGGTTAATCTTGCCATTCTTCAAATGTTTTTTTTACACAGTGGGTGTCTAACAACCAATTCGCATTGGTTTTATACCCGTCGGGCATGGGTCTTGTTTGCTTTGCATGAAAAAGGCGAAAACCACAATTTGGGAAAATTTGGAGAAATCATGCGTTTGATACCACAGTTCAATATGAAACAATCATTGTTGTGTTTGGGCGATGTGTTTTCATGTTTTTGGGTTTGAATCTGAGTTTGATTTTTTTCGTAATTTCAAATCTCAAGTGGTAGCGTTTCTTTTGCCCGTGAGGTTATTAAAACTAACCCTATCCTATAATGAGGCACATTGAGTGTTTTTTATAAACTGTAATGTCAATAGTATAGCCTCGTTTGTTGCAACATTACGCTCATTTGAACCGTAACCCTCATTTTAAACAAACACTATCCGCTAATGAGGCAAAATTGGTGTCAAAAACTTAGAAATTGGGAAATTATATTCTCTTATATAGCTCATACACAAAATACACACAAACATAGTTTTAATGCATTGTCTATGGTATAACTTCGATTCTTGCAACGTTACGCTAATTTGAACAAAATACAACTGAATTGCTAACACAGTTTTTAAGTATTATCTATACTCCCGACCAAAAGAAACGCCTACTTTATGTTCCTTAAAATGAAAGATGCAATAATTTCTTAAATATAATTAATGGCGGTCTCCACGTTATGCTGAAGCAATAACAAATATGAAAGTCCATTGAAATCGCGGAAAACTGTGATTCGCGTCAATAACATTCATGAAAACCACGCTTAATGAAGACTGCTATTTTCGCTTGATTCACTTGCGCACCTTAACCACGTACACCGGCAGCATCATCACTACTTTAACGCAATCCGTGCCTGTATTGTTGCTCGTGGTTGTATGAAAATCTTTTTTAAATGTTTTTTTTTTCTGATCAAGCACTGATCGAAAACTGAACAATTATTTTCTCATTTCAACAATCGTCCTTCTTTCGTGAGATGAACTTCTGAAATTCAAATATATAATGCAGAAATGGTGCAACTTCATTATGTTATAATATTCCTAAACTGTTCATAACAGTTTTTACAATCTCTGGAAATACATCTAGTAGGCGTTTCTTTTGGCCGGCAGTATATGCTGTAACCTCGATTAATACTCTGTTTTTCTCCTTTAAACCTTAAATGATTTTCTATAGTAGGGGATGTAATGATGTATTGGCGTTCACTACTGTGCATTAAGATCAAAATATATTCACGCATGCTTTGATAGTCCGATAGAAATAATCGCATCATTGAAAATTGGTGACTTATGATACACAAGAAATATATCATGGGTAAACATTTTCAGGGAGAAATTTGAAATAATTCCTAAACAAACAACTTGTCCGATTATTATGATCGCACGAATCTGTTGTTTTCTGATGTCCAGCAGTTTCATCAACTTGTTTCTCCTTACAATTTAGAGCATTTGTGTATTTGAAGGTGCTTAGCTTTTGTCACAATATTTTTAGTAAATTTACTCAACAAAGCAACTTTGTACCATGGCTGAAATGCAGAGAAAATAGTTAAGCACCCCAAAGTTCTTTTCACCACAACAAAATATCTGAAACAAAGAACACAATGTCGCAGTTAAACTAACCATATGATATATGTATGTTAGAATCATTATATCGCATTTTAAGCTTGCTTTCAGTGTGGTTTACGTACTCTTCTACGCGCCTGTGTACTTCCGGTGTCTAAATTACTGATTCCTGCCATGCAAAAATACTCGTTTCCGCTAAACATAGTTTGCATTCTGCCTAATTCCTTTCAAGTTTTGTTCACCACAAAAGTTGTCTGATAAGTTAGATAAGTCATTATCTGGCAGCTTGAGAAAGAGAATTTCATTCATATAACGTTTCACTACTTCTGATATTTGCATTTATACAATCCTGGTATTTTGGTGTCCAAAACATGTTAAGTTTAACTGAGAAATAAAAATCAATATGTTCTCTTGTATTGTGATTAATTCCATTTTTCAAGAGAACTCATAATACCTTTAGTAGAAGCCTTTTAACAAATGTCACTTGCAACAGCAGTACACACCTTCATCATCACAGATATTTGAAAAAGGCAAAACATTTTTAAAGCTCCCAAATGATGAAATACGGTTAGTATTAGGTCGAGAGGCTCTACCTGCAACCCCCATGGGACAGTATGCGTCTCGCTGTGTGAGATAGAGCATTCGACACGACAAAGGTTTCGGTCTAGGTTAGTATTAACTGTAATGACCCCTCTAAAGAGAAATGATTAATTACCGGATTCAACTCACAATAATTCAAAATGCTTTCCTTATAGTTTGATTATAGCCTTTTGTCAATAATTGTTGGAATTGTTGAGAACAAGAATGGACTTTCAACAGCAAGTGACTACCTTATTTTGCAAGATGTTTTGATATGTGATATGTGATAGTCAACTTGCTAAGAACATGGTTTTTGTCATTTTGTCACATAATCTACTGTTTGGATGTCGAGAGAGATTAATCCAGTCAAATTAACATGATATATCCACAACATCACATTTCAGTATTAAATATAGGGGTGCTTAACTTTTTCTTTTATGTACACTTACTCCTTCCATTCGCCTGTTGAAGTAAGAAGCATAAACCCTCGAAACATCAAGTAGGTTCGTAATAAAGAAAGTGTTTGTTCAGAAACACTTTTTACAAAACACTTCTGTTTACCCTATCGTGAGTAAATTTTCATAATATAGAGAGGTTACAATTCCTTGAACTACTGACAGATAACAAGCGGGTAACTAATATTTATTTAGATCTTTGAAGGGCATTTAGTAGTGGTATACATGAGAACAGGAAGAATGTGAAAATACACAACGTTTCGGAGTATATGCTCACTCCTTCATCAGGTGGAATGTAAGGAAAATACTAAATTGATACATATATATGTAGTATCACATTTGTATTGTTCCTTACACACTTGATGAAGAAGTGTTTTCCAGAACATCTTCTTGTTCTCATATCTAATTAGATTTTACAATTCCTATCTAATGATATAACATTCAGTTTAATGTTAGTCTGACGACAGATAGTGCTCATGATCTCACCATAAACAGTTTTGTTGTCTGAAAAATTATAACAATTTTACATTTGTATATCTAATATAGTTTTTCCTTGAATTTTGACTAATATGGTATAAACATTGACAGTAACAGTAACACAATAATTCACAGTACACTACACCAAATGCTATGTAATATGTGAACAATAGAATCTTGTATTTGAATCATTTTCTATTTGCATGACTTGGTAAGTGACACCCATTTATAACTATCTTTGGTAAACATTGACTAACGTTGAAACAACTTTCCGGGTAATGTTTGACCACAGTAACCATTTATAATCGTGTGTTGAAGATTATTTACAAAGTGAGAGTAGCATATAACATATAAAGTCTTCACTGCGATGAATAAGAGCAGCTCAGCAGAAAATTAATGAAACATGACACAGGATGAGCGACTGGTGTACTATATAGCTTGTATCCGCTATATTATTTTTATTACAAAGCCTCTCTCAATCAGGTTGATTGCATACCACTTTACTAAACTTTAACAAATCTTTTTCATTAAGTTATCTTATGCATGTGTCTGTCCTTATGATTGGAAAGAGTTGATTACAAATTTCGTACATGTATGTCCTGTACAAGAGGATTCGTCATGAACAGGTGGTTAGAATAAACGCTTCAATATATCAGCTTTTCTAACTATTTAGAAACGCAATCAATTTATGTTCAAATACAGGTATTATTGTCATATACCAGTTATACACCTAAGAAACAGACATTATTAAAATAGTAGTAGAATTGAAGCCTGTTGTATTAGTGATGTCTTATGAATTTATAGTTAATGCTACATATACAATATTTTGGCCTATATATAATTCTGTACGTTTTTCCTTTTTAGCTTTGTCGGAATATTTAACAGAATGAAACAGTTCATTGGCAACTACTCTTGGAAAATAATTTAACAATTTGAGATATAAAGGATTCACTGTGGAGTTTTCTTAAATTCTTAATCGGTCAATTGTAATTATTGTGCAAACTAGGAGGGTACGGTATATTGCTTGATTGCTTGTTTTCTATTCCCGACATGTTCTGATCACTATTAAGCACGGTAAGTTCAAAGTGGTAAGTACTAAGAGCACAACACACTATGATGTATGCCCTCCTCCTCCCCTCCTCATCTAATAGCCATTTGTGTTGAACTCATTGTAAAAATAGTTAATTTAAACGGTAATAATGACAACTAAAATGTATTTGAAAAAAATGACAAAAACAAGTGTGAACGACTTTACATTTCCTAGTCTGTTTCAGATTACGATGCATTAGTTATTATGATGAATACTTTGATTCAATGATCGACTGATATTGATCACTGCAAAACTTTCTGATATCCGCCAAACACCAGAGCTAACATATGTATGTGCTCAGAATAAACAGGCGACAAGAGCCAAACTGGTTGCTGCGTGAAGCACATGTACATCAAACGTGCTTGTCTGGACTCCCACGCATGTACACACATTTACATGATAAGATTTATGTTCAGTCAATAACCTTGTGAAGATGGCATAAACAATGAAATCAGCAGTTGGAACACGTAATATGAAATCTTTCCAGGGTTAAAGCAGAGACGATGAAAATGTGATTTAACAATTGTAACGACGGGACACATGCCAACAAGATTCCTTCTCTAACAAGATTCCTGCTCCAACAAGATTCCTGCTCCAACAAGATTCCTGCTCCAACAAGATTCCTGCTCCAACAAGAATCCTGCTCCAACAAGATTCCCTCTCCAGAAACATTCCGGTTCCGACAAGATTCCTGCTCCAACGAGATTCCTGCTCCAATAAGCTTCCTGCTCCAACAGAATTCCTTCTCTACCAAGATTCCTTCTCCAGAAACATTTCGGTTCCAACAATAATCCTGCTTCAACAAGATTCCTTCTCTAGAAACATTCCGGTTCCAACAAGATTCCTTCCTCAACAAGATTCCGCCTCTAACATGATTCCTGTTCCAACAACATTTTAAAATTACAATTTTAACAAGATTCTTGCTCCAACATGATTATTGCTCCAACAGGATTCTTGTTCCAACAAGATTCTGATTCCAACCTGAACCAATCATAAACATTGTCAAAATATCTTTCATTACAGTAGAGTTTTTTGAAGAACAGAAAGACTCCCATCAAGTGAAATTGTTTTCTATAACAATCTTTAATTGATCAACTTTGCTACAAGTTCAAGTGAAGATTTATTTTCTGTAAACGTGTTTCTAAAATATATACATGCTTCTTATAACATCGTTTTCATACAATGAATTGTAACCCTTATTTATCAACTCTAATGTAAGGTTGATATCAGGTCAATATCATATCCCTGTAATCCAACACTACCTTATTGTGTTGTCTATGCCTTTCAACATGGACAGACTTTGATGCATTCCGAATCTTCACTTCAACTTGACAATGTTTCTGAATGTCAGGGACCCTCCTCGTTCTTCTGTACGAACAGGAACATCTGGTGTAGCCTTGATTTCCTTCTTGACCTGCGCTTGACAAATACTTGCTCTCTCGTCTTCCTGATCGATAACTCTACATTGAAGGATAGCTCGGTCTTTTCTCTGGGCTCCAACACTCTTCAAACATTCCATCAAAAACCTTCTTACAAATATTACACAAAATAGATATCAAACGTAGTCTTTAATGATGTTTTTATTACAATAATGGTACATTGTATACATGTCTAGTGATTTAAAATGTGAATGTTGTCACAGTGGAAATGGAGTGTGTCTTTTTGTATTTATATTTCTAAGATGCCTAGCGGTTAGAACAATCGAATAAAAATCAAGCTCTACCCACAATTCTGTTTTGAATGTTAGTCACGTGATCTTAGTTTATCTCAGGGGTGGGTGTTACACGTTGAATAGCCGTCCGTTGGCCCTGTTCATGGATTATTAATATATAAAGAATGTAAACAATATTTTTATTTCCAAATTATTGGAAGCAGAATGTTACCTTTATCTGATCATTTGGCATCTTAGAAAAGAAATAAAGTTCGCTGTACCCCAATGTATTTTGTAATAAAGTTTAGTTTTGCCCTGAACTATTGTTACGTCAAAGCACTCGGACTAACGTCCTCGTCCTTTAACTATAATAGTTCAGGGCACAACTATATAAAACACATTGAGGTACAGCGAACATTATTTCTTAAGTAAACTATGCTGTTATTATGCTGGAGTGATTATTTCAGTCAAATTATTGTATACACAGTATCACATTTAGGATTAAATGTGGGATGCTTAACTGTTTCTCTCTTTCTATGTATATATGACTGACAGCACTTCGTCTAGATGGAAAATCGAGGGCATTTTGGGTACATGCTTTTTTCAAGGTGTCCCAATCAATTTAATAAATTAAAGTAAGTGACGATCTCGACGGTATGGATTTCTGAAACACTGACAATGCATCTTACTGGAATTGGCAATAGGAAGAATGGTGCCTGTTACTATATTTGAAGTTGAACACGGCTCCATCGGGGCAGAGAGCATCAGTATTGTGCTAAGGGCTTTACCGAGACTGTCGTTATCAAATGAGATACATAGACATTCACAATATATTTAAAGGCGCTGTAGCACGTTTTTTGCAACATTTATGTTTTCCCATTTATAATGATAGTTTATGTCATTTAAATTAATTTTAGAGGGTAAAACATCTTATTACACAAACCAATTATCTGTAGTGGTAAAAACTATGTTGCGTATAAAGCAAAAATTGCACGAATATACCATGTCTATAGTCATGTTGACGATATCCAACTACATGTACAGACTCCATGGAAGTGATAATCAGAGGGATCCAATGACTTAAAGGGGCAGTAGCAAGTTTTTTTTTGCAAAATTTACTTTTTCAAATTTCCTATATATAATGATAGGTTGAGCCATTTGAATTCAATTTAGAAGGTAAAACATCTTATTACACAGACCAATTATCCGTAGTAGTAATAGTGGTGTTGTGTATAAAGCAGAAATTGCATGTCGGCCATTTTATTGTGAACACAATTTATTATTTTGTATTACAAAAACTATTCCCATGGCTTTACCGAAACATGTACACTAATTTTAAACTTTATTTTCCGAAGAGAGAATGATGTTTTACTATTGGTGAAATTATTTTTCATATACATTTCATCAACTTTTTTGAGCGAAAAAACGTGCTACTGCCCCTTTAACGAACAGAACGCGTGGTGTCGTTGTTGTAAGTGGGTCTGGCGTTTGGTTGACCATTCGGTTCTGTTGAAGGCATGAATGATTCCCCTGTCATCTGGGATACATCTAAAAGATTATATCTGAACATCAATTACTGAATTTCGTCTAGACTAAGACAATATATATGTTTCTCAAATGATGTGGTAGGGGTTGTCCGTAGATTATGTATATAGATTGCTGTCAAAAGGATATTGTTGTAAAACATTGACAAGATGCATAAATTATAGACGACCATACTCTATATACTTTTGTATTTTTAGGGGTTTGATCGTCGATATATATACTGTCCTTCATTTTCATCAATATATGGGTTGTGCTAGCAGAGTTGTCAGCATTTTCGGCTTCAGATCAAGAGGTCAGGAATTTAATCACGCCAGGGAGAGAATTGTTCTACATGCAGTAAATGTTACACTAGGTTGTCAGGTTTCACAGCATTTCATTTAACAACAATGATGTTGTGGGCTTTATCCATGCATTAATACTAGATGCCGTGATATAAGTGAAATACTCATTGAAAGCTACGTTAAAGGCTGTTACTCTACGAGGGCTAATCTTTTCAAATTTAAAGAAAAATATATCTACTAGGGGGTTACCAAGCACTGTGAAAATTCAGCAAAATTATACATATTATTCTTTAAAATGGTGATCTGCTCTTGGAATACAATAATTACGAGTCTGGAAAAGTTCCTTAAGTATTATTTAACTAACTTATTTTATATCATTCTCATTAACCTATTTTGCCTTTGGAAATGTTGTCTTTCTAATGCTATTTCTAAACGATATAAACCCCTGTGACCCTGACAACCCCTTTAAAACATAGTTCATAGAAATTATGTAACAACACTAATGAACTATCCGGAAGAACAACTGTGATGTTTCCGTGAATATGAAGGAGATCAATAGAGTAACCGAGACGACACATAACCACTCATAGTTCATAGACAAATGTGAAGCATAATTTCACACTTAAATACATACTTTATCATGTACTAAAAAATAAGGAATTCTTTTTTACAAAACTTTAAAATCATAGACTATTGACAGATGTTGGAACAGAATAGAATAGAGGGTATTTTGTTAATTTGGCAGTGAGATCAGTAGTACAGGGATTGTAATGTTTATGATAACAAGTAAATCAGAGCGTCTAGTGTGTCACAGAATTTCAATATTTAAATATATTTTTACAAAAGAAGTTAACCAAAACAGCAATTTATCTGTGCATGCAGTAGTAATAGATAAACTGAAACAGAGATGGGTTTTTTTTTTTATTATCTGCAAGTAAATACCTTCTATGAAGTTGATGATAATATGATGATATCCACATATCAGGAAAACTTGATATTCATTTTCCCCTCCTTCCATACAATTCTCGCAAGATAAACATGGGATTCTATCAGGTTCAATCTCTTCTCCCTGCTTAAGAGAGGTTATTCAATTAACACATTCAAAAAACAACGGACGATGGTTACTTTAATTTTTCGTGAACAGCAACATACCATCAGCTTTCCAAAATGAGTGAAAGGCTTTATTAACTGCTTTATAATTGTTTATAAGACAGAGGAGGCACTTAATTGATTTTCACCCAAGATAAGTTAAAATTACTTTGTTACAAAATACCCCCCAACTTGCAAAGCAATTTGGTTTGAAAATCCGAATCAATCAACTAACTTAAAGATAGATATGGGTGCTGCTATTTGACAATTGCCATATCTGTAATAGCATTTATTACATTGAGTTCTCTGCACAGACTACATAGAACTGATAATCAGAGATATGTACTGTAACACTACCTAGAAGAACTAATTAGTAACTAATTAGAAGTTATCCTCTGTGGAAGTAAAGTTTAGGAAAACAACCCATAGGTTTACAAATCGTATGTAATTGTAGTTTAAATCAATTTCCTGGCTCCGTGGCCTAGACATGAACTTAACATGTCTCGACAGTTTCCTAGGTGAACTTGCAATTGAATTACGAAGTATGTGTTCAAACGAATTGCTTGAACTTTCTGTTGGAACGAAATGTAGATGTTGCTACAAGGCTAATATACTGGCCTGACTAAATGTAGATGTTAAAACAAGGTGAATGAACTGGCCTGACTAAATGTAGATGTTAATACAAGGTGGATGAACTGGCCTGACTTAATGGAAATGTTGATACAAGGCTAATGAAATGGGCTTACGAAACGAAGATGTTAATATAAGGCTAATGGAACGGTCGATTAGATGGGGATTTTGACTGGTCGGAAGAACTAATTTCATATTATGTATGTTATTTATGTATATGTAGATGGACAATTGTGTCTTCATGACAATCGTCTCAGTAAAAAGACTTGAGCTTATGTCGGGATGTTCTACTTCTTAAGTATTCACAGTAGTGTCTGGGTATTGTGTAAGGACTTATACCTCGCCATTAAAGTAATAAGCATAGACATTGATCACTAATGAAGACTTATCAAGTCCTAAACTAACAATTTAAGGTTTTCTCAGATGATCATAGAGAGATATTTTGATATAACTGTCATATAGTCATAATATTTTCTGTGATACTTTTCTCACTTATTATAAAATAAACGAAACCCCTACGAAGCAGAGGGAGCGGATCATGACACCCTCCTTAATAACGTGTCTAGAGTTTATACAGCGGATTATATAATTACTACGTCATATGTTGTTTCGAATTTCACAGTTCACAGTAATAATCATCTGAATGACCTCTGGTGGCTAGTGCTCAGATTGAGAAAGGTGGTGTAAATGTTACATTCAAAAAGATTTAAATGAGATTGTTTCAAATAAATCAGTAATCAAAACACCCTTGTTGTTTCGAATTTTATATAGTTAGTGTTGTCTACATTATTTGTATTACATATTATCATCAATACTCCCTTCATGTATCGGCCTTCTTAAACATTCAAATCGTTGTTTGCTGGCTTCACCTGTATTAACAATCAGTCTTTATACCTAGAATGTAGGTTATCACGATTCGTAGAGACATACATATAGTACTACCCTCCAACTATAAACTGTAAGATATAAGCTGTTTTTTCTCAATTAAATCTGTCATAGCGGACAGCCCTGTATCCTTTAGTGAAAATCCATATTATTTGGATACAACCTCCTAATGCCTCCCGTGGGTAAGCGCCGCCACTCTTTCAAATATTCTGATAAATGCTTTGACCTGATTCTTGATCAACTGAAGTTAATTTTAAATATTGACGACAGGGGTTTGTATTGCTGAAACAAAACAGTTCCTAGGTCCAATACTTTGATACGATACACCCTATACTAATAAATAAAGAAAAGGATGCAACGCGAGTTTTACCCCCTGCCCAAACAAATCCACATTAAAAAAATGTTACCACGCATTTTACATGTAATACATATTTCAGAATCAAAGCAAAGTGATTCATCTTTCGATTAAAACAAACATCAACGAAATCGGTGCATTATTTTATTTTACTCGCCAAACTTGAGTGGGCCAAAATCGGGTCTCAGAGAAAAAAATCGAGAAAAGAGTCGATATTTCATTCCTAGCTAAAACAATCAATCTCGAAAAGAGTTTTCTCCATCATTTTACATCCCTGATACATATGACATACTTAAAACGTCCGTTGTATCTTACCGTAACAACTTTTTTGCAACTTTATAGTAACTACAAGAAAATCTGCGAGCCACCTCCACCATATTGGAGGAAGTGACGTATGGTGACCTACATTTCCAACGCACTGAATTAACAGCTCTAAGCTGATTGGCTAAATTTTAATTTTATCAATCAGCTGACTGCTGTTAATTCAGTCCGTATCTGTATACGTCATTTGCTCCAAGATGGTGGAGGTGACTCGCAGATTTGCTTTTTTTTTATTATTATAGGGTGTATCGTATAGAAGTATTGGACCAAGGAACTGTTTTGTTTCAGCAATACAAACCCCTGTGATATTGACGTAATTAGGAAACCCTGTGATGACGTGTAAAATACCACTGTCTGTCATATTAGATTAGTCAGCAAGTCAATATAGTTTCACCTGCATAGGAGACCATAAAATAAAATTATTTTTTAAAAAAATGTAATACTTCGGAAAATTTGATTAATCATGTTCGTGACTAGGATCACATTTAATTCAACCTTAGATACACTAAAGTTGGGTCAGGTTAACCTTAGTTATGGATCGTAAATTAAGGCTAACCTTTCGTAAGATTTTAATTTAATTTAATATTTTTAAAGGTCGAATATTATTATTTTTATGTTATATATATATATATATATATATATATATATATATATATTATTCAGGTTATAATCTAAGAGATACGGTTAACCTTACGGGTACGCTGGTTTTGTGCAAAGAGAGATAGATCTATATTCTTATGGCAACTTATAATGGATTTGACATTTTCATTGACATTTGACATTTTACAATAAAGAGTAAGTTGCCATCTGAAAGCTACACAAAGTGATTTGTCCTCTTCAGCCAGATAATTGTTCTATTACTGCAACACTTATTTCTTTCTTAGATATTGAACATGATGAACTGTCAGAAATGTGTGAATGAGCCAGTCATTACAATTAGCCACATATTACAATTATTAAGGGACGCATAATAACTTTGTAGGAATGTGAACGCTTTCAATTATCATAATGGATATCTTTTTACTCTGTCCGAGACTGTATTGTAACGTTTTAAGTGAGAATATTATAATCATGATATTTAATTACAAATCATGGTTTCATAGGTCACAAAGCTTGACACATGACTAATGATCATCCCAGGATCACCCTTGTCATTAACAAAGTCATCATCTCTCTACGTCCAATTAACGTCGTGACATCACATGGAAAAATTGGAAACATATCCTCCTTGTAGAGAACCCTCAAGTATTTGTTGACAAAATTAATAACTTGATCTCAATTTAAGTCGGAAATAATTCATTTTAAAACGAGGAAAGTGTAAAACAAAAATATGCAGGGTTTACTAAACATAGAGCCAATGATATGACATAAAAGTCAATCATGCTGAACAAATGTTTATTCACTTACATTTTTAATGAAGAACATGTCATACAAAGACGGAGTATTCATATATCATTCATCTAAATTCAACGTTGAATGTCCATCGTGATCTGTGAATGCATGTCCAATGTTGTGAATGATGTTGATGTGATGTGTGAGTTTTATATGTATACCTACATGTAGTTTTTATAATTACTATTAAGAGCAGTCTTGACGCAAAGCAAATTCCCTTCTTGGGCAATAAAGTATTATTATTATCATATTATTATTATTTCTTGAAACATATAGTCAATTGGTTGACTACTGGTAAATTGAGCTTTAGAAATGTTTAATGTGTTCTGTCACCTATATAAAAAGTTGTATACTTGAATCCGTACACTTAAAATATTCTTCATCTCATCTAGAATGGGAACCCATTACAGATAGAGATGCATACAGACAGACAACTGATATATTTCAAATGATATCCAATTACTTTAAAGTTTAATATTGTCACATATACCTAGGAGTATGACATCTGAGAAATAATGCTGGAAAGAAAATCTAAGTCGGTATCATGTTTCATTTGTATTGGCTTATATATCCTCTTATTAATGATATTCAGTTATCAAAATTGACTTTGTTCACATACGCCATCCGTGCTGGAGTCTATAACATGTTATAAACCTGATTATATGTATTATAGACTGTTCTTGGAACTGTTATTTCTGAAGGCTCCTCCACTAAACAGCTATATAGTTTTCGAAGTTGAAAATTGCAAATCTCTAACAGCTCATATGCAAAATGAAACTGCAGTCTGATTAAAATCGACCTTGTTCCGAGGAATAAAATTTGCAAAATTTTGCATCTGCCGGGATACGAACAGGTTCTGTAGATTCCTCGCCACAACTCACGAACGAGTTCGTATCCCGGTAGATGCACTATTTTGCATTTTTTATTCCACGGAAAACCGTCGATTTTAATCAGACTGAATGAAACTGTATCTGATTTCATAATTAGACATCATCGAGGAGTTTCGCATTTCAAACGCACACTGCAGGATTTTATAATCCTTCTTGCTCTTTAAGACCAGTAAGCATCATTTTAAACAATTTTAAAATGGTCATATTCCATGTTCTGTGATATATGATATTGTTACATGTAAAGGATGAATTTCTAATGCATGTCATTAAATGTCATAAAAATAAACTTGCCGGATAGAGAATACATCTCGAACAATCTTGATGATGATTTCACCTGACCTTTATGTGAATGATGGAACACTAAAAGTCTATTAAAACTTGCTGAAATATTGTCCAGAATCTACAAATATTGCAATTGAACCAATATATACATAGCAACCTCCATGTTATCTTTGCTTTATAACTAAGCATTGCCTTATTGTCAACAGGAGATGAGTTAACCCATGGAGTCCATCATGCATTTTTTTTATTAAAAGAGGGGAGTAATTTCAAAACCCCTGAAACCCCCTGTGATAAAATAGTTGTCATTTGATTATGTTGGAAATAGACATGGGTTATTAGTATTGACATACAGGAAAGTAAGAATACGTTACTTACATATCTGTCAAATTATACTATTTTTAAATTGATTAATAACTATTTTAATCAATGCTACGAATCACATGTGATGAGAGAAAATTTATTCAGCACACGGTTCCACATAGGAGTACGTGACGCATGGAACATTGTTTTGATAGGAAGTCCTGTCTCAATATCAGTTCCACATAGGAGTACGTGACGCATGGAACATTGTTTTGATAGGAAGTCCTGTCTCAATATCAGTTCCACATAGGAGTACGTGACGCATGGAACATTGTTTTGATAGGAAGTCCTGTCTCGATATCAGTTCCACATAGGAGTACGTGACGCATGGAACATTGTTTTGATAGGAAGTCCTGTCTCAATATCAGTTCCACATAGGAGTACGTGACGCATGAAACATTGTTTTGATAGGAAGTCCTGTCTCAATATCAGTTCCACATAGGAGTACGTGACGCATGGAACATTGTTTTGATAGGAAATCCTGTCTCAAAATCAGTTCACATAGGAGTACGTGACGCATGGAACATTGTTTTGATAGGAAGTCCTGTCTCAATATCAGTTCCACATAGGAGTACGTGACGCATGGAACATTGTTTTGATAGGAAATCCTGTCTCAATATCAGTTCCACATAGGAGTACGTGACGCATGGAACATTGTTTTGATAGGAAGTCCTGTCTCAAAATCAGTTCCAAAGATCAAATTTATTAGAGACTGTCATGAAAGGTCGACGCCTTCAAGACAAGGAAATAAATCATATGGTGACAGTTTGGTCGTAAATAAGGTATTGAGTTACTAAACATTAGTGTTTTGTATAACGGAAACCATGGAACGCCACTGTTCTTGGAGAATACTAATTAAGCACGTGCTTTCATAACTAAATGGCACGTTGCTTTACAAATACTGAAACCTTAAAAGGAAACACAGCTGAATCTGTCACTAAAATAATCGCCCTGACCTGACACCTGCTGTCCTATTGAGCTTACATAAGGTACAATACGCCCACTCAAAACTGAAAACCATGATAAAATTGACTTGACAAAAACATTCTGTGACAAGTTAAATATTGATTTTAAATTTTAATATTTTCTTGACAAGAATAATAAAAAAACAGCGTGACAGCTACTTCTAAAAGTAGTGTTGACTTTTATTTCATGCAGCAAAATAACTCCAATTTAACTAATTTCTTTGTTTTTTGGAAACATTATTTGTTCATGTTTCTGAACACGATAACTTTACAATCACTGTTTTTTAACGACATTTACTTGGCATTAACGAAATAGGAGAGTGCTTGTTAATGATCACCTGGAGGAAAGTACATGCCTATAAATTCCTAGAAGGTACATTATGTCGACAATATATTTATTTACCTAAAGTCCATAGTTTATACATTTTTAACTTACTGTATACATATGATGAAAACCAGTTAAATCTAAGGTTTAGATCAGCTATTTGCACTATCTAATGAATACACTGACACAACTTATACAGATAAAATTACCTCTTCTTAATTCAGGTATTGCTGACACTTCATGATTTTCAATAACTATATGATAGTTCTTTAAAGTTTATATTGTATTAGGTTTCCAAATCGTGAGCTCAAAACAATTGAACAATACTTTTCAAATTAAGACATCAAAGTGCCCAGTTCAGCAGATACACATGACCTAAGAAACTACGAAAAGCGTTGTCAGCTGTATCTGTATATGATATATGAGACACGCGTTGTCAGCAATCTGTATATGACATATGAGACAAGCCAAACCAGAAAATATTTTAGCAACATAAACCTTGAGTCATAGTAATTGCTTTAAGAAAACTAGTTCAAATAATATAGAACTTGTGCTATGATTAAATTACAAAACAATGAGGTTAATACACAATACTAAACAGAACATCTGCAAAAACAGATTTTGCACTTACACGGGAAATTGTACTTCTTCAGCAGTATTTATTTAATATATTTGTACTTACAAAAATTTCGATATGTAATGTTATATTAATCAATAAAAGTTTAAATAGAAAGAATGAATGAGGAAACATATATCGAGGGTATTATTCGTTCATATGGTGTTATATTATTCACGATATAGCTGATATATGTCTTCTCTTGACTGATACCATGTTTATCTCATCGAGTGAGGTACAAAGATTATATTTTCTCGAGTGGCGCAACTTTTAAATTTCTACCTCACTCGATGAGATAAACATGACACTTGTCAGGAGCTGACATATATTCTATTTATTATAAGACGTTATCCTTGTAATTACGCCAGAACAGGATCGTTTTTAGTTTAAGCGGCCGCTAGGAACACCCCCGTCACAACAGTAACAATGTGACGTCATAAGAGAATTCGCTAAGTCAGACCATTGTTTTTTTACGTCAAATTATATCAGTCACTAGTTACAATAAACATATAAGTTATTTTCACTGTAGCTTGATAGACAGTTTTTTTCACTATTATATTACTCGTCATATAATAAACTGTGATATCATATTTTTCAATAAAAAAAAAAACTAAGACTGAGCAGGGATTCATTTTTTAAATTTTGATATATAAGAGATTGAGTTTGGAATTTTTTGAAAGATTTTATTTTGGTCATAAAAAATATTTCTATTTATATCAAAGGGCTCATCAAAACCAAACGTTTGAAAAGGTAATACAACAAAACTCGTGACCATGCATCTGTCAAGCAATTTCAACATGATTGTGCCGTCGTTTTATACATGTCTTTGACAAGTGCCACATATGTTAGAATATCCCACTTCGATAAATGGCACAAATATTTATTTGTTTAAGCTTCCATAAATAAACATGAAACGAATTCAAATGTTGTTGTTCACGGCAAGATGTCTCGCTCAAATCTATGATCAGCTTTACATGTGTAAAATCAGTCACAGGTTTTATCGAATCTTTCTCTTCAAAGCCTTGGAAACTGACACGGAATTGAGATCTCATGGACACTCCTACCTGGCTTTCCATGCATAGAATTGAACAACATTCATAATCCCTGCGCGTCCAGCGCAAACAATGAGGGAACTAATTTGAGGAATATCAATTAATCCACGAGGTCCCAACTGCATTACCAGCATAGAATTACACAGCATTCATTAGACCGGGCATTCTTTCCCCAGAGGTTACTGACACGTGGTTGTACTTACATGATATAAATTCCTTGGTACGAAATTCACTTCTAGACGTATATGGTCATGTGCTTGTGAAAGTATTGCCTTACAAGCCAGGAGAACTTGTTTTTCTATATTTACTTTATTCAGGAACTATTCTGATGTGTCATGTTTTCAAAACACAAGTTCCCATTCATTTAATGAGCGTCAATAACATTTTACGTCATATAAACCGATTTCACTTTATTGCATACTACACACTACACAGCAACAAACTTTTCGAAGCATGCTGGTGTGTCAATTCACAAGTCGCCATAGCAACCAACGCGAAAATCACTCATCTCGAATGTTTTCGTCCTGCAGGTTATCCTTGTGACACATGAATTTGATGATTGTTATGTTAAATGTCCAGTGAAAAGAAAAAAATAATGACATTTTACTTGTTAAATGATATTTCAATGTGTTTATGCAAGCTCCTATGACACATATATTATACAATTCAAACAAATACCTATTTAGGTCAAACATTTGTTTCAAAGACATGGTAAATGAATAAACGCCAAATTCTGTATATTTCAATTTCTTTTAGTACTCATTTTCTTATGTGTGTTAATAGTGTGCAAGTAGACCACAATCCTCTGCCTTTGAAAATAAGTGACTTGATATTGAAAACACGTGCACTTAGTATTGCTATCCACTTATTTTGGGTCGAAGAATCTGTGAAAACTCAAGTGTATATATTTCAATGAGATAAACCTTTAGCAATGTCTACCAACATATAAACCTAAGGCATCATATTGGTAATTCTTTTCTCAGGTAAACCTCCTTCCAAAGCCATACAGAACTCCCTTGAGCATTCTATAGAATATCCCTGGGACATTCTATAGAATATCCCTGGAGTTGAAAGTAGACTTTAACGTGAATTGTAAATTCCGGAATAACGTCATTTGATGTTTTAATTTAAATCACAGAACGAATCGAAAATGATTTTAAGTTAAAATTTCACACTTGACATGGTGAGATTCGAACGTGCATCCCTTCGCTCCTTAAACTGGACGCTCTACCACGGAGCCACAAACGACCTTACAATGAAACGTTTAATAACTCTATCTATAGTCACGTTTCCTTAACCTCAATATAACGATAGTAAGGGAGACATGCTCTTTGTAGAGCGCGAGATTCACGAGCTTTTCGCGAAAGTCGAACAGTCCCCGGCTTCGTTTCGATACCTTTTTTGTTCACGGCATGGCTATGTCATTTCATAGGAAACATGTTCATAATTAATAACCGATTTTGATAAATTTGTCGCCTTTTCCTTCGATTTATATGACAGATATAACACTCTCCCTCGGATTTGGTAGAAAATGTAAACATTTGGGGTCGGGAGAACCATTTGGCCTTCGGCCCACGGTTCTCCCTCTCCCTCATGTTTACATTTTCAATTAAAACCTCGGGAGAGTGTTATATCTTTTACATACTTGATGGCTCTTTATCATGATCAAGCCTACGTTTACGGGATAGTGGCGATTACTGGCACGCGACAATTATAACTGGAAGATTTTCCATTGAAAGTATGTGAACATTGCATGCAGGACCGCGTCAGCTGACGATGTGAATGATCCAATGGTAATGCTGTATCTGTTAGTTATTACCTAGGAATAGATTTGAAGGCATTTCCTCAAGGGCAAGCAAAGTGAGGTATTTTAGTCAGTCACGTCATGTGCATCAATGAACATCAAATTTCACTAATACTGAACGGCAGAGAATTATTATTAATGCAACTTGACAGGAGCACATATGACAACTATTCATTAATTTCGAAATCGTAAATGTTATCAGCGATTCTGGTTGGTAATTTCCGAAGGAAGTATTTAATTGATTTTCAACTTCTACATAATTGATGAATCAGGCGTTTTAAATGTTAATCAACTTCATTATTTCGATTGTTATGTAAGATGAATTATCCATGGAAATCTTGTGAATCAGCGCCAAGTCATTTTTCTTTGCAGACTTACAAATAATCAACATTTTAATTGAAAAGCTGAAATCCATTAACATCTGACAGGTCTGGACTGACACTAATCCAACTTTTCTGCACCAAGGTGGTGGATTTAATATAAACATTACATAATCTTCATCGAATTGGAAATCATTTAATGGAATAATATAAAGAACATTAGAAACTATTTGCACGACAAATAACCAATTCAACATGATTTTCATCATTTACGACATAAACAATGTGTAGATCGTGACTTTAGGTGTTCATTTGGGTTTGCTGAGTACTTTCAGAATTTCTTTTTATGTTTTCATTTTAAAACTTTCACAACCATCTTAACTCCTAACTGTATACAAACTATATCTCCAAGTCAATATGAATTTACCAATTATTCTAAAAAGAACAAAAATATTTGCCAAACTTTTCTTTACACTTGACAGGAAGGCATATGAAAATTGCACATTAGCCTCGAATAGTAAATATCATTAGTCATTCGATTCTGATTGGTAGTTGAAAATGGAGTTCAATGATAAGCAGCAAGCATTAATCAGGCGTTATTGATGCTATCGAAGACCAATAGAGCAATGCAGCCAGTAAAATGTGCAATGAAATGTGTACATCAGCATCAGATAAACTTTCTTTGAATCCCAACAAGTAATTACAGCTTAAATTGGATTTTATAAATGCAAGGCTGAACTCTATGTTTAAATGACAGGTCATGCCTTTCAGACAAATGCTTCTATTAACGCTGCTCGATGTAAATTTCCTGCCGTAGTGATGTTATACATATTCTTCCTCAGATGAGTTCTTCGAAAGCTTAATCGAAAAATGTAAAAAGTTTTGAAATGTATCGAACGACAAATAAGCAGATCACCATCAACTGCATGTACATGTTTACATAACCTCCGACTATAAATAAGAAAATTTCTTTTTCTGTTCAAACACACATGACGCGTTGAATTGATCTGAATAAGGATTTTTCTGGACAAAACGTTTGTTATTTAAGGTAAAATTTAATTAAATGTGGAAATTATTTTTGTATGAGACATGTCGGCATAATGTGCCTTCTTGGACTTTAATTTATTGACGCTTTGATCAGTGCTGTAGGACGTCATAAAACGAGCAAAAAAAATTCCTTTTGACTCTCCTATCTCGTCCAGTTAAGGTATAATCAGTAATGTTTTGAAATTTCAAAGTAGTTTAGTTTGTCTCTGATGACAAGATGTTCCTCTACTTCTGTCTTATGTATGGCTCCTTGCAATATGTATGGTTTCTATTTTTTCCTTGGGTGTATACAATTAATGAAGGTAGATAACAACCTTGGCAGTCTGGATCTGTGAAACATTGAAAGTGCGTCTAGCTTGCTGGAATTGGCAATAAGTAGAATGATGCCTGTTACTATAATCGAAAATGATATTATCCAGTCAGAGAGTAAGAGTGGTGTGTTAGGTTTCTTAAACAGTAAAGAGTAGTGTGGCGAAGAGATGAAATATTTTCGAAGTTAAGTAGTTTTGCTGGAGCATAAATTCCATGGTTTTATGGAAAGTAGGACAACGAAAAATATAGTGAAATTCATCTGCTATTCAAGGCGAGTCGCATAATCTACGCCAATAATGGCTGCAATACTGCCGAAGCGGCGTTAAACAATAACTCACTCACTCACTCACTCACTCACTCACTCACTCACTCACTCACTCGCATAATCTACATGTTGTATTTTCTCTTGAGGTATTATTCCAACGTACGGTCTCGACAGGCAAACAGTGATTAGAAGTTCTAAATTTTAACAACGGATAACTAATATACTCAGGTAATAAAGGGTAGGCATCAAAAGAAGGTAAAATCTTAATGTATTTATAATATTAAAGGGGCAGTAGCACGTTTTTTCGCTCAAAAAATCCTATGAAATGTGTTTGAAAAATAATGTCACCAATAGTAAAACACCCTTCTCTCTTCGGAAAATCAGGTTAAAAATGAGTGTACATGGATCGGTTAAGCCATCGTTTTTGTCTTTTGAAATAATAAAATGTGTTCACAATAAAATGGCCGCCATGCAATTTTTGCTTCATACGCAACAACATTATGACCACTACGGATAATTGGTTTTTGTAATAATATGGTTTACCCTCTAAAGAAAATATAAATGACACAAACTATCATTATAAATGGAAAATTTGAAAAAATGTGCTAATGCCCCTTTAAGTTATTGTAAGACCTTCTGGCGATTTATTGACCACTCAGGTCAGTTGAAAGTAGATATGATGCCCCTGTCATCTGGAGATGCACCTTAAAGGTTATATCAGCCCATCTATCAGTGTATCAGAGGTTTGAGTTATTTCTAATGATGTGGTAGTTCTAATGATGATATATTGGAATTTATGTCAATGGTGATGACTTCATAGTCCGTCAACTTAACTTTTGGGACTGCATTTTTTTTCGGATATTCTATATTAATTTTAACCTGTCTAATTCTTTTTAAGGGTTGGTCATTTTACTTGATGTATCAGGAAGTTACTTTTAATATTGATTACACAGCTTAAAGGGATGGTACTGTCGCCATCTTGGATATTTGCGTAACATGAAATGAAAACACGCTATATTGTACCTAATCTTACAACTTTTTGATAACTAAAGACATACACTGGTAGAGTATTGACATAGTAACACATAACATATCATAAAACTAATAAATAATTTGTAGTTAGGATGTAGCCGAGTTTTCCCCACTCTCAGCGCCGATGAATGGCTTCAGTTCTCATTGTTTTTATTTTCAACAAATGTAACATGTGCGCTTGTGTTAATCATGTTGTGAAATATAAAGTCATCAAAATGTTACCCTCATTAGTATCTTTCAATTTCACCATGTTTTAATCATGTATTAAAAACATATATGTGTAAACAGGAAAATCCTCCCGATTTTCGTTTTCACCAAAAATACCTCGATAGTACCCTCCTTTTAATAGAAAAATTTACTCTATGAAATATTATTATTATATTTTGTGTTTGTTTTTATACTGCACAGGCGGGTTTAGAAGCCTTAAAGGGAAAGTTCTATCGCCGATTTATCGGCAGCTTCTGCCATCTTTGTTTCTTGGCATTTCGTGAAATGAAAACAAGCTATATCTAACACAATTTTAAAAAAAGTGTAATAACATATACACTTAAAGGATATTCACATAGTAACACATAACGTATCATAAAACTAATAAACAATGTGATATAAGACCGTAGCGAAGTGTTCCCCACTCGGAGCGCCGATGAATGGCTTCAATTCTCATTGTTTTTATGTTTCAACAAATCCGCGCTTATTTTTATCATGTTGTGAAATGTTCAGTCATCAAAGTGTTGACTAAATTAATATCTTTCAATTTGAACACGTATTAATCATGTATTAATAGCATATAAGTGTAAGCAGGAATATCCTCTTGAATTTCGTTTCCACAAAAATATACCCCGATAGAACCCTCTTTTTAAATGTACCTTCTAGTTTAAACATATTTTTATTTCAGATGACAAATCTGGATTGGCGGACAAGTCATAAGCTTATTTTAAAGCCGCTCAAGTACAATGAAAGCAAAAGCTGGAAACAGAAACAAATGTAACTTCTAACAGGTGGAGTAAACATGCAATTCACGTGTGTGACCTGAGATCAGGTTTACTGGGTGGTGGGATCGTCTCAAAATAGAAACATCACTTACCAAGAAGTCTTAAAAGTAATACACCTGGTTCGTAATAACTTTGAGATATTCCCTCAAATCCACACTCGAGTAAAACCGATCTCAAGTTATGCACTTGAATATGTTGATAGTTCTTATAATAAATTTAATTGGATTATGTGATAAGAATGAAAAATATTGTCCTTCCTACGTCAAATAAATACTTAAGATACACACTATGAATATTAGACAGAGTTAAAAACTAAATAGGATATTTAAAGAAAAAGGCAGTCCAAATGGTGGGGTTGACAGATTATACAGAATAAACAGCTCAAAATGGATTTAAGAGTTTCAAGTTAATGCAACCACAGTGACAGTGTTGTAAAATATTAAAGAAACCATTTGAACACATCCTTTATCGACGATCATACCCAATATACTTGTTTGTATTATTAGGGGCGTGATCTTCGATTGCAGCTAGGGTCTTTTATTTTTCTACATTACATGGGTTTGGAGTTGTTGAGTGTTGAGTTTCGGATCAAAAGGTCAGGGGTTCGAATCCCGCCAGGGGCTCGTGACTAATCTGTTCCTTCAATATATTTTTTTAATAGTTTATAAGTCAAGAAAATGTCTTATGCATAGTTTTACTAACTCCTTTTATACATTTCTCGTAAACCTATTTTGCCTTTTGTATTTTTTCTTGCTAATGCTATTTCTAAACGGTACAAACCTGTGTGTTCCAGACAACCCGAAACAGAGTACACTGAAATGTTACTGCAACACTAATGAACTATCCGGAAGAGCAAATTTGATGCTTTCCGTGGTTAAAAAAAGGTCGATTTAGCAACTGAGAAACTCAGGACACCTAGTGCTTTACTGAATTTAGAACTTTAGAACCTTGTGTAGTAATAAGAGATATACACTGAAACATTGATGGGTAGGTATAATAGTTTGCAGGTAAATAACTTGTACGAATCTGTTGAGAAGATGATGAGATGGACATTATAGTTATCATTATAACAGGATATTCATTTCCCTCCATTTCCATATAAAATTCGCATGAACCATCACTAAAATCAAAACCACTTATTATTGGACATTTATTGTTTATCATTTGAACGTCTAAATTTAGATACCTTAACGATTCTATTCAATTCAATCTCACTATTAACACTTCTCCCTGCTGAAGAGATGTCATTCAACTAATAGAGACACGATTGGGCAACTTTGATGGAAATTGACAACTTAACACTTTTGTGTTTGTGGGTTCATACTGCTTTAGTTAGTGTGTTACTAAATTCAGTTACTAGATATTCCATGGGTTCAAATGGAGCACACACAAAAATGCCAAAGGCCCGGGTTCGAATCCCGCTAGAAACACAAAAATAGATGGCCTGTGTCTCATACTGTGTAGTGTCCCTTGGCAAGGCGCTTCATCCACATCGCATACAGTTTTATAGGTGGCTACCTGAAATAACGGGTGTCAGTGCTTCGTGTAGCGCTTCGGCAGCTCTGAAAGTACAATTATGTCATTGTCATAATGTGTATCGCTTGGAAAAACTGCTTAGCAGTTGGATATGTCCGCGTTATAAGCTAACATATTATTTATTTATTAGATGCACGAATAACACATTACAACAACCAATTTGACTTTCATTTCCAAAATAACTGGAATTGTTCAGGTACGCCAACATACCAGCAACTATACAAAATGAGCGAAACATTTGATAACATTCTAGATAATTGTAAATACGATAGAGAAAGATGCTGAATTGATTTTCACTCAATCTAGTGAAATTCTAATGATCTCCTTATTAACTTCTACATGCAAGTATCAGTGTGCAGACTTAACAATTGGTGCAGTTTCACAAACCAATCTTAACCAATGTCAAAGCTCGATTTACCATTGATTCGTGGACTAAGGTCGATTACTGCAACGGTTCCCTTGAATTTAGAAGTATATATTAACTGACAACTGTGTCCTTTCTGAGACTAAAGGATTAAATGGAAAGGTTAATTGTGCGACAATGATAAAATACCTTAAAGGGAAATTCGGTATTCTCTACGGTTAGAGTACAGCTTTCGAAAATAACCCAAAATTTACATAGCAAGTTCAAATCACTAAAATGAGCAGACATGGACTTTATCTATTTGAGAAATACAATAACCATACTTATCTTGATTACATTGAACTCCCTGCACAGACTACATGGTGATCAGACAGCCACAATGAAACACTACCTGAACTGAAAGAACTAATTAGTAACTGATTAGCAGCTCTTCTCTGTGGAAGTAAAGCTTAGGAAAACAATTTACAAAAAGTTTACAAATCGTAGTAACTTTAGTTAGCTACGTGCAGAAAACGTGGACCTAACATGTCTCGACAGTTTCCTCGCTGAACTTACAAGGGAATTGCCAAGTTTGTGTTAAAACAAATTGTTTGAACTTTCTGTCTCAACGAAATGTAGATGTTAATACAAGGCTAATAAACTAATTGAAAGATGTAATTCAATATTTCGCCACTAAGAAAGTATGTGTAGACAAGCAACTCTGTCTCAGTTAATACGGCTGAGCGATTATTTTATGATACATTTCTTTTGTTTTCACAAAAGCGACTGAGCACAATTAGATAAAATCTGTACCCAGTCGGTACTATGATAAACATTAATAATTGTCATTACATTCAATCACTACTTCAATAAAGCCTACAGGCCACTGTTTATTTAGCAATCAATTGTTTAACCCCCTCATGTTTGTTTTGCAAATCTTAATTCTTTTTTAGTCTCCTTGATTAAGTTTCCTCACCGTTATTTTATTTGTTAAAAATGTATCCCTTTTTAATTCCCTACATTCCACCTTGTGAATGAGAATGGACTTCGAAACGTTATTTTCACATTAAACAAGTTGTTATCCAGAAGAGCTTTCTGTTTAATGTATGCTAGTTCTAAATGCCCTTCAAAGACTTACAATATTATACAATTAAAACTCCTGACTTATACAATTCTAAAGTCATATCTCATAACTAATTTATATAACAAATTAAAAAGATTATCATGACAAGTTTATTTGTACATTGATAAGTAGTGTTATGACCTCAAGTTTGTCCTACTGAACTTGACTCGTATTGGCGAAATGGATACAATGCATCTCTGATTAAGTAAGGTAGGATACGACCAGACTCTTAAGAATGTCTGCAAAATAAATGTCAATTGCAGTCCTTTAGAGAAGCAGACAAATGTGTCCATTAGGTTAATCAGCAGTTGTTTCTTTGTCCATCTTATTCGGTTTACAGAAGGAAAATCCTGAATTGCTCTCGTTTTATAGGTTTAATATCTGCTTCAAATGATGATTTTGTTCTTGATTTGTCATTGTTTATCAGACATAGTACTAAAAACTAAGAAATGAACTATTTAATAAAGTCTACAAAAAAACTAAAACAAAATTTTAGGCTTGTCTGTCATGTTGTTCTATATCATTTGTATTGTATATTATTGTATGGTGTCTATCATACATGTATAATATTCGTATTCTGTCTTGATTATTTGTCTGTATTTGTATTTCTATATGGGTCGGAGGCTTTAAAGATCCCGTGAAATGCATTTTTCTCAAGAATGACAGATTATTAGTTGTGACAATATACACTTGCAATTGATTATAAATTATATTAATTTACCCATTTTAACGATGCCGCAATTACCGCCGCGATCCTTTTTGAAAATAATTGTTGAGGCGTACATGTAACTGATTAACCACAGACGAGGGGTCGTCTGTGACCCGCTCCGTGGAGCCTCATTAATTAAGTAATGATGACTATCACTGCCGCTAGATGAATCGCCAAAAAAGACATGTTTATGCAATAATTATGTAATTGTTATCTGCGACAATACTTAGTTGGATATCCAAACATTCGATATATGGAAAATTTAAGTGGTTTTATTGAAGATTTGTTAATGAAATTAACAATCAAAATGTTGCGAAATTACGTTGACTATCGCCGATAATCAGATTACTCCAGTGACGTCACAGGAGTTATCGCTTCAGGGACCTCACCTCCGCAGATTGTCATTCTGGTCGCCGGGGCTAAATTAGGCGTTTTTTAAAGCCATATTTAAGTAATTTATTGACCGATTTCAGAAAATTAAAATCGAGCAATTGTCAAATTGACATCCCATTTTAATGAATCTGAATTTGACTATATGTGATTAGATATATCCTTTAAATACAATAAACACTGATTTCAGACTCAGACTCTGATTTCAGATGTGTGGTGTGCACATATCCAGCTATTCGTGTGTGTAATCTGCAGTTATTTAGTCAACCCCCCATCTCTTTGATTAATTATTGGTGTTCTTAAAGTCAAGATTAAAAACATATTAACCAACAAACAAATATACTTTACTGATTTGATACATTAGATGTATACATGTATGCTTTCTTAATCGTATTGCGATTCAAGGCAACAGTATATTGGACATACAACATGATAAGGTGCTATCTACAAAAGAAAAAAACACTTATGATGGAAATTGGGGCTCCATCTATCGTCAAATTTACATTAAACTAACATTTATAGCATTGATAGAAATAACTTGAAAAAAGCTTATAGCTTGTTATCTGTCATTAGTTTAAAAACATGTAACTTTTTTATATTATGAAAATGCACTTACAGATTGAGTAAGCAGAAGTGTATTATAGAAGAAAATAAATAACATTTTAATTATTTGAACATGTGTGATGTGTCGGAGTATATATGCTTTTCCGTCAACGGGTGGAATGTTTCATCTGATGGAGGAGTAAGCATTAACACCAAAACGTTGTGTGTGATCAAGTACATTTCAGCCATGACACACGGTTACTTTGTTCAGTAACTTTACATTGTGAGCAAGGGTAAGTACCGTCAACGACACAAATGGTCTCAATTGTAAGGAGGAGACAATATTGATGAAACCGCAGGATCTTAGACTATAACAGAGTTACCATAATAATCCATTGAAGTTCATTGTTTAGGAATGACTTCACTTTTCTCCTTCTGATGCAAGCGTTTACCCATGATATTTGTCTTGTGTAACATCGGTCACTTTGAAATGGTAGACCTTTCTCTGATCTGACTATTTCACAGCACGCTTTTACATATTTTGATCATAATTCTGTTGCTTTGTCGTGAACACCCATAAATCAGTCCATCCTTTTCTATTGAACACCATGTTTATTATCCTTTAATGAATTCGATAACCTCCTCCTTAATTGGTAACAACTATCAAAACAATGGATTATAAATACCTAGTGTAAAACGGACACATCCATGGCGCCAACAAACCAATTGTTATTTCTCTTGACATTGTAATATTGATTCTCCTCCTTGTGAAGACAATTGGGGGCTCTACTATCACAGCGTGTATGGTCCACAAAGTATACATCAAAGTTACAGAGAGAAATCATACATAATTGATAGATGACATCTATCATCACATGAGAGACTATGTAGATTTAGCTTTGTCTGATCCATAAATTGCTATTGTTTATTGTTTCTCTATCATCAATCAGAGGCATTCATCATTTCTAATATTAAATCGGAAGGTGGTCATTCTGTGATTTTATATCCTACTTAATAGAATGTCAAATTCCTGATATGACATCAGACCCATGTACCGTGTCCTGCAATGGCAATTCTTCTGTGCACAATTGTGAACAATCTTGCCAGGTTTATATTTCAAGCTTTGAAGAAAAGAGCAAAGTTTTTGAATTTAGAATATAAAAAGTATTGAGACACTGTACATGACAGCATACAATGTCCACTATATATAGGCGCTAACACGTTAGAATTGTTATTCGTCATCATAGTATTGTATAATGGATCGGTGGCCACTTTAAGAAATAAACTCTCTCTCGAATGTTTCTCCATACGTAAGTGCACTGTAAATAGTGCAATGCCTTGTTTTTGTATAAGCATACCCAGAAATACACCAGCAATGACAAGATTACAGAACATCTAAAACTTAAAAATACACCTGATGCAGAAATATAAGGAACCATTGAACACATATATTTGTTGACCGGGGATGTGAGTACACTGAACATGACTTAATATATAAAAAATCACGTTGATGATTGTGTGCAATTCCCCTTTTTACATGTTGTTTAAATTGTATGAATTTGGATTTTGAGTTATTTATGAATTGATGTTAGTTACATAAAACAATATCGTCTGTAAACATAAAAAGAGAGCATATTCTGACAAGTTTAGTTTTATATCTAATAATTGTGTGACTTATTGATCATCTAAAATGGTTTAACCAATGGAACCTGATCATGACCGGTTAGCGCGTTCGGCTTCGGATCAAGAGGTCCGGGGTTCGAATCCCGCCAGGGGCACGGCAACTTTGTCTGCAGTAGAGAACTGTTCTACACGCAGTAATGTTTGGGTGCAATGCTACACTGAATTTCAGCGTAGTATCACCCATGGTTCGCTAGTTCCAGCCGATGCTCGCAGGTTTCACCGCAATGCGCAGCCACATGGCACTGCGGGCTTTCTCCCTGTCATAATACTAGCAGCCGCGATATAAGTGAAATACTCTTGAAAGCGGCGTTAAACCCCAACTCACCCACCCACCACTGGTCATGACCTCTAACATTACTCAATTACATATGAAACATGTTTCAATATCTGATCATAACCCGATGACATTTGCTACGTTTGAGACGAAATGGCTTTCAAGTTTGCAAATGCAAATGTATATGCAAATGTATATGCAAATGTATATGCAAATGCAAATGTATATGCAAATATATACATTAGAAGGCTAATCTATTTCTCCCACGTGTGTGTTCATCTTCAGTGGGTTTCCTGTACGTGTATAAATAGTTCCAGATTTGACATGAATCCCTACTTTATAAAATCTCGTTGTTAGAAAACTTTGTCAAGGAAATAAGCCATTGCAGAAAAATAGTTCAAAGTGTACAGAGGGTATAAAAACGGGTGCATTTACAGATAATGAGTCCTTTCAAATGTTTGGTTAGTGGGTGATATACATGAATGCTAAGAAGGTTTTCTGTTATATTATACGTGTTTCCAAATGACAAATCTCTACATCCAGTAAACTGTACTGTGACAGTACGTAAGCATCGTTTAATTCTATACACTATTCAATGAGTTGATATCACACGTAACGGAATGCCAAATTCCTGATTTGAAATTAGACACATATTGTTTCCTCTAATAACACGCATCATGTAAACTGTTAGTCTGTTGAAATACCTTTGAAATAGTGCACTCACTTTCTTTTATCATAATCTGAAATTAAAATTTTATTTTATTTTATTTTTTTATTTTTTTAATTATTTATTTTCCCAACAATGACACGGATACGGATTATCTAAAACTTAAAGATAACGGATTATCTAAAACTTAAATATTCACCCGATGCAAACATATGAGAAACCACTGAACACATACATTTCCTGATCCAGGATAATGTTACCCAGAATACGGCTTGTTATGTCGTTAGAAAACCTTAATGCTATACATTCAGAGACAAATTTCACAAAACATTTTTAACATGATAAGTGTGTGCAATACTCCCGTTTTACATCATTATTATTTCAATGTATATATATTATATAGATATCAAATATATCTACTTAAAACATATGAATTTTGGATTTATCTATGGAATTGATATACGATGTTTTTTACATTAATACATTATTGTATGTAAAATGCCAAAACAGCAGATTCTGATAAGTTAAAAATAGTTTATATCCAATAATTGTGTAACTTGAAAATAACTCTAATGGTATGATATCTTATATCAATCAATTACATTTACATAAGACATGTTTCAATTTGTAATCATACTCCGATGAAACATGAAAGTTGATATGGAGAGAACATATCTTTGCTACATTTGAGACGAAGGTTTGACAATGCAGTGATATACATTAGAAGGCTAATCTACATCTCCCGTTCATATTTAGATAGTGTCTTGTACTTGTATATATAGTTCACGATTGTACATGCATCCGTTGGTAGAAACCTATGTCAAGGATATAAGCCACTGTAGAAAAGTTAACAGATGTTATAAAAAATTCTGCATTTCCAGAAAATGTGTCCTCTCAAATGTTTGGTTATTGTCAATTCTCTAACATACATGTAGATGAAATGAGAAGTATGAATGCTGAGAAAATATTATGTTATTTCACGTGTTCCCATTTAAATATCTACATCCAGTGAACTGTACTGAGACAAAACGTAAACATAATTTGATAATATGCATCAATCACGTCTTGAGCTTCAATTGAGTCTGGGACGTCATCATGATTGCATGACTTTTTTTACTTTTGCATCAACCTCGATGACGAGTCAAATTATCAAAACTACTTATGAGGTGAACCATGTGATATATCTCCCTAAATTATACATCTAGCTGCTGACAACGTATTTTAAGGTTGAAGCCCTTCTAAAACCGATTTTCAAAACATTGTTTGGAGAGATTTTTGGTATATACCCTTTCAATTCTTTTGTGGATTAATAATCGCCAACATCCACGAAAAAACGTTTTTGAAATGTTTTCTGGTGTAACAACATCTATGACTAGTGAGTTGAAGTAAGTCCTTATGTTAGTTAGTTGTAATCACACGACCAATATACCTCGTACCTCTTAAAGAGCAATCAAGGATGTTGATGAACATATCGAAAATTTTCCAAAAATCTATCTCCGTGAAATAAATACACTTAATTTTTCCCTAATTTTTCCAACTTAAAATAAGCCGAGAAATTACATTAATTAGTTAATGTGTTTTCAAGTCTGAATATAGATCCAGTTTATTATTTTCAAGCGCAAAGCATTATGGTCTAGCTCACACACAGTAAACAAAGACACGAAAGAATAAAAAAAAATATGAGCAATGTAAGAAATCGAAATATAACATTTTTGGCGGTTATTTATTTACCATTTCATTTAATTATGTATTTGCTACAGTTATTGGAATAATTGCTTTACCCAACTAGGTATTTTTTCTTGAATTTTATAATTAATGAGAGTAAAAATTTGTCATAATTTACTGGTCTTATCTAAAAAAAAGTACATTAAACAGGAAATAATTTGTATATTCTCAGGACATTTAGAAACATTGTTTGTAAAGCAATCGATACATTCAGTAATGTGTGACAAGGGTAACTTGAATAGAGACACGTGCAGCACGTGCAGCACAAAGGTTGTTATGGCGACTTGCGCTAGAGACGAGCCTTCACGCTTCGGAAGCGTTGTTTGTGTAGTACGTATTACGCAAAAAAAGGGGATTCTGTTTATATGACGTCAGATACCCTTAGCGCGCGATAGTCGAAGTGGTACTTCTCTTTGAAACCAAATTGCAATACATTGTCGTGATATGAAAATTATTTAACATATGCCATGTTGTAGATAAAAGATTTCTCTGGCGAGTGACGTTATAAGTATATTTTCCCAAAATTGAAACACTAACATCCTTGATGGCTCTGTAATGTGTGTGTCAAGAGTACTGACTCTTCTGAACGTGGGCGTGGACATCATTAGTGAAATCAGGGACAGTATAGATAAGTAGAGAGTCTCTGGTAAATACACCAATCACGCATTTGAATGGTACTTTGTACTGTCTTTTGTAAAGTGAGCTCAAATATCAAACTTTGATATGAGTCAGGTTTTCCGATAAGGTTTAGATTTACATATATGAGTCATTCTCAAAAAAGTGCACAATTCCGGACACAAAATTTTTCAGAACTTTTTTTTCACAAATGTGAAGACATATCATTAAGATATGAGAAAAAGATAAACGCAGGGCTTAATGAGATATATTAATTTTGTGGCGAATTAACTTAATTAACTAGTGTGACCATTAGTGTCTTTCCTGTAACAGTTATATTTTGTGGTAAAAATGTTGAAATATAGTGATTATTTCAAATTATTCAAAAGCATGTTAAAACCTTGTCTTTTAAGAAGTAGGTATATCACAAAATGTGCTAATAATTTACTTAGGAATTAAAATAATAGCGACCGATTGTATGCCTAGGAAAACAGAATGCTGGAGTAAATTTTCAAAACCTTTAGATTCCAAAATAATTGACTTTGTAATAACAGGTTTTACTGACATTGTCACATACATATTAATGTATTTTTTCAGTATATTGTCGACATTATATCATTTATATTTATGTAACTAATTAAGAAATAAATGATGTAACAGGAAATACAACACTGTTATTGTAAAGACACCCTTTGTTACTGGACAGACAAACAGAGAGAGTATCCCAGAATTCTACTGATATCTCAAGACATTGGCAAATTGTATTGGTTGAGACACATGTAGTATTAAAGGAATAACTCGCAATAAAACCTTTAGTAATGTGACTTTAACGACTTCCATTATATTAAAAATAATGTTACAGTAAAGACATAACATGTTACGGAAAAGACAATTCAATAACATTTAGTTATTTTCGATGAGATTGGATTGGTCATTTAGATCAACCCGAGCAAAAACGATAAATTGCAATCATAGCTTAATATCTACAATGATCTAGTTCATGATACGTTGTATCTTTTTTCGTTATTGATCACATTTAAATATTTTGTTACAGTAAAGACAAATCAGTGTTACTGGAAAGACATTAAAGAACAAGTTTGAAAATTATTGCGCAAAGAATGACTAACGGTTGAAATGTAACTGAAGCTATGGTTGAAATGACACCTGGATATTGTCTCCTCTTGCCATATACATACTTTTTGGTAAAACAAAATAGATACGTTGTTTCAAAGATGTGTTACAGGACGGACAATAATGTTACAGGCTGAAATGTGTTTGGAGAATATCTACGGAATGTGTATATTGTTATTTGGAACGCTAACACATTATCTACAAAGTTAAACTGAAGCATATGCATTCGAACAATGCAGGGACTAAATGATTTGGCAATCAAACTTGATAAACACTTTGAAATACAAACTCTGCAAAGAGCATAATATAACTACATGTTAATGGTTAAACCAGTATAGCCTGCCATTGTCGGTTCCAGTGACCTGTTTCATCAGCAATCAGGAGCGTCATGCTATATAACTGGTAAACAGGAATGGACGAAACCTAATATCTTACTGTAACATAAAAGTATCTACCCCTCACCACCTCCCCCAAAACAATAGTCTGAGAGGGATGTGGATACATCATACTTTCATATAAGTTTTTGCAGTATATTGGGTATCCTTAATTTCCTGTGAATGGTACTGGTCCAAGAGATTGTTGATCATACGTTGCAGATGTATCAATAGCATCAGGACCAATAAGACTGTCACAGCATTTCTCCCTTGAAATCCATAAAAAAACCAATTCAAAACTAATCTTGGGTACTACTGAATCCTATCTCGTCTAGTTCACGTTAGACAACATTAGTCTATGAAATTTAATAATTATTCTACCTTCATCAATGTTATTTTATTTCTTTAAGCTTCAGTACTGTGTATTCAGTTTGTCTAGATTTGTTAAAATAAAGATCTGCACTAAATTATATATAGGCTCTAATTTTAAACACAGTCATGAGGTAGCTTGGAAGTATTATCCATTGCAAAAAATTCAGTAACAATGTTAGGTCTTTACTGTAACAATGAAGGTCTTTGCTGTAACACTTTTTATAATGCTTTGCTGCTTTTAGATGATAGAAAATAATGCACCTATCTGCTTAGATTCCCCTTGAGGTTGTTTCTACTATCAATAATCAAATTCATAATTTGAACATGTCTTTTCTTTTTGTTTTAGTTGTAATAATCTTCCGCAGATTCCTTGCTGTAACAATATCACGTCTTAACAGTAACAATTTCTATTAATTTCTATTGATATTCTCTTTGATCTCTGTGATTTCCTTAAGAATTTGAAGTATTGCACAGGAGGATGATGCATTATGTTTATTGAATCTTTCATTTTTATCTTAAATATAAAATTATTGTGATAAGAATTTAAACAAATAGAGATGAACTGTCTTTGCTGTAACAGCTCTGATCTTTCCTGTAACATGTCTTTTGTTACAGGCAAAGACTGTTACATGAAAGACAATATCTTTTCAAAAGTGCAATTAAAAACGCTTACTGATCCCTCCAGTTGACCAGATATATAGTGTGTGTTGCTTTCAACAACCCAGATTGAATTACAGACTCCTACTTCTTTCGAACTGGACAGCATATGGGAAATTAGTGTTACAGGAAGACATCAATAACAAATACTCTCTTAATTGATTCCTTGAAGTGAACTTTTTACAAGAAGTATCTCTCTTAGCACATGGCTAGTTGTGTGAAGCAAAATATAGCACTCACCATGACAGGATTTTTTTCTGGCACCTATTTGTTCCAGATTATATGGCACTGTTACAGGAAAGACATTTTTCCTGTGACAAACCTTAGACAGTTTGAAAATAATATTAAACATAAGCCTAGATTGAGTTGATACAAATAAGAAGTGCTTAAATTGTTGTTACTTTCAACCACATGTGGAAATAATAACATTCAGACATTTATTTTCAAATGACAGGCGTTTGAAACTGCATTTCTCTTTGCTGGGACATAGCCAATTAACCACTTTGAAATCTTATTAATCAAATTAAAAATTAATCGGGTGTATATTTACAAATGAAAGTGTTGTTTAGTCATATTAGATGTATATTTATATTAAACATAAAAACAGCTCAATCCTGGCTGTTCTCGCTGATTTAGACAGCATAGAATATGGAGGACAGGACTTGTCTACATTTTTTAGAATGATTCATATATTGTTCATGTCAGTAAAGTTAACTAAGTCCTCAGGATGACTGTCAGCATATCAGCATTGATGTGTCAATAACACAGAGGGATTTATGTACGTATTGAGATGTTGACACGTGTGAACAAGGGCGAGGCTTTATTATGTAAACATCTGTAAAGGAAAATGACAAAGGTCAATGCCTAAATTATATCGACCTACATAATTCCTTTGTTTTGTATGATGTATATGAATATACAACAAGATTATGTAACCATGTTTTCATTCAACTGTTTTGTTCTTTTGTTACATAAGACCTAAATTCACAACAATTTGCTGCAATTTGTTGCTGTACCGTCATTCTATGTAAGGTAACATCTGAACATAAAATTGATGACGACTTATTCATAGGATCGATCTTTATTATCTCAACTATACGAATCAAAGAAATATTTAACTGCTGAACTCGGGGATAACTGGATTCTTAATAATGAAAACAACAACCCCACCAGTCTCACCATACAATGGTGTTGTTACTCAAACCACGAACAATTGATGATAGAAAATGTAATCTATGTTAAAAGAATGGAACAAAGTTCATTGTAACTCTACGTTTAACTTAATACTTCTGTGACGTTTCTGTTGATAATATAAGAATATTATATTAAAACAAATGACTGTGTTCTTGTCTCCAGTCACTATATAACATCGAAGCCTTCTCTCCTCTCTTATCGCTGTTATGAATACATACTTTATTGTTACACTAAATGCTTGATAAATGCAAATGATGATGTAAGCACAACAAATAGCTTCTGAACTTTTCCTTCATTGGAAACTTTTTCTGTCCAGTTTCTCACGATCTCTTACATCGATACCTGAGCCGAACAAGATTTGAATGAATGAACGCTGTAAGCTAAATATCAAATTATGACATTTCGTTCACATGGCTTAGAGGACATTAGAAAACAATATTTTCATTTAAATCGTGTTGCCATTACATTGATCCTCATGATAAGGATCATAGGAACAATCTGGAGGAAACAGATTAATCCATTCTTCGAATATGTTATTAGAACCATATAAAATTACATTGATACCTAGAAACATGTTCAAAGCGTGTTTTTATAGAAAATGAAATATATTCCTTTAAAACATGAACATCAATTTCCAATTTAAAAGTATCGTCTTTTTCTCCAATTTCATTTCCAAATTTGACTAGAAAGGGTTAAATGAATTAAATCGACAATCTGGAGATCTTTTTTAGCTGTAAACTGGGGTCATGTAGCACACCTTAAATCCTTAATGCGTACAAAATAACTATATGAATCTATATTCAATCATTCTAAATGAAGAGGGAAATAGAATATTTTTAAAAGCTAGGTGGATTAAAGGATGTGACTGAACTACTTAGCAACGAGCTTGATGGAGATAATGTGATGGACATGCTATATATAATAATTGAATTAAAAACTAATATTTTCAGCAAATCAAAGACAAACTTACTTTTAACAAATCAGAACATTAACGATCTTGAGTTTCATGTTCCCTTTAATGAGAAATTGATGACATTAAGAACGTGTGCTAATCTTTATATAATAAGTATGTAAAAGAAACAAACCTGACATGAATCACAATGAATCTTAAATGTTAAATCAGCAGTTTCTACCAACAGAGTTATGATAATTTACTGGTAAAGAAATCATGCTGAAAATATAATGATGAATGACATGAATGATATTTTACCTGATTGTGTGTTTAATTCTTTTTCTGTTTATTATAAATATAATGACCCAGATTTATAAGTTATCTGTTTTTCCTCACATGTCTACTTCTGGGGGAAAAAAATAATTTTAATTCCAACCTAACTTTAAGGTAATAATGCAGTGTGTTATCACAAGATATTAGAGGTTATTTTACAGTAGTGAATGTCAAAATGAATAACCAAACCTATTGTCACTACGGCACTGTTTGCACTGACACCATTTTTATCTGTAATAATGTAAGTCAATGTAGTGGAGAATGATTGGGTTATTTGTCATGCAAGAAATTTCAAACTGTTTACATTTTTCGATTAAGTTCTTTCCAATTCAAAGAAATTGTCTGAAGAAGATTATGTATAAAATCACTGTGGCAGGAAATACGCATTGAACAGCGTCAATGGAAGCATTTGTCTGAAAGAATGACCTATCACTTATAAATAGAGTTCAGCCTAACATTTATAAAAATCCACTTAAAGCTGTAATTGCTTGCTAGGATTCATAGATTCATAGATTCATAATTCAAGCTGTGATTATTTCTAAGGATTTAAAGAAAGTTCACTTGACACCGATTCACAAGATTTCATTGTTTATTTAACTGGTTATATTGATAATAAATATTGATATTTGATAGTGTCCATAAGCCTGATGGTAACCAGGTAACCAATGAAAGTCTTCCATCTTAAACTACCAACCATAATCATTAATGAAATCTACTATTCGAGCCTAATGGAAAGTTTCAGTTTGAACAAAAGATTAGCAAATTATTCCTTAATAATAGATAATTCACTGATATGTTCTTCACAAGATTGACATTGTATTTGGAAGTGGTTTTGATACTTCTACAGTTATAAGTTTGGATGGTTGCGAAAACCTGAAAAGAAAAAGAAAATCGCTGAAGGTCACTTAGCAAACCGAAATCCAAACCTAAAATCACTATCTGTATATCGTTTGTTGTCAATGATGAAAATAATGTTGATTTGGTTATTTGTCGTGTTATTAGTTTTCAATTTTCTTAACATAATTCCATTTCATGATTTCTAAAACGAATGAGAGTTAAAATCCCTGAATCTTTGTGTAGAAAAGCCAGATCAGTGTCAGCCCAAGCCTGTCAGATATTTATTGATTTCAGCTTTTCATTTTTTAAATCAAATTAAGGTTTGATTATTTTGTAGTAATCAAAGAAAAGTGATTAACATCATTTCCTTGGAAAATTTACTCGTTACATTGCCATCAAAATCCCGGGATTAAATAACATTCAAAGCGCCTGTTTCCTTCCACCCACGTTCCTTCTGTATGAGCTGAAAATCAATTAAACGTTTCCTTCTAAAACTACCAAGCAGAATCACATTTACGATTCCTGAGTAATAGATAGTTGTCAGATGTGTTCCTGTCAAGTTAAAGTAAGTTATGTAGGAACAATAACTCTCTGCCGTTCGGAAATGGAGAATTACCTGTGCATTGATGTATATGACATGAACTTCGTAACTGACGTATAAATGGTTACACAGAAATATATCACTTTGTTCGAGAGTGGAATGCTCTCAAATCTAATAAAATTATTCATAGGTGATAAATGAGAGATAATAACTGGACCATTCACATCGATCGTCATCTGACACTGTCCTGAATGCAATGTTCACATGTAATTTGAGGACAATTGAAAACTGACCAGTTATCGCCGCATATCAATTATCGCCATGACCCATGTTATAGTGTTTGCATATTCCTAATTGTATTAATTTCGTTATTTATCTGAACGATAATTACACACATGACATTGATATCCCAAAACATTTAAATAACTAAAACTTAAAATTAGTTGCAGAAGTGGATTATGTTAATCTAGGTATTTTGATATTTTGTCTAAAGTATATGTCTATGTGTGTAAGTATTAATGATCTGAGTTTGTCAGTATAAGCTGCAATTCATAAGAAGATTCGATAGCATTGTATTAGTTTATACATATCACTTCCATGATGATACAAATAGTGATAAATTTACCCCCGAGTCCTGCATCAAATACTCATAAAATTTTGAAAAGGACTCATGACAATATAACTTTGTATTTTGCTGACTTATTGTGGGACGCACTTATATCTGCCAGAACTCACAAGAGCTTGTGGTAGCGAGTCCCTGGAAGTGATATTTTGAATTTTCATTGAAATTGAATGTAATTTGAAACTCTTTATCAAGAAATGTCTTGCTTTCAATGTGTTTATTTTCATAAATATCCAATGACACCTGGGCTAGAGACAATATTCAAACATTATAAAGCTTTGGAAGCTGAGGAAGATTTTAACTCTCAATATTTGCTATTACTGCCGAGCAAAAAAATAACACTGCTTTGAATGTATACGTGATGAGCATATATCTTGTAAAACGTATACAGTAGATTCATCAGAAATATGAACAAATAATATTTCCAAAACCAATTTAAAATTAGATAATTGGTTGTTATTAATCATCAAGGGTACACATGAAAAGTCAACATGCCCCAAGATTCATACCTAATCGTGTATACAAACCACTTAACCAGTCAATGAAAGGAAACCTTAACCCAAATATATCAATCATCAAGTGTTCTTTCTTTAAACAATTACTTGATGGGTGTTTTGGTAACTTTTGTCAAGGAAATTGAAAACAAAATTATCCTTGTTAGAGAAAGTGTTTATTGTAACTTTCATGAAGATCTCCAGATTTGAACCGTATTATGTTACCTTATGTAAGCTAAAATTGACAACCACACCGCATGTGTAAGTTCAGGGTCAATTATGGGGGTGTCCTTTTCAGAGTTTTTTTCCTTTATGACGCCACAGGCCGTTATAAATGTTACTAAATTCTCTCCAAGGACAGTAGCTTTGCATGGTCACGCTTATACAATACACTACTATTTGGTAACACTATATCTTATTTACAACCAAACTGTCTCCAGGTGATCGATTATATGTCTTGAAGGCGTCATCCTTTCATAACACTCTCCGGTAAGGCTGATGTGTGGAACATAAAGTTTGTAAGTATATGGTGCAAATCATAAGGATTGTGCATTGTGTTAATTTTCCATAACTGTTGAGCACATCAGAATTAATTGAACTATCAATTTGCCAAGGACCTAACGCTTTTGGCTATTTTAACAAATATATTAGTATAAGTTCCACTGTCGTGTGTCAGACTTGAAGTTCATATTGGAATTTTAATCGTTTTTGAAAGACACTGAATATGAACCATGTTTAATCTTTAAAATATTTTTTTAAATCGAATGTTACTTGAAACCGTTGATCAAGGATGTATTGATGTCAATCTGTTATTTTCTGTAATGGAAGGGGCGAGTTGATTATTGTTAACGAATCCGCTGCTCCGAATGCATTCTCCGTCTAAATCATGCATATGTGATTAGTTTACATTTAAACAATAAATTGCATTTATGTTACACCAAACTTGATTATTTTGCAAATATCAGTGCTGATTTATAAGATATGGTGCAAATAGCTACTACCCTCATGAAATGGATTCTTTCACCCTCGTGGAGCGCAAAACCTCCACGCGAAGTGATGAGATTGGCAGCTAAACCCTGCCTTGCCATGCTGTCCCCGTGCGTTACCTGTCTAATACAGAACGCATGATTCTTTCTGACAAACAATCCTATGGTTTCTAACAGCTCTTCGTAGCCTAATGAATAACAGCGCTGAGTACCAAACGAAGGGTTCCATGTTCGAATCCAGTTTCATACATTACACAAATTAATTTCTCAAAATTCAGATATTTTAAGTTCCTATTCAGATACACAGAGACAAAACACATCAGTCAAGAAAAATGTGCTCAGTAAGTCATTACTGAAAATGAGAAAACCTAACACCCCTCCTGATTGGAACAGTCCATGAGAAGTAGATTCTTAAATAATAATCAACTGTTAACACAATAGAGTGACTTCATGACAATGGATTAACAAACAATAAATAATACCTAGGCTAGATACCATAATCAAACATGATAGAACTTTGATCATTTCAACTCATAATTACCCATCGCCTGACTAGCAATCGGCCAGAAAAAGCCGTAGTAATAAAACAAAATTCTTTGTTTAATGTTAATGAGGTTCAAAAACGAAGATTATATAAGCCATCTTGTTCAGAAATATGACCTAATAATGTTTCAAAAAAATAAAGTAATTAGTTTAGTTGGCTATTTTTGCTGTAATCTTACTGTTATTAATCATCAAGGGTACAAGTGAAAGAAAAGTCAACATAAATATTAGAAGAAAATAATTTGATAGTGAATAAATGAATTCTAGTACGGTTGTGGAAGAAGTCCATTGAGGGATTCGAACGCATGCCCTCAGATTTATACGTACATACCGTGTATGGCCAGCCTTGTATATTCAAACAGCTCACCATGCATCCAGTCAAAGATGACCTCGTAAAAACCAAAAGCTAATAATCAGGCCGTCAATCATCAAGTAGTGATTTCTTCTTTAAGAAATCACGTGTTGTTGTTTTTTTGTAATTTTTGTCAAGAAAAGTGGAAATATAGAAAACAAATCTAACCTTGTGAAAGAATGTCATTATTTAGTCACTTTCGTAAAGTTCTGTCGCTTTGAGTGGAAGTTTTATACCTTATGTAAGCTAAATACAGGGGCGATTGTTTGAGTGTCTGATCTAGCCTTCTTTCCATTTAAGGTTTCAGCCTTTTTGAAGCAAAATGTCGTAGTGTCATAAAAGTGTTTCCTTAATGAATTCTATTCGTGGGAGATATAGCGCTGCATGGTCAGGCTTGTACAATAACTATTATTTGGTAACACAATATCTTATTTACAACCTAGCTGTCACCATGTGATTGATTTCATGCCTTGAGGTTGTCGACCTTTCATAACACTCTCCAAATAGGCTGATTTGTGGAACTGTACAATGTAACATAAAGCTTTATTCAATATAGTTTGCACACAGATATTAATGAATGATATTGTCATTTTGCATAAGAGTTTTTATAAATTTGTTATTTTTACTTTCCAAATGTCAGTTTAAAGGTAATGGATGGGCTTGCAGAGCTTTCAGATATATATAATAACATTTTAAACAGGCTTCTGAAATATAGGGATATACTTTTTTCAAATATTTTATTCATCTATTATATCAGCAGGGTGTCCAGTACGTGCATCAATGGCATCCATTTTCTACAAAAGAGATTCAAAGTCTGTGATTTCATAGCAATAAATTTCTCAATGTTAAAAATGTCTTTAACAATTTTCAAAAGTTTTTCAAAGGTAATTTGTTCTTGCTTAATGCTTTGATTATCAATGAATTTCTTTGTTATGAGAATAATATGCTTCAACAGGGCTTGTGTGCTTGGAAGGCCAAATAACATTACTTGCTTTGTCAATGAAATGCCCTTGGGGACATGCTGGTTCAACATTGCTTCAAGCTTTTTCCATAGACTGTTGGCATAGTGGCAGTCAATATATACATGGCAGACATCTTCAGCATCAACCTTACAAAAACTACAAGTCATATTGTCCACTTACTTCATTTTACAGAGCTCACACTTAGTGTTAGTAATTCAATGAATAAATCTAAACTGAAAATCCACGAGCTTCGAATCCTTTGTAAATTTTCTAAAGTTAGTAAAGGTCATCTCCCAGTCAATATCAAAAGGTAACAAACTCTGCTATTTAAACATACTGGCAATACTCTGTTTGTATTTATCAACTTATCATAGACAAATCCAGAGCCTTTTGTGTCAACAAAGTAGGCTTTTAAGATATGCATTAATAGTTAGATGTTTGGATTTATTATTCATTTGTTTGATGATGTCCCTCCATGTCTTTGGATAAATTTAAAATCATTTTATTGTTTTCTTAAATTGTTTTATCTAAATGTAAGACATGTTTCAAATTGTCAAAATTGACAAAGCCATTATCGTTACAAATGTCCCCAATTGAGTGCAAACCCTTTTTGAACCAACTTTCCAAAAACAAATTGGAATCCTGAAATTGATGATTGAGCTACAATGGTTCACAAAGAATGTCGTCTTTATTATGTGTTTTATAAAATTGTGACCACACATTGAGGACATCCTTCCAGAAGGGATTTCTTATTTGATAATGATTAGCAATGTTTGCACCCAATATGAAGATATTATTGGTAAGTATGCCGCTTAGACCGAAGTGAGTGTTTTTTCTTATGTATTTATTCAAATGTGAGAGTTTTGCAGCCTTGATGAAGTTGTTTATAGCAATAGGGATATACTTAAAGCGAACAATTTAACATAAAACTTTCCTTAATATAGTTTGCACGCAGATATAAACGAATGATATTGTCATTTTGCATAAGGGCGTTTTGAGATTTGCTATTTCTATTTTTCGAATATGTCAGCTGATAATTAGTGGATGGGCTTTCAGAGCTTTCAGAGATTTCAGAGAAAACAACAACACAGAAGAGTCTGTGATACATATAATCCGATATATAACAGGTTATAGCTTCTAGCTACCAACAATTCTATAGTCCATATAATCAGTTGTACATATAACACGTTTAAGCCTCTAGCAAGAATGAAAAAGGAGAAACAAAACAATGTTTGATATTTGAGTATCATTAATATAAGAGGATATATGAACCAATACAAATGGAACATGATACTGACTTACATTTCCTTTTCAGTATCATTTTTCAGATGCCACACTCCAAGGTATCTGAGAAATGATATCAAACTATAGGTATCCAATAGCATTTAAAGTAAGCTCTTTTTCTAAATCACTTTGAGAATATATGGTTTCATATCATGAATTTCGTCCTAGTAAAAGTTAAAACAGTTGAAAACCTATCACTTTAACATTTGTATGCAACAATAATATAAATCTACAAAAGCTTCCTATTCGTTTAAACTTAACATTTGTACTATACAAACATTATTAACCTTTTGCCTTCTAATTAACTGATAATTAACTGCCTCACTGAATAATTTTTACTTTACAGTTTCTTCATTTTTCAGAACAGTTATTTCCAAATTAGACCACTGACAGCAAGTAATTAATTTCGTCAACTGATACGTGAGTGTTTGTCCTTTTCAAGAAGAATTTATTTCCGACTTAAGCCTGTGATGTCATTGTGGTAATTGGACGAAGGGAGACGATATCTTTGTTAATGATATATCATTTCTGCATCCATGGAGATCAATGGTCATATGTCAAGCTTTGTGACCTATGAAAACACCATTAGTAATTTGATCAGTGACAAAGTAGCGAGGCAGTCTCAGAAAATGATAAAGGTATCCATTATGGTGACTTGTTTTTCTTGTCTTGTGATGAATTCCTCACCCTCGCTAGCACACATTCATGACACTTGACCAAAAGTCCATCTTTAACATTAAATCATATTGGAAGTTGTCTGCTTAAGTGTTGAAAATAACTGGTTTGTAATAACAGAACATGACTTATCAAGAACTTTTTAAAGAACCTTTTCGGACTGTTGTTTTCAGACAGCAGTAGGAATATATGTATAATATATATGTTACATGTTAGGTTTTAAAGTAGAGGAGTGGTTTCAATCATCTCATCCAATCAAATAGGTAAAACATCAACTTTTAAGCAGGGACAATAACATATTTGCATTTTATGCTCTCTGCTTCAAATCACTTGTGAAGGAAGTGAAACACTTGTAACGTTCACACGTCACCACAGGGTTTCCTAATGAGGTCCAGATTTCAAATCAACTGCAAGTTGGCACAGTTGATCAGGAATAAGGATCTTAATAAATCAGAGAGGAACAGTGCTTATCCACGGGAGGCGTTCAGATCCACTAAAGGATACCGATGGTACCCTACTGAAACACATTTGTGTTTAAAGAGAGAGAGGGTATACCGCCCAAACACATTGGAAAACAGGAAGGAGATCATCTTCAACAAGGTTTTCTATGTATTTAGTATATCCATCTCTATATTTCATTGCTAACGTTAAAAAGTCATACTCAATACTGATAATGAAAGACTCAATCCAGACCTCAACAGCTTTAATATTACAGTTAAGCATTGGGAGGGAATTAAGTTAAATTAAGTTTTTGTCTCTACCAATCCTGACAACCAGTGTATACTATGATGGCTGAGAGGTATGGTGGCTGATTTCTATGGTGGCTGATTTCTGCCATTCGCGTCTTCGCTACTTACTGATATTCTAAGCTAGGGTGAATTTCGCTTCTTCGCATCGTTACTTCGCCACTTCGTCAGTTCGTCATTTCGCCACATCGCCACTTCGCTACTTAGCCAATTCGTCATTTCGCCATTTCGCGTCTTCGCTACTTCGCCACTTCGCATCGCCACTTCGCTACTTCGCATCGCCACTTCGCTTCTTCGCATCGCTCCTTCGCTACTTCGCCTCTTCGCAAATTCGCTATTTTGTACATCGTGTCTTCGCTACTTCGTCACTTTGCGACGAAGAAGCGAAGACGCGATGTAGCGAAGAAGCAAGTGGCGATGCGAAATAGCGATGCGAAATAGCGATGCGAAGTGGCGATGCGAAGTAGCGAAGCAAAAATCTTCGCTATTTCGCATCGCTACTTCACATCGCCTCTTCGTTACTTCGCATCGCGTTTTCGCTACTTCGCATCGCGTCTTCGCAACTTCGCATCGCCTCTTCGCTATTTCGCCCTAGATTATAATAACACGAAGTAGCGAAGATGCGAATGGCAGAAATCAGCCACCATAGTTTCGCGCATGTTTCGCCGTTTCGCGATTTCGTTTGCTGTTTCTCGATTTCGTTTGCTGTTTCGCGATTTCGTTTCCCTGTTTCGCGATTTCGTTTTGCAATTTCGCGATTTCGTTTTGATTTTTTCGCGATTTCGCGATTTCGTGTTGGAAAGTTAACACGAAATCAAATGGCCCCTCTTAGCCATCATGGTATACAGACTGAGTTTGTAGTGCAGCACCGGCGATCGGCTTTGAAGAAAATCCTTGAGGCTGGACTTTGATTAACCACAGACGAGGGTCATCTGAGACCCGCTCTCAGTGGAGCCTCATTAATTAATCAATGACGATTATATCTGTCGCTAGAGGAATTTATGAGGTGTGTTAAATCGTCAAAAACACATGTTTATACAATTATTATGTAATTGTCATCTGCGGAATTACCTAGTTGGATATCTAAACATTCGATATATGGAAAATTTAAGTTGTTTTATTGAAAATTTGTTAGTGAAATTTACAATCAAAATGTTGCGAAATTACGTCGAATTATGACTATCGCCGATAATGAGATTACTCCAGTGACGTGACAGAAGTCATCGCTTCCGTGACCACACCCCCGCATATTTCATTCTTGTCGCCAGGGCTAAATTAGGTGGTTTTTTAAAAAGCCATATTTAAGTAATTGATGGATCGATTACAGAAATTTAAAATCGAGCACTTGTCAAATTGAAATCCCAGTTAAGCCAGTTCATTCGCCTTGTATTAACATCTACATTTAGTTAAGCCAGTTCATTCGCCTTGTATTAACATCTACATTTAGTCAAACCAGTTCATTCGCCTGGTATTAACATCTACATTTAGTTAAGCCAGTTCATTCGCCTTGTATAACATCTACATTTAGTCAAGTCAGTTCATTCGCCTTGTATAACATCTACATTTATTCAAGCCTGTTCCTTCGCCTTGTATTAACAACTACATTTAGTCAAGCCAGTTCTTTCGCCTTGTATTAACAACTAAATTTAGTCAAGCCAGTTCCTTTGCCTTGTATTAACATCTACATTTAGTCAAGTCGGTTCATTCGCCTTGTATTAACATCTACATTTCGTCCAGAAAGAAAGTTTAAATGATACGTTCTAATACAGACTTGGTAATTCCCTTGCAACTCATGTCACTCCGATGGCTTTCAAGATGACTTTCTAGCCTTGTCGCTGATTGGCTAGAGCAAAAGGTCACCTGACATAATATAACCTAATATCAGAAACGCATCGAGGTGTCCATAAATATACATCATACAGCAAATCTTGAACACAAACACAAAATGTAGATATATGGAGACTGTCATGCCGTGTTTCCTCAGCTTCACTTTCTTAACCTTATGGTTAGTTTGATGTCGTCAAAATATCTTTCTTTGATCAGTGTAAAATCACTGTTAATTGGTCTTAAAGAAAATGTTAAAATGCTAATGCACTGGTCGATTAGATGGGGATTTTGATAAACAAACCTGAACAAACTGGCCGGAAGAGCTACCGTATTTCCTTAAATACACACATGCATCTAATAGACGCCGTTGCACAGGTCTTAGTTTATCATGTCGCCAAACTATCTTTCTTTGATCAATGTAGAAAAACCGTTGTCTTGAAGAGTTTAATTAATTAAAGAGTTGACGAGATTTCATGGTTTGTCAATTTCTTTGTTTATCTCAATACTGGCGGGGTGGATCCTTTTCCAATTCAAGTAGTTGTTATGGTGACAATTAAAGAAGTTTATCATCCATAAAATCGCTCTGTTTACTGAGAAAGTAGTGATGAGGACACGACTGCTCCTCTACACATACTTTCTCTGCAGCGAAATATTGAATTAGTTTCTCCATTAACCTTGTATTAAAATCTCCATTTCACCAGACAGAAGGTTCAAGCAATTCGTTTCTAATACCGACTTGGTAATTACATTGACAAACTGTCGAGACATCTGAGGTGCACGTCTAGCTCACTGAGCCAAGAAATTGATTTAAACTTTTAAACTAAATTTACATACGATTTCCAAACTTTTGGGTTGTTTTTTTAAAGTATACTTCCAAAGTGGAGGATTATAATTTATTTGCTAATAAGTTCTTTCATTTAAAGGGACAGTAGCACGTTTTTTCGCTCAAATAAGTCGATGAAAGGTTGTTCTGAAGGATTCTGGATTTCCCGGCTCATGAAACATTCGCAAAAACGTAACTGAAATTGACATGATTTCGTTGCTGCACGTGCTGAAAGCACGTGTTGGCTTTCACTTTTGATTTTAGCTTTGTTGAGAGCAGTCGCATTTCTTGGCGGCTGTTTCTCTTAAATTTTGAACTTTACAAACAAGATGTAATTTCGAACTTGTTTGTAGGCATTTTGTAAATGCCCTTTTGAATCTTGGTGCAAAATAATGTTCGTATTTGCACAACTTTGAGGGTTTCACATTCGGTGATTCTCAAGAGTATTTTATATTCGTTTACAAGTGCAGTAGAGTAGCAGGGTCTCAACTTGCATTATTTGGCGGTTTTTGACACTAGTATTGTCATGTTCGGACGTTAGTGTTCTAAACAAACTGTAAATATATTGTACATATTTTGGGGTATATTTTTGGTTTATCCTTTGTAATAAAATAACTGAATTTCAAGACCAAAGTGCTCTGTTGTTCATTACCGTTGAAAAACAAGCTTCCACTGCGTTCCAAAATGGTAGCAGAGCGTGGTTATTAATCATGTTTTGCTGAGCACTTTTCTTGATATTCAGTTGTTTTTCAGTCTTGAGGTATTGACGGTTTCGGAAAACCAATGTATGGCTTTTGTGTACTGGTTGTTGATCAGTTTAGTGCTTGCTAGCAATGCACATAGTTTGACAGAAAGTGACAAATTCGAAATGTCACAAATAAGTGACGTGTCCCACAAGGGGACTACCAAGGTAAGTCTCGGTGATGAGATTACGTTAGAAACTGTTGCAAACCTTTCTCTTCCGTCCTCAAGCTATGAGGAAGAACTTAATAATGAAGATAAAATTATCAAACTAAAAGGGCAGAAGATGGTTTTGAAATCTGCATTCACAAAGTCTAAAAACAGGTTAGAGAAATTGATTGACAATGAACAAGCTCCTTCACGTCATGACGTAAGGGAAGCAATTGACAGAGTTAGTGAATGTCAAGGTAAGGCAATTGACGTTATCGTTCAGCTTTCTGAACTTTTCAGATCTCTCGGTGATAGACACACTAGTGCTAAAGTTATGGAAGAAGGTGAACTGTTAGAGGAGATTGGTACTAGCGCTCAAAATGATGCTCAAAGTTACCTCAAAAGTAGGTCAGATGCCTCATCTCAACGTTCTCAGCAAAGTGACAGGAAAGAATCGTTCAGTCCTTCTCAACAATTTCGAACACCACTTTCTCAAAATACTAGGCAATATGTTGAAAAACATACCACACCTACACTTTCACACAATAATGACATTGGCAAAGATATGTGGAAGCAGTTAAAGCGTGTATCGATACCTGTCTTCACTGGTGATGCTAAGGCATATGAGGGCTGGAAAGCTGCTTTTAGTGCTTGTGTAGACCAAGCGCCTGCAACTCCTGAATACAAATTGCTTCAGTTACGCCAGTATGTTGGGGGTGAAGCCTTGAAAGTTATTCAAGATTTAGGGCACTCAGCTTCTGCCTATGATGTCGCGTTAGAAAGACTTGACAGAAAATTTGGTGGTATACGCAGACACATTGCATTACAGCTTGAAGAGATATCAAATTTTAGTCCTATTCGTTCTGGAAATGCAAAGGATGTAGGGCGATTTGCTGATATGTTGGATTTGGTAGTGGTAAATATGAAAGAATCTGATAGATTTGAGGAGTTGGGCTATGGTTCGTTGTATGTACAGCTTCTTAAAAAAATGACAGAACAAATGATTGGTAATTACCAAAGATGGATTTATGAAACTCAAAGACAGGAGTCTGTTGAAACTTTGGGTGAGTGGGTTTTGATGGAGGCAGAGTTTCGCACTATTGCTTCAGAGACCGTTCATGGGGTTAGTAAAATAGGAAGACCAATGAACAGAGATGTACGAAAACCAGGGTCATTCTTTGGTAAACAAGGTGAATTTGATCAGAGGTGCAGGATATGTAACTATAACCACAACATTTCAAGTTGTGGAAAGTTCAAGTCTTTGCCAGTCCCAAAAAGATGGGAAACTGCAAAACTGTTGAGTCTTTGCTTTAGGTGTCTGGGATCAAACCATTCCAGCAAGATGTGCAGTAGGAAAACACTGTGTGGAATTGACAATTGTGTATCTCAACACAATCAGCTACTTCATTCAAGCATGCGCAGTTGTGCTAATCATGAGAAAGGTAGTTCTGTAAAGTCGAGCAATGCTTCTTGCAATGAAAAGCAAAATCCTGAAACACCAATAGGTCATGATGCAAAGGTGACAATGTCGTCCACACAATATCACATGACAGATTTTGTATCATTACGCACGGTTCCTGTTGTTTTAAAAAATGGGTCAAAGAGAATAGTCGTAAATGCATTGTTAGACGACGCAAGTACACAAACTTACATTAATGAAGATGTGTCCTCACAGTTGGGCTTGGTTGGTGAAAAACAGACTGTTGCTGTCAATGTACTGAATGGTCGAAGTGAGAAGTTTCCATCACAATGTGTTCAGTTTGGTATTGAAAGTTTGGATGGGGTAGTTGATATCTCTCTTTCTGCATTGACTACAACCAGAGTTACTGGTCAGATGAGAGTTGTAGATTGGCAGAAACACCATAAACAGTGGCCACATTTGAAGGACATACATTTTCCCAAAGTTCAGACTCCACACATTGTTGATTTGCTCATAGGGATGGATTATCTGGAACTGCATCGTTCTTATGAGGATGTGGTTGGGGGTGAAGGTCAACCTATCGCTAGATTGACTCCACTTGGGTGGACATGTGTTGGAAATGTCCCTGGTCATAAACAAGCCACGCTTTCCAATACTTTCTTCACGACTGAGTCCCAAAAAGATGTGGAACTCAATTCAATGCTTCATAAGTTCTGGGAAGTAGATGAGTTTAAATCTGATGGACCAACCTTCACAAAACTAGATGAGTCCGTCATCTCTTTAGTTCAAGACACTATCAAGTACGAAAATGATAGGTACGAAATTGGCATACCATGGAAGACTGTGCCACAGACTCTCCCACAAAACTATGAAATGGCCTATAAGCGTCTTTGTAGCACTGAGAAGAAATTGTCAAAGGACAATGTCGTTGGTGGGTCATATGAGAAAACTATCACAGATTACCTTGACAAAGGTTACATTCATCAAGTTGATTCTGTAGACGCATCTGAAAATCAGTGGTTGTTGCCACATTTTTCTGTTGTGCGACCAGATCGTACTACCACAAAAGTGAGAGTGGTCTTTGATGCTTCTGCTAAATGCCAGGGCATTTCTTTGAATGATAACATACATCAGGGTCCAAAACTTCAAGGTGATTTGTTTGAGATCCTTCTTCGTTTCCGGCGGTATCCAATAGCTTTAGTATGTGACATTGCAGAAATGTACCTACAGATAGGAATACCTAAAGCAGATCGTTCCTTCTTCAGGTTATTGTGGAGGTCTATGGATCAATCAAAATTACCACAAGTTTATGAGTTCACAAGGGTTGTCTTTGGGGTGAATGCTTCACCTTTCCTTGCACAATACATTTCCAGAGAAAATGCTCGTAGACATGAAGATCTTTACCCAAAAGCTGCTGAGACTGTCTGCAAGTCCACATACATGGACGATAGCATGGATTCTGTAAAAGATGTAGAAGATGGTAAAGCATTGTACAGTCAGCTTACACACCTTTGGGGTAAGGCTGGAATGAAATCACGGAAGTGGTTGTCGAATTCTCCTGAGGTTTTGGAGATTATTCCTGAAGGAGATAGAGCATCGGAGGTCAACTTGACTAAAGATGAATTGCCTTCTGTAAAGACACTTGGATTAGTGTGGATAGCTCAGGATGATGATTTCTGCTTTCGTAATGTAAACTCAGATGAGAGTATCATACTTACCAAAAGATCATTTCTTCGTGAGATTGCAAAGTTGTTTGATCCTCTCGGGTTCCTTTCTCCATTCCATATTAGAGCTAAAGTTCTTATGCAACAGCTGTGGCTTTGTGGATTAGAATGGGATGATGAACTCCATGGTGACCTGAAACAAAAAGCATTTGCATGGCTTTTAGAAAGATCTGATTTGAACGAACTAAGATTTCCAAGATGTTTGCAACTTAATCTCCCAGTAAAGAAAGCACAATTGCATGTATTTGTTGATGCATCTGAAGATGCCTTTGGTGCAATTGTCTACTGTGTAAATACTTACCAAAATGATGAGGTAACAAGTCAGTTTGTTGCTTCAAAAAGTCGTGTTGCTCCTTTGAAGACTGTCTCGATTCCAAGACTTGAGTTGATGGCTGCAGTACTTGGAGTTCGACTTCTTTTTGCTGTTGATCATGCTCTAGAAATAGGATTGTCCTCATCAACTCTTTGGACTGACAGTCTAAATGTTTTGTGCTGGATTACAAATCACAGTCGTTATTTCAAAACGTTTGTACCAAATCGTGTTGGTTTCATCCAGGAACATACTGAACCATCACAATGGAAACATGTTCCAACTGAGCTGAATGCTGCAGATATACTTACCCGAGGAACTGCAGTTTCAAACTTGACATCAGACATCTGGAAATGTGGTCCTGGTTTTCTGAAACTTGAAGAGAAATATTGGCCAGAACAGTCAGTGAAGTTAGAATCAAGACATTTGACGGAATCAAAATCCCTCAAGGAATCGCGCTGTTTGGTAACATACACAAGTTCAGTCTGTTTGTTAGAACCTTCACGTTTTTCAAATTGGAACAGGCTTGTTCGAATTACAGCCTGGGTGCACAGATTTGTCTTTAACATTTCTTCAAACTCTGATGAGAGAATGACTGGTTGTCTTTCGGCAGAAGAGATACTTGATGCTGAAAAGCACGTCATTAGCACAATGCAAAAAGAAGCATTTGCTGGTGAATACTTTGCGCTAAAAAATACAAAACCATTAGCTAAAAGTAGCAAACTTGTAGGTTTGAATCCTTTCATTGATGATGATGGTATTGTTAGGTCCAGTGGTAGACTCGAGCATGCAGAGTTTTTGCCATACAAAACAAGATTTCCCATTATATTGCCAAGGAAACACTGGGTGACTAAGTTGATCGTGAAGCAACATCATGAAGATGGTAACCATGCAGTTGGTACAAATCAGTTGTTGTCGACTTTGTCATCTCGTTTTTGGATCATTGCTGGTCGTGAAGAAATTCGGGAATGGGAACGTGAATGCGCATTTTGTAGACGTAAAAGAGCCAAACCAGCAACTCAGATCATGGCTCCTCTTCCAAAAATCCGTTTGAAATATTCTCTTCGTGCCTTTGAGCAAACTGGTGTAGACTTTGCAGGGCCATTCCTCACTATTCAGGGACGAGGAAAGTCCAGAAATAAGCGATATCTGTGTCTGTTCACCTGTTTGGCAACCAGAGCGGTTCACCTTGAAATGGCATATGCTCTTGATACCGATTCATTCCTGAATGCTTTCTACAGAATGGCTAGTAGGCGGGGATTGCCATCAGAAATGATATCTGATAACGGTACCAATTTTGTTGGGGCAGCTAATGAACTGAAACAGCTAGTTTCCCAACTAGATTCAGACAAGGTTAAATCTTCTTTGGCAAACCGAGGTGTACATTGGTTGTTCAACCCTCCTCATGCTCCCAACTTTGGTGGCGTGTTTGAGTCGATGATAAAGTCTGCTAAGAGAGCTATTTTTGCTGTCCTTGGGTCCAGTGACATAACTGATGAAGAGCTGATGACCGCTTTTGTTGGTGCTGAAGGTCTTATCAATTCTCGCCCTCTTACGTATCAAACTGCCAATCCTGTGGATGACATTCCACTTACTCCAAATCATTTTCTACATGGACAGAGTGGTGGAATCTTCGCACCGGATTCCGTTGATGATACATCATTCAATCCCAGGAAGAGATGGAGACGGGTACAAGAACTGGTACGACATGTATGGAGGAGATGGATGAAGGAGTGGCTACCTTCTCTTCAAGCGAGGAAGAAATGGTTCTATCCAAGTAGAGATGTTCAAGTTGGCGACGTTGTACTTGTCATTTCTCCTAATGCACCACGTAGTACGTGGAACCTTGGCGTCATTGACAAGATATATCCAGGTTCTGATGGACATGTTCGTGTTGTGGACATAAAAACGGAAAAGACAATTATGACAAGGCCAGTGTCAAAAATATGTCCACTGGAGGTATCAACAGTTACAACTGAGGACGAAGACAAACAGGACAGCAGACACACGACGAAGGATGTGGAAGGACAAGACAGCAGACACAAGACAGAGGAAGAGGACAAAACAGATGAAAAGGATCAGACAGCAGAACAGGACATAGGATAGAGGACAAGACAGAGAATGAAGAGGACAAGACAGATGAAGAGGACAAGACAGATGAAGAGGACAAGACCGATGAAGAGGACAAGACCGATGAAGAGGACAAGACAGATGAAAAGGATTTCATTTTGATGTGAGTGTGTTGAAAGTGAAAAGTATAAATGTGTTTGTGATGATTCATAAAAATCACCTTGGGAAAACCCAGTGAATATATTGAAATAAGTGAATATGAAATGAAATGTGTTTCTTTTCTCAGATGTGGAATTCTTAAAAACATTCTTGGAATTCATTGGAAATATTTGTGATTTTCATTTCAGATTTGGAATAAGTGCGTGAAATTATTCGTGGATATTTTGTGATGATTATGAAAGTGAAATTTTGCATCATGAGTAAGTTCATGATTGATGACAATTTCCTTTTCTTTTCAGTGAATGAACATTTAATGAACAATAATTATAAACTATATGTTGTAAATATGTTTCCTTTATGATAGATAAAGTTCTATCATGGAGGGGGGAATGTTCTGAAGGATTCTGGATTTCCCGGCTCATGAAACATTCGCAAAAACGTAACTGAAATTGACATGATTTCGTTGCTGCACGTGCTGAAAGCACGTGTTGGCTTTCACTTTTGATTTTAGCTTTGTTGAGAGCAGTCGCATTTCTTGGCGGCTGTTTCTCTTAAATTTTGAACTTTACAAACAAGATGTAATTTCGAACTTGTTTGTAGGCATTTTGTAAATGCCCTTTTGAATCTTGGTGCAAAATAATGTTCGTATTTGCACAACTTTGAGGGTTTCACATTCGGTGATTCTCAAGAGTATTTTATATTCGTTTACAAGTGCAGTAGAGCAGCAGGGTCTCAACTTGCATTATTTGGCGGTTTTTGACACTAGTATTGTCATATTCGGACGTTAGTGTTCTAAACAAACTGTAAATATATTGTACATATTTTGGGGTATATTTTTGGTTTATCCTTTGTAATAAAATAACTGAATTTCAAGACCAAAGTGCTCTGTTGTTCATTACCGTTGAAAAACAAGCTTCCACTGCGTTCCAAAGGTATTTGAAAAATAATTTCACCAATAGTAAAATGCCATTCCCTCTTTGGAAAATCATGATAAAAATGAGTGTACATGGCTCAGTAAAGCCATGGGAATCATTTTTGTCATTCGAAATAATAACATGTGTTCACAATAAAATGGCCGACATGCAATTTCTGCTTTATACACAACACCATTATTACTACTACGGATAATTGGTCTGTGTAATAAGATGTTTTACCTTCTAAATTAAATTCAAATGGCTCAACCTATCATTATATATAGGAAATTTGAAAAAGTATATTTTGCAAAAAAAACTTGCTACTGCCCCTTTAAGTCATTGGATCCCTCTGATTATCACTTCCATGGAGTCTGTACATGTAGTTGGATATCGTCAACTATAGACATGGTATATTCGTGGTAATAATGGTTGACACCCTCTAATACTTATAGGAATTAAATGTTATATAAACAACATAACGGGTCAGTTTCGATAATTGTTTTGGTAAAACATGTTACTACTGGATGTCTTTTTGTGAATAGTGTCCTTGAGCATTTGCTATTTCTCCACTTGTACTTTAAAATACCAAAGAAAGAGGAATATAATAAAAATGAAATTTATTCAAAAGAGTTCAGTCCTTGTGTCTTGAGATCTTGGCATTGGTATATTGTTACAGTATTTGAATGTTCTCATTTTGGTTGTAATAAATAATGAAAAGTTGCATATAAAAAAAATTAATTTTACCGAATCCAAATATACACAAAATCTTTCATGGAGTCTCATTCGCACACAATACAGAAATGTCAAGTATTGTGTAGTTTACATCATGTGGTTGTGCCATTTGATTTCGAAAATACCATAATATCGAACAATATTGATTGTCCATGCATTTGTTTGTGCTAAAATCCATGTTCTGTGTTGGGGTGTTAACCATTTTTATCCCACCGGTATGTAATACCTTGGGATATAGTCATCACCCCGGCCGTCTGTCCGTCCGTCCGTCCGTCCATGTGTATTACCCACTAACTGAAGTGGTGCCTTTTGATATTTTCAGATTTCTGGAAAAAAAAAATTTCCTTTCCGTAGAAACTTGTTGAATTTGGACCTTGGTTCGTTTCCGTAACACAGCTCCAAAACCGTTCATCATATCTTCCTGAAACTTTGCATGTGTATTACCCACTAACTGAAGTGGTGCCTTTTGATATTTTCAGATATCTGAATTTTTTATTTTTTTTCGTTTCCATAGAAACTTGTTGAATTTGGACTTTGGTTCGTTTCCGGAGCACAGCCCCAAAACCGTTCATCATATCTTCCTGAAACTTTGCATGTGTATTACTCACTAACTGAAGTGGTGCCTTTTGATATTTTCACATTTTTTATGAAAAGTATATTTTCTTTCTGTTTCCAGAGAAACATGAGAGGGATGTTGGTTGTTGTTGATTTTGACTGCTTCTGGAGCAGAAGTCTAAAACCCTTAACATACCTGAAACTCAGCGTCTGTAATATCCACTAACTGAAGTACGGTAGTAGATACACAAGTATCTGTCAAAGATGTGTTTTACAAATTGTGTGGATCCGGTGGGATATGTCATCTTCTGATGACTCTTGTTAACATGAGTGGTTCATAGTAAACTCATCTATTTGATAGAACTTCAGTTAAGCAAATTGGAGGATGTTTTCGTAAACTTTACTTCCACGGTAGAGCATACGGAATGTCCCCTTAAAGGGGCAGTAGCACGTTTTTTCGCTGAAAAACGTTCATGAAATGTATTTGAAAAATAATGTCCCAAACAGTAAAAAATCCTTCTTTCTTCCGAAAATCATGGTAAAAAATGAGTGTACATGGTTCCGTAAAGCTATGGGAATCGTGTTTGTCATTCAAAATATTAAAATGTGGTCACAATAAAATGGCCGCCATGCAATATTTTGCTTTATACGCAGAACCGTCATTACCACTACAGATAATTGGTATGTGTTATAACATGCTTTACCCTCTAAAGATAATATAAATGACATAAACTAGCATTATAAATGGGAAATTTGAAAAAAATAAAATTTACAAAAACGTGCTACTGCCCCTTTAAGGTACTTTATCAGTGTTGCACAATAAACCATTACATTTAGTCCTTGCGCGGGGAAAGTCACAGTTGTTAGTTAAGATACACTTTGCAAATCCAATGAAGTTATTCCGGTAATCGATTCTAGTCCCAGATCAATGGTAAATCCAGCCATTGGTACCATTGGCTAAGATTGATCAGAGAGCTGAGACTGATTAGTGAAACTGCACCCATTGCTTAGTCTGCACACTATCACATACCTGTTGGATTCCTTAAGTTAAAAAGATTGATTTGAAATAATTAAAATTTCACTACCTCGAGAGAAAATTATTTTCCCACTTCCTCTGTCTTAATAATATTTATTTAATGTATAAACTACTTCACTCAGTTTGAATAGTTAGTATATGAGCAATTTTAGTTATTTTGGAAAATCAAAGTCAATGACTCTTAGACACTTAGACTCTGAAAAAAATGAAAAACACATATTGAAAAGAAGATTTTTTTACAGACTCTGAAAAGTATATTTCTTATAGTCTCCTTTTCAATATTTGATAAAATGGTGATATTTTCAGATCTGAATAAATACTATGTGAATCATGTAATTCATTCTTTTTTATATAAGTGTTAAGTAACTGAATTTAGGAAAACATAATTAAATCAGTATGTACCCACCAACACAAAATTAGTAAGTTGTCAATTTCCAAAATTGTCCAATCATGTCTCTATTATCGGAATCGCCTCTGATTAAGGAGAAGTGTTATAAAAGGATTGAACTGAATAGAATCCTTGTGTATCTAGATAAACTAAGATTTTCTAATTATTTTTAAAAAAAAAGTATATGTTGTATAATCCATGGCTTATATTTTAATAACGTCCAATGTAATTTGTGTATGCAGGGTAGGGACATGGATATCATGTTATGCTGAAATTTACATCTGATCATCTCATCAAAAACTTAGTACAATGTATGTATCTGCAAGCAATTCAATTCAATTCAATTCGTTTATTTCAGTAAAAGGCCTTAGGCCCACGTACAAAAACACATTTTATACAAAAAATAGACAAAACATCAGAGAGAAGAATAAATAAAGTTTACATTTTGAGTTAAATTTATAATAAAACCTTCGAGCGTAAGGCAAGTGCATCTCTTATGAAATATGAATATGATAAAATGATTTCTAAGTTTTGACATTGTAAAATATTTTGCAGGTAATAAATATCAACATGATAAGGTAAATGTGAGAAATATTTTAGTCTTAATTCTTTAAAAAATGGACATTTGAATAAAAAGTGTATTTCATCTTCTATAACATTATCTTTACAAAGCTTACAAAATCTATAACATCTAGGTATTCCTTCTCTTCTTCCAGTATTTTTTCTAATAGATAGTGCACCTATTCTTATCAAAGTTATTCTCCGTCGTGATTCTTTCGATTTAACATGAAGTAGGTATGGTTCTATACAGAAATTGTGTTTAATGTTAGAATATAAATCTAAGGATGAACTGTCATTAATATCTGCAAATATGCTTTGTATATAACAATCATTAATTCTTAAAACAAAATTATGTAGAAAATTGCTTTTGTTGCCGACACCCTGAGCTTCCCATACAAAACCAAATCCATACATGAACAATATCTTCTTTACATCCGAAGCCCAGTTGTGCCGACCTACTGCTTCAAGCTTATACATCATTTTATAACACTGTTTTGGATACCTCGTTTCTTGTGATTCTAATATTTTAAACCAAAATTTAATTACTCTTTGAAGGGTGTCAATATGTACATAGTTTCTTCCACATTCAGCAAGTACTGCAACATTTGAACACTTATAACTCACACCAAGAACATATTTACAAAATTGAACATGAAATCTTTCAATGGCTTCCCATTTGTGAATTCCCCAAATTTCAGATCCATACAATATGATAGGCTTCAGCTGTACATCGAACATCTTAAATAACACACATGGAGATATATTTTTCAATTTTGAAGAAAATATTTTTATTGATGCCATTGCTCTATTTGCTTTCATAACTAAATTTTGTACACATTTAGACCAAGATAATCTGTTTGAAAATGTTAAACCAAGATAATTGTAGTATGTTGATACATTTAGTTTAATACCATCCATGTACCAATATTCGTAAGCTCTTAATTTACCCCCGTTTCGAAAGACTAGAATTTCGGTCTTATCAAGATTAACCGTCAGACCCCATTTCTTGCAAAATTGTGAAAGTATATTAATTCTCTTTTGTAAACTTATAACTGAATCTGAAAACAAGCATAAATCATCGGCATATAACAACAGGAACAGTTCTACAAAATCAGAATCAACAAAAATACCCCTATCACCACATTGCTCCATAACTGTATGTATTTGGTTAATAAACAGTGAAAATAACAAGGGACTTAAAATACAACCTTGTCTCACACCACTGAGACTGTCAAAATATTCTGAAATAGTGCTTTGTGACAACTTTACACAGACTTTTGTTTTAGAGTACATATCCATAATAATGTTCAACATATAACCATGGATACTATTTGATGCAATGACATGCCACAGTAGATCTCTATTTATGGAATCAAACGCTTTTCTAAAATCAACAAATAAACAATAAAAACGACCTTTAGATTTAGATAAATATTTCTGGATAAGACTTTGTAAGGTAAACATATTATCAACTGTTGAGTAACCCTTCCGGAAACCACACTGTGATTCTGGATACTTATCAAATTCATCAATAAAATGTTTTAAGCGATTATTGAGAAGACATGTAAAAACTTTCCCTAGTATATCTAAAAGGGAAATACCTCTGTAGTTATTAACATCATTAATGTTACCTTTTTTGTGTAAGGGGAATATTATACTCTTCGACCATTGTTCAGGAAAATTGCCTGATTTAAAGATACAATTGAATAATTTACAAAGGTACGTGGTAAATATTTGATAATTGCATCTGAGCATTTCCGGTACAATTCCATCCTGACCAGGAGATTTCTTTAACTTAAGGTTAAGAAGTGCTGTTTCAACTTCATTTGGGGTAATATCGTGATTGAGAATATTGTTGTAATCATCATTAGTACAGTCATCACAAATAAAGGAATAGTCAGCATGGGAAACCATATACTCCTTTGAGAATGTAATTAAATCATCATCTATAATATTGTCACTGATGTTCAGTACAGATCGAAAATAATCAATCCATTCCTCACTACCGATATTAGTAGATAACTGCACAGACCGTTTACTAAAATACTGGACATGTGACCAAAATGATTTTGCGTTTTTATTATTATAGCAATCCAAAATTTCCTCAGTAGAGTTCACTAGAAACTGTTCTTTCTTATGACGACATATTTCTCTGAATTTATTCCGTGATGTATGGAATTTAGATAAAAGAGACTTGTCTCCAGTCAATCTGAATCTATTCAGAATGTCATATTTTTGTTTCTTGATATTATCACATTCCTCATCATACCAAGGTGATTTAATACACTTATCAAGTTTAACACTGGTCTTCCTACAGGCCATATTACAACGTGAAGCAGAGGAGTGGATAACAGACACAAGTTGATCAACCGCTTTTGTAGAGTCAAATGTATCGTGATCATTAAAATCAACTAAACTAAGATTACTAAGGTCAGCTCTGATCATTTCACTAAATACATCATTTATCTCTGGTTTCCATATAAATCTCCTTATATCCGAACAAATAGATATTTCGGGTGCAGCATTAGACTCTGCATTGCACTGTATCTCACACACAATCGGGAAGTGATCGGATTCTGTCCGAGTGCTCACGCTAAAATCTTTAATAGAATTGAACAGTGCTGTAGAACAAATAAAATAATCTACTACACTGGCACCTTTGTTAGAGAAGCATGTGAAGGACCCGTCCTTGTCACCTGGGAAACGCCCATTTAACATGTGTAGACCATATTGAGCACATAAAGTTATTAGTTCTTTCCCATATTCATTTACTTCACTGTCTCTAGAAGAACGGGGGAGATCAAAGCTGTCAGTGACATCGTGTATATCATTGAATTCAGGAATATAATCACGATGTTCCTGGATTACATAATCCATGATATGCCCAGTACGTGCATTAAAATCGCCGCCTATCAGAATATCGACATCTCCATATTTGACTTGAAGACCAAGTAATATATCATTTATATACTCAATACCTTTGACATCCCTATGATCAGTTAGAACAGAACTGTGTTCTGGATGAACATAAACAATACCGATGACAACATCTTTGACCAAGTTGAAATATGACGAATCAAGGATTATAAATATGCAGTCAACAAAAGATAAATCAACATTCTTTACACCATCTAGTAGACATTTATGTAATAGGAGTGCAACGCCACCTCTACTGTTAAAATCCCGATGGTTTATATATACAGTATGATTTGGAAAACGACTTTCTATTGTTGCGATATCACAGTTACTCCAGATTTCTATCTGCAAGCAATATAACTACCAATCAATGCTGAAGTGTATTTCTTTTATTACTACACGAAATGATGAATTTAGCTCTGTTAATGAAAATATGTATAAATTTCGGGATCCTTTAAAGCACTAAACGCTCTGATTAACTTATCATAAACATCATTTCCACTGGACTATTGATCTCACTGCCAAATAACGAAATAACTTATGTTCCATTATGTTCCCTAATCTACTGTATAGTTGTAATCTGCTGTAATAAAAAAAACATTTCTTATTTTATTTATACGTGAAAAAATATGTATTTTAAAAAGTCCAACACCCCTTACAGGATAAAATGTTCTATTTGTGAAACTCAAATTTACACTGCTATACGAACTGTGAGTGTGTATGCAGTCGGTGTGTCGCCTGTCAGTTACTAAATTGATCTTCTTATCCCTGGACTCTTGCCACTGAAATTTGTTCTTCCGGATAGTTCATTAGCGTTGTAACAACATGTCCGTGAACTCTGTCTTAAAAGGGTTGTCAGGTACATATGGGCTTGTATCGCATAGAAATAGCATTGGAAAGACAAATTTCCAAAAGGAAAATAGGATAACGGTTAGATGTTAGGCCATATCGTCACATTCGGATTCATTAAAATGGGATTTCAATTTGACAATTGCTCGATTTTATATTTCTGAAATCGGCCCATAAATTAATTATATACGGCTTTTTTAATCGTATAAAATAATTTTTCATGAGTTAGAGAGCCAAGGATATTGCATGGATGATCAACTTCTTGTCATTTTATTTCTTGTTTTCTATTACACTTGTCTTTCTATTACACCAACGTCTAGAATGAATCTCAAACAGTTGGCGCATGTCTTAGTGAAATTATACATAATGAAGTTTGCTAGAGTTAAAAGTATTATATTTGAAGAGCAGATCATCATTTTAAAGAATGATATTTACAATAAGCTGATCATGAGTTCCCCATTGCTTGTTATCCCTGGTAGACGTTTTGGTTTATGTTAAAAATGAAAAGATTTGGCTAACAGTCGCTAATGTCTCTTTCAGGAGCATTTCATATGTAACACGGCGGCAGGTACTATTGCATTGAGAAATCCGCAAAACCATTAATTTTTCCTATATCCACTGTGGTGAAACGTGAGATTATAGCGTAGCATATACTACATGTAGAACTCAACAGCAGACAAAGGTGCCGAGCCTCGCGGGATTCGATAACCGACCTCTACCTAGTATCATGTATTGATGAAAGTAGAGAACCTTATACGCAATCGACGATCCAACCCTAATGATCAATGATATTATAAACAAGGGTATATGGGGTATGATCGTCAATAACATACGCATATCAATGTTTTATAAACAGTTTCATGTGACATAAACTTGAATCTTCATAGTACAGTTCATTCTACTTGACAAAACTGCCAGGTAAAAGAAAGTGCACACCTGAGTTTGTTTCGATTAATTTAATTTTGTAAAGAAATCAGATGCATTTGACTATGCCACGATATATTAATACTTATTTTATTTTAAATTGATTAATTGGCGACTTAGGCAAAAATTTTGTTTAAATATCTTTTTTTAATGAAAACAGGGGTAAGAAATGAAGTTACACCAACATTACCCCTACCGCGTTTAAAATGTTGTAAATGAGTGCAGAATCAGTATTTCTTAATTTGCACATAGAATATGTCTTATAAGTCGATGTGTATTATCCCAAATAAATTTTGAAGAATTTGTTAATTGAAAATTTTAATTTTTATAAATAAAAAAGATGTAGAAGTATTATTTGACTGCTGACTGAACGCCTGCACTTTTCAGTTTTAGAGTACGACATCGAAAACTTGAAAACCATCCATATGATAAAACCAACAGAAGTGTGTGCTTTCTTTTGCCTGGTAGTTTACATAATCCTATTAAGCGTATCGCGATTTGACAACACAGACTCACAATTTCAAACAATTGAGGTAATTGGTAATAAAAACAACTCCATGTAAACAGTTAAGTGAAGCGTAACTCGTAAGAAGACACGCCATTGAGCATAGGTAGATAAATCTGATCTCATTTTTATCCTTGACGCGGTGTCCCTTTAATATCGTGTATTCTACTTGACTATAATCTTGTGAAATGCATCACAATTTGACAACAGCCTCAATACATCATTTATGGACGCTCGAATGCAATCACACAAACAATATGGTGTTAGTCTAGACGTTATTCGCTGATTGATGTTCAGATATAAGGTATCAGATGCATCTGCAGATGACAGGGGCATCCTTCATGGTCTCAACCCGATCAACCAGTCGCCAGGCCCTCTTACAATAACTAGACATTCTGTTTTCGTTTCCTTCGTTTCTGAATGTCTCTGTACCATGTTTGACAGCGACAGTCTATGTGAAGTCATCAAGCACAATACTCTTGCCCTCCGTTGTGATGAAGTCGTGTTCGAATATAATAACAAGGGCCATTCTTCTTATTGCCAATTCCAGCAAGATGCATTTTCGATGTTTCAGAAATCCAGACTGTCAAGATCTCCACTTACTTTTATTTATCATATTGATTGGGTCATCGTGTAAAAATGCATGTACCCCGAATGTCCTCGATTATCCGCCTAGACGAAGCGCTGTCTCTCATACATAGAGAGAGACAGTTATAAGCAGTCCAATACATTTAAATGTCAAATGTTGTGGGAATGTTGGGATAAATTGACTTAAGTAATCACGCACGACATGAAAATAGTTTAACTAAATGCTCTTCTTTGAATTTAGAAGAGATATTACAGTTATTACTGACCGGATTTCTTCATGTGACAATATTTTATTTATTTATTTATTATTATTTTTAAAAGGTTGTGATTTTGTTGAAAGGCAGATACTAATGACATTACAGAAACCAATATTGACTTTTATTTCTCAGTATAATTAAATTTGTACTCGGATACCAAAATAACAGAATTTTATAAATGCAAATTATTAAACAACAGTGAAACGTTTATCGAATGAATGTTTCTTTATTAAACTGTTGAAGGATATAAGTCTTTGATTTTATCATATCATAGAATTATTTTTTCTGACACAATGACTACCCTCTTTATCGAAAATTTTTTGTTGGTGAAAAAAATTAGAGGCGCTTAAATGTTTCCATGTCTTTTTATACTCTGATTGAGTTATGTTCTAAAAAGTCCATATATTGATCAGTCGTTCTTCAAAATGTCATTCGAGGCGAAGCCTATTTCCGGTTTTAGAATTTCAGATTGTCGTGAATAACTAGTAAATGTACTAATTTGATTCAAGCTGAAGTCAAGCAAATGCGTATCAAACATTCAATGTGTTTCGTTCACATTCTGATTTGTGAGTTTAAAAGTGCAGTTGTGGCTAATATAAGACATATAATTGGAATATAACCGATCTTTACTGTAAAGTTTACTATAATTTTTGCTGTTATTGTCTAATGAGGTAGTTGAAGGCAAACAAAACGATACAAATAAAGTATATATATATATAACGACCTTATTTTAAATTTAAAATCGAATTTCGAAAACATATCAAATTTTGAACAGTGTGAATGGTATTCTAAAATATAAACCAGATGAGTTATTTTGTTGCCGATCACCCTACAGTATGTTCGTCTATCAGTGGCCGTGGTTCAGATCGATGTGGTGATTTTAAGCCGCTTCATTGTAGCCAGTTTGAAAATTTAGTTCAAACATGCTGCAAAGTTATACGTCCCGTAAATTACAGAATGTATAACATTTAGCTAGTTTTCACTGTAAAAAGACATTATAACATCATCGTTATAAATGTATGTCTGTATTTGTCTAATTCTCTCTGTCATCAGTCAGTGATGTACGTGTGTGTGAAATGTGATTCGTACATTTTCATCCAAAACAAAGACCATGTTCGTGGGTGGTCTTGAGCAGTAAACAAAGTGGCTAACATCGTCTATCACAAGTCTAATGATTACATGTTAGTTCACATTTCCGGAAGATTGAATATTTGGGGAGTAATAAATATAAATGATATGATTTTATTTTAACCAAGGATTTGCCTTTGTATTACATACATACATATAAACATTTGTATAGCGCCAATATCCAGCTAAGCTGCTCAAAGGCGCTCTGTGTGCCCCCGATCATTGGATGTCACTGTTTAACGACACTCTTCTGTCAATCTCAGCTCCATTTGGAGTATGCAACTTTTGAAGCCACTAGGCGCATCAAGTTAAATCACCATGCTCATCCTTACGAGGTACCCATTCATAGCTGGGTGAACTAGGACACATAGTCACAGTATTTTGTCCGAGGATACTGCACGTTGCTGTACCTGCAACTAGGTGTCTGCACGTATTATCAAACTATAAGTGATATCAAATTATACACATGTATTTCAATTTAAATTTTTAATAAATAACAATCCTTTTTTGTGAGTAAGTCTTTGATGGGTATTTAGAAGTAGAAAACATAAACGTTTGTCTAAATGTATTGTGAAATGCATTTTTTTATCAAAAATGACAGAATATTAACTCTACGTGCAATATATATCGGAATCAATTGAGCATAAAATCGAGACAATATATTATACACTTGCAATTGATTATTAAGACGATTTTAATTTACCTAGTTTAACAATGCAGTAATTACCGCCGCGAAACGTTTTGAAAAGAATCAGTGAGGCGTGACTGATTAATCCGTCGTCTGTGACACGCTCAATGAAGCCTCATTAATTAATTTATGATGATTATCACTGCCGCTAGATGAATTTATGGGGTGTGTTATATCGCCAAAAACACATGTTTATGCAATAATTATGTAATTGTCATCTGCGGAATTACTTAGCTGGATATCTAAACATACATGGACAATTTATGTTCATTTGATTAACAATCAAAATGTTGCGAAATAACGTTGAAGTATGACTATCGCCGATAATGAGATTGCTCCAGTGACGTCACAGAAGTCATATCCTTCAGGGACCACACCCAACCTCCAAGTCAGGGCGCTCTACCTCCGAATTTGCTTTGTCTTAATCCAACCATCCCCTCTAATAATGTATTTTGTTTTATGATTACGAGTATACATTGGCATTAACCAATTTGTAATGTTTTGATTTAGACAGAGAGTCAGGAAGAACACCAAATCAATGAAAAAATATTAAATTCTTGAATTTAGTTTTTATTAATACTTTAATCTTTTTGAGCTTACATTTTAATTCATGTTAGAGTTTATATTTGCATCTGTTCTGGCTCTATCATAAATTTTCTTTTTAGCCTTTGACTTTTGTAAGCATGACTTGATCGGGTTCGATGCATAGACAGATTTCACAGCACTGAGTTTGATTTCTTGAAGTATAAAAAATATATAGCGGTATTAAGGAAACGTTACTGTTGGGAGTAACCTCCCTTGGTCACGAGACTGATGTTTCAATTTTTAACCATTTGCAGTAGCCTCCCTTTCATCAACATCTACACTAAGGTACTGATGTTTGTGAACTAAACTTATACAGGTACTTCTAACTGTAAACATGGAAAAGGGTGTTCCGTCTTTGTAATCATTAGTTGATAGTCTTTTGCTATGAATTGTCACACGTCGTTTTTGTAAGTTCATGAAGTTTATAAGTCTACTACTTTCATAAACAAATCTGATGAGATCTTACTGGAATGTACATGAAATAATTTATTGTTGCATAAAAAAATAAAATACGCGACTGAAATTGTGAATATCACAGACTCCCAACTTTTACTGATATCTGATATTTCAAGTAAACAGAAGAAAACTACAGTTAGAAACGGATAATTTTCTTACTAATGTTGTCTAATTTTTTAATATGTCTCATAAAATGTTCATGAAGACAAACAGAATGCAAATTAAGTAGGCCAACAAAAGGGCCAAGGTTTTATATGTCGACTGTTGACTACATGGGGACATTTCCTGGTTTACAGTCACTGGTAGGCAAAAGGGTGTTCTAAGTCCAGGATGTGAGGTATATCAAAGAAATTATATAAAAGTTCAAAAAGACTTCAAGAGAGTTCAAGGTCTGAACACATAGGCCCTATAGTATATGATCTTTATTGAAGTTTGAACTAGGAAATATTATTTGTGTAAATGTTTCGTAATAAATCTTATACCACTGCTTTCAGATGTTGTTTTACTGATAGCTCTAAGCTTTTGTTTTTTGATAATTTCTGTTGATGAAAACAATGCAACTTTCTTCTAGACAATGCAAGTGAACAACATTAGAGAAGCATGATTCTCCCCATGGAACGTCATGAGCGGGAAATACGATGAAGATTTGTATGAGAACCCCTTCTTTGTGGCTCTACAGAACCAGTTCAGTGAGCTCCTGACAAAGGCGGGCAACAATGGCTGGTTGGTGAGTAGGGGTGTAACAATAGATAGCACTATCGATTTATCGCACTAGTTAATGTGTTAATAGTACTTTATCGATATTAACTTTAAAAAGATGGTAAATCACATCAATTGCATGGCTTACTATCAATAGTTTCAATACTTTATTCAATCCAGTTGTTAATGTGAACCTAAAAGTAAAAGTATATTTTCACACAAATGCAGCTTTTATATTAATGGCTGGAACACTCCGAACAGATCAGGGACAACAGGAAGATGTGAGAGTTATCATTCTTGTTGCTTTGGCACTAAATTCTGACACTTTGGAAGAAGAAAATTCAATGTCAAGACAATAAAACACTGTTTATTCTAGAATTTGTTCTTTTTGGTTTATTGATTTACTATCGCAAAGTTATTGCAATAGTAGGCCACAATAGACTATCGCTATCGCAATTATTGTCCTTGTTGGTCAACAGTCACCGCATATTGGTGAGTGACTATAAAGTTTTCATTTCAGTATAAAATTGACATATGTGTACAATATACTTATGTGAGTGTCTGAAAGATGTGCTAAGATAAAAAAAATACCCCAAACACTCCACCTGAACAAATTTTTAGTGGTAAGCATATGTTGAAGGAAGTAGAACATGACGGATGTAAAGGGTACACTTGATTTGTTCGAAATCGGCTAAAAGCCTGTGTTGTGCCAACTGCACTAACATACGTGACCAGTCAGCTGACTCACCAGAGGAATGAAATCAAATACATAGACAAAACACATAAGCTGACCACAGCCGCTCAACTGAAACCGATTCATTCGACTGACAGCCGTAGCTCAGCCTTGATCAGCCTCCCAAGCACAAGTTGCTCAGTCGGTGAACACCTGCACAAAAGGATGGCCCCAGCCAGCTAGCCAGCTGATCAGCAAGTGTGCAAATCAAGTGTTCCTATAGAATTGCCGTTATTTCATAATATGTCATCCTCAGTTACCCATGGTTTTATATATGCTCCGTTACTCTCCACTATATCACCCATGGGAAACCTTATCAGGGGAATCTGTTCTCAAATTACCCGCCCTTGGCCAGCGTGACGAAGTCAGTAACCAAAGAAAATGGTCAATGGGATAAGACGGAAATGGCCAAGGGAGATAACCTGTGACGGATGGCTAACGCAATGACCTCGCTTGCTTTGAAACGAAGTGATATGAATTGTTGAGCACAGTGGTGTAGTGGTTAGCATGTCTGCCTCTCACGCCAACTGCCCGGGTTCGAATCCCGGTGGAGACACCAAACATTTGTGACCTCGGTCTTATACTGTGTTGTGTCCTTGGGCAAGGCACTTCATCCACATTGCACTCAGTTCACCCAGCTGTACAAATGGGTACCTGGACATGGGAATGTATGGACCTATATGGTCGTGCGGAGCACTTCATAGGCGGCACCGAAAGTACAATTCCTTCAGGGTAATAATTTTGTAGCGCCTAGAGCATGCATCGTGCATGGATATGTACGCATTATAAATATACTATAAATAAATAAATAAATTGTCATTGGCTCGCAGGTCCAGGCTGCGTAGCTGTTTGATTGGCTCACGCCAGCCAAGGGCGGGTAATTTGAGTACAGATTTCTCTGATAAGGTTTCCCATGGGTGATATAGTGGAGAATAACGAAGCATATATAAAACCATGGGTAACCGAGGATGATAATATGTGAGATGTGTAATATATAGAGGATATCTGTCTTTTCTTAATTGACAGTTATTCTATTTATTATATGATGTTATCTTTGTAATTGCACCTGAACAGCATTTTTTTCATGTTGAGTGGCCACAAGGAACACCCCATCACCACAGTAACAATATGACATCATGATATACAGTGAAGCCTCGATAGTCCGGCCACCAATAATCCAAATTTCAGTGTCTGAACAGTAGCATGCTGTAACCAAACTAATCTCTATATAAACTCATTAAATGTTGATTCATTAATCCGTTGATTCTGAATCCGAACGCCAATTAGCTGTAACGGATTAGTTAATTACAACTATTTCTGCTTCATTTTTCCGGTGGTTCATCAAAAGCATTCGGGTAATCCTCTTGACAAGCGATTATCACATTGAAACTTCAATGACAGTTGATTGACACGGGAGTTGGGTGTGTCAGTAGTTTGTGATGGACAAATGTTCTGCTTTCTGATTGGCCGAGACGGATGGTCATCGACAATGATCAAACGTTATGTTGACCGCGGGAAACGTCACGCGAGGTCAACATAACAATCCAATGACCTGGAGCTAAAAATAGATCACCCCTGCGAGGAGCGCTGTTTAATTTATGTTTTGTATTCCATTAAGTTATTTAAAAATAAAGTTTTTGTTTTCAATCGAAATCTATTTTGTAGGTTTACAAGTAAAATTAGAAAAAAATAAACTTTTTGTGAAAAAAATGAATTTTTGAAAAAAATAAAAAAAAGTTTTAATGAATTTTCGGAAAATATTGAGACTTTCATGGATCATATAATAAAACAGTTATTGACTTCAGTTATCGGTGGATCAAATGGTTTGATTCACCTCAACTGAAGTCTATAATTGTATAATGTCTTTCTTTGTGTGTCAGTAGTTTGTGATTGTAAAAAATTGAAATTTCTCATTTCGTGTGATAGTTAAATATAAATATCCAATGTGTCAAACTCATTTGATATTCAAAATACGTTCTCTGCTGCCTGTAGATTCAAAGTGAATCAACTCAATCTTGTTTGGTTCATTTCAGTAGTCCGAACATTTCACTATCCGGACGTTTTTTTTATGAAAACGGAAGCGTTCGGATTACCGAGGCCTGACTGTAATTCGTTACTACAGGCCATTGTTTATGACATCAAATTATATCAGTCACTGGTCACAGTGAAAATATAAATTAGTTTCACTGTAGCTTGATAGACAGTTTATTTCACTGATAAATCCCAGTATTCCATTATTCATCATATAATAAACTAACATACATCTTTTTTGCCGCAGGTATGTATCCCACAATTCTCCTGTGTGGAGAAGCAGATTGTATCACACGGAGACGTTGAGGATCACATTCTCGTTCTGCGGACCGGGGTCGTTGGTGAGGATGAGGTCACCCAGATCTATCAGTCGCTTTCCTCAAAGGTCAGAGCAATGTCATCATTGTGTCACTTGTCTTTATTTTTTTGTACTTTTGACCTGAGGAAAATGAAGTAATTTCTGACAAGGTAGCATATTGTAAATACCTATAATTTGAATTCTTTGAGAGGTCATTTTGAGATGTTAGAAAATGTCTTAAAGCTTAAACAAAAGTTTCAGTCTGATTAAAATCGACGGTTTTCGGTGGAATAAAAAATGCAAAATAGTGCATCTACCGGGATACGAACTCATATCAGTCGTAGGTTCCACGCCAAACCGTTTGATTACAGCCCGTAGACTCGCGTGTTCGAGCACAATTCAGGTAGCCAATCAAAAGATGCCCAACAAATGCTTTCAGTGCGAGAAGCTAGGGGCAGATAACTCCAAACAGCTATCCTTTTGTCTGTTCCGAATGCTTTCAAAACAGCTGGTCAGCTATTTGACTGGGCTTTGGCTGCGCTAAACTGGTTCGGAACACACGCCTATACGGGATGTTCTCAGACCTTGTGGCGAGGAATCTACAGAACCTGTTCGTATCCCGGTAGATATATTATTTTGCAAATTTTATTCCTTGATTTCTGAATTTTATGTAAGGTTACACAAGGAAATACTTAGTGAACTGTTACATTATTAACTGTTAACTTGGGAATTGATTAGCACATTGATAGGAATTTTGTTTTCTCCGCCAGGACTGCGAGATAGCAGAAGGCAAGATACACACGAAGCGAGGATATGAAGTCCAGCAAACAGTCAGTATTGTGTGAAACGTTTAACTTGAAAATTTAAATCGTCATTTTGATACATCATAGCTATTTCTGGTAATCATAATATAAATCATGATTTTCTAAAGATCGAAATAACAATTAATAGTTTATCTCTTTGGTGTACTAACAATGCGTCTGATTTGTGTCAGTCGGTGCGTTAATTTCCTATCCACACAGTCTGACAATGCTACACTGAATCTTTGTTCTGTAACTTAGTAATTCAGCCAATCACAAGACCTCCAACTGACCTTTGCTACAAGAAGCTAAGGACAAGTAACACCCACGGGCCATTTTGGTGTCTGTGTCCATGACATTCAGAATGTGTTAAAGGGGCAGTAGCACGTTTTTTGCACATTTATTTTTTCAAATTTCCTATTTATAGTGATAGTTTATGTCATTTATATTTACTTTGGAGGGTAAAACATCTATTTACACAAACCAATTATCAGTAATGGCAATAACAGTGTTGCATATGATATAAAGCAAAAATTGCATGGCAGCCTTTTTATTGTGAACACATTTTATTATTTCGAATGACAAAAAACGATTCCCATGGCTTTACCAAACTATGTACACTCATTTTTAACCTAATTTTCCGAAGAAAGAAGGGTGTTTTACTATTGGTGACATTATTTTTCAAATGCATTTCATCAACTTATTTGAGCGAAAAAATGTGCTACTGCCTCTTTAACGAATGATTCAGATTGCAATAAAAAAAAAAGCTTCACTGTGATTGGTCCACTGATAACATGGCTTTTTTGACATCAGAACATGAAACACTCTAGAGCTCTTCTCACAGAGGTTACTGCCTTCACTTTTATATCTTAAAGGATAGATGCAATGACATATGGTCCAAATCTGATTCATTAAAATGGGATGTCAATTTGACAATTGCTCAATTTTAAATTTCTGAAATCGGTCCATAAATTACTTATATACAGCTTTTTAAAAAACAGCCCAATTTAGCCCCGGCGACCAGAATTAAAGTCTGCGGGGGTGTGGCCCCTGAAGGGATGAGTTCTGTGACATATCAGGAGGAATCTGATTTTCGGCGATAGTCATAATTCAACGTAATTTCGCAACATATTGATTGTTAATTTCACAAAGAAATCTTCAATAAACCAACTTAAATTTCCCATATATCGAATGTTTAGATATCCAACTAGGTAATTCCGCAGATGTCAATTACAAAATTGTTACATAAACATGTCTCTTCATTAAGCGGCAGTGAAAATCATCAATCATTAATTAACGAGACTCGGCACAGTAGCTGACCAGCCGGCTCCGTCTGTCGCTTATCACAGTCACGCCTCAGTGAGCATTTTCAAAATGAATCGGCGAACTGGTAGTCTCCCATAACCCCTACACAGCATATTCCCTACAGGTTATCAAAACAAGTTAACGGTCCATCGCACTCCTAATCCCTAGCTTGTTACCTCTTACTATGCAATGGAACGGTCCAGATTAAAAACAGAAAAAATTGATAGTGTGAGCAAAAAGATTTAATGAACATCAAGGACACATTTCATATTCATACAAATACATGCATATCTTTCACATATGAATTTGATATGTTTATGAAATAAATACATACATATCCATATCATCAATGACATGTTTCACATTCATGAAATAAATACATACATATATCTATCACATATGAATTTGAAGAACTGGACCGGTGACTTCTGCTCCCGATTCAGAAGGTTCTCCACCTCCTAGTCTTACACTCAGACTATGAAAAAAGTATTTATTTTGATAAAACCACCATTTTATTAAATATTGAAAAGGAGACTGTAAGATATGGTATTTTAAAAAAAGGCTCCTTAGACTATCCACCTCCCTGTAGACTCTCTTCCTGCTGATAGGGCTGCTCCAAAGTCTAGCTGTGCAATCTTGGCTCTCTCTGTCTGCTCCACTTCCACGAACCTGTAGATGTTGGGATGACGATGTGGCAGTCCTCGGTTGAGCCTGTTGTGGAACCCTTCAAGATTGTTGTGTGATGATTCCAGAGCGGCAGGGGGAAGCGGGCGTCGTATTCAACCCAGGTGGTGACGATGTAGTCGTTGAAGGTGTCAGCTCTGGGAACTTCTGGCGTGTCCTCCATGGCGTCAACCCAAGTGTCCTGGATCTTGTTCTGGGGGAGTAGGGGGGTAAACCAGCTGCTCGTCTGATCCACTTGCACACTTCGGGGTCACCTCGATATGCGACAGCCAGTCCTACTATAGTGACTCTCCCTGTGCATGTAGACTGGACACACTTCCAGTGAACGCAATAAGGCTGAGCAATATTATCGCAATACCAATTGATGCAATACAGACTGTGCAATACGATTTTCAATATCGCAATATATCGCTTAACAATTTTTTAGTGAAATTTATTCATATATCTTGTTTTTAGGCATAGTTACCAGCTTCACTTGTAACTAAATTCTTTTGGGGTGCAAGAATATGGGTTGAACTGTATTACAATTGTTTTCTAAATACATGTCATAAAAATTAATTTAACATTTTGACTAGTGGTCTATTTTTCGAAAGATTTGAAAGGCTTTTTACTAAATGTGTCATGTTTAAACTGCAAACAGAAGTATAAAAGTAGAATGTAGAGTTCACTCAATATATTGAAATACGTATTGCAATACAGGTTGTATGTATTGCAATATATCGCAATACGAAATTTGGTGCAATACTCAACCCTAGAACGCAAGTCTGTCTCTCAACATTCTTGGTGTGAAGATAGCCATCTAGTAGAACTTGTGTACTTCCTCTCTCCTCTCAAACTCAACATTGCGAAGGCCGGCCATGTTGATGTCATGTTAGTTTGGTTCAAGTACCTATATACCAAACTAAGCCAGCTCAATTGTAAATCTTATTTTCTCATTCTCTTTTCTTTTTATTATAAATTCCGACATTAGCGAAACTGTTATTATTGCGCTTATTTTTGCGATTAAAAAACGTTTCCTTCTCACCACACTTACAAAAATGTACTTCCTACTCATTTATTTCACAAACAATCCTAAACATTTATCCCCGTAATCCCCTCAAGCTTAATCACTTTCATTTCTACTCAATACTTAATCACTCGTTAGGGCGAGTTCATTTTGCCAGACGGGTAACTGCTTGTGTTGTTTTAACTAATTGTAGGGGAAATGGAGTGTAGGGGATATGGGCTGTAGGGGTAATGGGCTATAACCGGCGAATCGGTAATTGCCGGTAGTGTTAAAATGGGTGAATTAAAATCGTCTTAATTATCAGTTGCAAGTGTATATTCTCTCGATTTTATGCTCAATTGATTCCGATATACAATAAACGTAGAGGTAATCATCTGTCATTCTTGAGAAAAACGCATTTCATCAGATCTTTAACCTCTGTTACATATCAAATAATTTCTTGGCTAGAAATAGAGAATCCTGATTGAATGCATTTGAAGATAGTTGTGCAATCAGCGAGGTTTCAAACTGAGTATAACGTAACTGTCGAAATGACTAGAGTTGCTTCATCTGTGCGATGAGATTTTAATTTCGATCGCAGATGTAAAACGATGTTTGATTGGGAAAAAATAAGGACCTTTTGTGTTGCAAACTTTTATCCGGGGGATTATGCTATATAGAGATTATTACTCGAGGAAGTGTGTCATATGACATTTATGAAACGAGAGTGAATTTTTGTATCGCCCGAGCGAGAGCGAGGTTTATACATAAATCTGCACGAGTTTCGTAAAAGTCATATGGCACACTTTAGAGTGTAATAATTTCTTTATTACCCATTTTATTTGCGTCAAATCAGTCAAGAAACGACCCACTTCTCTGGAGACGGCAAGCGACATTAACGTCACAAACAGTCGTTTTATGACGTCACGGACGACGAAATACAGGAAGTCGCAGTGAAATAATGGTTGCTTGGTAAACGTGATATGTGCACATGTGCTCATATCAATAATATTAACTTGGTTATGTTTAACCCTATGGGTAATAAAGTGAAATATTGCCGATAAGGTTATGATAGATAATCTGAAGAGAGTAACCTCCCTTTAATGTTGATTTAAAAAAATTGCTCCAACATTTCATCTTTGAGAAAGTGTAAGCAGTTATATGATTTTTATGTGATTTTACTTTTCAAGTAATGACAAAAGCAATTTGACAAGAAAGAAATGATCAGTATTTCTCTGCAACAGGTTGGTATCCTGTTTGAGGAGACGTTCCACACGGAGAGTGAACAGAGCTACCGTGTACTGTGTGTGGAGAGATACCTGAACAAGACAGCCGGTGAAGATTTGTTTATTTACATTCTGCTTCTAAAGTGTTTACTACATGCTTTATAACTTATCACATCCTGTCAGCCCTCAACCATTATCATCCCTTGAGCTAAAGCTCTCGTGCTAAAATTGGGTTTGAGTTGATGCTTGTAGGTTTCACATCAATGCATTAATACCAGCAGCGGTGATATAAGTGAAATATTCTTGAAAGAGGAGTTCAACCCCAACTCACATCACCTGATATTTGGGTCTCGGGCTGATACAGAATGTGAATAAAAACACCCATTCAAAACTATCTACATATAAAGCTGTAATTATCATAATATTATTTAAAAAATGAATTGGTTGATTTTAGTGTTGATGCTTCTTAGTTCTGTTGCGAACTGAAAATGATCAATTTTATTTAACAATATAAAGTTCAGTTTTCATATACATTGTTTTACAGAGGCTCACACGTCAAAGGAAAGCTCCAACATCAAGAGACCGACCACATACGAGCAGTGTATCGACATCCTCTGGAATCATACAGGTAGATCCTTATTGTAAGGTTTCTATATTAAATGATGTCCTATTTGCGATGTGACATCTTCCATAAAATGAATTGATTATGTTAATACCGTAAAACATTCATCAAGCATCACGCAGCGTACCCTTTAGAATGGATATCATTCGTACCTCAGGTAAAAATTGCTTGGTTATTTTAACCCTTAACTTACAGATTTCGGCTTAGTCTGTGATGGAAATAAGATATTCATATATAAAGGGTCCTTAGTTCTTCTCACAGCCAATAATTACCTATGAGATACTGGCCAGCGACTCCGGTCAGTTAGACGGTAGCAGATTCACTGTCTGCGAACAACCGAAACATCACATTTATTGCAATACAGATAATTGACTTTCCTTAGAATTTAATTATTCTTTCTGGTGATGCAGATATAAATATGACTTATTTGATAGGCATTTCTAAGCTGATTTGACATTCATTAACCTGATAACTCTGAAACGTAACAGAAGTTGACTATCCATAGAATTTGTTCTCCTTTATATAAGTATAATCATATCTTCCCCAGGAGGATGGAAGGCAAAGGACCACATGGACAAGATGCTCAACACGTTCTCTCTCGCCTTCGATCAGCTGGAGGGACAGGGTATGCGTAGTATCATGGTGAGGAACTTCTGTCATCAAAACATTGTTCATTCAAAATATTCAAATTAAGAACAAGTTATCTTAATCAGAACACCCTGGGTAATAGGACAGTACCTTACTTGATTTTCAATCTAAAAATGATGGACTGCATGTGGGGCAGTGGATGAAATAATTTAAAAAATAAATAAATAACATAAATAAATAATGGTAAATAAATGGCAATCAATGAATAGTGTCTGGGCTGGTCAGTGACTAGGAAATATTTTCTAATCCTTATAACCTTATAAATTACTAATTGAAATTTGTTTAAAGTTTTACGCTTACTCATCACACGTCTGTATGATTTGTATGATCTTTGTTTTAGATTTTATTATCCCTAAAATGATACAAATAAACTAGTAGAATATACATGAATTTCTAAGGTACCAGGTTTTCCCAATTATAGTTCCTCTTGGGCATTCTCACATCTCATGAATAATGTATTCCTTCCTGGTAGGAATTAAAATTGTCCAATCTAACTAACATATTCATCTGCAACTTTTAATACTTAATGACAGAAGGGGAGAACCGTCCACAACACACAGAGTTATCGGCAAAAAATGCCAGAATGGTGTAGTGACATGTTTCGGAGTCGGTTGCCTCCTTCATCAGACGTTAATAACAGGGTTCTGGGTCCCCATATCAGACATTAATAACAGGGTTCTGGGTCCCCATATCAGACGTTGATAACAGGGTTCTGGGTCCTTATATCAGACATTGATAACAGGGTTCTGGGTCCCCATATCAGACATTGATAACAGGGTTCTGGGTCCCCATATCAGACATTGATAACAGGGTTCTGGGTCCCCACATTAGACGTTGATAACAGGGTTCTGGGTCCCTATATCAGACGTTGATAACAGGGTTCTGGGTCCCCATATCAGACATTGATAACAGGGTTCTGGGTCCCCATATCAGACATTGATAACAGGGTTCTCGGTCCCCATATCAGACATTGATAACAGGGTTCTGGGTCCCCATATCAGACATTGACAACAGGGTTCTTGGTCTCCATATCAGACGTTGATAAAAGGGTTCTGGGTCCCAATATCAGACGTTGATAACAGGGTTCTGGGTCCCCGTATCAGACGTTGATAACAGGGTTCTGGGTCCCCATATCAGACATTGATAACAGGGTTCTGGGTCCCCACATCAGACTTTGATAACAGGGTTCTTTGTCCCCATATCAGATGTTGATAACAGGGATCTTTGTCCCCATATCAGATGTTGATAACAGGGTTCTGGGTCCCCATATCAGAGGTTGATAACAGGGTTCTGGGTCCCCATATCAGAGGTTGATAACATGGTTCTGGGTCCCCATATCAGACGTTGATAACAGGGTTCTGGGTCCCATTATCAGACGTTGATAGCAGGGTTCTGGGTCCCCATATCAGACATTGATAACAGGGTTCTGGGTCCCCGTATCAGACGTTGATAACAGGGTTCTGGGTCCCCGTATCAGACATTGATAACAGGGTTCTGGGTCCCCACATCAGACGTTGATAACAGGGTTCTGGGTCCCCATATCAGACGTTGATAACAGGGTTCTGGGTCCCCATATCAGACGTTGATAACTGGGTTTTGGGTCCCCATAGCAGACGTTGATAACAGGGTTCTGGGTCCCCACATCAGACATTAATAACAGGGTTCTGGGTCCCCATATCAGACGTTGATAACAGGGTTCTGGGTCCCAATATCAGACGTTGATAACAGGGTTCTGTGTCCCCGTATCCGATGTTGATAACAGGGTTCTGGGTCCCCATATCAGACGTTGATAACAGGGTTCTGGGTCCCAATATCAGACATTGATAACAGGGTTCTGGGTCCCCAAATTAGACGTTAATAACAGGGTTCTTTGTCCCCATATCAGACGTTAATAACAGGGTTCTTTGTCCCCATATCAGATGTTGATAACAGGGTTCTGGGTCCCCATATCAGAGGTTGATCACAGGGTTCTGGGTCCTCATATCAGAGGTTGATAACAGGGTTCTGGGTCCCCATATCAGACGTTGATAACAGGGTTCTGGGTCCCCATATCAGACGTTGATAGCAGGGTTCTAGGTCCCCATATCAGACATTGATAACAGGGTTCTGGGTCCCCATATCAGACATTGATAACAGGGTTCTGGGTCCCCATATCAGACGTTGATAACAGGGTTCTGGGTCCCCATATCAGAGGTTGATAACAGGGTTCTGGGTCCCCATATCAGACGTTGATAACAGGGTTCTGGGTCCCCATATCAGACGTTAATAACAGGGTTCTTTGTCCCCATATCAGACGTTAATAACAGGGTTCTTTGTCCCCATATCAGATGTTGATAACAGGGTTCTGGGTCACCATATCAGAGGTTGATAACAGGGTTCTGGGTCCCCATATCAGACGTTGATAACAGGGTTCTGGGTCCCCATATCAGACGTTGATAACAGGGTTCTGGGTCCCCATATCAGACATTAATAACAGGGTTCTGGGTCCCCATATCAGACGTTAATAACAGGGTTCTTTGTCCCCATATCAGACGTTAATAACAGGGTTCTTTGTCCCCATATCAGATGTTGATAACAGGGTTCTGGGTCACCATATCAGAGGTTGATAACAGGGTTCTGGGTCCCCATATCAGAGGTTGATAACAGGGTTCTGGGTCCCCATATCAGACGTTGATAGCAGGGTTCTGGGTCCCCATATCAGACGTTGATAGCAGGGTTCTGGGTCCCCATATCAGACGTTGATATCAGGATTCTGGGTCCCCATATCAGACGTTGATAGCAGGGTTCTGGGTCCCCATATCAGACGTTGATAGCAGGGTTCTGGGTCCCAATATCAGACGTTGATAACAGGGTTCTGTGTCCCCGTATCCGATGTTGATAACAGGGTTCTGGGTCCCCATATCAGACGTTGATAACAGGGTTCTCGGTCCCAATATCAGACATTGATAACAGGGTTCTGGGTCCCCATATCAGACGTTAATAACAGGGTTCTTTGTCCCCATATCAGACGTTAATAACAGGGTTCTTTGTCCCCATATCAGATGTTGATAACAGGGTTCTGGGTCCCCATATCAGAGGTTGATCACAGGGTTCTGGGTCCTCATATCAGAGGTTGATAACAGGGTTCTGGGTCCCCATATCAGACGTTGATAACAGGGTTCTGGGTCCCCATATCAGACGTTGATAGCAGGGTTCTAGGTCCCCATATCAGACATTGATAACAGGGTTCTGGGTCCCCATATCAGACATTGATAACAGGGTTCTGGGTCCCCATATCAGACGTTGATAACAGGGTTCTGGGTCCCCATATCAGAGGTTGATAACAGGGTTCTGGGTCCCCATATCAGACGTTGATAACAGGGTTCTGGGTCCCCATATCAGACGTTAATAACAGGGTTCTTTGTCCCCATATCAGACGTTAATAACAGGGTTCTTTGTCCCCATATCAGATGTTGATAACAGGGTTCTGGGTCACCATATCAGAGGTTGATAATCGGGTTCTGGGTCCCCATATCAGACGTTGATAACAGGGTTCTGGGTCCCCATATCAGACGTTGATAACAGGGTTCTGGGTCCCCATATCAGACATTAATAACAGGGTTCTTGGTCCCCATATCAGACGTTAATAACAGGGTTCTTTGTCCCCATATCAGACGTTAATAACAGGGTTCTTTGTCCCCATATCAGATGTTGATAACAGTGTTCTGGGTCACCATATCAGAGGTTGATAACAGGGTTCTGGGTCCCCATATCAGAGGTTGAAAACAGGGTTCTGGGTCCCCATATCAGACGTTGATAGCAGGGTTCTCGGTCCCCATATCAGACGTTGATAGCAGGGTTCTGGGTCCCCATATCAGACGTTGATATCAGGATTCTGGGTCCCCATATCAGACGTTGATAGCAGGGTTCTGGGTCCCCATATCAGACGTTGATAGCAGGGTTCTGGGTCCCCATATCAGACGTTGATAGCAGGGTTCTGGGTCCCCATATCAGACGTTGATAACAGGATTTTGGGTCTCCGTATCATGTATATTATGTATTTTGGGCCAAGGGCCTTTTTACAGAATAAATCTGTCTGTCTGTCTGTCTATCTAAGATAACGAAAATTTGATAAGATCAGATGAAATTTTAAACCATGTGAAATGCTGTAATGTATTACTCAATGAGAGCTGACCACACTGATATATCTACTACAGGACGTGGCGAGTACACAGTTCACTAAGGTGATGCAGTACGTCTTGAAGGATTCCGTGCTGGTCAGTGAAGATTTATTTAGTAATAATTGAATAATCTATTCCTATATTTGATTTTAACAAGAAGATCTTTCATCTCAGAAGTAACATACAGTTCACTGTGATGCCTGGATAGATATTTTGTTAACTGTAAGTTTATTTGATCACATGGTATCTGATTCTGAGGTGTAAATTCAGTTGATTTGCTAAACAGAGTATGGGTCTTTGTACTTAAAATTAACTTGTTTCTATATTATCAGTGTTAATAGATTGATATCAAACATTTTTATTACAATTTCAGAAAAGAACAGCCCGTCATAATGCAAATTATATGGAAAATTTGAAAATTGCTGTTGAGGTGAGGTTTGATTCCATTCAATAACATCAGAAACGTATGGATATCTTCTTTGTGTTCTTGCTTTGGCTACGCCTCTTGTCATTCATATTTGATGAACAGAAAAGTTAATTGTACTACATATGAACACAATTGTCGTGACTTTCTGTAACTTTTAAGGAGTGGGAAAGGTAGGGGCTATTGGCCATTTTGTGCTTGGGATGAAAATATTGAATATTTTACATTTGCTACAAAGGAGAATGGCCCATTTAAAATTTACAAAATTACTTAAAGCCCTAAAAATGGCGCATTGTCAAAGGTGTCTTGCGCAATCCCTGAGTTCTTATTAAGTGTTTCAACGTTAAAAAAGATGATATAAACATTCTGTAATTAAGTATTACTTCATTACTTCATCTAGCAGCCAAAACACAATTGTGGAACATATGCTACTTCTATTGAATTATTCTCAATGACATTTCTTATGATAAATCATGTCATGTCATAGTCCCAACTGAAGGTGTAATCCTATCATATTTCAGACATACTACATGCACGCTGTGTTCAGGAAACTGTTCCGTGTGGTGACGGCGTGTGTTGGATCTGACGACGCTGAAATCAACAAGCTCACGCGGAACCTGTCCTCGCTTAACCTCCAGGATCTTGGCATCAAGAAGTCTTTCAGGTGGGTCGGCAGATTTCTTCTGTATTGTGCCTAAAGTTAAGGTTGTATATGATAATGAATTAGTTTCACAACTTTTTAGCAGCTCCGACTTATCAGTTTTTGTGCAGTTTCCATCGCCGCTGCCGCCGGCGCGTTTTGTATTCGCTATAACTTTTTTCCTATTAGGTTTTGAGAACTCATATACATAACTTCTTACTTATACCCCTGGGGAATTTTTTTGACATGTTCACATTCAAGGTCAAAGGTCAAGGTCACGAGTTCTGAAATCGCTAAAAAAATGTCTTATTTCAACTATTAACAATTTGAATCATTACATGATTGTAATACACAATAAAAAGTGATCACTGATTGTGTGACCTTGAATTTTAAAGGTCAAGGTCACAAGATAGGGTCATGGTCACCAGTTCTGAAATCACTAAATAACTTCTTTCCAAGGAGGTATCAACACCTCATATACATAACTTCTTACTTATGTCCCTGGGGAATTATTTTGACATGTTCATATTCAAGGTCAAAGGTCAAGGTCACAAGTTCTGAAATTGCTAAAACAATCCTTGTAAACACGATAACTTGAAAATATTTGTGCTATCAGGCTTTTCTTTGGCGTATATCAACTATGGAGAAAGGCCAAGATTTGAAAAGGTTTTCGCTAACATCCGTCAAAGGTCAAGGTCATAGTGAGGTCACAACTTAAGCATGCTTTTGCAAAAATGTCTTATTTCAACTATTAACACTTTGAATCATTACATGATTGTTATACACAATGAAAAGTGATCATTGACTGTGTGACCTTGAAGATCAAAGGTCAAGGTCATGAGATATTGGTTAAGGCCATGTTAATCATTTGATCCAATTTTGAAATCAGAAATAGGTTTTAGGAAACAAGTTTGTGAAAAGTGACCCCGGTGATGATTCAACTTGTTAGAATAACTTGAATAATAAACAAATTTTTGTCAAAAACAATTCCCATTTTATTTATGCTGAGGAGAAGGTGGAACAGGTCAAGGCGAGACCCAAAGTTTCGGAGCTGCTCTGCTTTTGCGGTGTCCTGCAAACGCTCATCTAGTTTAAAAAGTTCTTTCATGATAAACAATTATATCAAATACATTAAATGATGAACTGCAGCTAGATTGGGAATATTCTATTTGTTATCTATCCTTACAATTACTAACATAATCATTTTGATTACAGTAAGAATGTCTCCTCTTCAAAGCTAGAGCTATCCAGACTCAACAACTTCTCCACACCAGTAGGTCGTCTGTTCTGTATCAAGAGGGTTGTGGCTGCCCTCACTCGTCCACAGAAGGGCTCCGTCACCACAGGTGGGTCACTTATAATACCCACCAATGGTTCAGGAGTAAATAGCAGTTTTCATGTGATTTTTTGTTAAATGACCAACCAAACCAAAGTCAAAACAATGGTGCACCCCCCTTTGAGAGAGAGATGGTGCACTTACACCGAACTAGTATTGTAGTGTGGTACCCCATCACTATTGCGAGCACTATAAAAGTGCATCCTAATCAAAGATGCCGTGCCCCCTGCAAACTGCACACAATCTCTCCCCCCCCCCCCCGAATACGAATGATAAGGTCAGAGCTTATATTGTTACATTGAAACACTTTTCTATCTGGTAACGGTCCACAGGGACATATACAGCTCTTTGAGTTAGGGGGGAGGGGGGGTTGGGGTGCACTTTTCCAGACCTGGAAAATGCTCTCAGTGGGATGGGGGATGGGGGGTGGATTTTAAGGATAGATTGCAATTTTACGCGACGCAATCCAATCTATTATTATTTATTACTATACTACGGACTCACTTGAGGGGGGAGTACACCCGTTTCAACTATGGTTTCAATGGTCACACCCTCTCCCCCCCCCCCCCCCCCCCCATCCCCTCTCTGACAATTTGAAAAACAAAACTTCTGGTTGTAAAATGAGAATGATAAACCGCCCTACTCATATTAAAGCTCGTTATTAGAAAATTTAATCACGGTATTAAATTTACTATATTCATGTTAAACCCTCAGGGCTGGCATTTCAAATATAATTAGCTTTCTTAAGACTAAATAATTCCTGTGGTAGGATTGTTGAATAAGCTATTTTACCATTTTATACCATAGTATCAAGGATTTTGGATGTGTGAAATTATGCTTTTCTTTATAAAAAAAATAATTAATAAAACTCTAGCTCTATCATACATCATAGGAACCATGTAATATGCAACTTCCAAACGCAAGGCATAACTCTTGCCAGTCTGCATTACTGGCTGATTTAACCCTTGCGGTATTTCCCTAGCTTTGTTGTGTCAAGACAGTGAATAGCTGCACAAGAAATGCATAGCGGGCCTGGATTTCTAAACACAGATTTCTTAATGAAATACTGCAAGGCCTAAATCAGCCAGTAATGGAGACTGGCAAGAGTTATGCCTTGCATTGGGAAGTTGTGTAATATGATTTTTCAATGAAGTTTTCAATTTATTATTCAGTTTATTTAATATAATATGATAAGCAAAAAAATGAAACAATCATGTATACTTTTACCCCCAGGACCAGATGACATGATGACAACAGATGATTTTTTACCGATTCTCATCTACCTGATTGTGAAATCAGAAATTCCGAACTGGTAAATGTTTTGTTATATGATATTATCTACTGATTACCACCTTAGGTCCAGAGATCAATTCTTTACGATCAGCCTTGCATTGGAGAAATATAAAGGCTTTTTTAATTTAATTTTGTTGACAATGCTGAATTCTTTTTCAGAAGGGATCCTCCTTGGGGTACATATAGCATAAAAATCCTAATTTTTAACTTGATGACAGGTTGTAACTTAATTTTTAAAAATAACAGTAAAAATAAGTTCAAAAAACACAAAATAAGTGTTTTCCGAACGTGTGACCACCCTGTGTAGAGCCCCATCCCAGTGCAAACCAAGGGATGTAACTCTAATCTCGCCACTTATCAATCTGTCATCGAGCAAGCAAGACGTTCTTCTGCTCCGAAAGTTTTTGACTTTGAAATAAGTTTCCACTTGAGAAAATGGACAAGACAAAGAGTACTGTATGTGTGGTAACCCCTTTTTATTCGTAGAGGCGAATGTTTAGGTTACTTATATGGTTTTTGTCGCGTTGTAACTTCGTTTTTCAATTCGCACGTGCTTCGAATTGAACGAGTAATGGCGGATGGAAAACGCTCAAAATGGCGGATCTCAAACAAAATGCAATGTGTTAGTACTTTGCTATTCTTGTATTGAGATTTGATTGTTTTGAAGGTTCTTTATCGTGCTTCGCATTGTAGGGCAGCACTTTACTGACGAGGATTTCTCCCTGTTTGAATTTTTTCATTCTCGGGGTCATCGTCTCAGTCGGCAAGCATGTACTAGGAATATTCATGCTTTATTTCTTTCAGTGGCTTACTATTCATTACTTGCCTAGTGCTTAGTTATTATAGTATCGCCTCTGCGTTTTGTTTGTATGATGCACATTTATGAAACATAAACATTGCACTTACACACATGCACACCCCTAAACATTCTGTGTTTGACTTGCAGTCTTTCACCGAATGTGTGGGGTGCAAGACCCGCATTCCCCCTGCCGACAAGCATAACAGGTGTCTGCCTTGTCTTGTCGAGGATGAGCACGACGACACCACCTGTAAGCTGTGCATCGCTTTCACCCCGAGGGCCAAGAAGGAGCGAGGTATCGACATGCTCTTCTATAGGAACCTGCAGAAGGCAGGGCAGGAAATTAAAGGTGCTATCCCCCCCTCTAAAGAAAAGAGGAGTAAGGGCAAGGGTAAGGGTAAGAAGGTGCACTCCCCTCCTATCCCCTCTTCCTCATCGGATGAGGTGGATATGGAGGTGGGGTCACCTGCTGCGGGGGGTTCTACGCCCCCTCCAGTTCTTTCACCTCAAGCACACTTGCATGTTCCTAAACCTAAATCTAACACTAACCCTAATCTGGACGCGGCAGCTATCACTGCCATAATCCAGGGGCAGATGACGGGGATGGTGGGGACGATGATGGCTCAGCTCCGTAAGGAGTTGACCGTCGTCGCCCTGCCGGACCCTGATGTCCGAGGGTCAACCGGCACTCGTGCGGGTAATGACCTCGGGGGCACTACTGAACCGGGCGCAGGCCCCGGCAAGGTAGTGGCTCCCGACGCAGGCATCCGAGAGACTGCTCCGGCTCTGCCTCGTACGCAAGTAACCAAAGCCCCCTCGTCGGTGCAAGGTACTCCGGTGCCGAGCACGTCGAGGGGCACAGGTAACCCCAAGGCCACGGTCACCGGTGCTTCGGCGCCGGTGCAGTCGCAGCCCCGGGGACCGGCTCCGGTCGGGGAACGAGCGCCGGTGAGCAGCGCTGGGTTCCGCATCCCTCTCAAACGGACAATCCGAGATCGGGCTTCGGACACCGGGTCACAGCTTAGTGGCTCCGGTGCCGGGGATCCGGAGGAGGAGGACTCCGACTATTCAGAGGAGGAGGATGAGGAATCCGGCCGTGCTGTCTCGCTCGCCGAGCTTCTGAAGGAGACGCGTGACCGAATAGCGATCGCTATCCCGCAGACGCTCGTTCCCGTCCCGGAGCAGGTCACCGAAGAGTTCCGGCTTCCGGGGGAGGCTTTTGCTCCCAGCAAGCCTCCGGCGACCAGGCTCCGCATCATCGACAGCTTGTTGGTTGAGGCGATCAATCCTCTTCTATCTGGTGCCCGTACGAAGGCTGATTTGCCTGAACTCAACAAGAGGTACCAGTTGGGAGAGGATGGTCTCTTCGACCTTCCGGTTGTGGACGAATGCGTCCTGACCTCCGTCACCCTGTCCGGCGCTCAGGCGCAGCCTTCTGTAGGCAAACAGGGCCGGCGACTGCCTCCATTTCTGTCACAGGCTGCCATGTTGAAGGCCGAGTTCCGTGCCCATGAGGACACATACCGGAACGGAGCCCAACAACTAAGGGTAGCAGTACACGGGGCCTACCTTGCTGCTATGCAGGCTAAGGACCTGGCAGAAGTGCAGGAACTGGGCACCAAGGTGTCCACGTTCCAGAAGCAGTTGGCGGAGGTATCGAGTTATCTGGCTCGGGACTCAATCAGGAGTGCCTCGAGTCAGATGATGGGCGCAGTCATGGGGATGCGCCGGCTGTGGCTAGCAACATCAAAGTATTCGCAGTCCACACGCCTCACCTTGCAGAACCTGCCATTCAGGTTGGGGTCCACCCTCTTCCCTGGATCGCAGGCCGTAGTCAAGGAAGCCGCTGAGCAGAAGGTTGCCTTCGAGGACTCCAAGGTGCTCCTCGAGGAACCAGCTCCGCAAGAAAAGCGTGTGCGGCCTTCCCCCCTTGATGGCCTATACCCCACGCCGGGGGGTTCGGGTCAAGCTTCTTGGAATGGCCCTATGGGCAACAAGAAGAGATTCAAGGGGAAGGGAAAGAAAGGGCACTTCCGTGGGGGCCAAAAGGGCCAGCGGAATTTTCGGAACCGAGGCAAGCAAAACAAGCAAACCTAGGTTCTCCGAAGCCCGTGTTACCACCCAAAAGTCCAGCAGCTCGAATGCTGCCGGAGACGGGGGTACACTGTCTTTCCAAAGATCTTCCAGTGGGGGGCAGACTATCTCACTTCGTCTCAGAGTGGGAGAAAGTCACCTCGAATACCTGGGTCCTGTCCACACTCAGGGAGGGCCACTTACCACTTTGGAAGTACGACCCACCGACTTTCTCCGGGATACGGCACACGAAGGTGCCCGAGTTGCCCGAGAAGGCGGAAGTCCTTCGTGCCGAGGTGCAAGCTTTAATAGACAAAGCAGCCATCGAGGTAGTTCCGAAGGGTCAGGAAGAGAGCGGTTATTACTCGACCTACTTCCTGGTGCCCAAGAAGGACGGAGGGTTCAGACCGATTCTCAATCTGAAATATTTGAATCGCAGTCTACAGGTTCCAACTTTCAAGATGGAAACCTTGAGATCGGTCATAGCGTCAGTAGAGACGGGAGATTGGCTGTCGTCAATAGATCTCAAAGATGCTTATCTCCATGTTCCAATGCACCCCGACTTCAAGGAGTTTCTTCGGTTCTCTTTCGACGGGACGTGCTACCAATTCCGGGTGTTACCCTTCGGCATTTCGACTGCTCCGAGGGTATTCACCAAGTTGATGTTGGTGCCGGCACAGGCCGCCAGGTCGCAGGGCAGGTGTTGTCATCCGTACCTGGACGACTGGCTGATCAGAGCCTTGTCTCGAGAACTAAATCAGGAGGCCACCCAGCAGGTGTTAGACATCTTGCTCAAGCTGGGTTGGATCATCAACCTGAAGAAGTCAGACATAGCGCCCAGGCAGGACCTGGTCTTCCTGGGCGCAAGGTTCGATACGGCCTCCGGTTCCGTGACCCTGGCCCCGGATCGGGTGTCCAGAGTGATCGGGGCAGTCCACTTGTTCCTTCAATCGCCGACCCACACAGCCAGGACTTGGCTGCAGTTGTTGGGTCACATGGCGGCGACAGTGGACGTGGTTTGGAGAGCTCGCTTGAGTATGAGACCGGTTCAGCAAGCGCTGGCACGAATGTGGTCACACTCGGACAGCTTCGAGAAGGTTCTAACCACGCCGGTTTGGGTGCTCGAGCACCTTCGGTGGTGGGTTGTCGAGAGCAACCTTCTCAAGGGTCTTCCGCTAGAGCTTCCAACGCCTTCGGTCACCATCCAGACAGACGCCTCCCTATCAGGCTGGGGGGGGGTCCTGGACGACCTGACAGCCTCGGGCCTTTGGTCACAGGAGGAGTCGAAATTGCACATCAACGTGCTAGAGCTCAGAGCAGTTCGACGTGTGTTCGAGTGCTTCAAGGAGCGGATCAGGGGGCTTGTGGTTCGTCTAGAAATGGACAACCAGACAGCCATATCCTACATTCTGAAACAGGGCGGCACAGTGTCTCCATCTCTCCTTCAGGAGTCGTGGCAGTTCCTACTGTGGTGCGACCAGTTCAGCATTCAGGTGGTTCCTGTTTATCTCCCGGGAGTGGACAACGTCCGTGCGGACGCTTTGTCTCGGCGCATCCTAACACCTCACGAGTGGATGCTCGACCGGGGGATATTCGGAACTATCTCCCTGTTGTTCGGGTCGTTCCAGGTGGATCTGTTTGCGTCAGGGATGACGAATCAGATACCTGTGTTCTGCTCCAGAATACCAGATCCAAGGGCTCTAGCCAGAGACGCCTTCGCGATCGACTGGTCGGACAGAGTACTGTGGGCGTTCCCTCCAGTGCCTCTGATCCCCAGGGTTCTTTCTCAGTTGACCATTCAACCAGCTCGCCTCCTAGTGCTTGTGGCACCACTTTGGTCGGCTCAGAGTTGGTTCCCGTCCGTTCTCAGGTTTCTAGTGCAGCCTCCTGTACTGTTACCCTCGAGACGAGACATACTATTTCAGGAAGGGGCACCACACCCGAATCCCAGGATTCAGTGGGTGGCTTGGCCACTGTCCGGAATCGCCTCCAGGAGAGCGGTATTCCTGCACGAGTTGCAGACACAATACTGGCTTCGAGGAGGGATTCGACAAACCTTCAATATGAAGATCGATGGGCCTGTTATGCGCGCTGGTGTGGCGATAGAGGGCTTCTCGATCCCTTTTCTACAGATCTAGTCGCTGTTTTGGAGTTCCTCCAGTCCAGGTTAGATGCTGGTTTAGCCGCATCGACCGTCAGGGGATACTCTACGGCTATTTCTGCTTTCCACATACCGGTGGACGGTGCTCTTTTGGGATCGCATCCACTGGTACAGCGTTTCTTAGCAGGTGTGGACAGGATACGTCCGGTTCTCCGGCGTATCAGCCCCACTTGGGACCTTTCAATTGTTTTGGATTGGCTCTCAGGTCCGGGGTTCAAAGATTTGAACGCACTGTCATTGCAGCTTTTGACGTGGAAGACCGCTTTTTTGGTGGCATTGGCGTCGGGCAGGCGGGTAGGCGATATCCATGCGATGTCTGCTGATCCCGAACTGACTGTCTTTCACAAAGACAGAGTCAGTATCAGGCTGCCCGACAGCTATCGTCCCAAGGTCGACCATTCGTTCCATGTGACGGCTCCTATCGAACTGCCGACTCTTATGCAGCCGGCCTCTTCGGGGTCTATGGGGAACCATGCTCACATTTTGGATGTGCGCAGGGTTCTCAAGGTCTATATCAAGCGCACCAGGGCTATCCGTAAGGACCAGCAACTTTTCTGCTGTTACGGAGGCACCAAGCCTGGTTTGCCGGCATCTAAGCAGTCAATATCCAGGTGGATAGTGTCTGCGATTGTCATGGGCTACGTTCACAAGGGCTTAGAAGCCCCAGGTCAGTTGAAAGCTCACTCGGTTAGAGCGGTTGCGACGTCTAAGGCGTTCGCGGCGGCTCTGCCCATCGAAGAGATCTGCTCCGCCGCTATCTGGAGCCGGCCGAGCACGTTCATTCGACACTACCAACTAGATAGGCACTCTAGGGAGCGCGCTCGGTTTGGTCAGTCGGTTCTCTCAGGTGGGCAGAGTTGAAACTCTCTAGCTGATTGAGCTTTCGAGTTATTGTTCAGTTTGGTTCAGTTCAGTTTTCTAAGAAGACTAATAAACTAACCTAGTTGTTCATCCTAACCAGTTGCACTGTTTGACGGGCATTTTTATCCCCCGCAGCAGGTGTCCCGGTGGCACTGCCTAGCGGGTAAATACCTACTCCTATTGATCCCCAATAGTCTTTTGAAAAAAAGAGGGGGGGGGGGGTATTTGGCCTACATAACGGTAATCAGGCGGATTAAGCCGATTGGTTAGTCCCCAAGGGATCACCCATCCTCAGCCCTCGGCGCGGGAGGTCACGTGATCTGGTAAGTGTGACACCTTTATTGGATTGAGTAGAGCACTTTTAAGGGATATTTAGTGTACAGACAGAATCCACATCCTAAGTCTTCTTTGGGAGTCTGCCTTATGCTATATGTACCCCAAGGAGGATCCCTTCTGAAAAAGAATCGAACCAACCTGCAGAGGTTGCAGATTCTTTGAAGGGATCCTCCTTGGGGTACGGCCACCCACCTCCCCTTATTCTGTCTGACTTGGTTAGATTGATAAGTGGCGAGATTAGAGTTACATCCCTTGGTTTGCACTGGGATGGGGCTCTACACAGGGTGGTCACACGTTCGGAAAACACTTATTTTGTGTTTTTTGAACTTATTTTTACTGTTATTTTTAAAAATTAAGTTACAACCTGTCATCAAGTTAAAAATTAGGATTTTTATGCTATATGTACCCCAAGGAGGATCCCTTCAAAGAATCTGCAACCTCTGCAGGTTGGTTCGAATTGAGATCACGTAACAAGATTTACCTGGTTCATTTGCCCCGTAGATTAAGAAACATTTTTTTTTATGTTTACAGAGTTCAAATCAAAATGGAATAAGTATAAGTAAAATCTTATCAAATTGCAAAGTTGTAAAATATATTCATACTGAAAAAAAAGTTACAGATAGAGGTATTTATCAACTTTTTTGCATTCAATGTGGGTGGAAAAGTCGCAGATTGTATGAAAGTGCATTCATCAAAAAACATGTTTAAAGGCTTTTGTTCAATCAGAATTGACAAAATTATGGACACAAAGCCCTTTCTTTGGTATTGTATCTGTATTATCTCCCTTCATAGGATACACAAGTCATTTCTTCCCACTAAACCTCTGTTAGGCCCCCCAAAAAAAGAATTTGTTTCTGGTTTCCGCCAGCGTCAGTTTCAAACCCACGCCTCATTTTTTTCTAGTTTTTATTGACCATTTGAAATAGTAACACATATTTAAGAGGGTTTTTGCTTTATTTATATAAATAATTGTCTAAATTTGTTTTTTAATTGGTGAGCAGGTTGTATAAAATGGAATTTATATCTCCAATCGAAAAAAATAAAATGTCGTAAAAAAATAAAATCCCGTCATCACATAATTTTTGTCAGCCTGTAAAGACCAGAAACATTTTTTAAAATTTGTTTGGCCTTACAAGTGGGCCATATTTCTTCCATCTTAGGGAAAATCCCCCAGCAGTGAAAATTCATAACAATGATACTTGGCTTTTTTCTATTTAATCAAAAGTTTTCTTATATCTCTGATTTCTGACTCATGAGAAATATTTGTGCATGTCACAGGTGAAGGAACTCCGGGCTTCTCTACTGTTTGTAGCGACATATTGAATGCTCGTATTGTAACAATGTTGCTGATTCCACAACTAACTTTGATTGCAACCAATCGGGATTCTCTATTTCTTGCCAACAATTTACCCACTTGTAACAGAGTTAAGGTGGGAAGAAATGGCTTGAGTAGCCTCTGTAGAGAGAATGATTTGTGTGTTATCTATTGACATTTATCTTTTACAGGTCTGCTAACCTCGCATTTATGACACATTTTCATTTTGCAAAATGTTCTGAGGATGCAGAGTTTGGGTAGGTGTTTAGAAACAAAAAGTCATTAGTAATGTTTATGCTTTGTTGGAGAAATTTGCAATATGTCCAAAATTGGCCTGCTTGTTGATTTCTGGCACTGTAATACGATTGATCTTATACCCCAGCCTTACAAAGTAAGCGGGGGTACATAGCGTTCATTCTGTCCGTCTGTCTACATGCTAGCTTCACCAAACTTGCTACACATGTAAGCCATTTTTTGCGGTTTCCATGGAAACATGACCAAACAGTGACTCAATAAGGAAGTCATTTTGTGTGGAACTGATTTCCTAAACTATACATTCTAGCTACACCAAACTTCATACAAATGTCAACCATGATGCCTAGTAGTGCTGGTTATCGTTAATTTTTTTCAGATCGATAATCGCTAGTGCTCGATCGATAATCGATCGATTATAATCGAAAAGACCGTCAATCATTCCTGCTTTCACAGTAAAATGCACACACCTACGTTAGCGAGCCAACTTCCGGGTTATTGTCAGCAGTGGAATCATTATTCAATGAAATCTAGTTGTCTGCAGAAATCACTTATCTTTTCGTCTAATTAACGTTCTAAGTGACCATTTATTACTACTTATTAATGCTGATTGAAATCTCCTACTGGCAGAACATTAATCTGTCCGTGAATTACAGCCCTTCAATGGTTATGCTAGCGACTAACTTGCCCTCACAGCGTCTATGGGTGATCAACAAAGCAATAAATTAATAAACGTTTTAAAAAAACAAAATTTTGTCTTGTATTGATGTTGAAGTGTGAACACAGATGTTGAAATAAAAAATTATTCTTCAAAGAGTTATAATTAAGACCTATATTTAAAAGTTCAAAAGCATTTATGAAACCGAAAATAGGTCTCTGTCACCTGTCTTATGGTCAGTTCAAGTCACGTGGTCGTATGCACATTTCAACTTAAGGAATTCCCCCTATCGGCCAATTAGAAAATAGCTAGTCTGTGACGTAGTTTTTAATGACCAATGAGTTTGGCACAATTTTGATCATGAATATTTATTAATCCCCACGGTGCCTGATCGACAAGGAACTTGTAAGAAATTGATGTGAGAGGAGTTTGTTTGAAAACGGAAAAATTGAAGGACAAACTATAGTTTTCATTCCAATAAGTTTTGATAGGTTTAGACATGATACGGCAGATTTACATTTCATAAACGGACGTTGTTTTAATAATTTATCATATAACTTATAAGTTTAATTAGGTGGCACCCGCACAATGCAGCGAATACCGTGTAACTTTCGAATCAAGCAAAGCCCGGGGTTGACGCTGATTGGTCACCTGAAGCGTGCAGTAGAACAGCTCCCGATTTAGAAATAAATAAGCAATGGCGAACATGCCGACCAGATTAGATATTGTTGAGTGAAAGAAAACACGACTATATACAAGGTAGAATAAAATGTTTTATTGTTTATGCATCACAATAATGATTATATCCGATTATCGATCTGCAGTTTATTAGTAATTGACAATCGTTTATTTCACTTAGATCGATCGATCAACCGATCCTACGATTAATCGCTCCAGCACTAGTGCCTAGATGTGCCTTTTGAGGGTTAGACCTATTTCTGAATTTTATTTTTGGCTGTTTCCATGGTTTAACAGTTTCTCTTGAATTGTACATTCTCTATTTATTCAACTTTACACACAGGTTAGTCATTCCCATAGTTGTGCCCTTCCTATTTTCAGTTATGTCAAACTATATTTGGAAGCGGGGGTATGTGAGCTGTGCTCGCTTCTACACTTGTTTAGTGTTAGCAACAACAGTGTAAGCTTGAGTTGTACAAGTGATGTTGTGATATTTTCGTGAAAATGAGAACACTTTCTCTCCATGGCATTGTCTCTCACTACATTCAAATGTTTTCATACAAGTTGGTTATCAATACATGTCATATTGATAATGAACAAATGAGATATAGAGAATACCAAACAAGTTCCCTATGGATATCGTATTTATTACAACGAGTTACTTGTAAACGTATTTAACGAGCGAAAGCGAGTTAAATACGTTTGACAAGTGACGAGTTGTAATAAATACGGTATTCATAGGGAATGAGTTTGGTATTTTATTTATTACACACATATAAACAACATGATTTAAGTAGTTTTAAACGAAAATTTCTAGACGTTCTGTTGAAGCGCGTAGTAATAGAGTTCACTTTCACGTCAGTGACGTCACAATGTGTAACGGTAAAGAGTGTCTAATGCCGCACACAAACATAATCTATGATTTAAGCGCTAATTGGCGTGCTAAGTTATGAACCAATTGAATCTTAACTTTTGAATAACCTGATAAGGTGTTCCTGAGTATTAAAGAGCCATCACGGATGTTGGTGAAAATATCAAAAATTTTCCAAAAATCCATCTTCGTGAAATAAATTCACTTAATTTTTCCCTAATTTTTCCAACTTAAAATAAGCCGAGAAATTGCATTAATTAGTAAAGGTGTTTTCCAGTCTAAATATAGATCCAGTCTATTATTTTCAAGCGCAAAGCATTATGGTCTAGCTCACACACAGTAAACAAAGACACGAAAGAATAACAAAAAATATGAGCAATGAAAGAAATCAAAATATATAATTTGTTGACGGTTATTTATTTACCATTTCATTTAATTACGTTTTTGCTACAGATATTGGAATAATTGTTTTACCCAACTAGGTATTTTTCTTGAATTTTATAATTAATGAGAGTAAAAAATTGTCATAATTTGCTAATCTTATCTCAATAAAAAAAACATTAAACAGGAAATAATTTGTATATTTTAGAACATTTAGAAACATTGTTTGTAAAGCAATCGTCACATTCAGTAATGTGTGACAAGGGTACTTTGCAAGCGAGAAACACGTGCAGCACGGTCAGCACATGGGTTGTTATGGCGACTTGCGCTAGAGACGAGCCTTCACGCTTCGGAAGCGCTTGCTGTTTGTGTAGTACGTATAACGCGAAAAAGGGGACTCTGTTTACATACGTCAGATACCCGTAGCGCGCGCTAGTCGAAGTGATACTTCTCTTTGAAACCGAATTGCAATACATTGTCGTGATATGAAAATTATTTTACATATGCCATGTTGTAGATAACAGATTTCTCTGGCGAATGACGTTATAAGTATATTTTCCCAAAATTTGAAAAACTAACATCCGTGATGGCTCTTTAAGGAAAACAAAACACTGATAAAAGTCAACTCAAATCTTGAACTCTGATTTACTTGTGAAAAACACTGTCAGTTCGCTATTTTCCGAACAGGAGCTCATAGACTAGGCAACGACAAGCCCATGTCAGTTCTTGTTACGGTTCTCACCTTCGGTAAAATTCGCTTTGCATCGGGATCATTATAACCAAAGACGTTTGTGTGATTGTTTCCCGTATACGTGTATTGGAGCGTCTCGAAATGGAGTGAGTAGCGAGTAACACAGCGAGGCGAGCTTGACCCGGTCGACGTTGTGACGCCACTGACGGTTGAAGGGAGACAACTCACATGCGCAGCTGATGTGTGTGACGGCACAGGTTACGATAGGACGAGCGCATTCGGCTTTGTCGTTGTTTCATATATAATATTCCAGATTGTGCTCAGTTTGTGATTCCTACGAATTTTAGTAATTTGTTTACTTATGAATGGCAAAAGTAGTCCCGCCCTCGTGACCTTGGGTCATCACCATGGAGCGACCAATCAGATGCGTCTCTCACAGTATCTAACATGCGTTGGATACCAAAAATATCTCGAAGTGTTCTCAGTCACATGTGTGTAATAAATTATTTTATTTTAGAATTCAGTAGTTCAAAAAAGGCCAGTTGCAAAAATAATCAAGAAGTCTCTCTGACGCCCTTGACCTCTGTAAAGACCTGAAGCAATCCAGCATGGTAAAGGTTAATAAACTGATGAAATGTTGAGAAGAACGTAAATCAGTAACAGTAGAATTAGTTTGCGATATGGCTATGTCAATGCCAATGGATATGTTCTTTTTCTTTTGCTTCATGCTAATTTTTATGACAAAATTTCTCCTTCTTCCACAAGGTTCTATCTGGCGTCGATAGAGGCGGCGCTGGAACACATCAAGAGTGGCAAGGTTCGAGAAGAAGTGCTCAGCAAAGATAAAATCAAAGTAAGGGAAATGACTCTGTCAGGTATTGGTTGAGAGGTACTGCTTGAGATCTCAAGAGATCATGTCAGTTTCCATATTGTGTGTTCAGAGCGTATAGCGTCAGCTGTCTGTATAAGTCTACTGGCTGTGTTGACTCCATTATTAATACATCGTTGCATTATGTCATATACTGAATGAACACATAATTCATTACAGATTTCCTTCCTGTTAAATGTTGACAATCTTCAGAAACTGCTACAATATAGGGGTGTCATGTGTATTGTGTCTCTACTCCTTTAGTACAGCTGGCAGGGAGTGAACGGACTGAGTGAAGACAGCAACTCCCACATACAGAGACAGACCAGCGGACCTCACCTGCCTATAGTGGAGGAGTTTTTCCAGGTCTGTGCTTTACATTGATTTTCCAGTGAATCTCTGTATATCTGGAATTGGCAACTGCTACAGTGGCGGATTGGGGGGGGGGGGGGGGGGGGGGGGGGGGGGGGGGGTCGAGGGGGATATGGGAAAAAACAATTTAGACCCCCCCCCCTTTTTCCATTGGTGGCTCCCCCCCACCTTCAAAATTCCTGGATCCATCACTGAAACTATACTCAAACCAGGTTATAAAAGTTGTCTTAATGATTCTTTGCAAGTATATTGTCTTGATTTTATGCTCATTTGATTCCGATATATTATGTACATAGAGATAATAATCATTTTTTACAAACATGGATTATAGTTGAACTTTAGATTAAAATGAGGATGAAGAAGGACATGTACAAGTTTATGGATTAACAACTTCTTCATTGCAACGTGTCAGGCATTTCTGTGTTCTTATCATGTGTTATCTCATCGCAATAAAAAAAGTTGTAAATTTCTGTAAATGTCTCTTAAAGAAGGTCTTTGAAGGGCATTTAGAAGTGGTATACATAAGAACAGGAAGATTTTCTGGATAACAACTTTTTTAATGTGAAAATACACGACGTTTCGGAGTACATACTCACTCCTCATCAGGTGGAATGTAAGGAAATAACAAAATATAGTACATTTATATAGCAAACAAAACAATGGTGAAGGAAGTCAATCAGGGAGATTAACGTACATGAGAATGGTATACAATGGGGATTTGCAATATCTCCATCATGTTTATATTGCAAATCCCCATTGTATACCATTCTCATGTACGTTAATTTCCCTGATTGACTTCCTTCACCATTGTTTTGTTTGCTATATAAATGTACTACATTTTGTTATTTCCTTACATTCCACCTGATGAAGGAGTGAGTATGTACTCCGAAACGTCGTGTATTTTCACATTAAAGAAGTTGTTATCCAGAAAATCTTCCTGTTCTCTCTTAAAGAAGTTGTTTTAAAATGTCTCTAGCCCACATTGCCCTGCAGTGGGTCATTTTATCCAAGTAATGATCAATATTTCATGTCCTTGGAGTTTGTTTCTGATGAGATTAATACAAAGTTCATGGGAGTAATTCTCTATATTTGTTGTACCAGCAAGTGGAGAGCGGAGACGAAGCATCAGTCAAGTCGATGTTAGAGAAGCCGAAGCGAGAGTCAGACGAGCTGTCCCTGAAACTGTGTCACCCGCTGTGTTCCTGTGACAAGTGTGAGAAGATCCAGACACAGATCAAATCCAACTCGAACCTCGTCACAGCATACACACGTGACACACGGGGATTCACAGGTATGATGTTGTCAATCGTTGACAGTAACTTTCCAGTTTTTCATGAGGCCTAAATTGTGCATTTTATAGATACAAACTAATGTTTCAAATACGTTATTCATTTGTGTTTTGAAATCAAAGGTATGCATGTTTGTGCCTTTAAATTACTATGTGTGAGTCATCCTTTAAGGGCACTTTAACTGCTTTTAATTTAATGAAGCTCCTATCACGCAGTTTGTGCTATCTGAGTTAGCAATTAGTACCTGTCAAGGCCTGTATGTCTGACTATTAGTCATAAAATTTTGTGACCTTTGGTTTATATGATATACTTCCTTTGACTATAAAGCATGCAAAAGGCTGTCTACAGAGCCAATGGCTCTATTTTTCATCATTATCGCTTTTAAAAATAAAACTGCCCATCAGAAATCATGTCTATGCAAATGTGTAGAATCATCAATCTAATATGAACACCATGGCCATTTATAGCGCTGATAACATGTATTGCAGCTCTGCACATAGCGTCATGTTACGGACAGGCGAACCTGATCGATGTGTTGGTGACCCACGGCGCGGTGGTGGACGCAACAGACTACCTCGGTCTCACCCCCCTCCACCTGGCCTGTCAGAAGGGCTTCCAGAATGTCATGGTGAGGCAATAACTACATGCGATGTGTATGACTCCAACAAAGTACTCAAAAATACAAAAATGTTGCTTCAAGACAGAGTCAACAGAATGTGTGTTGTCCAAGCAAAACAGTTTGCTATTGTGTTATTAGATATTGTGATTGAAGATTTAGTTGATTATGGGTCTGACCCATTTGGAGAAAAGCTACCTAGGAACATAGACCTCTCTACAAGTTGGTTCTGGCACTGACTGTAAGAACTTAAAGATTAACTTTTTGCTTACATAACTTTCTGTTAGACTCTCTTTTATGTCAATTATTAATTCGCTGGATTGTTATTGGTAGTAATGTCTTTTATCAAAATGAAATCTTCTCTTTAGTACTGCATTTTCAAAAAGATTCTTATTTGTTACTAACAGCGAAAGTACTCATATGTATAGATATGTTATGTCTCATCTCTGTATGGCGTGATAGTAAGGAGTTGTCTCCCCTGCTACAGCTGCTACTCCTGCACTTTGGGGCATGTATCACCAGCGTGGACAGCGATGGAAACACCCCGCTACATCTGTCTGCAGCTAATGGACACGAGGACGTAAGTGTTATTCTTGAAGATGTTCATGCAGCTTGTCACACTAATAAAGAAAGCAATTTTAAATTCAAAGTTTATTTGTCTGCTATCAATTCAAAAAGTTTTTTTTATTGTATTTTTGCTAATCAACAATTTTGAAAGTAACAGTTTAAAATATAGAATATGAAAGATATTATAAAACAATCCTGTTAAAGGGAAAGATCTATCGCCGATCTGTCGGCAGTATCCGTCATCATGGATTTTTTACATTACGTGAAGTGAAAACACGCTATAATTTACCTAATTTTACAACTTTTGGATAAAAAAGATCTTCACTGATGGAATATTCACATTTTATCACATAACGTATCATAAAACTAATAAAAATGTGCTGTTATGCTGAAGCAAAGTTTTCCCTACTCGCAGCGCCGATGCATAACTTCAATTGTCATTGTTTTTATTTTTAAACAAATGTGCGCTTGTCTTTATCAAGTTGTGAAATACAAAGTCATCGAAATACCACCCTCATTGATTTCTTTCAATTTTACTGTGTTTTAATCATGTATTGATATGTGTAAACGGGAAAATCATTTCGAATTTTGTTTCCACAAAAATACACCGATACAACACTCCTTTTAACCACCACATCTGTTTTCAGTGTGTGAAGGCCCTCATCTTCTTTGATTCCACAACCAGGAAGATAGATGTCAATGCCAAAAATGATATTGGAAATACAGCATTACATTTAGCATCAAAATGGGGCTATGGTAAGTTGCAATTATTTCAACTATATATGTCACCAATCTGTGAACTATGTTTATGTCTTGCACTTCAACAAAATTACCTGTCAGGTACATTAACCCTTAACATGCGGGCGACGGAATAATCCGGGCGGGCTATAAGCGATTCGTAGGTACTCCAGTACGGATCCCGGATCGCTTACTTAGAAGAATTCACGCCTGTCTATGTACTGGGCTAGCCTCCATACCGGGTCCCGAGTCGATTGTTTCCGCGACTCGCTGCATGAGAATGGCTGTATTTATGCCTCGCAGCCCGCAATGAGAATAAAACTTTCTTCAGTGTCTGGTCAGAACGTCCAGCAAAATTCACACCAATTTGCGTGTGCATTGTTGACCCGTAACGCATCGATAATTAGCTTTACAAAAGGCCAATTTTGTCCTGCTTCGCTCCGATGGCTACACTGCCCGGCGGCTAATTAGCACCTAAGTGTCTGCACTGCCCCGGGGTGAGATAGGCCCGTACAGGCTTATCTGTCTCGCATCCCGCCACATGGGCAGATAGCCTATGCTTATCTGTCTCGCATCTCGCCACATGGGCAGATAGCTTCTAATTACGGGAAGATATTGCGATAAGCTACCTTTCTCTCGCACTTCGTATCATATGAACCAATTGGTTGTTTTCATTTTTTTTATACCAAAATAAAGAGGAAAGAATGGCCTTTATTCCCATATAAAAATCGCAATTGCGCTAACATAACTGAAAATACAGCAATCGCACAGAGATAGCCGACTTTCGCACTTTTGAATTTTGATACATGTGGCGCATTTACCCCAACATGCCTCGGCGCTCTATTTCTAAGAAACTACTTGGGATATTTTCATAATTTTTTTATCAGTATATAGATAAAAGAATTGTCTTCAATTCCATATATAATACGTGTATTTTCGGCAATAACTTTTGATGCGCCAGGTGTCGCGCAGAAGGTGATATTCGGCTTTGAATAAGTGGCGCTCTTAGCATATACCATCATTACGGGCTTTATAACTTGTGAACCGCAAGTCCGATTTTTATAATTTTTACATCATTGTAAAGAGAAAAACATTGTCTTCAATTCCATGTATAATGCGCATGTTTTCGGGAAGAACTCTGCATGCGCAAAGCGCCGCGCCAAAAGGTATAATTTTCGCACTTCATAACTTTTGAACCGCAAGTCCGATTTTTATAATTTTTACATCATTGTAAAGAGAAAAACATTGTCTTTAATTCCAGATATAATGCGCATGTTTTTGGGAAGAACTATGCATGCGCGAAGAGCCGCAATATTGATGTACGCATAAGTGAAGAAGTATGATAATATATAACTAAAATACTGTTCTTTTGATACGCAAATATAGAGCTTTATAAACGATGAACAACTGTCATGACGGAATTTTGTTTCCAGTTTTGGAAAAAAAATTATAACATAAAAGTGAAAATATATTTGAGTACGGGACCCGCCGCTCGGGGAAAAGCCTTTTCGTGGGAATATTTTCTCAGGAAAATATTTCACTTTTCGGAGTTTCTAAAAATGCGTGAACATTTTTGTTACTGATGCCATTTGCGAAAGGTTTTTATTTCTAAAATTCAAATGCGAGGGCGCACCTTTCCAAACCATTTGAATTGAATTTATTATTTTATCTTTTACATTATTGAATAAAAGACGTTTCATTCAATAAGATTTGAAGAATTATTTATATGTGTAGCGGACTGAACTGAGCAGATGGAGAATTTGATTCCTCACCACTTTTATTACCAAAGTTCTTTTGTATCACAATTACTTTTTTAGGTATTAGTTTTTTCGTGAGCAGGGGAATTTCCGACGGGATTCGCCATGACATAATGAGAAAAAATTCCCATGAACATGGGCGTGGTCCGTCATCTTCGGGACCGACCCACAAGTATAAATATCTTCCGGGGGGTGCGCGGACCCCCCCGCTTTTGGTCGCCACCCCCCAAACTTTTTGTGCAAATTATTATTTTTTTTCTACTTTGAAATAAAGGTTCGTGTCATTCCGAGGTATGAAGGTTTCTGCTATATATGTTGAGAGGGCATGGGAACCCATTCCCAATAGAATCCGGGGTTCGTCCCATAGGATTGTTCCTCGGAGTCTCTCGTTCTCAAAAGAGAACATGGGAAACCTGTCCCGCGATTGAATCCGGGGTCCGCCGCGGAAGACGGGGACGGGAATTCCCGGAGAGCATGGGAGTATGCTCCCATGGGTCCGGGCTCCGCCTCGAGAGACCGCTCCTTGGATGCTCTGCTTCTCGAAAAGAGAAGTCATTCGGCAACTGACAACCCGAGCTTCCCTGACATAGTAGTTTATTTTCCGGGCCTCGCGCCCGGTGCTACACGTCGCCGAGGAAATCAGAAAATGGACCGTTTGACATATGCGTCGGAAAAATCGGCGCGATGTCAGAAGCCGTCGGCGCCGTCGGCGCTTGCGGCGCAGTCGTCCTAGATGCGCCGGGAGGTTCTGAAACTGGCAAATGAACGTCCATGAAGCTCACATTCATTATCTCTGTATGTTTATTGTCTCTAATCACATGTTATATGTTGCATACATCTAACGCATTTTCAATCATTTACAGGTTGAAGCAGAATGCTGCGCGGACGTGGACGCAAGGCCCTGCGACGGCCTAGGACGTTGCATACTAGGACACGCAGCTTTGAAGCCGTTTCAAGCGACGACGACTTCATCAACGAGATCCATGCTGATGAAGCCTCTGATATGGAGTCAACTGACAGTGATGGTAGCAGTGGTTTAGACAGTGATGATGCATATGATCGGGACACTGTAATAGATAGTGAACATGGTGACACAGATGCTCTGAGTGATATAGAGACAGAGATTGCCAGAAAGATTCTAGCCGCCGGTAATTCCACCGAAGAAGACTTTAGTGGTTTTGAGGAGGAGTTTGCCGAAATACCACAATATAATCATGATAATTCACAGACGTTTGATGAGTGGGTGGATGGTCCGCGGCCACGTGTAAACTTGCCTTTCACTGGTCAAACTGGGTTGCGCCAGTTCATAGAACTTCCTGAGAACCCTGAACCTATTGACTTTTTCAATTTGTTTATACATAATGATGACTATGAGGATATGGCAACGGAAACCAATAGATATTTCAAACAAGCAATGGAGGACAAAATTCTAAGACCCCGTTCAAGAATGCAACAGTGGCAAGACACTAATGCAGAAGAGATGAAGGTATTTGTAGCCATGACAATTGCCATGTCATTGGTTGTGCAGAGAAACTTTGCTGATTACTGGTCAACAAGTGATGTTACCTCAACGCCTTTCTTCGCCAAGTGCATGCCCCGAGACAGGTTTTGGCTTCTTATAACCTACCTACACTTGGCTGACAACAGGAGGATGCCGGGCCGTAACACCCCGTGCTTTTCACCAATAAATAAACTGGGACACTTGTATAACCGGATAGTTCACCGTTTTTCAAGAGTGTATAAACCGCATCAAAACATTTCAGTCGACGAGGGCATGGTGCCCTGGAAAGGTAACTTATCTTTCAAAGTTTATCTTCCCGACAAGCCTAAGAAGTATGGGATAAAGGCTTTCATGTTGTGTGACTCGCACAACGGATACGTTTGCAAGTTCAAACTCTACACTGGAAAAACGAATGAACCGGTTTCTGAAGGTGGCAAAACTTATGATGTAGTCATGGACTTGGTGAACGACTACGTTGGACAGGGGCATCACATCTTTATGGACAACTACTATTCGTCCACAAATCTGTACATAAATTTGTGGGAGCGGGGAATAGGTGCCACGGGGACGTTGAGAGCCAATCGAAAGGGACTTCCTGATTCAGTCAAGAAACCTAAAAAGAAAGCCAAGCAAGGGGACATGACAGTTTCTCACAACCATGGCCTACTCGTTCTTCGCTACGAAGATAGAAAATCAGTGCTTCTCATGTCAACTGTTGAAGATACACAACTTGAACAAACAGGGAAGAAGAACCGGGCAACAGGGGAACCAGTTCTCAAGCCGCGCATTGTAACAACGTACAACAAGTACATGGGAGGTGTTGATCGGGCCGACCAGATGTTGTCGTACACGCCGTTCCGAGTGAAGACCCTGAAGTGGTGGAAACGGGTTTGGTTTCACGTTCTCAACGTTGCCATGTTGAACTCTTACATCGTTTATAAAGAATACAGCAAAGATAAACCTCTAAAAACAAGTCGGGAATACAGGAAGGCTTTGGCGCAACATATAGTAACATTTGCGGACAAGGAACAAGTTCCATCACTTTGCAGACGTCCCCGTGGTCGGCCGAGCACGAGCGACGAGAGTGTCACTCGTCTTCATGGACGTCACTTTCCGACGAAGATTGAGCCTGTCGGAAGGAAGAAAAACGTCACAAGGATGTGTGTGGTATGCTCTAAGGCAAAACGCGCCGTCCTCGCAAAACAGATTGAAGAAGGCAATGGGCCAGCAAGGAAGAAAAAACGAGTAGGCAGAGAGTCTTCTTATGAATGTACAGATTGTAATGTTTCTCTGTGCGCCGCACCATGCTTCAAACTGTACCACACCGCCACTGACTATTCCAGGGCTTACATCACTGCCACGGAAAAAGAAAGAAATGAAGAAGGGAATGAAGAAGAAGAAAATTGAAAGTAAAGAGAGCCGAAGTGTGGACAACCAGTATATACACATTATATACATACCTTGTTAGGTCCCTAAAGCTGTTCTGCGCACAACCGCAGGTAAATATTGTGTATATTTGTACGTAAATGCATTGTAATTTCATTGTAATACATGTCATTGCAAATAAAATATTTTTTATTTTATCAAAGAGACAGAGAAAGTGAATGCGAGCTTTCATTGGAAGTTCAGCCAGAACCGCATCATAAAAAACACCCATAAATGCTGAACCGGGTGGCCGATTTTCATAAAACTTACATGGGGTAAAGAGGAAAGATTCGGCTTTGATTCAATATAAAATTTATACATGCGCACGAAAAACTAAAGTTGCGGCACGTGCCCCGATATGCGCGATAGTCAAAAAGTTGCCTCAAAGTACCGAGGGTACCTTCATTTGGCCCGCTATAGCTTCCGAACGAAGTTGCGCATTTTTTTTCTTTTTACATCATCGTAAAGAGCAATAAATTGTCTTCAATTCCATGTATCATATGTATATGCGCAGCGAAAAATAAACATGCGGCAAATGATGCGCCAGATGTCGCAAAAAGTTAGTTTTTCAAAAATGAATTTTCTAAGTACTGGGGGTGCCTTCCTTACGCTCTTCATATATTGCGAACCGTTTGACGTATTCCAATAATTTTTATATCATTGTAAAGAGGAATAAATTGTCTTCAAGTACATACGTGTTTCGCATGCGAGCGAAATAATTTACGATTTTATAAAGCTGGAAATAAAGACAAACTTTACACCGCGCAACATGTATTGCGTTCGCCGCGGTGATTAGTGTATGCTGTGCTCATTAGTACCCATTAGTTCCACGCGCGCTCGGCTCTGGCACCCTCGAGGAGGTCTCGAGGAGGTAACGGTACTGTAATTAGCACAGTCCCGGGGGGACCAAGCAGTGCCAGTAACTTGGTGCGCGTCGGGACCATTCACGTGGTACTGTCGGGGTAGCGTCACTCTCCTTTGGTTGGTTATATTTTCTGAACCATAAGTCGTATTCTAATAATTTTTACGTCATTGTAAAGAGGAATAAACTATCTACAAGCACATATAAATTTCGCAATATGCGCGCTCAGGAGTTTTGATTTCATGAAGCTGGAAATAAAGACAAACTTTAGATGACAATAGAATTATAACCATAGGTCGCATTCTAATATTTTTTATATCATTGTAAAGACAAACATCTGGTCTTCAAGTCCATAAAAAAATTTCAGTAGCGCGCTCCAAATTCATGATGTTATAAGGCCCGAATTAAAGACAATCTTTACAAAGTAATAGAAAAGTAAAGAAAAATCGTAAAAAAATAATTCAAAGATGCGGGTATGAAGCAACCATTTGTGTACGGGTGCCGCGACTTGAATTTGTATTCAACGCCCGTATATAGGCCGTATTCGCCATGTAGATGCGGTATCTTTTGTAAAAACGGTACCGGAATCGCCGCCTGTAAATTCCGCCAGCAGAGCTAGTTAGTGCCTAAGCTCAAACTACTGCTGCGAGCTGCGAGCCTGTAAATTCCGCCACAGGGGCTAAAAATGGTAAAATATATATACGCAACGTAAGGGTTAAAGAGCCATCACGGATGTTAGTGTTTCAAATTTTTGGAAAATATACTTATAACGTCATTCGCCAGAGAAATCTTTTATCTACAACATGGCATATGTTAAATAATTTTCATATCACGACAATGTATTGCAATTTGGTTTCAAAGAGAAGTATCACTTCGACTAGCGCGCGCAACGGGTATCTGACGTATATAAACAGAGTCCCCTTTTTTGCGCAATACGTACTACACAAACAGCAAGCGCTTCCATGAAGCGTGAAGGCTCGTCTCCAGCGCAAGTCGCCATAACAACCCATGTGCTGCACGTGCTGCACGTGTCTCTCTTGCAAAGTACCCTTGTCACACATTACTGAATGTGACGATTGCTTTACAAACTATGTTTCTAAATGTCCTGAGAATATACAAATTATTTCCTGTTTAATGTTCTTTTTATTGAGATAAGACCAGCAAATTATGACAAATTTTTACTCTCATTAATTATAAAATTCAAGAAAATACCTAGTTGGGTAAAACAATTATTCCAATATCTGTAGCAAATACATAATTAAATGAAATGGTAAAAAATAACCGTCAAAAAAATATATATTTCGATTCCTTTCATTGCTCATATTTTTTGTTATTCTTTCGTGTCTTTGTTTACTGTGTGTTAGCTAGACCATAATGCTTTGCGCTTGAAAATAATAGACTGGATCTATATTTAGACTGGAAAACACCTTTACTAATAGACTGGAAAACACCTTTACTAATTAATGCAATTTCTCGGCTTATTTTAAGTTGGAAAAATTTGGGAAAAATTAAGTGTATTTGTTTCACGAAGATAGATTTTTGGAAAAATTGTGATATTTTCATCAACATCTGTGATGGCTCTTTAACGTGCTGAAGGAAAATTACCAAGCTATTCTTGATATTATCCATTAAGATAATTATCTTGGACTGGTAACTGTAATATTATCAGCAGATACTTTAACCTCAAAAGTTGCAATGAGGAACATTTCATGCACGTGATATTCCATGTTTACTAATCCCCTGTTGACATGACAACAGAGAACATGGTGCGTGTACTGATAGAGAATGGGGCCGACACAAACCTGAAGAACCGCAAGAAGCAGAGTCCACTCAGTCTCACCCAGAACGTGTCCGTCCAGCGCATGTTGACCCTAGCTGGACGTGGGCTGGACATACAGCCTCTTCCTCCTCAGGTCAGTCAGCTTTGTGTCTGGGTTATATCTAAGCTTTTTCACTTAAGTTGTATTGCAAGGATGATTTATAACGTCTATTGTTTTCTTGGTCCATGAAAACAGATATTGACCTCATCATTGTATAATATAATATTGTAATGGCAAACATCACTTGCGGTATTGTCCAACTTCTCCCTGACCAAAACTAACTCTCTGTTGAAAGTGAAATTCTTAAAAAGGAACATTCAGCCCTCTAATATAGAAGTTGCCAAGTATGTCCATTATCCATCCCAGGTGATGACCAGCCCGACACTGACCAGCCCGACACTGACCAGCCCCAAGTCTCCACTGACCCCGAGCGCCCCGACTGGTGTGAAACGTCGAGTGAGTATGGTCAGCACGGCTAGTTCCGTCTCCGCAGACTCAACGTTCAAGTTTGAGACGGCAGCGCTGGACGACTCTCTCGGGGAGAAGGTGAAGAAGAAGGTGGACAAACTGTTCCGCGCCATTATGAACGGAGATACTCAGCTGGTGAGTTTAGTTTGTGCATTGAGCAAGTACTGTGGACAGTAAGGCATCTGAGACTAAGAATCAGGACTCCGCAAGCTTCATTCAGTGGAGGGAGGGAGGTTGAGGGGGTTCGAACTCCCCCACCCTCTTACTTTGCCATCCATCTTTTCAATAAGAGAACACCCCTCTTTTAAAATTTCTGGACCCGCATATGATTCATTCGCTAAACTGGCTTGCATCTACTAAAAAAGAAAGTCAATGAAAGGGTATCAATTTGCAGCTGGTCAGCAATACAGATCTTCATTTAGACATCTTAATTGTTTTTCTAATATCACGGTCGTGTTTATGTGCTGTGGACTGGTGGAATCAGAACAAGCTAGTTTCTATTGCCTTTTCTCACTCACAATTTGTTTTCCTTATCCTCCACAGGTGAAGTTCTACCTGGGACTTGACAAGCCGGCTGAGTACACCGACGACTTTGATGATGATCTGGACTCTCCGGACGCTGGTCAGTCAGACGAACCATGTCACCCGCTGTGTCAGTGTCACAAGTGTCAGTCACACTTCAAGGTCAGGCATGCTTCATTCATTATACCCCCGACTAGCGCTTCGCGTGTCCGTCCGTGCGTCCATCCGTCTGAAATCGTTTCCGAAGCATATCTCAAAAACTATTTGACTTGGAAACTTCAAATTTGGTATCGAAGTAACCCATATGATGCCGTTGTGTCTTTTAGGTGTCTCAACTCCATGATCCAAATAATTTTTGAAATTTTGACCAAAAACGGTCGGATTTTTTTACTTTGTCTCGTTTCCGGAGCATATCTCAAAAACTATTTGACTTTGAACCTTCAAATTTGGTATGGAAATAACCTTTATGAAGCTATTGTGTCCTTTAGGGGTCCCAAGGTTCAAATAATTTTTTAATTTTTGTCATTTGTGTAATTTCTGGAGCATAACTAAAAACTATATAACTTGAAAACTTGAATGTGGATGTTGCGTACCTGTATGATATTGTTGTGCCTTTCATTGGTTTAAAATCCACAGTTCTAATAATGTTTATAAAATATTTTCATTAAAAACAATTATCGTTATTCATTGACATGATTGACTAGAATATATTTTCCAATTTATTTATACTGTATGAAGGCGATCAAACTACAGGTGGGGGTATGTGAGCTGCACTCACTAATGCCTTGTTAGTAGATTGGGTGCCCTGAGAGTTGGTGTCTGTATGTTAGGGAAAAAAAGACTCTGGGGTCTTGTTTTCTCCAATATATAAACTTTCAAATGTCAAAATTTACATTTAATGAATTTGATTCCCAAATCCTTCGTTGTAAAGAGTGTCTCCCTGACTGGCATTATATTGAAGCTGAGAAGGTATGACTATGCGAGAGCTATTGGAGTTCAGCCTGCATCCATAGTCATGAGGTAGAGCGTTTGAGTTCAGAGCAATTTTTAAACCACTATCTCCATGTTGAAAAGATATCTTTGTATACTTTTCAATACAAATATTTGAAAATAGGGTTGTGATAAAAGTGTGTTCTTTGTTCAAATCATTCTTAGTTTGCTTTAAGTTCTTACTTTCAAAAGTTTGAGGTTATTATTGGAAGATAAGAGGTACAGTCTGATTAAAACCAACAGTATTCCGCATAAATTTTTTACAAAATAGTGCATCTATCGGGATACGAATTCATATCGTTCGGAGGTTTCCACGCCAAACCGTCTGGTTACAGCCCGTAGACTCCCATGTTCTGATGCAATTCAGTTAACCAATCACAAAACGTCCAACAAAAGCTTTCTGGGGCAGATAACTCCAAACAGCTATCCTTTTGTCTGTTCCGATTGCTTTCAAAACAGCAACCGTTTAAAAACTATGATGTGATTGGTCAGCTATTGTACTGGGCTTTGGCTGCGCTAAACTGGTTCTGAACACACGCCTATACAGGATGTTCTCAGACCTTGTGGTGAGGAATCTATAGAACCTGTTCGTATCCCAGTAGATATATTATTTTGCAAATTGTATTCCTGGGAACAAGGTCGATTTTAATCAGACTGATAAGAGGTTGTTCCAAGAAAAGAAGTGACTTACTAAACAATAGGCGACTCCATGATGATCAAACAGTGTCAGGTGAAATCCAAGACTTGTACAATTAAGTTCAATCCAGGCTATTCCTAGTTCAACAATGTTATGTCTTCCACAGTGCAATGTGAAGAGGTATTTCAAAACTGGAATTTCAAATTAATGCGAATCAAGCACTTACTAAAGATTGTTAAATATTGTTTTTCCCAAAATGTGACTTGAAAATAAAATTATATCTCCATTGTGTTAATAAAAAGATACAACAAATGTAGCAATAAACCTAAAAAAAGTCATTTACAAATTAAAATGTGTTTTCCAGTTACCATTTCCAGTTCTGAAATTCCTCTTCGCATTGCATTGTGGGATACAAAATGACGCTTTCCATAAGGTCAAAGTGGAGGGTAGTCAATACTTGTCATGTTTGAGAGTTTCAATCGGCAAAACAAAAACAGCTATGATGAATATAATGACATGAACATGTTGACAAATGATTAAACTATGCATATAAGTTGGGTTTGTAATTTGTCATGAACACTTTCAGTGATTTTGAAGCCAATTTCGTTCCGACGATGACAGCGTTGGAATTTTGCGCCGAGAAAATAGCCTTCATCGGTTAAACGTGGGGTCAGGCCAATAATCAACATCCGATAATGAATGAGGCCTACCACCACGTTTAACATTGTTGAACTAGGCTATTCCCTGTAAATTACCTGCTCAACACAACAATGATTTCCAATAAATTCAGACAACCCCGTGTATATATGTATTTATTTAACTTTAGATTAATTGCCCTTTATATTGAACTCCATTAGTTACTTATATGTCTACATCCACTTACACAAGGCCCAGGATATCCTTTGATATTCAAGGAATGGCATTGATATAAAGACATTTTTGCCTATTTGCCAATCCTGTTTTAATGGTAATGATCATATATTTCAAATATTTGTGTATATTCTCTATTTTCCAGACAATCCCTTCTTCCAGTAATGACCTATCAGTCAACTGCCAGTCAGGTGACGGCTACACCCCACTCCACAAGGCAGTAATGCACCAACAACCCGACCTTGTACGCCTCTTCCTTCAGCACGGTGCCTCCACCAACGTACAGAACCACAAACTCATGACCTCCGTACACCTGGCCGCCTGTGTACGGAGTGAACAAGTGAGTCTCTTAGCGTATTATCTTTTTACATGTATGTGTATGTTCTGTTCTGTTCAATAGACTTCAGTTATTGAAACACATGTAAAGTATTGTGAATGTACATGTAAAGATAAACGCATCATGTGGGGTCCGTGATATCAACATTTGATAATGACATCATCAGTTTCTGTGTACATGTTGCCGTTAAGCATTTATGTCGCAATCATGCATGTCGTAACAACAGAAGAAGAGCTTGTATGATATCTATACAGAGGCTGGGATATGTTACAATGTGGTCAGTATTCATGTTTCCACACTTCATCTTCCAATGCCTTTCTTGAGGCTTGATGAAGGGCAGAGATTTTTAGCTCATCAGGCCTGAAAGACCCGATGGGTGCATGGTATGGCATGGCGTCCGACGTCCGTCCATCCGTAAACTTTTCGACTTCTTCTCCAGAACCACTGACTTTAGGAGCTGAAATTTTATGTGCAGACTCATTGGCCAATGGAGATTCTAAATTGTAGATTTGGTGATCCCATGACCCCAATCGACAGGGATCACAACCTTAAAAGCTATTTTCATCTTCTTCTCCAGTATGAAATGCTCTAGAACAAGCCAAGAAAAATCTATTATAAATAACAATACAAATCCTGATGAGCTACATAGCCAATGGCACTATTTTTATCACAGGGTTGAGAAAGATAGGGGTTTTCCTATCCAAAAGTTTCTATGATATGATAATATCTCTTCTAGATGTTGCGGAGTGTACTGGAGGCGGGAGGGAGCGTGGGTGTACAGGACCTGAACGGTGACACGCCCCTCCACATCAGCTGTGCTACCGGCTTCACCCCCGGCGTCTGTCTACTGCTACAGGTTCTTTATACCTTAAAACTTTATAACCTTAAAGATTCAAGAACATGAACTTTTAAAATGAAGGCGTGAAAATTGAAAAATCGTTTACCAACAATAATTATTGACGAAACATAAGTAACAATCAATTTTGATGTTCTTGTGTCAAAACATACTTTGATGTTTCTAATTTCTATAGAGTCATCGTCACAATGGGATTTTTAGTAAAGATTTATATCACGTAACTCAATGAAAACAAACGTAGACATGTAGACCCGCTTGTAAGAGTTGAATATTTTTAGGAGATCTAGCTTGTTCCGATTCCAAAAAACAGTTTTGTTTGTAAATCAGCACAATTACCGAAAATCTTATAAGGACATATTAATGATAGTAACGATATATCACAGCAAATACTGCCAAGTCAGCACTTACAATAACTCAACCACTCTCCTATTACAGCACAATGCAAGTGTGTCGGTAAAGAACATAAAAGGCAACACACCTCTCCACGACGCGGCGGAACGGAGTCACACTGGGATAGTCCAGGTGTTACTGAGGTACGGGGCCGACACTCGCACACTCAACAAACAGGGACTCACACCGGTCGACCTTACTCAGGTACGTGAACTCTAGTGTCTTGTTTTTATTCGTTACCGTATTCTCTCGGGTATAAGACCAGGAGGCCAGGCAAACAAACATTTTGAAAACATGGGGGTGGACTGTTAGAGAGGAGAGACCCCATGGTCGGCAGTGGAAGCGTTTTTAATAAATGACCAAAAGTGATATAAGGTTCAAGTTTTATTCAAACCAAGATACAAGAAGTTGTCAACAGCTATGTCCAAAACGACATAACAAAATAGAATGAGGAAGGAAAACACCCTCCTCGCACGGCTGTTGATTACAAAATGTACAACAAGAATAGGTCAACAGCTATGTCCAAAACGACATAACAAAATAGAACGAGAAGGGAAAACACCCTCCTCGCACGGCTGTTGATTTCAAGAAGTACTACAAGAATATCGTCCAACAGCTATGTCCAAAAGGACATAACAATATAGAACGAGAAGGAAAACATTCCCCTCGCACGGCTGTTGGCGATCAATGCTACAAAATAGGTCAACAGCTATGTCCAAAAGGACATAACATTATAGAACGAGGAGAGAAGACACCCTCCTCGCACGGCTGTTGGCAAAGATGTGACAAGAATAGGTCAACAGCTATGTCAAACGACATAACAATATAGAACGAGAAGGAAAAACATCCTCCTCGCACGGCTGTTGTCTATAGATGTGTGACAAGCACAATCCGAAACAAAATGGCGTACAAAAATAAAACAATTTTCCGCGAAGCAGGGTGCGTTTTTGAGTACTGCTTCAACGGACAGGAACATGTCTTCCGTCCACCCCAACTCAGATGAAAATTCATAACGGAGACTGTCAGACAGTCAGATTAGGTTTTATGTAGGGTTTTTACACTTAACTTAAAATAATATTATAGATTTATGTAATGTATGACCATGGAACATCTGACAAAGTTGGGGGTGAGCTATAATCCCAACCAGTACAACCCCAGAAAAGTGGGGGTGGTCTAAGGCTCGATATGGTCTTATACGAGAGAGGATACGGTAATAAGACATTGATATCTTGAGAGATTGTCCAAGTTATTTGTTCATCTGCATGTATATCATTAGCTTCTTCAACTAAGTTGTATTTGCAATCTTCTTAATTAATGGGCAAGGCTGGCAAATAATGACTGCTTCTTGTCACGTGGTGGCAAGTGGTTCTGTGCATAGCTCAGTTGACGGCTATCAGTGAGGTTCAGCAACAATGAGCATGGCCCATATGGTTGGGTGACTCGTTTCATTGCTGGATAAACTGAGAGTTTGAAGGGTTGATTCCCCGCCCCACACAGAGAATTGTGAAAATTTGTGTTGTTACCTTGGGCAAGTGAGTGTATTTAAAATGTGCCTCTGTTCACTCAACCGTACAAATAAGTATGGTATGGAAGTGAAGGCATTGTGAGAGAAAACCTTAAAAATCACCATAAAAGAGTTGACATGATTTGAGAGACTCGTGGTGTCAGCCTGGTTAAGTGACCTTATTCAAAATGTGCCTCTGTTCACCCAGCAGTAAGTGGGTACCTGGTAACGTTGTGTTGGAGGTGACCTTCTAGCGACGTGTATGTCAGCTTGGGTGAACCAGGGTAATAATGTTGGTACCGCCTTGAACACTAGACATTGGAAAAGTGCATCATATTAATACTCAATATTATCACTGCATGATAATTACCTTTCATGAGTTTCACATTGATGTATTTACTCTAGGACTCCGCACTAAAGAGGTTTCTAGAGCACAGGAAGTCCATACAGAGTGGTGCATCAAGGGCAGATAACTCTCGTACTTCTGGTAGGTATCATGTCACTCTTATGAAATTTCTGTTATGTTATTGATCTTAATGATGTTAATGTGATTGTGAATATTCAGTGGATTATTATCCCCCGCCACAACGAAGTTGGTGGGGGATATAGAAATGAGCTCCGTCCGTCTGTCCGTCTGTGCGTCCGGGCTTTTCCATTCCGGCCTCTAACTTCAAAACTATTCAATATATTTTGCTGAAACTTTGTACAGGTATCAACCAAGAAGTCTAGATGTGCCTTTTGCTATATAGAAATTTGAGAATTTTTTTATTTTTTTTTTACGAATGCAAACAGTCCGGACTTAGAACCAAGAAGAGGGAAAACTATATTCCGGCCTCAAACTTCAAAACTATTCAATATATTTTGCTGAAACTTTGTACAGGTATCAACCAAGTAATCTAGATGTGCCATTTGCCATATAGAAATTTGAGAAAAAAAATTTTTTTACGAATGCAAACAGTCCGGACTTAGAACCAAGAAGAGGGAAAACTATATTCCGGCCTCAAACTTCAAAACTATTCAATATATTTTGCTGAAACTTTGTACAGGTATCAACCGAGTAGTCTAGATGTGCCTTTTGCTATATAGAAATTTGATCACTTATGAGTTATGAGTTATAACAATTTTCAAGAAAGTAAATGCATTATATATTCAAAATGCATAAATATATTAAAAATTCCTACATGGCGGGGGATATGGCCGACTCTGTCTGCTTGTTAATGTTGAAACAAAATTTCTTTTTATGTGTTTCACAGTGTTTGAGCTAAGGTTGGAATAAATATGACAAAGTTCTGTGTATATAAACTCGCTCAGCTCAGGAAATTCTAAAGTTGTGTCAACTTCTAACTGCAATATGCAGTGCAATCTAAATAAACCGACATTGCTTGGGATGAACATTTTTCGCTTTGAGATGACCAATTAGAAGGACTTTATCAGAAGAAGTAAACATTCCAGGTCATTTACAGTTGTCTACAATTTAGAGGAATTTCAGTTTCGAGGGTGTGTTATATAGATTGACGAATGTATAGTAAATATCAAGTGCAAATGTATATCTTAAACCCTTTACCTGAGAGTGCTCGAAAATTACAAGGTAACTTTAATGAGAGGGTTCTATCGAAGTATTTTTTGTGGAAATGAAATTTGCAGGGACATTCATGTTGACGCATATAATATATATGTTATTAATACGCGATTATAACTCAATCATCAATAAATCACTAACACTTTTACTACAGATCAGATTATATCCTTTGTTAATGATTGCGATGCCAGCAAATTGGTCACTCAGAATTGGCACTAATTAAATCAGCTGCTTATGTAGAAGAAATATGCACAGACATGATGAAGTTTCTATAACTCCTCTAAAACTTTTTTCAGATAAGAAGCATCATGTTGGCATCCGCGGCCTCTTCGCCGCCTTCGAGGAAAACGACCTTGAAACACTACAGCAGTTGACAACATCAATCAAGACGTTCAGTCAACAAAACAAACTGCGTAAGACAAACACCAATGATCTCAGCGCTCCAAAGCTGGACGCCGACCTCGCTAGAAACATGTCCATCCGAACGTTTGATCACAGGAGGCTGAAACACATAGACTCCCTGGACAAAACCGAACCTCTGTATATATATAAACTCGCTATGCAAGCTCAGGAGAAGTTCGGGGCTCCTATTGACGACGGGTACTGTGATGCGGTCCTGGAGAGCGACTCGGATGAGGATTTGTTCCAGCAAAACTCCAGGAAAAGTTCTTCTAACGAGAAAACTGATGCAGACTCTAAAGACTTGGTGGATGTTGAGTTATGACAGATATCTGATTGTATGTAATCAAAGAAATTATTTTGAGTACACAGTTAAAATTAGACAGTTTTCCGAGGAATAAAACTTGCAAACTAGTATATTTATCGGGATACTAACTCATTTCGTTTAGAGTTTTCGTTGCAAAACCGTCTGATAACAGCCTGTAGACTCCCATGTTCTCACGCAATTCAGTGTACCAATCACATCGCCTCCAACAAAAGTTGCAATCTAGTATATTTATCGGGATACTAACTTATATCGTTCAGAATTTTCCTCGCAAAACCGTCTGATAACAGCCCGTAGAATCTCAAGGCCTCCAACAAAAGCTTTTGGTGCGAGAAGCTAGGGGCAGATGACTCCAAACAGCTATTCATTAGTCTGTTACAAAGGGTTTCAAAACGGGGACCGTTTAAAAAATATTATATGATTGGTCAGTTATTTGATTGTGTTTTGTCTGCGCTAAACTCTGTTTAACTGATACGGAACAACTCAGTTTAACTGGTACGGAACACTCACCAATACGTGGTGTCCTCAGATCTTGTGATGAGGAATCTATAGAACAAGTTTGTATCCTGATATGAACTATTTTGCAGATTTAATTCCTCAGAACAGGATAAATTTTGTTGAGTATGTTAATATGTGAGAGCAACTTACTTATCTAAGATATAAGTGGTGGCATGGCTTGTGGTTAAACGGGAAAATAATTTAACATTACTGAAATGGTGACTTTACCATAAACCTTTCAGTATTGGCTTGAATTTTGATTATTGAGATTATTACTTGGCTTGTCCTGGAGAACTGCAACAATCATTACAAATTTCCTAATCAGGTTTCAGCGGCCAAACTTTTAATCCGAAGTTGAATTTTTATCCTTTTGTGCTCATTTTCATCTTTGATGCATCCAACAAATATCTTTGGGCACTCATGTACCTGGAAAATTAAGAGTACCAAATCAAATATGTAATTTAATGCTGATAAGAATAGCCCTCAGTTCCTTTTGTTAATTCTACCAAAATCGTTACAAGGTAAATCATCACCGAAATTAATATGCAATTTATTATTTTTCATAATTGAAAGCAATTGTTTATTTGTGTGCTTTATCAATATTTATTTATATTTCTGTAATAAATATTTTTATTACCCATATGGTTGAAAATAACCGAGTTAATATGTGCCTTCATGTGCTTTCGCTCGGGCAATACAAAAATTCACACTCGTTTCGTAAAAGTCATATGACACACTTCCTCGGGTAATAATCTCTATGTATGTAAAAATATTGTTCACAATTTGCATGTAACTTTGCATATTATACAAGCATATTAACTTGAAACTTTATTCTTGTATTTAATATTTAATTTAAAACTTTATTTTCTAGAGTCAGTATTATTACCCTGCGTCATCAATCTATATATGGATGATCATATACACAAACCACAGAGCTATTTGAGAAGATGTTTTAGCAATACCAGAAGATAAAAACTTAAGATGGATTAAATAAGATAGTTTGCCTTATGTTTGATCGTGCTTATGTATGAAAATTTGTGAGAAATTTTGACAATCCTTTAACTTTCTTCTTTTGTCAATATATTCTACATGAAATTGCTGTATTTGTCTTTGTTTAGTTACTGTCTTCCTCATAGGAAAGCATACTTTGTGTTGACAAAACACAGCAGGGCCCCGTTCCATAACAGCAAGCGCTTATATTTTGATTGCTCAATGTAGCACTCAAGTAGCACTCAAATAGCGCTCATTCTCTCCTGAACGACATGGTGAAAAACCTCAAAGTTTGCTCGCTTTGCTACGTAGCGCTACATTGAGCAATCGCATTCAAGAGAGGTTTAAAAGTAATCGCTAATTGAGCGATTACTTTGAAACCTCTCTTGAACACGGCCCAATTGTAAACAGAAGGGAGATAACTCTTTAAAGACTAAATTCATAGGTGGATGCTGAAATGGATGGGTTCCCACTCAATGAAAAGGTGAAAAGGGGGGGGGGGGGGATCACCTTTGGATCCCCCACTACTTACATCTGTCTTTGCGCTAAAGGAGCTTAAAAAACATAGCCCATTGCATTATGATACGACCAAACTTTTATTTCTTATAGCATTACTTGATAACCATGTCTGTTTCAAGGAAATATTGTAAATATTGTTGGTTTGTATGTAATCTGATTGAAATGTAACTAATATGTAAATGATCAGGTAGAGCTGGGTATTATGGGTTTGTTTGATGTGTGTATACTTTTGTACTTTTGATTTATTATAAGAGATGTGATATAAAATAAGGTGCTTGCTTGAAGTTTGATTACTGGGTAAATGGTTACACTGAATACGGATTACTGGGTACATGGTTACACTGACTACATATTACTGTGTACATGGTTACACTGAATACAGATTACTGGGTACATGGTTACACTGACTACAGATTACTGGGTACATGGTTACACTGAATACAGATTACTGGGTACATGGTTACACTGAATACAGATTACTGGGTACATGGTTACACTGAATACGGATTACTGTGTACATGGTTACACTGAATACAGATTACTGTGTACATGGTTACACTGAGTACAGATTACTGTGTACATGGTTACACTGAATACAGATTACTGGGTACATGGTTACACTGAGTACAGATAACTGGGTACATGGTTACACTGAATACAGATTACTGGGTACATGGTTACACTGAATACAGATTACTGTGTACATGATTACACTGAATACAGATTACTGGGTACATGGTTACACTGAGTACAGATAATTGTGTAAATGGTTACACTGAATACAGATTACTGTGTACATGGTTACACTGAATACAGATTACTGTGTACATGGTTACACTGACTACAGATTACTGGGTACATGGTTACACTGAATACAGATTACTGTGTACATGGTTACACTGAATACAGATTACTTGGTACATGGTTACACTGAATACAGATTACTGGGTACATGGTTACACTGAATACAGATTACTGTGTACATGGTTACACTGAATACAGATTACTGTGTACATGGTTACACTGAATACAGATTACTTGGTACATGGTTACACTGAATACAGATTACTGGGTACATGGTTACACTGAGTACAGATTACTGGGTACATGGTTACGCTGAATACAGATTTCTGGGTACATGGTTACACTGAATACAGATTACTGTGTACATGGTTACACTGAGTACAGATTACTGAAAACATTTTACCTTAAAAAGTGTGATTTTGAAGAATGTTTATATTTTAACTCAGAACTGAATGTGTGAAGTGCTGGTTTTATCTTTTGCAAAGTTAACATTATCTGGAGAAACACTTGATAATCAGGAAATGTGTAGCTGTCAATATTCTCTCAGAGCAATACGTTTATTTAGTTTTAGCTCAATACCCATTCTCTTCCCACAGAGGTTACTCCCTTCAGATTTCCTATCCTAACCTCTGTTCTTTTTCGCTTAAAATTGAGGACAGAAAGGGAGTGTCCTGATTGGTTGCAATTGAATCTAGTTGTGCAATCAGTGAAGCAGTGGTAAAAGTGATGTTTGCTAGTGACATGCCATTATTACAAAATAACGTAAGATAAACGTTTTCTCGTTTAATGTGTTTTGCTTGAAAAATGCTATTTGAATTTGTGAAAACTATTGATCATAAACATGCTTATGAATAAAAAAAGATCGAATCAGAGACAAATACCAAAAGTATTTCATTTGTGTTCTTTACATCAGACATATTCGAAAGACACATGCTAATGAGTAAGACCCACAGAGTAAAATGCCTAGATCTTTTAAGTCACTCGGTGAACATGGTCGCTGAAATGTAAGTTGATGAGATGATTTATTCAGGTAAAGGGGCCACCGGCCCATTATACATGTACAGAGTATGATGACATACAAACCAACAACAAGAGCGCTGTATTACATTTACATTGCAGCACTGAAAATGATTTTCAGTTAAGTGTTACATAACAGGTTTTCATTTGAAAAAGGAATTACGTTTCTTTGTGAGAAGAAATATATATTTTGCCAAATTAACAAAAGTATTGCGAGACGTGGAGCAAAATAACAACAATAATTTCTTACGTGTAGTAACACAACGTTGAATAGACGTGAGATGGACGTTGGAAGCAGTTGTAGATGATCGTTAACAATTGCGTCAAAGTGGTTGAGTTACTTGTTTTGATGCAAAAGTAAGCACTGGAGTGAAAATTCATACCAAAAGTGACAGAAGGGCACATACAAGCCTCGTTATCTACTTTGTGAGTCCTGACGCGAGTAAGCGTGCATGATGTTTTATTTAGTTGCAATGATTCAAAACGGAGGGTCCCCCATGAAACATGTTTGGAGATATATACACACTCAAACTTTTATTTAGAAGTTCATATGATTTAAGTTTAATTCAATACAATTAGAATCTTAATTAGTGTGTACAAATACCATAATTATATATATTGTACGACATTTAGCGACAGACGCAATACGGTAGTGACTTATAAAAACATTCTTTGACATAATGTGGTTAAATTGGTCTACAATTAATAACTGTGGGAAAATGGGTAAATGGTTGCCATATACTTAGGAAAATCATATCTAAGATCAGAGTAAGTTTCACATGACCTCGTCCTCTACTTGCCAATAATTGCCAAATTTACATTTCTATCAATTAGCGGTGTTACAGGACGTGAACATTTACCCATTTTTATCTCTAATGGGAGTGTTCCACAACACAGTTTATTAATAGACTTCTTTGAATTACATGTGACACAATTCTCTGCTTGCAGCACAGTCTTATATCTACCGCCATGTGTTCGCAATTTGTTACCATTAATTTAACCTTTTTCCATAATACAGCAAGTTATTATTGTCTAAAAATAACAACCACTGCTATGCATCATTAACATAATCAGTTGATTCATTAAAAACATTTGCTTATGGTAAATTCAAATTGAAAATCAAGTTAAAACACAGTTATACCAAGAAGTTCTAAAATTGCGTGACTATAAATTAATGGTTGATACAATGTTACATTGCGACGCTTGTATACGACGCCAAAATCTAAGTATATATACTGTTTTTTTAGACAAGGTACGTAGCCCAGTTCACCACGGACTGCTAGGTTTGGGTTTTTACTGCCAACACCCAAAAATAATCTGCATGCACGATTCTGTACATTATTAATACATCTAAGTAATGTTTTTGGTTCAGGTCAAGATATTCATAAAACCAGAGCTAAAGATATGGGTATGCATTGCTGTAGTTAATTTCGTCATCGCAGACAGTAAACACGAAGTGAGATCTTGGTTTGGATGAAAGCCGAAAGTAAACAATCTTAGTTTTGATAATAAATATAACATTAACTTGAAGGTGCCATCTAACACTATTCGCCGACACAATCCAACATACGTGTTAGACTATGTTCGTCTGGAGCAATGTCGTCTGCATATAGAAGCAAGTTAAGCATATGTTGATTCATTTTGGATTCCACGGTTTAGTGCATTGATTTCATCAACAAGAACTGCAAATAATGTAGGAGTAGCACACATCCCTGACGAACACCACAAGAAACTTGAAATAGACCATGTAAGAGCTATTTACTCGCACCGAGGACTGAGTGTTAAAATACATAGATTGAACTGCGCCAAGGAATTTACTTTTGGTACCTAGGCGTTTAATACCATAACCAGTTCCTGTTGACTCGATCGAAGGCTTTCACAATATCTATAGTAAGAAAAATGTTGAATGTTCAGAGACTTTTCTGTTACTAATAACCGAATGCAAAGAGCAAAGATGCTCCTAGATACCCGGAAATAACCAAATTTGATACAGTATTTATAGTGCAATGAAACAGTGTTGGGATTGAAAATGCATGGCAAAGGTGTTCAATGAGCATTTTCAATACGAACATTGGGGAGTAAATATTTGATTGCTAAATAAACAATGGGGTGTAGGCTTTACCGGCTTTATTGACGTTGATCCAAATACACCAATTGAACAATAGGTGTCATATTTTTCATTATATCATGTCGTCAAGCAACAATTCTTTCATTCCAATATTTCAAAACCAATAAACAATTGAATGTGACTTCACTCTAGAGGACTGTATCTCTCTACCAGTAAACGTTCAAACGACGAGGAATCAAACCTCGATAATATTGTACAGACGTGTTGTCAACTGTCCGCCGGCCACTTGTCTGACAGTGTTAACTTGATCAACTCACTGATAGCAGAGCTGTGTTTCTGTCATATCAAGAGATGCTCAAATGACATGACCTCGGGCTCCGAGAACACACCCGAATATCTGAACGCTGAGGAATCGGGAAATTCTATATAATCTATTTTTCTTTCAATGAATAATGGTGACAGATCAAGAAAATTGATAACGTGAAATAGGCGGAGCCAGAAATTCAGTTATTCAAAAGGGAGGGTTTCACCTTTTAAAGTGGCTGTAGCACGTTTTTTTTTTCGTTTTTTTAATTTAAAACTTCTCATTTATAATGATAGTTATATTTACCTTAGAGGGTAAAACATCTTATTATAAAATAAACAATTATCCGTAGTGATAATAATGATGTTACGCATAAAGCAAAAATTGCATGGCGGCCATTTTATTGTGAACACATTTTATGTTTTCGAATTCAAAAAACCGTTCCCATGGGTTTACAGAACCATATGTACTTGATTTTCCGCAGAGAGAAGGGTGTTTTATTTCTGGTGACTTTATTTTTCAAATACATTTCATCGATTTATTTGAGCGAAAAAACGTGCTACTGCCCCTTTAATTTCAATAAATTTACATGGAACAATTTGAAAGGGGGTCGAACCGTAAACCCGAATCCCCTGTGTTAGAAGGAATTACAATGATTGTAAACCCTGATATATTTGCTAAAATGTCGACAGAATATGAACAGCAAATGTTTTGAAGAAAGTGCGTCTCGAACCCGTATCCACTATCTCCGTATCCACTATGCTTCGCATCCTCGGTATTTTCCTTCCTCTCAGGGTCCACAACCTTACCATATCCTCGGTATCATGGTTTCTCCTTCTATTAAAATACAGTGACCTAGCTTGCATTCTCTTTGACAGAGGTTACTCCCCTCATCTCAGGATCGAAGAATTGAGTGGAGTGATCCCAGTAGAAAGAGAATGGGCTTCTTGCTAATTGTTGCTCTTTGGATAGACAGTAGAACCAATCGAATTTCTAAACCCTATATGATATTATTTTGATCAGGCTTGTTGCGGCGTCAAAATATTAATGAATGAATTTCAATGAATATTTTTTAAAGAAACTTAAACACTGTCCTCCGTTCAATACTTTATGAAATCAGCTTACATTGTACCTTTCAATGAAATAATGAATAATGTTTTGGTTTTAATTCAATTTTCTAAACTTTTTCTATTTTTCATACTCTTAACACTACAAAAGGTGTGTATGTCGGTATGATAATGTGCAACGAGTAAATGAGAGTCATGTTCAAGAGAAAATGTGTATCATTTAACGAGTCAAAATCATTTCATTACATTTCAGCAAATTTGGAATATTCGACGTAATAAAAACAATTCTACTAAGAATATTTTACATTTTAGCTGATTATGACCAGTAACAGAAAAGTTTGATTTAGAAGGTGGAAAACTTCATTCGAATACGCAGTTATTCATTTCTGATTAATATAAATTTAAGAGATGATTGACATAAATTCAAGAGAAATTTGAAAGTTTATTAACCTTTCTAAAGTTCGCTGATTCTATTTTTGTAAACGTTACGATTAAGTCTGGATGTCAAAACATCTCATATGCATATTATCAATTGTTTCACTAAGTCACTGTCGGGCGGTATAAGCTAGGATTGTCTGTGCTATTGTTCTCCTTGTAAATGTCTCCTGTTCTTTAAGATCCCCATGGTTTCGGGATGTCACTTGACCTATCTATATGTGCATAAATATATATATCTGATCAAGACATTCGTGCTGAAAATCGTGCTACAGCGCCTTTAAGTTAAATCATGACGCAGGGCACAAGGAGCTCGCAAAGGTGATACGTAATGAAAATATCGAACTTCCTCAGAAAAAGAACCTAGACTCAACATAAATAAGAATAACAAATTCACATTTGTTACTATGTTATGAACAACCTGACCTATCTATATGTGCATAATTATATATCTGATCAAAACATTCACCTTGATAATAGAATTCGATGACATCACACATATCTCATTAAAATCCGCCATAATGACGGTGCTTTACTCGAGTCCAAGAAAGCGTTTTCTTATATTTTCGATAATTATATATCTCTGATTTGGGCGCGGTTGATTTTCGTTTCCATAGCAACAACACATTAAGATAAACATAGATAAATAGAAAACATTTTTACATAAAATAACATAATTCATAACCTCATTTATAAAATTATATAATTATTTTGTTTGATTTTATTTATTTTTTACCCATGTTTTTCTTGAATATATGTATTTAATGTCAAGGAAGGAAAATCATATTAATCACTTACATATCTGTTCTCTTACACATCACTTGTGTTCACAGGTAAACCATAAATCAAATGAGTTGATGTCAACCTCCATGATCATTAAACACAAGGATAAGAATTCAGGAATTCAAAATAATGTAAAACAGAAAGTACTGAAAAAAAGCTGTTATGCATTTTATCTGAATGACATTATCAATAGTGGGTAATAATATTTTCCTAGTCACATAAAAGGCAGTTTCTGTGATGGATGATCCTTACGTCCAGCCCTCCCTCTGGCGAGGATGAATATTTCACTCCATGTTTCACATAAAACATCAGAAACATTCCAAATATAACCTATGGCCATAAATTAATACACTGAGATTATTGTTAGTTCACAAACATGTTTTTATCACAGACAAGATGAGAAAAAACATAGGCGGAAGCAGACATGTTTCAAATGAAGGGGGCGGTGGGGGTTTCACTGATTGAAAATAGGGGTGGTCTGGTGGTCTATCAAATTAACATGCACAACTTTCAAAATGGGGGGGGGGGGGGGGGGGGGCAGGGGGGGGGGGGGGGGGGGGGGTCTAACCTTCTGAACCTAGCACTACCACCTAGCCCCTCTAGCTCTCACCCACCATCCACCCATCCACCATTCACCATCCACCAACGGCCCTTTCCACACTATGGAATAGGGTTCCAGTGTTCTCTCTGTCTTCCCAGACTCTGTAGTTTGTCTTGTTCAGATGTCTGGGATGTCTTCAGTTCGAACCCCATGAGATACATTACTGAGATATCATAATTATCGAGGTCACCATCATCATCACAACCACCATAACCATCACAGCCTTACATGTGTGTAATCATCAGTAACATGTTCACAACATTGTTCAACATCGTTATAACTGTAATCGATATCAGCAACATCGGCATCATCATATTAATATATATCATCATCAGCATCGTCATCAACACCATCATCATCGTCGTCGTCATGAACAACATCGTCATCAGCAGAAGAAACATATTTATCATCGTTGACGTATTTGTGACCATATTCTGTCAACTCAAATTAGCAAATAAGCCAAGGGAACGAATCAATGATCTGATTTTAATGAGATTGTTCAAGTTATCATCGTCATTCAATGATGACATAAAGGAAGCATTTGGATGATGCTATTACATATATCGGTATAAAACATGTAATCAAACAATAAAATACAATACATACATACAATAATACAAGATTTAAAACATGCCTACGAAATTGACAAACTCGTATGTTACTCAGAATGCAATTATTCGAAATTCACTAATTCTGGTTCGTATGCCATAATCTATTTACCATTTAAAACTCACTGCAACTTCTTTAATGTTAAATGCCAGGTTTAAAAAGAAACGAGAGAACTTTAAGTGAATTCCTGTATTTTTGTTTTGCAGTTGTTCTGTACCAATATGTGTTTGTACTTCTATTGAAAACGTTTGTACTATGAATGTAATATCATATATATGTCTGTGTATCTTAAAAAGAAATAAAATTATTTTTTAAAAAATGTAATCAAACAAGAAACATGTACTAAAAACTTCCTCACAAATCTCAATTCATGTCAGTCTAGTTATTTATCGTTTTGCAAGAGTCCAAAATTTTAATTCACATAATATCTTAGCGGTAAAGACTATTTGAAATGTTTCAATGTATTGGTAACCATTTTCATATCCGTAACAACTTCCGAATACCCTGAAAACGTCATATTTGTTTTTGAAGTAAAACATTGGTATCGTTTTTTCGGGTCGCCTTAAACGTTGATTCATCATTCTGTGCAATCGTTTATGAGCACATCAGAGACAGAAATTAAGAGCCTCCTTATTGAGCGAATTAGAAACCGTGCAAATTGTAAATCACGTTTTACCCTATAAGTACATCTCCAATAATCCAATAAATCTCGACTTGATGAATGTTTTGCAGAACCCCTCTCACATATCCTAACACTCCCACTCGAGCCCTAGCTTCATTTTCCAAATAAGAAATTCAATATATTTGACAAAACCTCGCTGTACATATATTTGTGTCGTTGTACATGTACCTCTATTAAAGGACAAACAGTTACCGATTACATGTAGCTTGAATCTTTGTAGTCACATTATCTGTAAAGGTTAATGTCCGAGTAACTCTCCATTCCTTAAAAATTATGAAGCCGAGGCCAAGTATGTGTAAGGAATGGAGAGTTACGAGGTCATTAACCTACTTAAATTACACTCAAAGTTATGCTCTTTTATAAAAATTACTTTAAATAACTAAAAGATTAAATTTCTCCTTAAAAATATGATGTGATGTGCAACTGCCCATTACTGAAAAATAATGGAGTGAAAGAACAATAGGATGACGTCACAAGTGTAATTTCAATATTGTTAACGGTTCTACCAAACTACACTTAACCGCAAAGGAAACGTCACGTACAAAATACAACGATAAATCAATCAACGAGTGATCAACACGACTGAAACATATATTCATCATGTCTTTAAAAGTCAAGTAAACTAATTTTGACATTTCAACATATTATCTGTTGATATTTTTTAGAAACAATCGTTGATCTTTTTCGAATCTCTCAACTAGACGGGACAGGAGAGTCAACAAGTTTTTGTTTTTGTTTACTTTTACGAAGCCAATCCCAAGTGTACTTGTACAGACATAACAATAAATAGTAGGGTGTATGAAATTGTGAGTACTTCTTTCCAAACATTTTTCTATCATTCTAACATTCAAAATCTATTTTCTCTGGCATCACTTTTTCGTTTTTGACACTGAGGAAAATGTGTTGACGTTTCTTTTGTACATGATAATGGGCGCTAAATGTAAATTCCTTTTTAAAAAACAACCCTGAAATGTCATATTGCCTGTTTCAAAGAGATGAAAAGTGCATGTCAGAACGGTGATTTTATGAGTAGGATATAAAAACAGTAAATCTATGAAAATGCATCAAGTGTTATTCAAATAAACACAAGGAGCTTATCGTCGTTTTATGATATGAAAATATGAATATTTGTGTACAAACACATTTCGAAAGTTGATTAATAGTAAATTCTCTAACATTGATTAAGACATAAAAGTAGGTGAGTGAGTTGGGGTTTAACGCCGCTTTCAAGAGTATTTCACTTATATCGCGGCTGCTAGTATTATGGCAGGGATAAAGCCCGCAACACCATGTGGCTATGTATTGCGGTGAAACCTGCGAGCATCGGCTCCAACTAGCGAACCATGGGTGGTACTACGCTGAAATTCAGTGTAGCATTGCACCCAAACCTTACTGCGTGTAGAACAGTTCTCTACTGCAGACAAAGTTGCCGTGCCCCTGGCGGGATTCGAACCCCGGACCTCTTGATTCGAAGCCGAACGCGCTAACCACTGCGCTATCCCGCCCCTTAAGACATAAACCGAACAACGTTTAAGATTCCAATATAGTTAATGAGATGATACTGTTTCACCCTGCCTTAGCTCAAGACATGGCTATGCATTTCCATTGATGTGAAGGTGGCGATCTATCATGTTGTTTATTGTTGTCCGTTCCAGCTTTAATGGCTATGTTGATTAAACTAATTGTGTTTTCTCTATTGACTATTTCTGTAAATTATACAGTTGGTATCTTGGAACTACCTATCCATCAGCCCTCTCTTCATTAACAATACTTTCATGAAGTATCACCTGACGTTAACTGAGCCACACTATGCGTACAATTTTCCATTTCAAGAGAGCATTATTTATCTTTTTCAAGACCTAATTAAGATAAACAAGTCGTTAGAAATTGTAGAGGATTGTAAAATCTTGATACCTTGTGTGCAGATAAAAATCCGCAACCTCTAGCTACATGTCTGTTGTCTGTCTGTTGTCCATCTGTTAATATCAGCGTCACCCTCTTGTAGCATTACCTGCTATTTACTGGAGAACATAACATACTAAGCCATTAATGTGCTTCCTATACATCGCAGCATTATTTATAGTTAAAGAGCCATTGAGTATGTTTCATACTATTAATTTGACTTTCATACGTGCCGAAAGACCAAGTGTGCTGACTTAAGTTAAAATTTTCACCTGACTTGCATATTCATACACTATCGTTGATATATAGAGAATACTAAACGACGTCCCGTTTAATAACATATTTATGAAAGGAGTGGATGGTTTTCAAATCACATTTCATTGGCTGAAAGATTACGTACATTCTATGCTGTTAAGAAATGAGCCTACAGGGAACGATAGTTACTGGCCATGGGCTCAGGGAATCAGGTTAATATAGTAGGGTAGATGATTGCTTAATATCGATCCTCTCATCCGGGTACTTCCAAAATTGCTCGAATTAAGGGCCATGTTCAAGAGAGGTTTCAAAGTAATCGCTCAATGAGCGATTACTTTAAAACCTCTCTTGAACGCGATTGCTCAATGTAGCGCTACGTAGCAAGGCGAGCAAACTTCGAGGAATTTGCACTGTGTTGTTCAAAAGAGAATGAGCGCTACTTGAGCGCTACATTGAGCGATCAATAAGCGATTATAAGCGCTCGCTGTTATGGAACGTAACCCTCATTGGCCGTTTATTTATATTTCATAAGATGGTCTTATGTGTACAGGTATCGTAGAGAGCTTTGTTAGCGTCCATTTGTTTCATTTGACTATACGTACTTTATTATTTACAGACTTACGGTGCCTTTATTGTGGATGGATTCAGTGTTATTGTTTTAATTCTGCGGATAAAGGGTATTATTAAGGAATAAATATGAACATTTGAAGAAGAAGTCGCAGAAGTCTTAAGTAACAAGAATATATCCGTATTGGATTAAAAATTTCTTAAAACTGTGCGAACCCTAGTCTTTGCCCTATAAGAGAAGCATGTAGCATGTATTCACAACATGTAAACGTCATTTGTAATCGTTAACATGGGACATTAGAATTTTTGTTTTCTTGAAAAACCTGGCTTGTTACCGAACCTACATCAACGAAGGTCATTAATCAAACACGTTGAATAATGGATTTGCACAAAGCAAATCCGAAAAAAAGTCGATTTTGGTAATGGTTTTGTGAATAATAATCAGGGAAGCTCAATAATGATATATCAAATGTGTTTTTCGTTGAGAATCAATAGATTCAATGTTAAAGATGCTGCTTCTTTTCAGAAAGACAAACATGTCATTGACTAAAATCACTCATCCGTCTCACTGCGCCAACAATGCCCTGACTTACTTTTGTTGCCCATCCTCAATATTGAATTTTAATAGAGTTTTAAAGGCGCTGTAGCACGTGTTTTTGCACATTATGTTTTCTCAAATCATTTTTTATTAACGTTTATACAACATATTGGTCGTTAATGGGTAAAAGATTTCATTACACGTCCCAATAAGACGTATCCATAGAAAACGGTTTTCCGTATACGAAGAAAATTGTGCGACGTATAAAGCGACAGTGGTGTGAACCACGTCAGTGTGAGAGGTACATTTGTAGGTCTAATGAGAATTTGAGAGTTCAGACAGCAATATATGGTTGACCATTCCATCATTGTATCACTTTAAAATTATACTCTGAATGTTTAAGAATCGCTACATCAGCCAGATCATATTAAAATGTTCGCTTGATGGGAAATGGACCTCGATGGCTTAACCGAACCATGTACATTCGTTTTAGACTATTATTGAGCCATTGGTAACAATTATTTATATTTTTGTGAAATCACTTTCTTTCAGTAAGAAAATCTTGCTACAGCGCCTATAAGTTCGCATAAATCATGACGCAGAGCACAAGGAGCTCGCCAAGGTGATACGTAATGAAAATATCGAACTTCCTCAGAAAGAGAACCTAGACTCAACATAAATAAGAATAACAAATTCACATTTATCACTATTTATGAACAAAAAACGATAAAAGTTTACAACTAGCCCACACACTGCAATTCCATTATTCCCTGGAGACTCGTTTAACCAGCTGCATTGGATAATTCGTATTGATCTGTCAGGGGTTTAAACAGTGACAATGACGTGTTTCATCGTTGTCCAAGTGCATTTTACACATCTTAAACCTACATCTTTTTACATTTACATCTACATCCCTTGCATATGGATTCCTGTTTACAATAGTTTCTCATTTCAGATTACATATATCTATCATTCTATCATCCTCGATAATCCAGCGCTATTGTTCCGATAAATCTACACACAATAATCCAGCGCTATTGTTCCGATAAATCTACACACAAGCGCTGGAAAACAGTGAGGGTATTTATCCCTAACCTAGTTACCTCCCTTGGCTCCATGTTATCCAATCAGAAACGAAACGCAGACACTATCTGCGTAAACAACTCGACCAATCAAAACGCATCACTACCGTTGTTTATAGAAACACACATAGCGGCGGCCGACTCACTCGATTACGATAAAGTTTGTAACACATTCAGCGTAGAAAACCTGACAGAAACTCAAAAGAAAGTTTTAAGAAGTCTGTACGAGAAGAAGGGTGTATTCATGTCCATCAAAACGGGTGGAGGTAAATGATTAAAATCCCTGTACTGCGAAAGCCCAGATCCCGACACGAGAGTGCTTGATATTTCACCCTTGATTTCAAGTGATCTCATTGGTTGTTAGAAAGCAAGCGTTTCGCTGAGTCATTGCGAAGGGAGGTAACTAGGTTAAGGTTAAATACCCTTACTGTTTTCCAGCGCTTGTGTGTAGATTTATCGGAACAATAGCGCTGGATTATCGAGGATGTCATTCTATACACTATTGTATCATTTATATAGGTCTGAAACGTGTCATTTTAAGACATTTAGCATACCCTTTATGTTTATTATATTTTGGGAATCATTTGGATTATAAATAGTATTCAGAAAAAAAGTCCATAAAATAAAACTTATAGCTGAATTTCATTTTACCATCCCGTGCGCTTATAATGACGATGTTACACACTGGTAATTAGTTATATGGGCCTAGATAATTGTCACTGTTGCTCTGGTGCTAGTATATTGAACTTCGAGATTACCATTCCGTGTAGAGACTATTGAGCGGACATATAACGTTTCATTTGCCTCTTGCATATGTCAATAACAACATTTACTCGAACACTAATGAAAGTTATTTTAGCACATACGAGTAGATGAGGATTATCGATGACGTCCTTTACTATGATAGCTCATGGGAACTGGTGACACGACCAAAGAATGGCAGATGCTTGTACTAGTAGTTGATAGGGACTAGTTAGCTAATCAGACAGAAACATCTTTATTCTTGTGGCCATGAGGCCAATAGTACACTCAACCGCTATAGATAAGTCACCACATTTTCAACATGAGGTCAACATGAAATCAACCCTGGGCCCTGTTCCATAACAGCGAGCGCTTATAATCATTGATTGCTCAATGTAGCGCTCAAGTAGCGCTCAAGTAGCGCTCCTTCTCTCCTGAAGGACACGGTGCAAAACCTCAAAGTTCGCTCGCTTTGCTACGTAGCGCTACATTGAGCAATTGCGTTCAAGAGAGGTTTAAAAGTAAGCGTTAATTGAGCGATTACTTTGAAACCTCTCTCGAACACGGCCCAGGTGTGGCGTAATTGAAAGGATAACATCTTATGATAAATAGAATATCTGTCCATTCGTGACAAATACGATGTTAATCTCATCTCCTTAACTAGCCGAGCCACTCGTGAACATATAAACTTCATGCCTCACTCGATGAGATGAACATGGTATTAGCCAAGGATGTCCTCTATTTATTGAATGTTTTCCCCTATATTCTAGCACTCGCCTTAATAGATATGATTCATTGTGTCTCTAAGTACTCGGCACGAGCTGATCATTGATATGCAGTATGTGTTCTCTAATAATAAACTTCCTTCTTTCACATTATACAAGATAATAGGCGTTGTCGTTGACGTCATTACGTTAAAGGGAAAAGACCCAAGAGGATAATTCAAGCCACCAATCGTAAGGCATCGTGCGCTTGGAACGAGCTCAACATATCACCCTCATGGTGGCCGGCGTTTATCAGTTGTAGCTTCACCTTAAAGGGGCAGTAGCACGCTTTTTGCCAAATTTATGTTTACACATTTCCTATATATAATGATACTTTGTGCCATTTAAAAATACTTAAGAGGGTAAAACATCTTACTACACAAACCATTTACCCGCAGTAGTGATAACGGTGTTGCTTATAAAGCAAAACTTGCATGGCGGCCATTTTATTGTGAACACATTTTATTATTTCGAATGACAAAAACGATTCCAATGGCTTTATTGAGCCACGTACACTAATTTTTAACTTGATTTTCCGAAGAGAGAAGGGTGTTTTACGATTGGTGAAATTATTTTTCAAATATATTTCATCGACTTATTTGAGCGAAAAACGTGCTACTGCCCCTTTAACCGTTTTAGCATGGGTAGATTAACGACAGTCGTTAAATCCCATATATAATCTTAAAGATAAACATGCAACTCCTCAAGAACCAGTCAAGTGCTTGATCTCCATTTCATATACTGATGTGGACTCCTCTATCAATGACTCTGCTTGGAGACATTTGAAGGGAAACTGTCAGGTCGTCACTATATAATATAGCAGGAACCTCTCACAGAAAGTTTTGACTCGCCTGACGTTTCATTTTCGTGGCTTATGGTAGATAGATCAGAAAGATATCATACTGCTTTTGACAATAAAGTTTTCCTATATTTGCAAAATTTTAAAACAATGTGAAGATCTTACCATGAGTACTTATGTTATTTGTCTTGAAGAGCTGTACTTTGTAAGTGGCATTGAGAGAAACGGCGTTATCCAATCTCATTAAAATCAAATCTTTGATTCGTTCCTAAGGCTAAACCTATTTGGGTTGTCACTACAAGATCTCAAAGAGAGTTGTTACTTTATATGAAGCAAGGGGAACGTTCCATTTCAGTTCTGTCTACCTGTGAACCTCATTTAACATGAACAACATCACAAAGAATTATAATCGGAGGCAATTTTCAGTTATTTTATCAATGCTATCGGACGCGTGTATTTAAACCTATAACTGAAAGTAGTAATACTAGTTCCGGTCACTAATGAAGAGCGGACACGTTCCCTCTGTATGCTAGATACATGACTGACATATACCATATGTACCGTATTCACTCTTAAGCGGCTGTCACAACCCGTCGTACGTGAAGCTGCGTGCTGTCTACCGACAAAAACGTGGGGTAAATTGGGGAATTCGTGCGTCCTCGGTACCGACGCCGTACCGATTTTAGACAAACTTGGAGCACGCAGACTCGTCGTAGAACTTTTAGTGCATGCAGAACTTTCGCTGTCTGTTCACCTTCTTGTGTATCTCAGTGCAAGTATCATGTAAATTGTCTTTCATTTTGACCTATCAGTTACAATGACACATGAGTCATCCTATATATCCATGTGTATATTAATCATTTTCAAACTTACAATGTCATCGTCAGGTCAGTAGTGCAAGTTTTCGAAATTTGGCATAGAGATAGATGGACGGGGTCAAAATTTGAAACATCCAAATTTCTTAATTGTTTAAGGGACACCGCGTCGAGAAATAAAAATGAGATCAGATTTATCTACCTATACTGATTAATTTATAACGTGTCTGCTAACAGGTCACAGACCCCCATTTCAGACAGTTGAAGTAATTGGTGATAAAACTACTGCATGCAGACAGTGACGCGAAGCGTAACTCTTTAGTAGACAAGCTATTCAGCATAGGTTGATAAATCTGATCTCATTTTTATCCTCGACGCGGTGTCCCTTTAAAGAATGGCGATTAAATGAGAGAAAAAAATTATCACAAGTAAATTGGATAAGATTGAGAAGAATTATATGATTAATGTTTGACGCAGTTGTACACTTACAAGATAATTAACAGAAAAAAATATAAACTGTAACTTTGGGAAGAGCTGTCAACATTAGTTTGGTTTGCTGGAGGTATTAGAGTATGTTATGGTATGTTCAACTGTCTTTTATCGAAGCGTAAATCCAAAATGATCGATTTCGTTTTCGCGTTGATATGATGCTTTAACGACATCCAACATTACATAATAATTGCACTGAGAAACACAAGAAGGTGAACAAACTGTTGGGATGCAGCTGTATAGATCCGTCCAGAGCCGGCTCATTAGAGACAATGTTTATAGATGCTTATTACAGATTGATTTGAAACAGCATGAATAAAATGCATCGGGGTGTTGTTCCTTAAAACACTTACGATTGATGGTAGCTCTACAATAGATTGTAACATCTGTTAAAAGATTGGTATTGAGATTGATTGCTATGAGAATCCGGACCCAGGTACCAGAAGAGACTGAGACGCGTCAATTACTTCTACTTCTTCTATTTCTGACTAACTCATTTCGTAGAATCGGTGAACGACGAAGTCCTTATATAGTGTTCACTAACGATGACAGATGCAGATAATGTCATGACGCTCTCTGAAGAGAAGGAGCGGGATAGCGCAGTGGTTAGCGCGTTCGGCTTCGGATCAAGAGGTTCGAATCCCAGCAGGGGCACGGCAAATTTGTCTGCAGTAGGGAACTGTTCTACACGCAGGAAGATTTGAGTGCAATGCTACATTGAATTTTAGTGGAGTACCGCCCACGGTTCGCTAGTTCCAGTCGTTGCTCGCAGGTTTACATAGCCACATGCTTTTGCGGGCTTTCTCCCTGCAGTAATACTAGCTGCCGTGATATAAGTGAAATACTCTTGAAAGTAGCTTTAAAACCCAAATCACCTCACTACCACCTCACCTCTCTGAAGAGAACAAATACATATTGCCATTTGAAGCAATTACTTAACAGCTAGGTCTTTTGAAAATAATTTAAAACTTTTTTGTGTACATGTATTATAATAAATACGGTAAGTCTATATACATGTACAGTGCTATCTCGTCCCACTCGAAATAATCTGTACAACCACTCTTCAGCGGAAAAGGTTTAAACCATCCATTTCCGGTTTGTCACACGCTCGTTGATGATTGACACGAGCTTATAGAAGAGGGACCATCTCATTTATTGAATCTCATTACACGGATTAGTACTACACGATGAATGTCATGTTACTAAATGCAATAGACTTCATTATGTAATGACTAGAAATTGTATAGACTGGCTTGTTGTCATAACCTGAATAAAACCTGATTCTCATTCTTTCCATATGTTTGATAACGGTATACTGTATTCAGAAACGTCGCAATTGTTAAATAAAGACGTTGACCATCCAAATGTATCCTTGTCATCTTTGTACAGACTGTAGAAAATTCGTGTCTATGTAATTTTCCATGTTGGCACTTCAAATTCAAATTCAATGTAATCACAAGCTATTTGCATATTTTATTTATTAATTTATAACGACAATGTAGTTCTTTGTAAATTGTCAATAAATATATTCGGATTATGTCTGTGCAACTATTCCACAATTTACGTATTTGAAAAGCAATGTCAAATGTCGTGTCAGATGTTAGGTGATTTCCACCCATCATGTTACTCGACTCTTTTGTTGTTCTCCTCAGTAATAATAAACGTGGAGATAATCCAAGAGAGCTGAGTGTGTACATTTCCCCTCAGAGCCATGTCTAGTGTTATACATCCATCATCTCAGCTTTATAATACCAATCTGTGGACGGCTTTGTCTCCCGCCACTGTCCATTTACCGTCCTAAATAGACGTGTATTAATCCATGATTGAAAATGACAAATAGCACTAGGGAATATGAGTAGATTGGAAGCATAAACACTTTTACACTTATCAAAATATACAATTAGATGTTCGGAGGGTTCGTGTTATAGAAGGGTAGTGGAGTTGCCTTTTGACAAGAGTGGAATCAAGATGAAGTGTTATCTAAAACCCTCCCACTGAAAGTGATTAAATTTAATTCTTTATAAATGATTAGTATAATCTCTTGGTCTACATGGATCAACAACAACCCACGGCGATATTGGTCAGAATGTTAGTACAGTTAGTCTACTTAAAATTGTCATTTTAGTCGTTTCCTTGGGAATATCTTGCACATGCACAAATTTTGTCTTTGAATATGAACCGTGCTTGAATGTTTGTTAAAAAGTCATAGGCATTTTCTGAACTTACTAATTAAATTAGCTGCGAGGTAAAGACCTATGGGAATTAACATGTAAACTAAATGTTTGGAGGTTTATTTACTGAAATGTATGCAAACTAAATTCTTTAACAATTTATAAAATACAGTGAGTCTAAAGTTTTAAATAGACGTATATTTTATCTGAAGTAAATGAATAGATTTTGATTTGAAATCGTGTCATTGTGGTGATTCTAGTTGGCTGCTTGGTCAATGAAAGACCCCCTACCCCCTCCCACCCCATCCCTCCCCATACCATACACCATCATACCCCACCTCCAACATATTGTATATGACAATACACAGACAAGCATAATGATCAGATTTTGAAGAATATTTGAAAATGCTTTCCGCAGACCACACATGTTCGTGATTAGTCGAAGCCATTTTAGATTTATTTTACTTTATTGATTTTTGTCATGATATGCTCACATACCATCCAATGATAATTATGGTAGCGATTTACATTTATGATTTGAAAGAATATGCAAATGCTTTTGGTTGGGAACTGATTTTTGCTGTTCGCATCCTTTCGCTCAATAGAATGACAATTGCGTTAACCATATATATATGTGATAAAGACAACATATTGATTCTTTTGGTACAGATTTCATCAGTTTCGTTGTCCTTATTCCACTGTTGATATAATCGTTAAATCACGGACAATAACAAATAAGGAAAAACGTGAACTACAGCTCAATCATACAGATGATAACCAACTCGCATGAAATACAATGTAGTACATCTATCATTACTAACATACACTCTCTTCTGCCTAAAAAGGCTTGTATAAACATGTATGTACTATAGGCCTGTGGCCTCCTTAAGTGCAAATAAAGATTGATGATTACTAACATTGGGCATTGTATAATATGTTCTCACACAAAATATATATACCTTTTGCATGTACGCGTTCTTTACTGATGTCTATTCAGAATCTTCTGATTGGTTGAAAGTCAATTCCCGCGACCAATCAGAGTTCGTTAATGTCTTTGATGCATTGATGACTTGGACACATCTTGTCTTATCAAATACATTCATTTGAATATACGCTAATCAGCCACATTGCTGGAGAGGTCTTCAATGCTCAGCTTCTTATGCTGTAGGTGAGTGAGCGTGTATTTAATAATTTATTCATCATTTTATCAACACGATATTTTTAAAATGAGTATCTCCATTGTATAGGTTATCGCTAATCACTGTCATGATTGAAATGGTTAATTCTAGAAATGTTACTGTTTTCACATGTAATGAAACAATGTTCCTTTATTTATAGAATAGACAAGTGGAATTGAGATACATATTTTTAAATTCATTTATTATATATATAAACTATATCTCATCCAAAACTTGCTATATCTTAGCTTAATAATGATGTTTAAGGAACTGTAAGTGAATCATTTTGTTATCAAAAGGTTTCACTTACAGTTTTCCTGTTCAGATAACAAACTAGAGGATTTCATAACATAAATGCAACTTACTTAAAATCATAAGTAATTTTATATTTGTTTGTTGTATATAAGAAACCTTTTCAACGTTCGTGTTTGTAAAACAATTAACATATCACTCTTTAATATTAATTAGTATTCATCAAAACACAATTTAAAATTATTATAATGAATTAATAAAAATGCTTTAAAGTTTGGTGAATCACATTATTTTATGAGAAAAAAAATAGTTTCCCGTAAAATTGAAGTTATATAATTTACATTCGGGTATTAGAGGGTGAATTAAGATGTAGACTACGCATACAAATTATTCTGAATTATAACTTCTCTATTGTGAAGATCCTCGTTTCGGTGTATATCTAGGGCTGTTAATGGGCGTGGTTGTACCAGATGGCAAAGATGGTATCATACTTTAATCGAATGTTGAATTTGAAGCATAAATATAGCGGGAAAATAAAAATCAAACATGTATCAAACCATTCACATCATGTACATTGTCAAGATATACATATATACACTCGTATGAACTAGTACGTACTAAACTCGTAAATTAGATGTATTGGACAAAATTGTAAGGGATATATGTAAATTTAATTAAAATGTATATCAATCTACATTTAATTGTTTAATAGCATTGTTATTAATAATCAGAAAGTTATTTATTCCATGTACCGTTCTACTATCTATTAAATAATTTTCTTTCATAATGTTTAACTGAAATTACCTAAATATTGAAATCAAATTCCAAAATATAACGTGTAAATCACCCTCTAATCTAATAAGGAATTAATGTATAGCATTATAAAAAAAAATTAAAAACCGTTTATTTTCAAATCAAATCCACTTTTCATTCATCATATCGTCAACAGTAACTTGATAAAAGGCATTCAATTTGACATCCAGTATATGTATGAAGTATATGTAAACAAGAAGACTAAGGATGTAAAAAAAAACTATTAAATTATGTAGAGGAATAACACTAGTCGTACAAATGAGTGACATATGTGCTTCAATAATACCCGGGGCAAATGATAACAACAATTAATTGGATTATAAAGTTCAGATTCTTTGATATGCAGTGTGAATTGATAATGAACTGAACAACTCTCGTAATAGGGTACCGTGATATGCTATGTAAATCAACAACCAATTGATTTGTTATAGGAATGATTCTTTGATCCTTAATGTAAACTGATGCAAATCCAGCCCACAATTAAATCAATTGTCAACTTGTCACCCATTCGCAGATCAGATACCAACGCTTTGGCCAGTCCGTGAGAGGCAGCCTCTCCGTTCTACATTCTACACGACAGATAGTTCGATACAGTGAAGAGTAGAGAGACGGGCTAGGCAGGCCCCAGGCACTTCAACACACAGGCCGCCACCCCAGGAGAACTGTTAACAGTCGAGTTGTCTTTGTAGTGTACCTGGGAGACCCGCTGAGTTTAATCTGCCTCCGTCCTATTGTATCATAAAAAGTCAGGTCGTGATTTATGTTGATGGCGTGTTATCTGTGTGGACAATTACGACGCTTTCTTTGACTTTGGACGTTGTGTGAGACGGACCATCTCAGGCGAGGTCAGGAGAATTACTTGAGTGAAGATGGCTGAATTATTTTGAACCTTGAAACATGAATGAATCGGCGTCTCCGGAGTTTAGTTCAACTACTGAAACTATAGCCGAGCCGTTTAGTTCTACAGCGGAACCCACAGCCGAGCCATTAAGTTCTACAGCAGAACCCACAGCCGAACCGTTAAGTTCTACAGCAGAACCCACAGCCGAGCCATTAAGTTCTACAGCAGAACCCACAGCCGAGCCATTAAGTTCTACAGCAGAACCCACAGCCGAACCGTTAAGTTCTACAGCAGAACCCACAGCCGAGCCATTAAGTTCTACAGCAGAACCCACAGCCGAGCCATTAAGTTCTACAGCAGAACCAACACCCGAGCAGAATCCCGAACCCGAGATATCAACAACAGCACTGCCGGAGTCAAGCGTGGAACCAGAGGCAACTGTCAGCTCTGCGGAACCAGAATACACCGGATCACCGGAACCAGCTCCCGAATATTCCAGTCCTGAACCGGAATACAGCTCCACGTCGGTATCAGAATACAGTTCATCGCCAGAACCTGTATCCGAGCATCAAACGCCTACAGCGAAATACACATCAACTACTGAACCCGTGGCTTCATCAGAGTCGACCCCACAGCATGATCCTGAACCAGCATCAGAATCCAGCATTCCGGAATCCGAGTATACTTCAACAGCAGAACCTGTGGCCGAAATCAGCCCAGAACCGGAGTACTCCTCAACGGCTGAACCAAACTCGGAACCAAGCACACCGGAACCCGAGGTACAAACTACACCTGAAACGATTCCAGAACCCAGTACATCGGAGCCGGTTTCAGAACCAAGTGCATTTGAACCGGTATCAGAGCCAAATTCAGCAGAACCCATTTCAGAACCCAATACACCGGAACCAGTTTCAGAACCAAGTACATCGGAACCAATTTCAGAACCAAGTACATCGGAACCAGTATCGGAGGTTAAAAATCCGGAACCGGAATATAATTCAACACCTGAACCTCTATCTGAAAGTATATCTCCAGAACCGGAACTGAACGCCACGGCGGAAGCGATAGCCGAACAGTACAGCCCAGAACCTGAATATTCAACGTCGGAGCCGTTACCAGAGTTTAACAAACCGGAACCGGAATATAATTCGACCTCGGAACCATTATCGGAGTTTTACAACTCCACAGCGGAACCTCTCTCGGAATACTTCCCTGAACCCGAATTCAACACAACGTCAGAGCCTTTTTCTGAACATTACCCAGAGCCTTTCAGTAACTCAACATCGGAACCGTTTCCAGAATACTACACAGCAGAACCAGAGTTCAATACAACAGCTGAACCGGAACTGATACCCGAACCGGAGGGAGAACCGTGGCCGGAGCCAGGACCCAACTGGCCCGAGTCATACAAAACGTGGGGTGAGGCATGGCCGCTCCACGTTTACGTCTTCGGACTCATCTACGTGTTCCTCATGTTGTTCGGTATCCTCCTCATCTGGACAATGTTTGTAGGCACCAAGGGACAGAGGCGCAGTCGGACCACCCTAGCGCTCAACTCCATGATCATATTCTTCGGAGCGACGCGAGCTATGAACCTGTTCCTGGACCCCTACTCCTCCACTCTGTCCGTCCCCTTCCTCTTCTCCCACATGCTCTGGTCCCTGGGGTTCCCCGGTCTCACTGCCTCCTTCAGCATCGTTCTCCTCATCCTCCTCGACACCACAAAAATGGACATTGCCCCTCCTAAGTTCCAGAAGCTTGGCAACATCGTGCTCATCACGACGGCTCACCTAATGATAGTGATGGTGGTGGATGTCCTTGTCATGTTCCTGGGCGCCCAGGTGGAGTTCCTGCTCGTCTTCTGTCAGATCCTTTTCGTCCTCTACGGACTTATCCTCGCCATTGGCTTCTCCTACGCAGCGTACATGATTAGAAGAAACCTCAGCGCCTCTAACGGAGTCAAAGGTACGGTAATAGCTTGGTTAACGTCGTATCACATCTCAGCGCCTCTAAAGGAGTCAAAGGTACGGTACTAGCTTGGTTAACCTCGTATCACATGGCTCCTCAGTTTGTATGTTCTTCTGTAGCCCTATGAATTCTTCACTTCAGTCGCAACCTAGGTGAGAATTGACACAAAATATAAGTTTGTTGGGCAATGAACATTTCGAGTAAAGCTAGATTTTTTACCGTTTGTTTCAATAATCATCATATACAGAACACAGCCATTGTGCAGTGACAGCCCCGGCTTAGAATGGTGGCTATGTGTATGTTTTAAAATAATATCCCTTATTCCATAATTGATAACAGAGTAAATACGGTTATTGTAGTCAATCTCGTATTAAATGGCTCCTTAGTTTCTGTATGTTCTTAGCCCTATGACTTATTCACTTCAATCGCAACCCAGGTGAGAATTGACAATATAAGTTTGCTCGCCTACGAATGTTTAAAGTAAAGCTAGATGGTTACCGTTTGTTTCAATAACCATTTTAATCAGAGATAGAGTACTGCCATTATGCAGTTACAGCCCCAGAATGGTGTTTATGTGTATGTTATCAAATAATAATTGATAAGAGATGAAAATGTCCCGTTATACCGACGATGCGTCTGTATAATTAAAGCAGAAATTTCAAACGTGTTCGCGGTTCGATTTGGGGGAGGTTTCTGTCCTTTTATTTGCTTGTAATATAGATTAATCAGGCTTGTAACAACTTAACAAGCATACCATTTTCAGCAAAGTATTTAATAAAAGTTGTCCATCAGTTGTAACAATTAATTCCTGCTTTATACACATAACGGAAATAAATATAAAATAGAATAGAACTAACAAGCGGAAGTCGAGGGAACATTTTGAAGAACAATCATTATTGAGAGAATCAATATGTGCCATTCATGCCATTGAACAGCGAATTATACTTGTCTGTAAAATGGTTATTGTCTGTATGGTTTGATTAATGTGTCATGAAACTTACATTATGCAATAATTAATAGTGTTTTCATTCATACTTGAGCAATGAGTCAGCAAGGGACAGAGAAGAAGAATAAGAGCAATAGCCTTTAGTTGTAGGACAGATGGTATCTACGCTCGTCTCGTTATCACTCCATAACTTGGTCTTAACGGCTTATCTTTGTCAAATATAGAAACATTGTTATATCTCTAAAGTGTATGAACTGAACCATATTTCTTTTGACATCGAATTTGATAAATTCATTGTACTATTAATCTGCTATAATGCTGACGATTTCTTGAATTCACAAATTTGAAAGAAATATTATTAAAATATCATTTGAAAAACACCAGATAAGAAGTTTATATTGAAGGAATGTTCTTCAAAGAACTTGCCATGATTTCATATATATATATATTAGTATACATGTAAATGAACACAGATATACAGAATGCTATATTCCATGTTTAAGTACATTCCCTTCCCTCAAAAGTTGCTCCCTTCAAATTTTCAACCGTGTCGATCTCTTGGAGAAGATTGGTTTAAGGACAGTCCACCAGTGTTATTCGTGATATTGAGTGTTCAGTTTATAGGTTTCTTTATTGTCGTATTAAAACAAAGAGAATTTGGAATTTCTTTAACACTAGATATTTCAAATGAATTGACACTGCCTGCCCTTTTAAACTAACTGCCGTGGGAGAATTAAAAATATAAGAAATTATATCGTATAGCTCATGTACAAAAGAAACGTCCCATCTTATTTAAAAGAGTATAAAACGAAAGAATGTTGTCCGAGATAGTCAATTTTAAATGTATTTGATAGACACATATTTAGAAAATGGCGATTTCTTAGAGTACGTGTGTTTCTCAGAAATATCATGTTTTGAGATTTCAAATTTAGTTTAGTTAGCTTCAGTCGTATGTATCGCTTGTAGATTGAAATATCTTGTATTTTATATTTCATTTGTACGTGAATTTACATAATAATTCCTGAATGCGAATTCTATGTTATGGAGAATGATAAAAACATCGACAGCGTTTTACCGAGACGTAAACACACGAATAGGACACACTCAATCGTAAGCTATCAAATAATAAACCCGGCAACAGAAATTACGTCTACAATAACAATTACGCCAACTTCCCTTTGCAAGGCATTACTCTTACCAGTCTCCATCACTAGTTGATTTAAGCCTTTCCGTGTTTCCCTCACTTCTCCGTGCTAAGAAGGTGGAGCGCTGCACCTGAAATGCATAGTGGGCTTCGATTTCCAAGCACGGAATTAACCTTATTGAAATACGGCAAGGCTTGAATTGGCCAGTGATGGGTACTGGTAATAGTTATGCCTTGCGTTGGAAATTTGCGACAACGCAAGGTATTCTAAATCAACGAGTTATAAACACGACTGAATCAGTAGCCAACTGAATTAAATTAGTAAATTTTAAACTTTGTCCATTCATGTTTGCTTGCTTATGACGTCCTACAGTAACGCTGCGCTACCGAATAAAGTCCAAGAGGGTGCATTATGTCGACAACTATTATTAATTATTTAACTTAAATGCCAAACATTATGTCCAAAGGAACCTGTTGAAGTAGCGATTTCCTCATGTGTATTTGATGTATACAACGTTTATCACAAGTGTTTATTAATATACAACGTCCTTATAACAACAGTTTGTTACGAATCCATGTTCCGTTGTAAAGCCTAATGTGAAAAAAATACATAACGTTACATATACATATATGTTGGTAAAATAAGAATGGATAGATACAGAATATGATTTAGAGTTTTCATTACCTATGAACTTCTTTATAGTTTTTATTCGTGATTTTGCTCTATCAAATGGTGGTATTTTCATGATAAATTGATATCAATAATGTATTTACACTGTTGTATATGGTTTCATTTCCATGTTCATGGCAATTTCTTCACGCTTATGTTTCAAAAAATAAAGCGAAAATGCTAAATTTAACACTCTTGTATAAAGCCCAGTCCGATAAAGTCCTAAGGGCCCAACCAAAACACGAAATTTGTATTCATAATAATGTATAATGAATACATAAATAGTAAAATATATTCACTTATTTAGAAAGGTTCGACTATCATGGGAATTTACCGATAGGTTTTAAATAATGTTTCTTCTTAGTTATCAACTGACAAGTGATGGAAAACTTCGAAATAGTATCACCCTCTCGTTTCCATGGGTTACCTATGTCAGCCCTCGACCCTACGGCCTCGGTGTGAAATGGGCGTCTAGGGACAATATGGGACAAACTTTGGTAACAGGATGACAATATTATCTTGGTATTTTTAAAGTAAATTATTAATTTGATGGTTAGTATTTCATCGAACACTTCAAAGTAGAGCCGATTGTCTATGCCGATATGATCCAAACATGGTTGCGGAATGATTATATTCTTTACGTATATATAACGGCGCTGTAACACTTTATTACATGCTATTTTTTCTCAAATTCGTCATTTATTATTAAAGTTTATGCAATAAAGTGTTACATTAGGGGTAACACATCTCATAACACGACCTGATAAGACGTATACATAGAAAACGGTTATCGGCATTGGTAGAACATGGAGCGATGTATAAAGCGACAATTTTGTTGAACTCGTCTCTGTGAGAGGTAGATTTGTAGGTGATTTGCGAGTTCAGACAAAACCATACTTAAAACTCTACTTTAAATGTTCAGGTATCGCTTCGTCAATCAGATCACTTCAACTACCTTCGAGCGTCCATTTTAATGTGAACACATTAAAATGGCCGCTCGATGGGAAATGGACTCGCATGGCTTAACCGAACCATGCATATCTTTTTAAATCTACTTTTATTGATTCAGGAGATTTTGTTACTGGTAACACTTATGTACCTTTTCGCGAATAGACTTTTTTCAGTAAGCACAACGTGCTAATGAGATTATTAATTTGATGGTTAGGGTTTAATCGAATGGAATTAAAAGAAGATGATAGAGCCGATTGCAATGCCTCTATCGCAAAAGGTAGTTGCTGTTATCAGGTTTAATCAGTTCAGAAGGATAAACAACATGTGTGTACACAGTGTCGCATTTGATTTGTAGACTGCTTTATTGAGAGGAGTTGATTGTTCATCAGGGAGGTTTTATGAGATAGTGGTAATCGAGTTGTATGATTGTGTACGGTCTGCGACTTCTTAAAGGGGTCGTTCTGTCGGCAAAATCCACCATATTGGATTTTGTGCATTACGTGAAATGAAAACACGCTATGTTTTACCTAATTTTACAACATTTTAATGATAAAAGATATACACTGATATAAACTTCTCATAGTAACACATAGCATGTCATAAAACTAATAAACAATTTGCTGTTATGCCTTAGAAAACTTTTCCCCACTCGCAGCGCCGATGAATGGCTTAAGTTCTCATTGTTTTTATTTTTCAACAAATGTACGCTTGTCTTTATTAGGTTGTGAAATATAAATTCATCAAAATATTACCTTCATTAGTATCTTTCAATTTGACTATATTTTAATCATGTATTAATAACATATATATGTAAACAGGAATATCCTCTCGAATTTCGTTTCCACCAAAAATACCCCGATAGAACCCTCCTTTTAAATGCATAAATTCGACTCAGAACAAGACCGAATAGAGTACACACATTCAACGTTTTATTGAATTTACTCAATCGATTAAATATCACAGCGCCACTCTATTGCAGGTTTAAAGTTATTGCCAATAGTTGACATAATGGCAGTGATATTAAATGTTATTTTACATTGATTACACATACGATTTACATGCAAAAGATCAATTTCATATTGTATAAACGGCACCGAGGCTCACACACGTTTGTATCATTTTAAGATAAGATAAGATAATACTTTATTACCCGAAAGGGAATTCTTTTTACATTCACAGAGTCATAAAATTAACAAAAACAAAAAAATACAAACATTGAAGAACAAAACACACATAAAATACATATATGACAAGGAAAGGGATGATGTACATTTAAAATGTATATTTTGAGCTCTAAAATGATTAATATATGTAGGGTAAATAATAACTATTTATCACAGTTGCTATTTAAAAGTCAAATACTTTTGGGAATAAAAGACTTTGTGGCACGGTTGGTCTTAAGTTTGGGCATCAGAAAGAGGCGGCCAGAAGGTAAAATGGAATAGCTTGTATTTAGTGGGTGGGTTTCATCAGCGATAATCTTATGGGCAAGGGCAAGGACACGGGTTTCATAGGTACTAGATATACTTTTTTCACAATGCATTATGCGGAATAATTGTCCGTCAAATATATTAAATTGTTTGATTTCTCTTGCTTGATCAACATATCATATCGTCTGTAAAATTGATTTTAAGTTTTATTCATTGTAGTTACTTCACGACTTTCCTTATCATTTAAGTTCCATTTCCTATTTTTGTTTGTCATTCGCAACCTTGTACACTCTGTCGTATCTAACATAAGCTGTTGGACTGTTTGACATGTTGTTTTATACTGACGTGCAAAAGAAACGTCACCGCATTTACAACAACATGAACAACTCATTATTGCTATCTGAGAACGTAGATTTTTTATGTATTGGAAAGGCACAAATTCTGTGAAGACGTACTCGAAAATTCATGTTAGAAGATGTCTTTATGTGAATAGCGGGGATATTTATCTCAAATCTTTATTTCTTAACCGATTTCGCTCAGATTTGGAATATAAGGTCACCATATCGTATATAAACAGTATATGAAAAAAATATAGATTTCTAATTTTGAAAATATTGTCAAAACAGCGATTCGAACCCGTGTGTGTTAGAACATGTTATTTTAATTTTATATCTGTTAAAATACTCTTCGGTGCTGAAATCGCGTTATCAAAATGTTATTTGGCCATACTGTTTGGCTCAAGTAAATAGTTATAAAATATAGAAATTTAGATATTGTCGACATAAATTACCTACTCAAATGTGTTCGCGCATTTTTTCGGTAGGACGTCAAATGACTACTCTCTCGTCTGGTTCAGGAGGTTCTAAAACGATGATTTTTTAAAACGTGTTTTTTTCCAGAAATATAAACAGATAATGTTTAAAAAATTACAAATTAGGTTTATTTGGCTTTTAGAGTCGTGTCCATCACACTTTGAGTAAACTACAGTATCTTGATTTTTTTTCTTGTACCGTTTCTTTGCCGCTTGGTTTACACTCGGTCGCATCTAACATCAGTTGTTTGACGATGTTGCATGCTGATAGACATGAATCGACAACAATATGGTCTCTCTCAATGAATTTACATCGTATTTGATTGAGAATGTCATAAGATACTCATATGGTAAAACAAAACAACCTTCAATCATAACTATCATGTGTGTACATGTGCTTATATAACGTTTGCTCAGAAGCTGTTCTTGTCTTTGACATCACAGAACAACCGAGGCTGAGTGATTCACGTTAGGAGGACTGATTGTCTGATTACTGTTACACGTTTCAATGCATTTGTTTGCAGATTCGCTTCATTTCATTCCGTATTGTTAATTTACGATACAAATTCGTCTCTTTATGTGTGAATGTCGATGCTTTTCGTTGCAATTCGATTTTTCTTTTGCTGGCCTAAATTTCATTCCTTTTCCTGATCAAGCAGAGGAATAAAATCCTTTCATATGCCATAAACTGAGAACATTTGATAGACAATCCTGTATAATGCACTGTGAAAATGGAAGAAAGATTTGTTTTAATTTCGTAAATATCGGGAACGGTCAACATTGACAAACTATAACACATAATGGTTCATTACATGTACTTTAATTTGTCATTCCCGGACACAAAAGTAATCAAGGAGCAATTCAGCTCGTGGCTTTTAAGATGTACACCCCTTTAAGGCCTTTAAAGACATAAGATCTACTAGAGTGCAATTAGCGATATTGCCGGATTACATCCTCTGGTTCTTTCTTATCTGCTGTCAATCAATAGTGATATCAAAATCACTTTCCCCTATCACGTAACGAAGCGATATATCTCTCTGGCTATTATAAATACATTATTTCTTGACGTTATATTTTATAGCTTATGGTATAGTTACTATGAACGCCATTTTATTGTATTAAACTTTTCCTTTTAATCCCGCAATTTTCCTGTTCAAATTGTTGAGGTTTTAAAACTTGAATCTCACAACGTTAATTGATGTACCGATACACATGAATATATATGGTGAACACATATATTACAATTATGTGTATCATTTTTGTTCATAATCATAGACTTCATATATTATGTTTTGCATCGTTTAATAGATTTGAGTTTACACCACTGGAAGTGATTAAAGACAGGACATCCCTTGAAAACACTGAAGATGATGATACAGCATAATATCATCTAAGTTGCTAACGCTGGCATACAGATTTTTAAAAATCAATTTTCTGTTTTCTTTTTTATTTTGGCCACATATATTCTGAATGTTTTTGAATATATTAAACTAGATTAATATAACGACCATGTTGTTCAAGACATTCACACTTCATATGTCGTAAAATTGGAAAAGGGTTTATTCGCTTTTAAACCGGTGAAGCAAAGTATTATCTTCTTAAAGTAAATTTATCCCGAGGGCGAATCTTTATTGATGTTTTATTAGAATGTTTCTGTAGTTGGATTAACATGTAATTAAACGGAATTGACGTTACTAAGTTTAACCGATATTATTCAACGCCAGCAGATTCTTTAGTACGATGTGTATGACAATAGAAAACGACGGCGGAGCGTGGCTACAGATTTAGTTTATAGTTTCCTTGACTTACAGTGGATAGAGGCTTGGCAATTATAACGTGATTCTTTCGAAGTAGAACATGCACAATTCGTACATGCATATTTGATGTTTCTGAACAGAGAGGTCATCAATTAATTTACTAAAATTCAAATCAAGACATTTAAGAAGACAAAAACTTTCACTTAATAGTCTTATTACTTTTCCGAGGAAAATACTGTAATATTTATACCGCAATATTAAACTAGTGTCATACCAATGCAAGTATGTCGTCACAAAAGTGTGCAGTCAGACGGGTCGTAATGCCATCCCGAAAAGTTTCAGAATAATGTCGGCACTTTCGCTTGGTTTGAGCAAGCAAGGATTTAGATAGATTTCTATCTAAATCCCTGGGGCAAGTTATAAATCCTTGTTAATACTAAACTTCCTTTCATATAATACATTTTATTTAGCTGCGAATTATGTAGTATCAAACTCGCTTTAGCTCTTTAAATGCCAAATCATTAATTCCTTTTAATAAAAATGGTATTAAATAGACGTTCATCTAGTATCCTCTATTTATGTATACATTGATTCAAAAGTAACCATGGGCTTTTGGTTGAAACTTTTAAAAATATTTCAGAGAACAATTTTAACCGAACTTTTTTTCTGAAACATTCCTAACTAGAATAATGTATATCATTCCATGTTATATTTGTATATATTTTTATTTCGAAGTTAGACATAACAGATTCTTAAAGAATGAAAAATTACGAGTTCCGCGAGTTCTGCATTCCTTCAAACGGCTTCAAATGACCACACGTAGAGAATTAATGTGTATCATCAAAGCGACACACACAGGTGCCCGCGTCAATACACAGATAAACTTCATTACTGCTAATTTATCTGTGTTTGTTCTTCAGTTCCCTACTGACTCTGTGATTGATTGTATCGCCTTCCGACTGATGTAGACAGCGTGACGTCATAATACACCGCCCGTGTCTTGTTCAGCCCTGTCGGTCGTTTTAATGGCGACACGATCAGAAGGTTATCAGACTGACAGACGGATTGATAGACAGGTTTACAAGTGGATGCTGTAATTAAATACCACCAAATATTACGTATATCTTTGACAGTGGGACATGTATAAACCGCTGCGCCGTTACATATCCCTGACGTTATAACGTGTCAAGTTAAATCGTATTCAAGGATGGACATTGACATAAAAAGCCATGATCCTAAACTGACGTGTCTTACTCCTGGTTTACCTCTCCGCTAGATTTACCTTTCACCACAGCCTGGTTTTTCGTCGCCGGGTTGCTTCACGAAAAACAGTCCAGTAATAAAACAACACGAGAAATGCTCCAAAACAGTAGTTGTTTACACAGAGAAACGACATAATCAAACATGTTAGACTATATGGTGATAAACTGAGAAATTGTGTAAAACTCTCAAATATATATCATTTGTGAGGGTATGGATACTGAAAGAAGACAATATCTATGAATATGCAAGCTCTGTCATTTGCTTAGCTTGTTATCGACATTAAAGTATATGTCAAAATGTACAGAGAAACTATGTATGTCCATAAATAAATTCCTCATTCTTCATTACCCCAAATTTGAGATTGCCAATCGAAATATCTCATATTACCTTATACGTTCATTATATTAAAGGGGCAGAAGCACGTTTTTTGCAAATTTTATTTTTTTTAATTTCCCATTTATAATGATAGTTTATGTCATTTAAATTAACTTTAGAGGGTATGACATCTTATTACAGAAACCAATTATCCGTAGTGGTAAAAACGATGTTGCGTATAAAGCAAAACTCGCATGGCGGCCATTTTATTGTGAACACATTTTATTATTTCGAATGACAAAAAAAGATTTCCATATCTTTACGGAACCATGTACACTCGTTTTTTAAGTTGATTTTCCGAAGACAGAAAAGTGTTTTACTATTGGTGACATTATTTTTCAAATACATTTCATCAACTTATTTCAGAGAAAAAACGTGCTACTGCCCCTTTAACATAAGGATTTCACCAATGCATGGTGACATAGTAGGCTACTTGATGTCAACTGTAAATAGGGTAAATCAAAAATCTTTGTCCGCGTGTTATAAGAAATTATGGAATTTTTTCTATCTTTTTTTTATTAATTATACGGGTTCTCAATTCGGATTCAAATTCTGAACCATTCTCTTCCAACAGGTGTTTACCTCCCTGCATATTATCGATCGTAAGTTACAATTGAAAATCTGAAGGGAGTGAACTAGGGAAGAGTATGGTTCTGAGCTGGTGAAAGGTATTGCGTTGTTGCTCATTCAATAAAAAAAACTCCTCCGCCTCCTCTTTTTACATTATCTATAGGACCTCACAGTTTTATCAGAATACATAATGACATTTCTTTGACAAGCACATCTAGGAGATGACATACTGTAATTGAAAATCTTAAACGGAAATATTATATCTCTAAATTTGAATTAAAGTCGAACGTGTATCAGGTTACAGGTTCGAGCCCATGCTTCGGCTAAAGTTTTGGTGTCGGGAAAATTACATTTACGATCGACCACAGGTGAAGTTTAGCGCAAATATGTTGCACAACAGAGATGAACGACCAGTTTTCCATATGTGCGAAGTGGAAAACTGGTCGTTCATCTCTGTTGCGCAACATATTTGCGCTAAACTTCACCTGTGGGTCGACGCAGAGTGCAATGGTAACCACCATCTAACTATTTTACATTTCAGACGAGCAGAGCATACGCCTCTTGCGCCTGACGAAAACCATCTACATCTCAGCTATTGTCTCTTTTGCCATCTGCGTCACCAACCTCTACTCTGCCGTCTCCGACTTCGGAGTGTTCAGCACTCAGACCTTCGTGGATTCCTGGCCATGGTGGATCCTGCAGACGACTCTCAGAGTGGAGGAAGTGGCTGCTTCTCTCGTTGTCCTCACCATCTTCATCAAGACGTCACCCACCAAGACTCTGGTGGGCTATCTCTCTCAGCTCTGTCCTAAACACGGTAACAAGGTGGCTGTTGATAAGGAGATGGAGGCAGCCAACAAGTGGTCCGACACAGGGCAGGGCGGACGGGGGAAGTCTGTGTTCATCTCCACAGCCGAACCGGCCACTCTTGTAGAGAACGAACATGTATGATTTGCACCACGAGTCGCACTTGTGGCCGCATTGTTGAGATGTAACTTTGATCGTGAAGAGTTTTACAGATCTGAAATTCTCCTCGCTTTTCTGGAGAATGAATGGGTGTTTGGTTGATGAACTTGAGATTAACCGTATGACAAGATTTGTTGTTCATCTATATTTTTTGCATCTGGTAGCACCTGTGGACAATGATTTTGTTAATGAAAAATGTGATGGTTAACCTTTCTCAAGCGACGAGCGGATGTTGGAAACATTGGCCTATCTAACACATTATGTGACCTTGAATCTCCCTCCCCCTACCAACTATACAAATTCTGGATCCGGTCATGAGACACCTACATGTACATGTACACCGTGAGCTGCAGGTACAGCTGCAGATACAGCTGCAGATACAGCTGCAGATACAGCTGCAGGTACAGTTGCAGATGCAGCTGCAATGATTGGTTGTCTGGTGACGTCGATTTACGTTTGTTAGGACACAAACTTTTCTGGTTTCGTTTTGCATTATGTACAGTGTAATACGTTTTGTTATTACGTTGAAATCTTCAAGCACACTTCTTGTATGTTAAAACATTTACTATTTTATTTGTTCCTTTCTCTGTATATATTTACTTTATTGTTTGTTTGTATGAACATTTTGTGATATCTTGAAATGTAACTCGGTTTAGTTGAACTGTTGATGTTCGCTGTACCGTTTGGTTAATACCATAAGTTTTATTTCGCATCAAATCTCTCGATTGTAAAAAAATACTGATTTTGCAAAACTTAATTCCTTCAGCAATGATTTAAATGTTATTGTTCATGATATAATATATTTCAAATTTCACGTTATTATGCCAACTATTTTTACAAATACGCTTATCACCTACAGTCTAACATTGATATAAATTTGTTTAAAAGTGCCTAATCCCCAGCCAGGCTGTTTCAAGTCCTTATTTTGACAAATATTCCCCTCAAACGTTTTACCCAAACTTTTACCCGAACTTTTACCCACACATTTACCCGATATTATATGATGGTATTGGTCGAGATGACCAAAGACAGCAGTGTTTATGTAATAAGATTACGTCATCCTTTATATAACGATACACTCGACGGAGGCAAACTTGTCTTGATGATAATGCAACGAATAGCCAAAACAGAATTGTTTGTTGTGTGTGTAAATATGTTTGTCTTGTATAAAGTTCATCAGGCATGCATGTCTGATGTGTTTCATGAATCCTTTATATAAATATCCTTGTTACTGAAAATTGTTGAGGCGAATCCTTAATGGTAAATAAAATGTGTGATCGTTTCTCTTGTTGATCATTTTACGAAGTTTTTAAATGTTCTTATCTTTTAATTATTTTTGTGTGTGAAAAGGCAATAAAATTAACACATGCTTTGTTTAAGTCAGGGACAACACCTCTTCATTGCGATTGACACGTGATTTGGTTAATCACTGTTAATAGCATTGCTCTAACATTTATAACTTCACTGAAAATCAAAACATCTGAAAGCCAACTCATGACTGTAACAATCTCCTCGTTAAGATGTACGCACGACTGTGTCATTCCATCTACTAGTAAATTCATCAACACCACAACCCGCCCTCATATATCAGGTCAAAACGAGCAGTATCGATTATCCGGACAAATTAGTAGGCGATATTCAGTTAATGAATGATCCTTGTCTGTGTGGGGCCCAATTATCAAATCAATACCTCGAACAATGGTCGTAGATTAAAACACGTCGGCTAAATCAAAGGTACCTAGCAGGCCCACTCCTAGCAGTCTTTTGCTGAAATTATGCTGAAATCTTTCCTGTGGGATAATATACATTCAGGGCCCCGTTCGATAACAGCGAGCGCTTATAATCACTCATTGATTGCTCAATGTAGCTTATTCTCTCCTGAACGACACGGTGCAAAACCTCAAAGTTCGCTCGCTTTGCTACGTAGCGCTACATTGAGCAATCGCGTGCAAGAGAGGTTTAAAAGTAATCGCTAATTTAGCGATTACTTTGAAACCTCTCTTGAACACGGCCCTGGTTCATCAAATAGCTATTGGCTTTTCTTTTACGGACGCTTCATTAACAATGAAATTTGACGTTCTTTGTTACTTATCTTGTCTGGATGTTTCACAAGTTACACAACAACAAACTGTACGTATAGATCCCGTGATGTCATGGCTAGCCGTCGTGTACCCAGAGTCTCACAAGTGTATAATGAATGTAATGTCTAACACGGGAATGTCTAAATTATCAGAGTTGATATTTTATAAACGTATAGAGCGCACTTATCCATCTACTCAGTGATTGTTCAAGGCACTATTGGAATATTATTATCTGGGCTAACCCAAGCTGACCTATTTGTCTCCACAACCGTTACCAGGTACCCAGTTTGCGTGGTGAACAGAGCCACATTTTGAATAATGTCATTTACCAAGGGTGACACCATACGTCTTTCAATTCATGTCTCAGTTTGTGACAGGGAATCACCCCTTGAACAATCAGTTTATCAAGCAATGAAGCTGGTGACCCATCCATCCAGCGAACTGAGTCCGTTGTTGCTGAACTACATGTGTAGCTGACATGCCACCACTTGTCAGCATTCTGAAAATGAATTTTACTTTTGTTTTCTTGCTATTTAACGTAACTTTTTTTGTTAGTAATCTATGTTTTGCCAAATACCATCTTCAATTGTTATTGTACATAGACAGTGAGGTAATTATGCGTAGGTATATAAATATTTGCATGTATGATTAGCAACATTTGAATAGTTTCCTGGAATTGTATTTGTAAAAGCTAACGCTAAAGGGAACATGACGATAGATGTATGCATGTATGATACATTTTCTGCTAGATATATGAACAAGAACAGTGTGACACGAGGGTAGACTTTGTGATGAGTACCTGTTCAGGTAAAGCAAGTGTTCTTCAACATCGGTGCTACCTTAACGAATGACATTTCTCATATTACAACAGATATTGACTTTTAATTTTCATTAAAACTGAAACTTATCCCTGGACACCAGAATACAAATGCAAATATAAAAAGTACAACAAACAACTTTTGCATTTATGTGTAGGAGAATGTCCGAAAACTGGCCATTAGTTTTGCACGTGGACCATGTTTGAGGCCGTTAGGCCGAAAACATGCTCCACGTGCAAAACTAATGGCCAGTTTGAGGACATTCTCCTACTTAAAACAAAGTTTAAGTAAACATGTTCGTGCTACTGAAATCCACGCCACAACGCACCTTATCATGCGCAAAACTAATGGCGACTTATGCTCTATATGTATTTCATTATCTCCTCCGAATTGTCAGTTGCATTCCCTCTCCTCCAAGTTATAACATGTAGAACAAATCAGGCGTTTTCCTAGTGAATGGTAAGTTTGTAAACATTATATTTTGGTTTTAATCCCACTGCCGATAATTCTTTTCAATATCACGATTGTGTTATTCAAAACTTCATGCAAAAATTTGGGGTTTCATTTCCTAAATCAAACGTAATGAAAACAACAAAAAAAAACGTGACAATGAACGGACATAATGTTTATAAAAAATATTATTTTCACGGGAAGTGCTGCTTATATAGTTTGTAAATATGCCATTTTAGAAAAAAGACAAAAAAGAAGCTTTAAAGTAGGATCGGATACATTTATTTATGATCAATGCCTATGAATCGGCACAATGGCCATTGTATGTTCGTCATTCCACATTTGCAATACTTCCGTATTCATTTTCCGGTGTTTCCATTGTTTGTCAAATATGTTTAACATTAATCGAACTAAAAATCAGAATACCTTATGATTTATATACACAAACATTTCCGTTTCGCAGATAATAACAAAGCAAATCATTCGGAATGTAAGTGACTCGCCTTGGCCAAACTGGCTACGTACGTTTGTTTTTCGGGCAAAACAACAGTTATCTCCCTTGATTGAGGGGGCGTGGTTAACCGATGTCATAATTGACCAATGAGAGGCGTTTTCTATCTCCGAGCGATTGAGAGCGGCGTGTTTGAATTACAGAAAAAACGATGATTCCCCGATGTCGTTCACTATTACATTGTATGTACAAAAAGGAGGGTCGGCTACTTGCGAGGGTCAGTGGTCAAAGGTGAAATGAAGTTAGAGAAAATCAATGGGACACACAGAAAGGCAAAAGACGGGTCTAGGCCTATATGTTCAATACATTTTGTTTGTGAGAAAAGCAAAGGTGTATTGAACCGCACGTTAGAATAGTTTGGCCTTCCGGTTTTTGATCAGAACGTCGTAGAGGAAGTGTCCTCCCTTGTGTCTTTCTATCAATAGCGGGGATATTTATCTCAAATTCTTATTTCTTAACCGATTTCGCTCAAATTTGGAATATGAGCTCGCAACATCGTACATAAACACCATATGAATGCAACAATCTAGATTTTGAATTTTGAAAATATTGTCAAAACAGCGATTCCAACCCCTGTGCTTAATGCCCTCGAAGGCGCTGTGCCACATCTCATTACACGGCCCGATAAGCCGTATCCATAGAAAACGGTTATCCGTATTGAAAGAAAATGGTGCGACTTATATAACGCGACAGTGGTGTGGAACTCGTCAGTGTGAGAGGTAGATGTGTAGGCCTCGTGCGAATTTGAGAGTTCAGACAAGATGTTTGACCATTCTGTCATGGTACCATATTTAAAACACCTTAAATGCCCGCTCGAAGGGAAATGGACTCGCATGCCTTAACCAAACAATGAACATTCGCTTTAGAACGTATTGTTTCAAGAGTATTATTAAGCCATTTGGAACACTTATTTACCTTTTCGTGAAATCATTTTATTTCAGTAAGAAAAAATGTGCTACGGGACCTTAAAGTTTTCCGGACAGACGGACAGACATGTCTGTCTTATTCAGGACTGATATCTCCTTATACATAACTCTTTATCAGTTCATGAAAAATTCGTCTTTATGAGTTACTATATTTATATACATGTATATTCCCCCATAAAGACATCATTATCAGTTAACGATGTCATAAGCCTATCTTAATTCGTACATTTTGCACCAAATTAGGAGATAAGTAGAAAAGTATGTGTAATTACAATTAAGCAAGACTACTTTTTCTTTCATTTGTGTTGTGGTTAGCTTGCTGACCTCACACGCCAGAGACCCGGGTTCGAATCCCATATTGTGACCTGGGTCTCATACTGTGTTACGTCCATGGGCACGGCATTCATCCTCATAGCACTCAGTCCACCCATGCAGCTGTTTAAATGGGTACCTTAACACTGGGTACGGAACGGAGCGCTAGTAGCAGCACCGAAAGTACAATTCCGTCAGGGTAATAATATGTGTAGCGCTTAGAGCATGTCAAGCATGGATTCAGCGCAATATAAATATGCAATAATAATTATTAGCCCGTCCTGTCGAGATGTCTATATTTGCGTTTGATTAAGTATTATAATTTTGTACATAAGGCCAGATGAGTCAATCTGTCAAGAACGCAAAACAAAGATTTCTTAAATAATTTTGTTCTCATGGTATGTGTTATCAGGTTGATTTAATACGATAATTTACGAATCGAACGGGGATCTGTTCATTCATACTTTTACTTTGAATTCTAACGTATGTTGGCCGGTAGTTATTATCGTTTTGTGGAGTTAGCTATTCTTTCTCCTGGTAGTGTAATTTATCCACTTTATGGTCATCTTTGAACTGTTGCGATTTTCGTTGACCTCTTTTATTCGAAGTCGCCAATAGGTTTGCACGGGCTTTTGTATTACATCACGTTTCTCGGGATTCAGGCGGTTGCGTTCGAGCGCGTTCAATCTGACGGGAACAATTGCTGGTTTCGGTTCCTAAACTATTGGAGACTTTTCGTAAAATAGTAAACTTTTGGAGACTTGTGTCACCAAAATACGATCACACAACTTTCCTAATGTTTACGTAACTTTGTTTTAAATATACCGGTAGTTTTTTTTCTGCACCAAGATGGCCGGATTGTACTGTTCCGTTAAATCAACGTGTGCCATCAAATATATACTGGTTATCTATGTGACTCATAGATCAGTATTACAAATTTTTCTCTTATGATGACCAACATATTTTCATATAACAAATAAACACATGGCAATGTGAATATAAACATTAAACATTAAAAATATAGATAAATATAAGATAGTATTTATTGATACTCGTCGCGCATAAACCCGGATGATGTTATTATTGAAAATAACTTACATGTACAGTATTTGTTTACTGTTTTTCACTTTGAGGCGACACTGGGTACAAAGTCGCTATATCTATTTGTCAATGTCGTGGAAAGATCGAATTTTAAGAGCTAGAAATGCGATTTAAGCGTGGTGTGTGACATTAATAAAAGCAGAAACTCCTTTTTTAATACACTATTATTTGGAAGGTGCGTTTTCAAAATAAAGTAATCTACATTGGCGATTTTGGCGAAATAATACCATTGTGTTATTCACCGGGCTGACTACGGCTGTGAAATCGCAACTAGAGTTCACGGTCATGATAAAATTGTTTTGTACTCCAGAAATGAACTACTGACAAGGTACTCATTCACTGCTGAAAAATACTATCACTGTTAGCATAGTTTTAAAATTTGTTGTTTCAAGCATTGCTTTACTTTGGTAACAACGATTTACATACATGTATGATGGCAATACAAACTCGTGTTTCTTGTTACCAGTCGAAAGGAATACCATCTCGTTGTTTGTGTTAAAATGATGACAGATGTCATAAGTATGATAGTTGAAACCAATAGTATCTCATGTTTATAATTCAATGAAGTCAAGAAGACAAATATTTATGGATGATCAACTTCTTTATTAACAATAGCGACGTTTCGGTATAGATCCTTATACCGTTATCAACCCCAACGGCAAACACTTATCTTCAAGCAAACCATCAAACCATGACAATCGTAATAAATATTTAACCATGTTTAACAACTGTGAAAGCATTTTAAGGAAGAGCCTTTGAGCCACCGCACGGTAGTGTTCTTGGTTCAATGATACACTTCTAAAACGTGGTTATTGTGACAATGATGACAGTGGAAAACAATACCAACCTGTAGTTTTTGCAAAATCAATAGGTTATCATTACATGTTCTATAAACAACATAGTATCAAAGACACACAAAAGTGTACACTGTACAAAACTACCTTTGAATCTGAAATAATTAAAAATTAATTTCCTTATATAAAGCATGAAAGGGACCTAATGTCGAGTAAGGTTTAAAGGCATGTTTATTTGTTTGTTACCGTCACCGGGGCAACCTCCAAACGTGTTTTATAAACACCACTATCCATCAGACATACAGTCCTAATAAATAAACATAAGTGTGTGTATCTTTAAGAAGTTTAATCCGTTACTTGATATGTCCCTTGTTGCTAGCTTACCAAGATGATATGAAATAAGTATTAGCACTTCCAGTTTTCTTCCAGTGATACTAAGTTGCCTTGTAATGTCCCAACCCCAACGGCAAACACTTGTCTTCAAGAAAACCATCAAACCATGACAATCGTAATAAATATTTAACCATGTATAACAACTGTGAAAGCATTTTAAGGAAGAGCCTTGGAGGAACCGTAATAAACCAAGTTGACTTAAAAGATCCCTTTAATTATGTATGTGAGTCTATCGGGGTATATCAGTCCCATATCCCGGTCCAGAAGAGACTGCGAGTATCGGTTGGACATGTTGAAATGATGAGTCGCGGATATCTCTCAGTGGCCTGTTTCTTCCTCTGCAGTGAAATATGCTCTGGCAGTAAGTGACAGTTACTTTAACGCCTCTTTAGTATGAACTTTTCTCCACAGTAACGTAGTCATTTAGCGCCTTTATATATTAACTATGACAGTGGTACCATAGTTCTTTAGCGACTTATCTTATATGAAATATGCTCAGTGTGCATTATACACTGTCGGCCAAAAGAAACGCCTTCTTGATTTTCCTTAAAATCAGAGATACAATAATGTCTGAAATATAATCAATGGTATTCTACTCATTTTGCTGAAAACAACTTGATATGAAAGTCCATTGAACTCGTGAAAAACCTGTCATTCGAGTCAATAACATTCTTGAAAACCACGCCCAATGAAGACCGCTATTTCCGGTTGATTCACTTGCGCACCGTTCCGACGTACATCTGTAGCGTCATTATCACTGTAAGGCGAATGCGTGCCTGTATTGTTGGTCGTGGTTGTAGGAAAATCGGTTTCAAATGTTATTCTGATCAAGCACTGATTGAAAACTGAACAATTCATTTGTCTCATTTAACAATCGCCATTCTTTTGTGACATGACAGCTTCTGAAATTCAAATATATTGTGCAGAAATGGTGAAACTTCATAATGCTATAATATTGCCAAACTGCTCATTATAGTTTTACGAAATCTGATAAGATATCTGTTAGGAGTTTCTTTTGGCCGACAGTGTATATGATTTCTGGATGATTGTTTTTATATGGCCTTTTTCTGAAGATATGCTTCAAAGGTTCCATGACCTTTCATTAAGAAATAGATTTCATAATGTGTTTGTTCACTGGCTTATAAACGGTTTGAAAGGTGCAAGTTAAACTGGTATAAATGCCGGAGCTTGTCGACGGCATTTATACTACAGTTTAACTTGAACTTTCAAACCGTTTATAAGCCAGTGAACAAACACATTATGAAATCTATTTCTTATAAATTCAAACTTAATTTAAGCGATTTCTAATCAGTAAATAAGCTTTTGAATATAAAAAATCTCTGCAAAAAGTGTACAGTGCATGATAAAACAAATGTTAAGTATTGTCTTGGATCATGCACTAAGCTCCGCCCACAATAATACCGCATCACTTATGTGTCACCACGCGCAAAACGTAGTTCATGGGAAATATGATTAAAGTATTTAAGTTTTGGTTCTAATATGCTGTTTTAATCAAACTTTCAAATCAGACTACAATTAGAATTCACGTTGTAAGGTTTTTAAAAAGTTTAATCAAGAAAAGAGCATGTGATAGCAGTGTAATAATTGCGCAATGATACAGTGATAAAGTAGTACCGCAGGTTATTTTTTGTAAACGTCAGGTTATGAAGGTTATCCTTTTCAGCTGTCAGTCTTGTGTTTATGAGAATGTATACCGGTCACATGACCTTGTTTAATCCAATCAGCAGAGAGCATATCGCTTAAATTTCAAAGTCTGAATTTATAATAATATAAACGACAACCTAAGTTTCACTATGGATGCAAACGATTATGAAATAGCTTCTCTGGACACACTGGTAACCAAATCAGGCACCAAATTGGAAACGGGCATTTATTACAAGCCCACGGATACAAAACAGTATTTAAACTTTAGATCCTGTCACCCTAGCCACACGAAAAGGAGTCTCCCATACAATTTGGCAAGGAGGGTTGTATTCAACAAATGTACGTGTAATAAAAGACTTGATGAATGCGTTATGTTCTAAATTTTTGATAACTTGAAACTGTCCATGATAAACCGGAAGTTGGCAGTCGCCAACAACCATTTTCACGACAGACAGTAGGCTTTCAACTGGGGTGGGTCCTGAAAATGGTCAGTTTTGTATAATTTCCATCGAATGATGTTTTCAATATCAACCTGTTTCAACTCGTGGATAGCTATAGTTTACAATCGCTACATCTTATGAACAAGACAATTAAAGGGACAGCAGCACGATTTTTCGCTGAAATAAGTCGATAAAATGTATTTGAAAAATAACTTCATCAATAGTAAAAGACTTTTCTCTCTTCGGAAAACATGAGCGTTCATGGTTCCGTAAAGCCATGCGAATCGCTTTTGTCATTCGAAATAAAAAAAATGTGTTAACAATAAATTGGCCGCCATGCGACTTTTGCTTTATACGCAACATCGTTATTACCACAGCAGATAATTGGTTTGTTTAACAAGAGAGTTTACCCTCTCAAGTAAATGAAATAAACTATCATTATGAAAAGGAAATTTGCAAAAATAAAATTTACAGAAAACGTGCTACTGCCCCTTTAATACATATTTTATAATTTTAACATTTCGGAAAATCGCGAAAAAGCAACTTTCTACATGAGAACAGCAAATATCCATGGTTGTAGCTAATATTTTATGTAGTTTTAAGTAGAATGTCGTAATTTAGGACTTAGATAAAAGTTATAAAGCATTCACAGATTGATCGAAAACGATGTGTTAGCAAAACAAGCAAAAGAGTGAGGGTGGCTCACTAATACCCCCGGCTGTTCAAGTTTTAATTTTTATTTTACTTACAGAGAGAGGTGTTTGCACACCTAAGGATTGATAAGCTATGAAATGTAATTGCTAAGATTAAAGTGTTTGTGAAAAAGGTAGGACAAGTCTCTTCATGTAAAAAAAAGGTAGTTTAAGTAAAAGTAGTAATAATATTAACTTGAAAAGGTAGGGGTAACATAATACACTACTGCCATTACCACTGACTTCAACTTTATTTTGGAAATTAATCCATCATAACGATTCATTCGAGTGACTTGAAACAACAGGTACATGGAAGCACACCCCTGTAGTGGGGGATATACAGCAGTTTATGGCTGAAAGGAAAGAAAATTTAAGTCAACAAATCACAACACAGAAGTAGCTTCATTCAATCTAGCTCCGAATATGACGAAGTAAAGAAAAAAAATTAAAATCCCCCAAAAGAATTTTAAAATCACCAAATCGTGTTACATTTTGCACTGCACCTCTCCTAGTGGTGAAGAAGACATGTAACACATTTGAAAAGGATGAGATGAATAGTTTTTTCTGTAATCGATCGGACAAAAATTGTCTTCGGACGGAATGACGGACAGAATCGTTGGTATTACTATATACCCCGACCCTTTTAGGTCGGGGGTATAATTAAAAACTGTGTATACTTTGATGGTAGTTGCTCCATCACTGTCCTGGGTGCCGTTCCACTAACCGATCTTAGCCCTAAGATCAATCTTAGCCAATGTTAAAGGATGGGCTTACGATAGATCTTAGGACTAAGATTGGTTAGTGGAACGGCACCCAGGTTGTTAACATTTGTGAAAAAAAGCATTCCATGGTTATGCAGGACAGTATTTGATAACCTTTACTCCACTTTAAGGGGTAAAAAAGGTAAGAAGTACCAACTGAATTATTTTTTCGCTGTTGTTTTCCCGCAAAAGATTATTGATAATTTGATTGCCACTCACGGATATGTATTTTTGGCGTAAATATCGAAACAACAAAACAATACAGGTTTTACATATAGATCCATCCACTTTATGTTTTTACTACAACTTAAGTTTATAACAGTGCAATTTCTGTAAGTCTTACACCTTGAAATATTACTATCCAGACTTACAAGACGCTGTGGGGCACAAAAGACTTGTTCTAGATAAAACAAAAATTACCAAAGTTTCAAGAAATTAATTAATTCCTAAATGTGGGTCCTGAATAAAACTAAGCTACTTTATCAGCCATCAATGCAATTGTTCTACAATTTGCAACCTCTTGTAACGCCGGTTCTGAAGGTGTTCCGTCAATAAAAAGTTATCTTAAAGGGGCTGTAGCACGATTTTCACAAAACATTTTTTTCAAATTTCCTATTAATAATGATAGTTTATGTCATGTAAATTAATTTTAGAGGATGAAACATCTTATTATACAAACCAATTATCTGTAGTGGTACTAACGATGTTGCGTATAAAGTAAAAATTGCATGGCGGCCATTTTATTGTGAACACAATTCATTATTTCGAATTACAAAAACGATTCCCATGGCTTAACCGAACCATGTACACTCATTTTTTAACTTGATTTTCCGAAGAGAGAAGGGTGTTTTACTTTTAGTGACATTATTTTTCAAATACATTTCATCGAATTATTTGAATTCATCGAATTATTTCTTCCCACAATTAGTCAGTCTGAATTCATAATAAAGATATTTAAATATTTATATGAATCAAACACATTTCAAGGCAATATGTAGTAATTTACACATTAAATTTCTTCATAAATCTGATAAATAAAAAAAAACGATTAGAGTCATCAATCATAAAAAGCAATAATAAACTCAAGATATTCTCTGAAATAAGACACTTCAATTACATTAAGATAATTACAAAGAAGGAGATTAATCGTTATTAGCAAATCAATTCTTTTGACCCGCTGCAGGAGGTTATAGAGGAAAATGAATTTTTAAAACAAAGAATAATTCGCACAGCTAAAAAAACAACCGTACATTTTTGTTAGCAGTGACGTTGGTTTAAAGTTGGTTACAGTGAAAGGCAAAAGTTTAAACACCCCAAAATGAACATGAAAAAACTGCGATCGTATATATTTTCGGAGGAGTGAGACTTGTTTCCAAAAGATAGGTTAAGCTTAATAAGTGCGGACTCGCTTAGAGAACCATACAAACGTTACTCAAGCCCTAACTTCCTTTACAGGGTTTACTCCATCCGGACATATAACGAAGTTACTGATGACCATTATTTTAGTTCCTCATAACGGTTTTCTGCTACCTACCAACTATCAAACCAACTACCTGTACAGTTCATTTTCAACAACCTGGACAGTGTGTTTGTCAACAAACTGCCATCAATTGGTCCAATTTTTTATTTTGTTATTAATAATATCTCGTGTTCGATCAATGTTCGAATGTTATAACTTTGACTAAGTCCTAAATTACGATATTCTACTTAAAATCACATAAATATATATGGGCTTCATCCATGTAGATGTGCTGTTAGCTTTTAGCGGCTTTTCTTCCTGAAGACGATTGACTCGTTCCCAAATGTTAAAATTGTAAAAAATATATTTTACATGTCATATTCGAACGATGTCGCGATTGTACGCTATAGCTATTTTAGATATCTTGATATTGTTAACATCATTCAATGGAAAATATACAAACTGACCAATTTCGTGACCCAGCCAGTTGAAAAACTACTGTCTGTCGCGTTATGGTTATGGACGACTGCCAACTTCCGGTTTAGCAAAGAGTTGAATGATTATAATTTCGGCCGAGGCTCGGAAACCCGAAGACTCCCGAACTTGGGACACTTTTCACTTGGAGCGTACGGAATAATAACTGCAATAACTGTTTTTATGTTTCACAGCGTTCCTTTTCAATATGTTCTCTTTGTAATTTCTTAGATTCTTAGATTTTTTAAACATAATTTATGCGTGAGGTTCAATTAACGGTTTCATGAAACAAATAGGCACAGTATTAATTTGCTGGCTCACGCGTACGGTTCTGGACATAAATGAAACTTTAGAATATATAAACTCGTATGTATATATAAATGAAGAAACATTTATTCATCAAAAGGTTTCTGAATATTGGTACTTTAAATGCGATTCTGCTCTATGAGCCTTTTATTGTAAACTCACGTGCAAAAGAAACGTCCCCACATTTTGAAAACAGTATAAAACTAGATGAGCCTTTGCGGGACACCGCAAAAGCAGAGCAGCTCCGAAACTTTGGGTCTCGCCTTTCCCTGTCCCGCCTTCTCCTCAGCATGAATAAAATGGGAATTTTTTTTGACAAAAATTTGTTCATTATTCAAGTTATTCTAACAAGTTGAATCATCACTGGGGTCACTGTTCACAAGTTTGTTCTTAAAACCTATTTCTGATTTCAAAATTGGATCAAAGGATTAACATGGCCTTAACCAATATCTCATGACCTTGACCTTTGACCTTCAAGGTCAAACCATCAATTATTACTTTTCATTGTGTATAACAATCATAACAATGACTCAAAGTGTTCATTGGTAACATAAGGCATTCACAATAGCATACTTAAGTTGTGACCTTGCTGTGACCTTGACCTTTGACAGATTTTAGCGAAAATGCTTTCAAATCTTGGTCTTTCTCCATAGCTGATATATACCAAATAAGAGCCTGACAGCACAACAATGTTTAAAGTTATCATGTTTACAAGGATTATTGTAGTGATTTAAGAACTCATGACCTTGACCTTTGACCTTGAATGTGATCAAAATCATTCACCAGATTTATAAGAAAGAAGCTATGTATATGAGGTGTTAATACCTTCTTTGAAAAAAGTTATTTAGAGATTGCAGAACTGGTCACCATGACCCTATCTCGTGACCTTGACCTTTAAAATTCAAGGTCACACATTCAGTGATCACTGTTCATTGTGTATCAACATCATGTAATGATTCAAAGTGTAAATAGTTGAAATAAGACATTTTCGCAAAAGCATGCTTAAGTTGTGACCTCGCTATGACCTAAACCTTTGACGGATGTTAGCGAAAACCTTTTCAAATCTTGGCCTTTCTCCATAGTTGATATACACCAAATATGAGCCTGATAGCACAAATATTTTTCAAGTTATCGTGTTTACAAGGATTTTTTTAGCGACTTCAGAACTCGTGACCTTGACCTTTGACCTTGAATGTGAACATGTCAAAAAAATTCCCCAGGGGCATTAGTAAGAAGTTATGTATATGAGTTCTCAAAACCTTCTAGGGAAAAAGTTATAGCGAATAGAAAACGCGGCGGCGGTGGCGGCGGCGGCGACGGAAACTGCACAAATACTGATAGCAGCTCCGACTAAGTAATATTGTTGTCGAAGAAAGTAGATTTCGGATGTATTTGGTAGCCACATGTTTTGTAAAGAAGTATTCACAATTTCATACATCAGAGTATGCAATTTTTATTTTTACACCTGTTCAAATAGACATGAGGGTGCTCAAATCGTTTTTTTAAAGATTTTTTGGCCGACAATATTTGGTATTTAAGTTTTAAACATTGAAAAAGTAGAAATTTAATTAATTAAAGATATCCTCGACATAAATAACCTTCTTTGATTTAAATTTGTTGACGCGTCATTACTGTAGGACGTCACAAAACAAGCCAAAACTGGCTTTTTGAGGCTTCTATCTCGTCCAGTTAAGGAGATTCCAAAACGACCATTTCTTAAAACTTGTGTTTCTCAGAGTTATGAATAGGTAATGTTTTGAAAATTCATATTCACTATTGTTGGGTTCTGAAGACATGATGTAACGCTGTTTCAGTCGCATTTATCGCCCGTTGATTGAATTATCTTGTATTTTTTATTGGGACGTTTCTTTTGCACGTGAGTTTATATGTCAAAATGACATTGGTTCGGAGAGTTTTGACCATGACCACTGTTATATGAATAATCCAGTCAAAGTTTTCCATTTGTTTGGTCTAAATAAGTTTCCAAAATTACGTTTGACTAATTGGCGCGCGCCATACGCTGTGCATTGTCCGGTTTTCGATCAGAACTCCACACTTTTACCTTTATATCGTTGGTTTACTGAGTCGACTATCATCAAAATGCCAATTTTCGGCAACAGTCAGTACTTCTCGAAAGATTAACATCATTTATAACGTTTGGCATATGTGACCCACAACAACACAATGGATGTACCTTTAACTTCTCATATTTTATGTATTCATTACGTGTTTTGGGATGTTAAGAATATTTTTGATAAAAAGTTTAGACAAGTGACGCATTGGATGGTACAGTCCGAAGTTAAGTCAAATCTGTCCGAGTCTCGGGGAATTAATATACGCAACTAAAACCGTTTTGGGGTTAATCTTAAGCAATTCAGCATATATATGTCGAAATCGAATGAATTACTTCTATCAACATCTTGGTTTGCTGAAATTGACTTAACAGATAATGATTCATTATGCAGTATTTCATAATACTTCGGTACGTTTGTCCTTCAGGGTCATGTTGCTCCAGAAAACCGATGTTTGAAGCGTACTGATGTCAAAACAGTTTTCAAATTCCCTGTAATGTCTTTTCCTTTGTCTGCATGGCAGACATGAATTATGGAAGATTTGCTTAAGATAAGTAAACATGAAAAGAATTCTAGTGTCGACAAGTGCTTCCTACTAATGTGTTTAAGTGAATCGATTCGTGTTGGAAAGGAAAAGCACTTTGTGTAAATAACTATGCATGCCCGAGATTGTAACCGTTTGTTGTCTCAGAGTAGTCTTTTAACTGTTTATCAATACTTTGTTAAAGAATTATAACGTTTTTGATCTATTCTCTCATGTTTAACCAACTTTGTCTGTGTCAGGGTTCCTCCAATTCTGATTTCGAGCCATTCTCTTTCCACAGAGTTTACTCCTTCAGATTTCCGATCCTAAACTCTTTTTGGTTCCCGCAGTCTGTTGCGCTGCGTAACTGGCGATTGGCTCTAATTAAGCCAGTCGCCAGTTACGCGGCGCAACAGACTCCGGGAACCAGAATGATCCTAACCTGTTCTACGATGAGGACTTTTCGACTAGAAATGGAGTGTCCTGGTTGATTGCATCTGCATCTAGTTGTGCAATCAGCGATGCGGTTGTAAAGTGACATTTGCCTAAGACACGTTATGCTATTTTTAACAGAAATGTAAGATAAACATTTTCTCGTTTAGTGTGTGTTCCCCGAAATATGCTCTTAGTTTTTGTGAAAACAATTGATCATTACCATTGAAAAAAATAAACTAAATCTTCTGTCATTTTATTTGAAGGATTCCTTAATTCTAATTCCGTGGACGCACTGTCAACATCCGACATAATAGAGTCCCGTTTTTAAACGGTCATGGTAGAATGGCGATAAACCTACTGTGTTTGAACATCAAATAAATGTTTTACTGGATTGACAGCGCGTAAATTCAAAATGGAAACTTCACGCTACACGTTTAACTTTTAAATGTACTCGCTATCAATCCAATATCACATCTCTGTTATACTCAAACACAGTTGGTTCATCTCCTAAGTGTGAGACATAAAACAAATAACTTGCGACGAGTAAGGTTGAGTTGTCAAGTTGAGGTGTGAGCATTAAATTGCCAAGTGACACACAAATATTAGACAAAATTAGCGATGGTACCATCAACTTCAACTTTTATTATTGCAGCAAACATAAGACACATGCGGTACATAAAATTTGATCAAGCGTTACCCATAATTCGTTTTGGAATGTAAGATGATGAACCATATATCGATATTGCGGTCTGTGCTGAAGGATCGCACGACATGAATGTTTGAAAGTGAAATGTTTCTTAAACTAGCGGTGTTTATTTCTTATTTTTGGGCTTAAGGAATGACAAGAATTAACAAGAAAAATAATATTCATATGAAATCAGTGACAAAATTAATTTCAATATCAAATTCATTGAGTTAAACCAGTGAAATGTTTTTATTAATGTAGGGTGGGTTCTATACGTAGAATAGCCGTCAGTAGGCCTTGTTCATGAATTATCAATATAAAGGAAGTAAGCAATATCTGTATATGTGTGGGTCAGTTTGCATCTAACGTTCGCTGAACCGCAATACAGCTAAGTTTATTTCTTAAACATCGAGTTGCGCAGTGACACAATACGCAATAAGTGACTTAAAGGCGCTGTAGCTCAACGTTCTTGTTGATATGATGATCTCACGAAGAGGTAGATAAGTGTTACCAATGGCTCAATAATACTCCTCAACCAATAAAGAGAGTTTTAAAACGAATGTACATATTTCGGTTTAGCCATGCGAGTCAATTTCCCTTCGAGTGACCATTTTAATGTGTTCACATTAAAATGGACGCTTGAAGGAAGTTCAAGTGATTTGTCTGATGTAGCGATACCTAAACACTCAGAGTAAACTTTTAAATATTGCACCATGATTGAATGGTCATTCATCTTGCTGTCTGAACTGTCAAAATCGTCTGACACCTATAAATCTACCTCTCACACTGAAGAGTTCCACGCCGCCCACATTGCGCCATTTTCTTCCAATACGGATAATCGTTTTCTATGGATGCGGCTCATCTGGTCGTGTAATGACATGTTTAACCCTCTAACTTAGCAAAAAATGTTACGAACTTTAATAGCAAGGCCCACAAAATAAACAAAATGTTTCTGGGATTTACATGCTGACAAAAATGATGCGATGATTTTTGTTTTCGAATGAAGAAATAAATTTCATTATATACCAACTACTCACCATTCTCTTCCCACAGAGGTTACTCCCTTCAGATTTCCTATCCTACCCTCTGTTGTTTTACGCTTGAAATCGGGAGCGGAAAGGGAGTGTCCTGTTTGGTTGAATCTAGTTCTGCAATCAGTGACGCCGTTGTAAAAGTGATATTTGCCAATGACACGTCATAATGATAAAATAAACGTAAGATAAACGTTTCCTCGTTTAATGTGTTTTCCTCGAAATATGCAATTTAATTTTCTGAAAACTATTGATCATAAACATGCTTATACATTAAGAAGACCAAATCAGAGACAACTACCAAAAATAGTTGATTTTTGTAATTTACATTAGACATATTTGAAGGACATATGCTAATGAGCAAGACCCTTAAAGGGACACCGCGTCGAGGATAAAAATCAGATTATGTGTATCTACCTATGCTTATTAACAATCTTTTAACACGTCACAGACACCCAATTTCAGACAATTGACGTAATTGGTAATAAAAAAACTTCTGCATGTAGACAGTGAAGCGAAGCGTAACTTATAAGCAGACACTATAATCAGCTTAATAAGATAAAGATGAGACTCATTTTTATCCTCTACACAGTGTCCCTTTAAGAGTAAAATGCCAAGATCTTTGAAGTCACTGGGTCGACTTGGCCGCTAAAAGATGAGTTTTCATTGGTTTAGAAGCAGTGATAGTGGATCAAGTTCAGCTTTCCTCCGCTAGGGGAATTTGCTTCTGTTTTCGATTTCAAGCGTAAAACAACAGAGGGTAGGATCGGAAATCTGAAGGGAGTAACCTCTGTGGGAATAGAATGACTACTCACTGGTTAAAAACAAATAATAATTATTATTTATATAAATAAAGCACAAACCATCTTAAATATGTGTGACTTTTCCAAATGGTCAATAATCTCACCCCTACACTTCATTTCAACAGAAACCAGTAACATTTTCAACGTCCAACGTTTTTATAGGCAACAAAATTAGAGTTGTCTGCACCTTTCTTTTGTTGAAACCTAGAAAAAATGACATGAGGGGTGGGTTTGAAACTGATGCTGGCGGAAAACAGAAACAAATTCCCTTTTTCTTTTTGGCCTAAATGGCACATTTGATAAAACATATTTTGCGAAAAACACGCTACAGTGCCGTTTATACATCAAGTAGTGAAGTGAGTAATAGAAAGATGAATGATCTGACGGTTACTCCTTTTCTCAGCATCATGTGCGGAACCCCCGCCCGTGGCCAACACGTACAGAACGCTGACTTCCGACCAAGTACAGTACACGTGCATCGACAACCACGTGAAGACGGCTGGAGAATTCATACACGACTGCGTTGATGGGGAGTATAATGGAACGGCGCCAGTTTGTGAATGTAAGATGAGTACAATTGTAAATAAAGAATAAATAAACATATATGTTTATATTTAACACGAATCAACGATTTGTACATTGAAAGACGTGGAATTAGACTTGACAGGGGACAGAAAAGGTAGAATCCGCTTGCGAAATTTGGCAAACCCGGAAGAATCCGGAAGGAAAAGCGGATTCCAACCTTTTTTGTCTTGTGAGAAGAACCACGTTAACATGTGGGTTTTTTTCAATATAAGTATGTGCCTGCTCTGCTCTCAAATGTAAATAAGATCCAACTTTATTGTCAAATTATTGTTCCCTGGAATACATTTTACTGATTTGCACATTGGCTTCAATTACGCACTGGGGAAGGTTATGAGTATTTCAGGAGACATCACGTATAAGGTGAATAAAATATTATACGTGTAATGCGTACTCGTTTAGCAAAAGACTTTGTCGTACACATGTTTCTGGTCACGTGATTCCAGTGCAATGTGGTCCACCTCGCAACAATGGCGACGCCACCATGGTGTTCACCGGAAGTGCCGTAGATTCAGAGGTCACGTACATGTGCTCGGCGGAACACCTATTGAACTGGACCACCTCTGAGTGTGATGCCGCTATAGGACGCTGGACTATACCCAAGTATTGCTTCAGTGAGTTGTCTGAAATCACAAGTGTCCAATTTCATATTTCTTATCAAGATTTTCCTCCACAAAACTCTTTTATTTTCAAGCTCATATGATGAGAACATTGTCAAACATTAATAATTCTAGACAAAATTGACAATTTGGATAGTTTCGTATCTCTAGATACGATTGATTTGAGTTATGTAGCTCTTTACGCAGTGAATTTCCGTCAAATACCCCTGGATCCCAGTGGATTTTAGGTACGCACTTCCTTTCCCAGTGGATTCCGGCTACGTATGTCTGTACCCGACGGTATGAGGCGCGTATCTCTCGACCTTGTTGATTTCCGGCAGTTACCTCTGGATCCCATTCCCCATGAATTTCAGGTGTGTATCTCTTAACCCTGTCGATTCCAAGCTCATACCTCTCTACCCAGTCATTTGAGGCAGGTACCTCTTGGTCCTGTAGATTTCAGGTACGTTCCCCTTGACTCCTAAGGTACGTGTCTCTAGACCCACTTGGTTTAAGGTACGTGTCTCTATAGCTAGTGGATATGTGGTACGTATCTCTCTCAAGTCTTCGCTGTGAGCATGTACCTATTCCGCACGCATTGGGCCATATATGCACTTTTAGAAAATACATACTGACCCTTGCGACAACTCGGAGGTGCTCGATGGTACCTATTGAACCAGTGCCTTTGAGGTACGTATCATTGACTCAAAGGATTTCAGGAATGTATCTCCGTCCATATCTGGAGCGTATCTCTCTACCTAGTAGATTTCAGGCAGGTACTCCTGGACACCGTGGATTTCAGATGTATATCACTGAATCCATGGATTTCCTCTGGACCACGTGGATTTGAAACAGGTACATCTGAGTCTCGTAGATTAAATACACGTTCCTCCAGATCCTCTTGGCTTAAGGTACGTGTCTCTGGACCTAGTGGATTTATAGTGGGTACCGCTTTTCCCAATGGATTAGACTATGGACCCAGTGTATTTCTGGTAGGTACCTCTTTATCCAATGGATTAGACTCTGGACCCAGTGTATTTCTGGTAGGTACCTCTTTATCCAATGGATTAGACTCTGGACCCAGTGTATTTCTGGTAGGTACCTCTTTATCCAATGGATTAGACTCTGGACCCAGTGTATTTCTGGTAGACCCTGTACCTCTCTTCCCACTTTGACGTGTCTGAAATTCAGGTTACGCATCCTTGATGCCTTGTATTCTAGGCACCTCTGTACCCCGTGGAGTTCAGGTCCAAGGTACAAATAATCTAATTAAACTGACGGGCAAAAGAAAGTATATCACACACTTGTTTTCGATTAATTCGATATTTTAAAGAAATGAGATGCATTTGATTATGGCACGATACAATAACACCTTTCGGCAGTAGTTTGAATAACTTAATTGGTGACTGTTTTATTTTTTAACTAAAATATCATTATTTGAAGTAGACAGGGGTAAGAAATGAAAGTTACACCAACATGACCCCTACCATGTTCAAAATGTTGTAAATGAGTGCAGGACGAAGCACATTTATTGATTTTCCCACAGAGGATGTGTTATATGTCGATGAACAGTTGTGTTTTATCAAAATTAATTTGGGGAGGGGGGGGGGGGGGGGGGGGATTTTAAAATGTTAAATTATCAATTTTGATTAAAAAAATTCAAACCGCGTAGAGGTATTCTTTGACTGATTTAATGTTTTGGACTAATTTCACAAACTAGTCCGTTTTTCAATACGACGTCGAAAACTCGAGATATTTGACTTTGAAAATTATACATATGATAAATACAACTGAGCCATATACTTTCTTTTGCCCGTACGTTTACATCTAAACAATTAATATTCCTGTTGTAGAAATTAAGTGAATGGACATCTTTGTGTTAACCCCGATTTCCAACTCAGACAGAAATTTAAACTAAAGGCATCTGAAATATTTTGTTTTATAGAACGAATCGTTTAGCTTTCAGTCAACTTAGATTCCCTGATAACTCTAACTATAACTTGTTTTATTGCAGGGAACGATCTTTTAGCGTTCAAGTCAAGACAAAATACATTTTAACTCTAAATATAACAGTGTTTTGTTGTATAGATCGAATCGCTTAGCTTTCAGTCTACACAGAATCACTGGTAACTCTAGCTGTAAGGTGTGTTGTTGTAGAGGACGAACCCATCGACCATGCCGCCTACACTGCCGTGTCCCTGTCATCAGTCACAATCTTAAACAACGGTAGTTCCTTGTCTAATACAACGAGCGGAGACGTCCAGCAACTACAGGAATGTATCAGAACAATTGGGGAGGAGAACAAACCAAATATCAACGTTACATTGGATCAGCTGTACAACATCAACCACATGGTATTCAAAATAGGGGATTTTGGTAAGTAGTTGCAAATTGCAATATGTTGAAAAACATTCGCGGGCAAAAGAAAGTACAGGTGCAACAACGCAAGATAGTTAATATTTATTACGTTCGTAACAACCTTTTTATTAAATGTCTAACTCGTGATAAGTTCTTAATGCTTTTATTTCAAGTTTATATTTAACCCTTGTTATTCCTTCCAATCTTAATTGTTTATGTGATATATGTATTTATTACTCAACCATGGTGAGATCACTCATTAGATAACAATGAGTTGGTTACACCGCGTGCTGCCGTAACGTCATTATCGGCGCGTGACGTCATAGTTGTTTTTGGTTGACGTCACAATGATAGCCGCGCGACTGCAATAGCGGGTGACCTATTTACATGTAAGCGTCACTAAAAACGATTTTATTGCAATTCAGCGCTATTTACATCATTGAGTAATAAATAAAATACTGAACTCGTTCCCGTTTGATAACATGTTTATGAAACTCGTGAGTGGCATCGGTATTTAACTCGCTTTCGCTCGTTAAAATACCAAACCATTCACTCGTTTAATAAACATGTTATCAAACGGGACCTCGTTTAGTATTCTATATATAAGTTATATATTACTCTCGTTTTAAGTGTCATATTTTCTTCGATTTTAAGTATGTATAATAGTCTCTCATAACCCTTTTACAGGGTGGCTTAACTCAACTCAACGTACTTTTAATGTTATATGGGGGTGAATTAAATAAACAATATGTCTGTCTGTCTGAAATTCACAATATGGGACTTTGGTTAGTAGTTGCATTACGTTGAAATACACGGGCAAAAGAAAGACTATAGTTACAACAACATAAGATATTTTAATCAACGAGTGATGAACACGATAGAAACATAACATCATGTCTCTAAAAGCAAACTAACATAGTCTGTCATTTGGAAACTGTGTCTGTTTATAATTCTGAAAAACACGGCTTTTTTAAAAATCGTCGCTACGCGTTCGATTTCAATTTTGAATTTACTCGGTATCAATCCAGTATAACATGTCTCTGATTTTCAAACACAGGAGGTTTATCTCCTAATTAACGGCAATGAACTGTGTAGAGTATAGTATATATATGTTTTAAACTTTTAATTTCGATGTCATGTAGAGAGACTTTATTGTCAGGTTTCTGTTTGATTGGTGTCGTACGTTTTTCAACCTTGTAGATGATGTATTGTTATTGTGATCCTGGATGTTGATTTTGTACCAATATTGTAGACAGATTACTTTTATACAAGAAATTATATATTATTCAGGTACATATTTTGCAAAAGTCACGAGGGCGGTGTAACCTTCTTTTTATTTTATTGTATTTCTTATATTCCATTTTAAGCATCGTGGACGGTATAAGACAAGGTTAAAATATGTTGGCAGTCGAATATGTATATAAGAATACACTAAAAGGAAGGCATGAAATAGTCATAGAGTAATCTATTAATTATGTTTATTTCTTGTTGGAAAATACAATGACGAGGTAGGAGTAGATTTTATATTCCGCCATCAAAATATAGGTTTGAAGTGGTAGAAGTATACACAAGTATACAACCGTTCTTTAAGAACAATATATATGGATTTTAAGTTGATATGATACGGTCAATTCTTAATTAATTTTCTTTCAATGACAATAACAAGATTCCACATGCACAAACAAGTGTACGCCGATGCCCGAGAAACAGTTCATTTTTATATTTTATTCCTACTGCAGTAGGGCAATGATCTGATCAAGTTATTTCTTTCCACCTACATTGTAGCTGTTACAATTGGAGCATATTTCTCGATTCCAGATGGAACTTGAAGAGATGAAAATTTGGAACACGGCTAATAATCGGATATTAATGCATGGCCTGAGTTTAAAGGGGCAGTAGCACGTTATTTGCAAATTTTATTTGTTCAAATTTTCCATTTATAATGATAGTTTATGTCATGTATATTTTTTTCATAAGGGTAAAACATCTTATTATACAAAACAGTTATTCATAGTGGTAATAACGGTGTTGCTTAAAAAGGAAAATTAGATTAGTATATAGTAGATTTTAATGTGAACACATTTTATTGTTTCGAATTACAAAAAACGATTTCCATGGCTTTACCAAACCATGCACACTCATTTTGTCCCTTTAAAGTTGATCAGACCAAAAGACATAAGTACGTAACAACGGTAAGGAGAATTATGTCTTATGAAAATTTCAGTATCTCCTTTGACAAGTCTGCAAGTGAGGCGATACTGGAATTATCATCACTGGAAGAATTGTCAAGTACCCCCAAAGCCAAATGACACAGTTGAAGTGACCTGCGGTGCCAGTGACGGAAGGTTCATGTCAAAAATCCAAATCATCGCTGACTTCGGAGTTGAGAACGACAGCCTGGAGATTTGCAATCTTGAAATATACGCGCGGCCAAGAACAACAGGTCAGAGGATTTTAGGTTATCCATTGATTCATTAGGCAGTGACATCTTCATGATAAACAAGAAACATAGTTAAATATATCGTGGATGTTGTGTAAATGGACTGCGAAGTTGGCAAATGATTCACATTTAACATTTCCTTATTCATGAAGTTGGCAAACCATTCACGGTTAACGGTTCCTTATGCAATTGTGAAAATGGAAAACCATTCCCGGTCAATAAATTCTTGTTCAATATTGGATGAACAGATCTATCGTATAATCATCCTTGTATGTAGTGTTTCCCGAACAGATTAACGAATGATGCTAGAATGCGAATGTTGCGCGACAGATGTAAAGAACTACGCTTGTAAGCAATGTTTTCCAAACATATGGCAAAAATCATGCTTGAGCGCAATGCAGATTAAAAGCCAAATACCAAATATTTCTTTCAATTGGTGACATAATGCTTTTCTTATAAGTTTTAATATTTTGATAAATACGTGATAAGTATATAGCTACTATTTCTTGCTACTATTTCTCTTTAGATAATCACATGAAGTATACTTTTGGTTATTTTAATGGAATCAAATTGGAATGTGAAAGTTCTTATAAATATTTCGGATTATTGTTTACAAGGTCACTTTCATGGCGGAAACATAAACATAATGCGGTGCTTCAAGCAAAAAAGGTGTTATATGGTATTTTTGCCTCGTTACATAAACTTAGGCCTCTTTCGTTTGAGCTTTTCTTTAAAATATTTCATTCTCAAGTAAGTCCCTTATAATTGTATGGATCTGAAATCTGGGGATTAAATAAAGGCATCTGTTCGGAAATAATGGTTATACATATGCAAGCTTGTAAACGTTCTCTCGGGGTAAAGTCATCAACGTCCAACCACGTTGTTAGAGGTGAATGTGGCCGATGCCCTATGTATATTTTTGAATATAAAGAGTGATTCCCTACTGGGGTAAAATTTTAGATATGCCTTATTACAGATATGTAAAAAAAAATTATAATATGCAGTTGCAAGCTATTAATAATGGTAATGTCAACTGGGCTTCTAATGTCAGAGATATTTTATGTTCACTCGGGTTTCGGTATATTGGGAGTATCAGCGTATTAACAATATGTTTATGTTTGTAAATGAATTTTTGTTATGAACAAGATTGGCACTCTGCTGTTCAAGATAGTCCCAAGGCTTATTTATATTGTATGTATAAACACAGTTTTTCCACTGAATTGTACATTACTGTTTTAACATGTGATAAATTTAGACATGCAATGGCTCGCTTACGATGTTGCTCTAGTCATCTTAGATTTGAAACCGGTAGGCATAATAAGGAACCCAGAAATGAGCGAATATGCAATGTATGTAAATGTAATTATATAGAAGATGAATATCACTTTATTTTAATATGCAAATGTTATGATGATTTAAGAAATGAATTTATTCCTAAAAGATATTTTCAATTTCCAAGCAGACATAGGTTTTATGTTTTAATGTCGTCATGTAACCCAAATGCCATCAAGCAATGTTAAAGCTATGCTTTTAAGAGTAACAATTCTATAACACATGCTTTATGTACATGCTGTATTATGGACCTATGGCCTACATACTTTAATTGAATAAACTTCTGCAATTCTTCAATACTTTCAGTTGACTGTGGGAGACCGATGGAAGTCATATACGCAATGAGAGATAACGAGCCGATAATCACATTCTACACAAGAAACAGTAAAAATAATCGTGCGTACTATTCGTGTAAAGAGGGATTCCACGTTCAGGCTGGACGAGGTTACAGCTACTGTCAAGATAATGGGATTTGGACCACGCCAATCATATGCACTGGTAGGACGACTGGCTGATAACACTCCCGACTCATGCAGTAGCAACACATACAGCCTATTTAATTATAAGTAGAGAAATCTCATAAATGACATTTTAAAATTTTATTACCATTCTGAATAAAGAAAACAAATTGGTATGGATAGCACTTTGAATAACTTCTCATAATGTTATTGACATATTTACCACTCTTTCAGATAAAGTCAACCTGTTACACGGGAAACGTTCATACTCTCACTGACAGACTTCCCAATCTTTCACATGAAGCAAACCTATCACACGCACAACTTTCATAACGTTGCTGACATATTTACCACTCTTTCAGATAAAGTCAACCTGTTACACGGGAAACGTGCCTGGATCTCAGCTAGTGCTGACCAACATAGTCTCCCTGAGCTGACCGACTTCAACACGTCTACCTGCGCAGATATCAAGGGCGAGATTATCACTGTTGATCTGGGTATCGATGTGCAAATCAGCGACGTAACCGTCGTATTCACTGGTACATAAAGTCATGGTTACATCATATGACCGTCGTATTCACTGGTACATAAGTCAGGGTTATATCATATAACCGTCGTATTAACTGGTACATAGAGTCAGGGTTATATCAAATGTCCGTCGTATTCACTGGTACATAAGCCATGGTTATATCATATAACCGTCGTATTCACTGGTACAAAAGTCAGGATTATATCATATAACCGTCGTATTCACTGGTACATATGTCAGGGTTATATCATATAACCGTCGTATTCACTGGTACATAAGTCAGGGTTATATCATATAACCGTCGTATTTACTGGTACATAAGTCAGGGTTATATCATATAACCGTCGTATTCACTAGTACATAAAGTCAGGATTATATCATATAACCGTCGTATTCACTGGTACATAAGTCAGGGTTATATCATATAACCGTCGTATTCACTGGTACATAAGTCAGGGTTATATCATATAACCGTCGTATTCACTGGTACATAAGTCAGGATTATATCATATAACCGTCGTATTCACTGGTACAAAAGTCAGGATTATATCATATGATTGTATATTCCAGGGGCGGATCCAGGATTTTTGAAAGGGGGGGGTCCCAAAACAATTTTTCTCCACTCAGTGGGGGGGGGGGGGGGGGGGGGGGGGGGGGGGGGGGGGGTAGATGTATATCCCAACTTATTATACATGGATTTGAAAAGGGGGGGGTCCGGACCCCCTGAACCCCCCCCTTGGATCCGCCACTGTATTCTATCGAACAAGCACTAAGCGACCTCAAACATTTGAGTGATTTACTCCTTCCTAGTTATTTGTAAAGAATCAACAGTATTATGACGTCACCTGGTATCTATCTCTTATAAGGATAGACTCGACAACTTGTGGTATTTTAACTGACAGTGGTATAACGGTATCGTATGACAAAGTTTCAGAAATGACGAGGTAGGCCGTTTTAGAACGTTAAGTCCCACGTCACTGACTACTAACTTACATGTACTGTATTGTATATGTCTTATTATTAGTGTCAAACAAAAGTCAAACAAGATACAAATGCATGATAGAATATCCATAATATAGAAACAAATGTGATTAATACCTCTCAACATCAACCATTTCAGGATTCAGGATGTGTTGTTTGATTTGAATCTTCCTAAATTATTTGAAAAATCTTCCCCAAATAGGCATAACTCACTCCAGTCTCCATCGCTTATTTAACGACTGGTGAAGACTAGGAGCAAACAGTTATTTCCCCTGTCCCAGCCAATCGGCGACGCCGTTGCATTCGCATATTAACCAAAATGGCAGCTCTCATTGAAAGCAAAACCTGCCGCCGGCTGACTGCGACATGGAGGTGCGCATGTTGATTTTAGTCTCCGGATGTAATTTCGTTTTGAGATTACCGATTGGAGTATCACGTCAAGGCGTAGTGACGAGCTGGCACACTGCAACAAGGCAAATTAATGATAGAAGAGTGCCTTGTCGGGGATGTCGTCAGTCACCATGTAAATTATATCTACCAGTAGAAATGTTTGTCCATCCTTGTATTTCATATGCTTTACTTGTTTTCATTTACTGAAGAGCATCACTGGGGTTCTTTCACTGTTGATCTTGTGAGAGAGGATGGCACGAGGACCCGATGTGGAACAGGATCTAATGTTGGAGCAGTCAACGTATACTGTCCCCAGCATCCAACCGGTCGCCTATTGGATATCAAGCAAACATATAGGGAATTTTTCCTCTGTGAAATCATCGTACATGGACGGGTGGAACATGAAGGTCAGACAACTTGTCTTCATTATTCTTAAATACTTGACCTTTGGTAGAGTAAAGCGGTGGAGCAATCTCTGCAACATTGATCTCCAAAGTTAACCTGGGCTATGTTCAAGAGAGGTTTAAAAGTAATCGCTCATTGCTCAATGAGAGATTCTTTTTAAACCTCTCTTGAACGCGATTGCTCAATGTAGCGCTACGTAGCAAAGCGGGCAAGTCTCGAGAAATCGCACCGTATCGTTCAGGAGAGAATGCGCTACATTGAGCGCTACATTGAGCGATTATAAGCGCTCGCTGTTATGGAACGGAGCCCTGTTTTAACACGTAGCTGTCGAATATCTCGGAAATTGCGAGTAATTGAACACAGGGTTTGTTCACGCATCTACGATGCTTTCTTTACAGTGGTGCATGAGAAAACACTACTTTGACACTTATACGTATGAAGAACTATTTGCATAACAGACACTCAACCGCAAAAGAAACGGCACCACATTTTCAACAGTGTAAAAACAGAATACTACTGCCTGAGTACATTAAATGCCAAAAGAAACGTTACCCCACTTCTTTTTTGAATAACTTTTTAAGTATCAAATATATTTGAGAAATGAATGGTTCAAAAGAAAGCTGAATAACGTAGCTTTATGCTAATAACACGTTCATATTGTGGCAAAATGCAGCTTGCTTAATGGTGCATCCATTTAATAAAATTTTATTTCTCTTAAATACGTCCCAACTCAATATTTGTGCTGTTTACAGTGCAAATAAATTATCTCAGCTTGTATATTCACCCCCAATCGCCAAATATATCATACTAACTAGTTTCCAATTAAAATCGAGTAACATCATTGTGCATGTGCAGAAACCGAAACTACACGACCCATTTACATGAACAGTAGTTTAATGACCCATTAAACATGATCAACCCACATATATCAGTTTGTCTGTTATAAATAAGATTCCAAAATTACGTTTGACTCATTGGCGCGCGCCACACGCGGTACATTGTCCGGTTTTCGATCAGAAATCACTACTTTTACCTTCATATTTTCAATATACTAAGTTGACTAAGATGAAAATGGTAGTTTTCGGTAACAGTCGGCACTTCCCGATAAAGTAACACAAGTGTCCCGTTCAGTAACAGCGAGCGCTTAATTTGCTTATTGATCGCTCAATGTAGCGCTCAAAGTAGCGCTTCTTCTCTCTTGAACGACATAGTGCAAATTCCTTGAAGTTCGCTCGCCTTGCTACGTAGCGCTACATTGAGCAATCGCGTTCAGGAGAGGTTTCAAAGTAATCGCTCATTGAGCGCTTACTTTGAAACCTAACTTGAACACGGCCCATTTATAACGTTTGGAATATGTGACCCCAACAACACAATGGATTGACCTTTAAGAAGATTAAAATTGTCCGGTTTTCGACCAGGCTGGGTAGTAACCAATAAATGTAATTAGATGTCCAGAAGAAGTTGAAAGTAAACTTTTACTTTTGTTTCTTTTGGCGTGTATATTTTGAATGCTTTTCCTGGGCATTTCATACATCATTAACGTGATTCAAGTTAATGTTTTAGAATGCTTTTTGCCCAGAAATTTCAAATTTAGATTAGCTGGCTTTTGAAGACATGATGTATCTCTATTTTAGTCATGTTTCGCTTGGAATGTGCAGAAACCGAAACTACACGACCCATTTACATGAACAGTAGTTTAATGACCCATTAAACATGATCAACCCACATATATCAGTTTGTCTGTTATAAATAAGAATGTAGAATAGAATAGATAAGAATGTATTATATTGTATTTTGTATGGTGAAGTTTCTTTTACGGTTTAGAGTACGATTGCAAATATATCGTATATGATGCCACGTTACCATGGTAACTTTTGTTGACAGTTTATCGCAACCCATCTATGTTTTACAGTATATTTAGTGTATTTCCATGAACAAACAGAACATTCCTTTTGTCTTATATGTAAATATTTACACCAACCACGGGATATATTCACTGAAAACGTCACTGCAATACTAAATCGTAGTAAAATATGTGAGAGATATACGGTATATGGATATATGGCTTCGTGGTGTAATGGTTAGGTCGTTCGGCCAGAAAGCAACAGGACACGGGTTAGATCCCAGGTTCCTTATATGTTCATTTATAATCTGACATTTTATAAAGTATCATTAGAAAATTGACTACAGTGTTTCTCAGTTGTTAAAAAGTGTAGGTATATCAGAAAAAGTGTAGATATATCAGAAAAAGTATAGGTATATCAGAAAAAAAGTGTAGGTGTATCGGCTAATACACCTACACTTGTAACAAAAGAAACCATAGCAACGAGACCGGAAGTGGGGTATAACATATATTTAAAATGTTAAAGTACTGACATAATTACCACTCTCACAGATGAAGTCAACCTCGTACACGAGACACGTGCCTGGATCTCCGCCTCTACAGCCCAACAGAGCCTAGCTGAGCTGACTGACTTCGATCTGTCTACCTGTGCTGATCTCTCAGTAGACATCACTGTGGATCTAGGTGCCAGTGTGCACGTGCACGACGTGACCATCTCAACTGGTGGTATATAAAGTCACGGTTGCATTATATACGAAAAAGTGTCGTTCACTTGTGTTGTTAAATCAAACAATACTTGAACGATTCTCAACATTTCCCCTTCTACATCACTGTAATATCATTGTCCCATCGGTATGTATGGGATATAGTCGTCGCTCTGTCCGTCTGTCCGTCCGTCCGTAATCATTTCGTTTCCGGAGCAGAACTCGAAAACCGTTTTCGGTATATTTTTCTGAAATTTCACAGGTGTATAACCCACCTACTGAAGTTGTGCATTTGAATATTTTCAGATTTCTGAAAATTTTATTTTGTTTCGTTTCAATAGAAACGTGTTGAGTTTGGACTTTGGATTTGGACAAGTTCGTTTCCGGAGCACAGCTCCAAAACTCTTCAGCATATCTTCCTGAAACTTTGCATGTGTATTACCCACTAACTGAAGTAGTAGATATACAATTATCTGTCAAAGATGTGTTTTACAAATTATGTGGGACCGGTGGGATATGTCATCTTCTGATGATTCTTGTTAAAAAACATTATGTCCTCATCTGTCGTCCATGATTATCGATGCGATCAGTAGACTTCAGTACCGACAGTAAAAACAACAGAGTGCATTTTCAGACATAACATTTCCAAGTAGATTTCTTTCGAAGGTGAGGTTCATTGAAATAAACTTGTGTAATATTTATACTTTGCAAACAAAAGTCAACTATCCACAAATGTCTAATTTATCATTGAACGTCCAACATAAAGCACCTTCAGTGACACATGGCCTGTATATCACACCTGTGTTTAATTTAATTTTGTTGATTTATGTTTTCTAAATTCGTGATAAAAACTAACTTTGAAGCTTTATCTCTGCCTCTCATGATCCTACATATTTTTTCAGATGCATGATAAGTTGGATCAATTGATTCATATAATAGTTTCAGGCATATTTCATGGAAATTGACCCAAAACGTTAATGGATAAATATACAATATTAATGTCAAAATTTGTATATCCATTCTAATTTAATGCTTGACTTCAGTGACCTAACTATTGTCATTTGTTTATACCCTTACATTTCTAGCTATTCAAATTTAGGTTTTACTTACTGAAAACTCTTGTCGTTTATGGACTATTGAATGCTACATTAACATTTCAGTCTTTATTTGCTCACGTTGATAATAATCACCCTTCGAGCTAAATGCATTTTAGACTCATTCTTTGGCATTATAATTAATGTCACCTTGAAAAACAAAACAATCACAAAACAAGGTGTACTTGAACTAAAGGTCGAATGAATACATGAGCATGATGATATACAATTATAGACCGGTGATGAGGTCAATACCTGTTTTTATGGACCCGAGAAAACAATATTGACCAAGGACGAATACAAAACACAATTAAACAGCGCTCCTCCCTAAGCTCCTCGCAGCGGTGATCTATTTTTAGCTCCAGGTCATTGGATTGTTATGTCGACCTCGCGTGACGTTTCCCGCGGTCAACATAACGTTTGATCATTGTCGATGACCATCTGTCTCGGCCAATCAGAAAGCAGAACACTCGCCCATCATATAATAACTGACATTGTCGCTCTTGATAAACAATTGAAACGCATATTTGAATGCAGGAATTCACATAGATGAGAGATGGTCATTGGGAACACGTCTTTGTATGAATGTATATTCAATATAATTATTAATGAACGCCTTATGTTTATAACAAAAAGTACTAAGGTCGATATACATACAACGCAGTAATCTATAGTTAATAGTTTACATGCATAACACTTTCGTGGCATTTTCTTTGACCTAATACTCCTGACTAATGTACAATATATTAGCGACAGGGTGTACCACATAGCGTAGATGGTGTTTTGTATTCTAATAGTTTTCCTAGTTCATTTAAGAAAAATCCTCTTGATTAATTTTAAATGCAAATGGCCTATTTCAGCCAACATGAACATAGACACTTTGAATAGATATAATTGCTCGTCCTCAGGTTTATTGTTTATGGTTTCAGTCTATTCACCAGTTACAGCCTATCGTAGGATTCTCCCCATTGTTCATCTTGTGGGAGAGGATGTCTCTAGAAGCCCTTGTGAATCAGGATATGATCAAAGAGCAGTCATCACGGACTGTCCCCAGCATTTACCTGTTCGCTCTCTTGATATCAAGCAGATAAATGCGAAGTCTCATATGTGTGAAATCATTGTCCATGGACGGGTGGAACAGGAAGGTGAGACACATTGCCTTCATTATTCTGAAATACCTGGAATTGGGAAGAGTAAAACTGTAGATTTTATTAGGCACTCAAACCCTGCCCTCTTGTTTCCCATAGGTATCCAAGATGGGCATTGAGTTTAACGGCATGATTTCTATAGCACCTACCACCAACCAGGGCCAAGAATTTCGAAGCTCTCTTAGTGCTAAGATAGTCTTAAGCCAATGTTAATGTATGATACTTACGAGCATAAAATATATCAGAAAATATTATAAATATATAAATATAAATATTATCAGCATTATCTTATATTTTAGTAATGGCGTTTGTCAGAGGCGTGTTCAGCAGAGCGAATACCCGCTTCTGAACGAAAACGAAATCAAGAACAACTTTGATCAGTCTCGTGTATACACGATCCAAGATGGAGTCGCGTGTTTTTCTTTCTTTTATTACCCCTCAATTGAAATTTGGTCGGTTGCTATGTGCTAGGCAACTATCGTTTCTCAAAATGGTGAAGATATTTTGAAGGGAAGTACTCGCGACCTCAGTGTCCGTTCACAGCAGCTATTTGCGTGAACGCCCGTACACGCCAAGTGAGTACTTGTTCTGCTGAACACGGCCCTGGTCTGTTAGTTGCCAGACGTTCGATGAAATAAAATGACTTCGGCTTTTTATAACCATTCAATCAACTGATTGATCGACGGCATTGTACGTGTTTTTGACCATTTGGCTGTGTCACGCGTGAATTTCATGAAGGTTTGCAAATGTCTGTTTTTTGGTGCATCTGGTTAAGTGTTCATATCATACCTAACATTGTTTAAACAAAAAAAACTTTTGTTATGATAACATGTTACGCAAAATTAACAAACACAGTTCAAAATGTGTTGTGTTTCTTGTTTGAAGAGTGTATTCACAACATTTTTATATGAAGTAATGTAATCACCCAGGAAACCCTCATAGCGTTGCTGACATATTTACCACTCTTACAGATAAAGTCAATCTCGTACACGCGACACGTGCCTGGATCTCAACCAGTGCTGACCAAGAGAGCCTCCCTGAGCTGATCGACTCCAACACATCCACGTGCAGGGATCTCTCGGACATCACCCTCACTGTCGATCTGGGTACCGATGTTCAAGTCAGCGATGTGACCGTCTCATTTCGTGGTATATAAATATGGAGCATTAACAATGTTACGAAGCAATTCTGGTAGCAATCTGATTACAATCGACCGTTTTCCGAGGAATAAAAGTTCCAAAATAGTGCATCCACCGGCATACGAAGTCATATCGTTCCGAGATTTTCTCGACAGACCGTCTGATAACAGCCCGGAGGCTCGCATGTTCTGACGCTATTCAGGTAGCCAAAAGGAGACCGTCCAACATAAGCTTTCGGTACGAGAAGCTAGGGGCAAGTTACTCCCAACAGCCATACTTTCGTCGGTTTTCGTAACAGAAGCAGCGTGTTAATGAATTATTCTGAATGCTTTAAAACTGCGACTGTTAATGACCATGCTGTGATTGGTCAGCTATATGACTGGGTTTTGTCTGCACTAAACTGGCACAGAACGCGCACCTACACCGGGTGTTCTCAGACCTTGTGGTGAGGAATCAGAACCTATTCGTATCCCGGGAGATGCATTATTTTGAAAATGTCGATTTTTAACCAGACTGTTTTGTGTAACAGTAAACACGATCTGAACGATCTCAAACTGCGAGGTGACCAATATCTCTTCCTCGTCACTTAAAGTAATTAACACTTCTTTGACGTCAACATGTCTCATGTATATTGTTTGTACCTTAATTGACACAACAACTAATCTGTTATTATTGTTCTTGAAGACGATAATGATGGTCAAAACAACAGTTCAACAGAATACAATTATTATTAATATATGACAGATTGTCCAAATTAAACCAATTTTAGCGAAACAAGGCATTATAGAAAAATTAGTGTTGTATTTAATTTTGTATTCTCGTGAATTTCCTTGTTTCATGTTGTAAAATATTGTGATAACAAGGTATTTTGTCACTTTATCTTAGAACACTTGATCTATAGTGTCCTTTCCTGTCTCAATGGCCCGTTCAGCTATCTCATTTCCCCGCAAAGCATTACTCAGCTTAAGTCAATGGTCTAAGTATTAAAGTTGGCTGCAGTTTGTCATAATTTGGGGCTTGTTTGTAGCGCCTTCGCACTATAAGTAAAGTCTAGCTTCCTGTCCTACCCCAGCCAATCAGCGACGCTGTTTCATTCGCATCGTCATCTGTCTGGTTGCGCCCATAGAAAGCAAATCTTGAAGTCGATTGACTGCGTATGGATGTTGCCCTATTGGTTGTGTATAGTGACGACTGGTTGGACTATCATGTCCAGGCGAAGTAAGCTAACAATCTTGCACTGAAAAGGTGAACAACTGCAACAAGTCTTAAACAACAAGTGGTAGAGATTGGCACCAGTTATGCCTCGTTAGGGATTTTATCAGCTATCATGCAAATTGGATCTTTGAATGGAAATATTTGCTCGTCCTCGAAGTTGACATGTTTTACTTTTCTTCACCCAATAAAGAATATCAGTGGAGTCCAGTCAAAGTTTATCATCTTGGAGGGGCTGGCATCAGGACCTCTTGTGGATCAGACGACAACCATATGGCAAGCATCGCGGACTGTTCCCACCATTCACCTGTTCGCTCACTGGATATCAAGCCAATCTTTGGAGTATCTCACATCTGTGAAATCATCGTACATGGGCGGGTGGAACAGGAAGGTGAGACAACTTACCCCCATTATTCTTAAATACTTGACAGTTGGGAGAGTAAGATGTAGACTTTGTCAGACAATTCAACCACAGGGGTTCCAATCACTGTTTAGCTTTTAATTTTCAAAATTGAGATTTTTGCAATCGTATACTGTTTATATACGATGTGGTGAGCTTATATTCCAAATTGAAGCAAAATCGGTGAAGAAATATAAATTTTAGATGAATATCCCCGCTGTTGAAATTGTGTTTTGAAAATTGTAGTCCAATTGGGATTCGAACCCCTATGAACCCAACCCTGTCTTCTGTAATTCATTGTTCCCCACAATAATCCTCTTCTTCCTATAATAATAATAACAATATGTTTATAGAGCGCACTTATCCATCCACTCAGTGGTTGCTCAAGGCGTATTATTACCCTGGTCTAACCCAAGCTGACATATTTGTCGCTAGTCACTTACCCACATCCTCGGTTACCCGTGGTTTTATATATGCTCCGTTACTCTCCACTATATCACCCATGGGAAACCGTATCAGGGGGGTATGTTCTCAAATTACCCGCCGTTGGCCGGCGTGACGAAGTCAGTAACAAAAGAAAATGCTCAATGGGATAAGACGGAAATGGTCAAGGGAGATAATCGGTGACGGATGGCTAACACAATGACCTCGCTTGCTTTGAAACGAAGTGATATGAATTATCATTGGCTCGCAGGTCCAAGCTGCGTAGCAGTTTGATTGGCTCACGCCGGCCAAGGGCGGGTAATTTGAGTACAGATTTTTCTGATAAGGTTTCCCATGGGTGATATAGTGGAGAGTAACGGAGCATATATAAAACCATGGGTAACCGAGGATGCTTACCCAGGATGACACCATGAATGTCAAAAGAAATGATACCAACTTTTCGACAGAATTTTAAAACTATTTATGTCAATTTTAAATGTCTGTGCCAAGTGAATATCCCGTAAAGAGAAATACAAAATCTCATTCTTGAGGGTTCAAACACAAATGGGCTACTAAAATTGCTAGGTCTGGTGGGTTTTCTTGACATAATTTTTGGTATTTAGGGTACATATTTATGAAATATGGGAATTATGTTAGTAAAAGTGTTGTAGGCATATATACCTCCTTGGACTTTCATTTGTTGACACACCATTACTGTGGACGTCATAAAACAAGCCAAAAACTCTTTTTGACTCCTATTTCCTCGTCTATTTAAGGATATTTGAAAACGATGATTTCTTAAAAAGGTGTTTTTCTCAGAATATGAACATATACTTAGTTTAGTTGACTTCTGAAGACATCGTGTAACTCTATATCAGCTTATGCCACGCTTGTGTATTGAAATATCGACCTAAGGTGTAATTGAAGGGTCCCAATGACGGGGTGTCTAAAATAGCCATAAAATGCAACCAATTTCTTTAACATTCCTCACATGAGGTTTTCGTGGTAGCTGCAGTAATTATCTATAGCATGATAAATAACATAAAATCTTTGAATTTGGTTGTACATGTTGATAATAAGTTCACATGGAAATCGAGTCATTTATGAATTTGGTTGCAGTCCCTATAGGCAACTGAAACCAAACTTTTTAAACCATCAAAATACATGTTGTCATCAAACAGAAAAGCCTTGACTTGACAAAATGTGGTTTCAGAACGAAAATATCATGATATGACGAATGTTGGAACTTACATTACCTTTTATTTCAATATTTACAGTAAGAGGAAACTTCTTAGCGATCGTTATTGAGTCCTGTTTTCGATAATATCATATCATGTTGCTGTCATTTCTAATGCTATAGATAGAAACTACTCACTAATCTTGTTTAATTTAACATTTTCTACCAAAAGGCATGTCTTGGTAGTACTTTTGACACATTTTGGCCGCGATGTTCTGTTCTGATGGGCTGTCATAGATATCATTGATTGCTAAATTATTTTGATAGGAAATAAACAGCAATAAGTTATTTTATGAATAGTTTTTATCCATAAAAGCAACCAGAATTAATAAACATGAGTTTAAATTGTTTTTTAGAAATGGTTGATACGGAATGAGCCAATGGGAGGATGCGTTACGTACATTGGTTTCATTACGTCATACACTTAGCGAGAGATAATTTGCAAAAATGATTCTGTTTATATCATCGTGTTTATGTCAAATTTAGTAAATTTGAAAACCTCTGCAACCAAATTAATCCGATGTGCTTTTCAACACACTATTTTTTTCTCTGCAACGAAATAATTATTATATATAAATACAAGAGACGAGCCTTTAATAAAATGTCAACCTCTGCCCCAAAGAATGAGCGTATGAAACGCATGTATAAGATTCCCGCTCATCATTTCATACGTAGTAAGAACTGTGCAGATGACAGAAACATAGTGTCAAGTGATAAACTGTAATAAAATCCTATTGAGAACATTTCAAACGATGTAGGAACGTATTACCAACTCCTTCAGAGCAGTTCATTATTTTTTTTGCACGAATAAGCAATTTACTGCTAGAATAACTGCTATCGATTCAAATCTTCTTGCTGATGTTATTGACAGGGTTGAAACTGTGCCTAATAGGTGCCTGTGACCAACGCGCCTTTCAAATCCTCGACAGGGCTAAGTAGTTTTTGGTTGGGTGACCCTGCCTTAAGTAAGCCGACAAAGTTCACAATGGGAGAATTTTGGACATGACTGAACCATGTTCTGAAGCACCCGTCTGATTTAGAAATGGCGGGATAGCGCAGTGGTTAGCTCGTTCGGCTTCGGATCAAGAGGTCCGGGGTTCGTATCCCGCCAGGGGCACGGCAACTTTGTCTGCAGGAGAGAACTGTTCTACACGCAGTAAGGTTTGGGTGCAATCCTACACTGAATTTCAGCGTAGTACCACCCATGGTTCGCTAGTTCCAGCCGATGATCGCAGGTTTCACCGCAATGCATAGCCACATGGCGTTACGGGCGTTCTCCCTGCCACAATACTAGCAGCCGCGATATAAGTGAAATACTCTTGAAAGCGGCTTTAAACCCTAACTCACATCACCTCATCTCACCTGATTTAGAAGTCTGAGTTAGTCAATAAAGTTCATTAACACTGGTCAGTACATGGACATATTTCTCGTACAGTTCTAGTTCAAGCTTACACCAGAACAAACTCAAAGTGGTTTTGGTTTGATGAGAGTTAACATTACATAGTTTGTTTTGAGTTATCTCCATTAGGATCAAAGAGGCCAATCAAACAAGTCTGGGAGTAGGACATTTCAAGAAGAGTCTTTATGAGTTGGTTGCTTCATACTTCCGAAGCTCTCCCTGCCCAGAGTTTGTCACAAGCCAATGTAAATGTATTGCGACAAATGTAACCCTAAGAGAGCTTGTGAAATATAAGCTCACGCTGTACCTCAATGGACACTAATGTAGACTATAGACTACAGGGTCGACGTTACCAACGGCATATAGTCAAAGTTGCAACCTCCTACACAGATAACCAAATCAACAGAGACTTCAAACTCTCTTCTCCTAGTCGTCTGTGTTTGTTTCATTGTTTGAGATCCATTTTTATCCCACCGGTATGTAATACCGTGGGATATAGTCATCACCCCGGCCGTCTGTCCGTCCGTCCGTCCGTCTGTCCGTCCGTAATCATTTCGTTTCCGGAGCAGAACTCGAAAACCGTACATGATATCTTTATGAAACTTTCCATGTGTATTACCCACCAACTGAAGTGGTGCCTTTTGATATTTTCAGATTTCTGAAATTTTTTATTTTTGTTTTCGTTTCCATAGAAACTTGTTGAATTTGGACTTTGTTCAGACACAGGTTCGTTTCCGGAGCACAGCTCCAAAATCGTTCATCATATCTTCCTGAAACTTTGCATGTGTATTACCCACTAACTGAAGTGGTGCCTTTTGATATTTTCAGATTTCTGAAAATTTATTGTTTTCTGTTTCCATAGAAACATTAGAGAGATGGTGGCTGTTGTTGATTTTGACTGCTTCTGGCAGAAGTCTAAAACCCTTAACATACCTGAAACTCAGCATCTGTAATACCCACTAACTGAAGTACGGTAGTAGATACACAAGTATCTGTCAAAGATGTGTTTTACAAATTTTGTGGAACCGGTGGGATATGTCATCTTCTGATGACTCTTGTCTCAATTCAAGATACTCCGACTTTCGACTCCTTTAATTCAAGAAATGAAGCAAATTCAAATCAATGTTAAACTTAGTTCAGATCCATATTAAAGCTAGTTCAGATCCATGTTAAACTTAGTTCAGATCCATATTAAAGCTAGTTCAGATCCATGTTAAACTTAGTTCAGATCCATATTAAAGCTAGTTCAGATTCATGTTAAAGCTAGTTCAGATCCATGTTAAAGCTAGTTCAGATCCATGTTAAAGCTAGTTCAGATCCATGTTAAACTTAGTTCAGATCCATGTTAAAGCTAGTTCAGATCCATGTTAAACTTAGTTCAGATCCATGTTAAACTTAGTTCAGATCCATGTTAAAGCTAGTTCAGATCCATGTTAAAGCTAGTTCAGATCCATGTTAAAGCTAGTTCAGATCCATGTTAAAGCTAGTTCAGATCCATGTTAAACTTAGTTCAGATCCATGTTAAAGCTAGTTCAGATCCATGTTAAACTTAGTTCAGATCCATGTTAAACTTAGTTCAGATCCATGTTAAAGCTAGTTAGTCCATGTTAGAGCTAGTTCAGTTCCATGTTAAAGCTAGTTCAGATCCATGTTAAAGTTAGTTCAGGGTGCTGTTCCACTAACTGATTTTAGCGCTAAGGTCAATCTTAGCCAATGCTAAGCTATGGGCTATCTGTTAGTGGAACGGCACTGATCCATGTTAAAGTTGATTCTGATGCATATCAAAGCTAGTTAAGATCCGTGTAAAAGCTAGCTCTCGTACATATTAAAGGTTGCTCTGAGTCTCTGACAAAGCGGGCCGGGGATATTTGCAAACTTAAAAAATGGGATGTTGTTGAGAAGAAACATTGTTTTCTGAGAAATAATATGTGAACCATAATATCAGTTGTAAACTTCCAGCCCTTGAGTGCTACATGGACTATAGAGGGAGAGACTACAGAGGGACGATTGACATGACTATAGACGGGATCCCGTGTCAAGGGTGGAGCTCCACTACTCCCCACTCTCACAACTACAGGAATGGTTCCATGTTTCCAGACTCCAGTTTCAGTGATGTCGGCAATTACTGCAGGAATCCTAATAACAGAGATAGACCCTGGTGTTTCACGACTGATCCCGATATAGAATGGCAATATTGTCCTATTCAACGCTGCAGTGAGCACTCAATCTTATACCAGCTATTTAAATTAATCTTGTTTTAATTAATCCTCAATCAGTATGACTAGTTCATTGTCATGCTCATTTTGATTCGTATGTCATGAGTCGCTGCGTTAACAGACGATTTGAGAAGGAAGAGCGCAAACACGCGTTTCCGTTTATATAGTTGAAAAGGGGGATAACTCCCATGGACCCAGTGCATTCCTTACCGCTAATAACTACATTTAACATGGTATATACTTGCTGATAAATTGCATTTTATCAGTTATTTAAATTAATCTTGTTTTCAGTTATCCTAAACCAGTATGACCAGTTCATAGCCATGCTCATTCTGATTCATGTCATGAGATTTATATGTTACGAACCATCTAGGGTATAACACAAAATGCAGATTGTTCGAACAATCTGCAGATTGTGATGATTCCTAGATTGCACGGAACATATACACCATGCTATACCAGTGTTGTGAGCAATGTGGGACGTTTTGGACAATCTTTGAAACTATCAACCTCGGCATAGGTTACTATTTACTACATATAACGCCAGAAACACCGACTTAATATGAATTCAAAAAATGAATGATCCTACGCAGAGATAACTCATTGGCAAAAGAAAGTACTCACCTCAGTTAATCCAATATTTAAAAGACATCAGATATACGATACAATAATCCTTATCTGCAGTGAAATTAAAAATTTAATTTATTTTTTTTTAAAATAAAAACATGTAGAGGTATTATTTGACTGCTGACTAAACACCTGTACTTTTCAGTTTTATATTATGACATAGAAAAGTTGAGATATTTGCAATTGAAAAATCATGATAAAATCAACTGAGGTGAGCACTTTTGCCCGGGAGTTTTGGTCATAATCATTGTCAAAACATGGCAATTTATATCAGGGCGTTATGTGTATGTTATGTCCCACAAAACGTGAGAGGGGGTCCACCTTTTCACACCGAATTCAGAAGTAGTTTCTTTCTTAAAGGTACATCCATTGTGTTGTTGTGAATCAAATTTGGTCACAAGTGTTATAAATTGTGTCATTTCATCGGAAAGTACTGAATGTTGCCGAAAATTGCCATTTCGATGTCAGTCGACTCGGTATACCGATAATATAAAGGAAAAAGTAGCTATTTCTGATCGAAAACCGGACAATATGACACGTGTGGCGCGCGTCAGTTGGTCAAACGTAATTCTGGAAACTTAATTACAACAATTTTGTAAATGCATTTGACCCCATATCCAAACCATTTATTATACAGGCAATGAAAGCTTTTGGATTTGGGCCTAATATCATTAAATTGGTAGAAATCTTAGCAGGTAATAATACAGCAGCTGTAATACAAAATGGCCATATCTCATCTTTCTTCCACCAGGAAAGGGGATGTAGACAGGGGGATCCAATCTCACCCTATCTATTTATCATTGCTGCTGAAATCCTGGGCATAATGATAAGATCAAATCTTGATATTAAGGATATAACACTTAATAACATGGAAGAAAAGCTTAGTCAATATGATAATGATGCACAATTATATTTAGATGGAACAGAGAAAAAGCCTCAATGCTGCAATAATTGACACACTAAATACATTTACCAAATGTCAGGACTAAAAATGAACATAAATAAAACAAAAGTTATATGGATAGGTTCAATGACAGATAGTTACATTACTTCAGCTAATGACTTGCAGTTTGACTGGCACAGTGGGGACTTTGCAATTTTAGGAATCACCCTAAATGCTTCCATCAAAGACCTATGAGTAATTAATACAAAAAAAACGCCTAGAACACATTAATAGATTATTGCTTGTTGGCGAAGAGAAACCTGACTCTAATTGGGAAAATCACTGTTACCAAAACCTTGGCATTTTCAACTCTAGTACATATCTTCTCTGCACTACCTAACCCACCTAAAACATTTATTAAAGACCTCAATAGAATAGTATATAGATTCCTTTGGAATAATAAAAATGATAAAATAAAAAGGTCAAATATCAGAAGACGTTATGAAGACGGAGGTCTTAGAATGATTGACATAGAAGGCTTCATTAATACTTTGAAATTATCATCACTAAAATGTCATCTGAAGAAAACCCACAATTTGGCTAACATCTTTCCCTTAGATAACTTTTTCTCACTTGGCTCTAATGCTGTTGATTGTTTATCACACAAGGATAACCCTTTTTGGAGAGATGGTTTGTCAGCTTGGAGAACATTCTATAAAAAGTAATATATCATATATCATAAGAAATTGGTTTGACTGTGGTGTAAAATATATTCGAGGCATCTATGATGAAAATGGTTTTCTCAGCTTTCAAAATCTAAAACAGAAATACAAAATAATAGGAACATTTTTAGATTATCAACATTTATTACATAACATTCCAAAGCACTGGAGACAGGAATTGGGGAACATAAATATATGCTTGAATTATTATTAATAAACTATTAATATTGTTTTTCATGATATGATATACAAAAACAGTTCAAGGATATTTTATGACAAGTTGATTATTAATAATGCTACCCCAAAGGTTCTAGAATATTGGAACACTCTTTTTCGGCAGGAAATAAATTCAGTACAAATTTATTTACAGAACAATATATTCAAAGAAAAAACTGATGAAGATGAAATTAGTCGATGATAATGCATGCTTTTGTAAGAATACCTCAGAAGATATTTCACATATGTTTTTTTACTGTGGATTTTGGCAAGATTTGGAACGTTTTCTAAATACTCATCTCAAATGTAACATTACTTTTACAAAATTTATAATCATGTTTGGACTTTTTATCAAAAAGTGAAATACTTAATCATATCATTCTTCTAGCCAAAATATTCATTTATATTTCAAATACTAAGCAACATGCTTTATCTTCTGAATGTTTTCTTAGACAACTTAAGCTAACATGCACAATAGAAACAATTATACAGGAAAAATAACAGATTAGGTCCCTTCACTAGAAAGTGGAAAAATCTTATTCTCATATTCAGTAATGAGTGAAGCGCTCATAAAATACCGTAACCCACGTGTCCATCTTGCATTATACTTGTATTGATATAAGTTACCTCTATGATCATCATTATGCATTGCTTGTACTCTACCTCTCAACATGTCCTGTACTTCTGCACGGAATAAAAATAAATAAATAAATAAAAATAGTACGAAACAACTTATATACAACAGACAAATAGACAACTTTGGGTTGATAATGTTTAATAGGTCTGATAACAACCGTGTATGTAAATGGGACGGGTAGTTTCGGTTTCTACACATGTATAATGATGCTGCTCGATTTTAATTGGAAACTATTAATTATTATATATTTGGCGATTGGGGATGTAAATTCATATGCAAGTTGAGTGAAATTATTTGAACTGAAATCAGCACATATCGTATGTTGGCACGTATTAAAACCAACTAAAATTGTATGAAACACAATGGATGCATCTTTAACATTGACACCATATACTGCAATTTTACTGAATGGACCACTTGGTCCAGAACTATTTGGGCACTTGCAACGCCAATGATGTCAGTGCCAATAGATGTCATCAGTGATATGGCAAGTAACTGGTATTGCTAAGAATGTTGACAACAGGATACTGCTTGTTCACGCCTTACATGCTATGTTTTGCTATCATGTTAATTTATCAGGAACTTCTGTACACGAAAAAACCCAAAAGGAGCATGGCGTGATGACAGAAACAATTTCCGTGTAGAATATAAAAAGAGTTAATTTTTGGATATACAACTTCTTTGTTCTTAACTATCTCCGCGCGATCTCTTTTTCCAGATCGCATTTGCATATTCGATGAAAAAGGGACGGGGTATACAGGTGGAGTTGTTCACACAACTGCTGGTAAAACCTGTCAACTGTGGACCTCGCCTGACCTACCCTTTAAGCAGAAGAACCATGTATCAGCAATATCCAACGATTACAACTACTGTAGGAACCCGCTTGGCTCCCAGAGTCGGCCCTGGTGCTACACCTCAGTGGATGGGAGTCAGTATGGTTTCTGTCCCATTCCTCTCTGTCGTGAGTATTTATTTGAGTATATGAGATACCCACAGATATTCAAAATTTCAAAATTTCAAACTTAGCCTCCAAACCTTTTCGGCCATGGCATCAAAATCATCCAATTTCGGAAACCATTCGGAACGTTATTAAAGGCCATTGTGGTCCGAGTGCGAAATCAGCTGGAAAGCGCTCGTAAAATCAGGCGGTCAATGGGACCGACATCTGCTTTTTGAGACAATAAAAAATGTTTCATTATTTAAGACGTCAGTTTGAGTGTCTCTTAGCAAATGACGTCACTTTGATTGTTCAATTGCTGGTGAATGTGTTCTACGACGGAAGACATTTTATATTTTCAATTTAAAATTTAAACAAATAACACAACTTTGTTTTGTATAGTATATGAGGTTGGATCGTCGACTTCATATGCTTTCTAATCGCTAGTTTCGACAATACAAGCTCCTGTGTATTTACCTTTGCATTAGTTTTAATTCGGAGGCCCTAATGTCAAAAAAATTAAATAAGCAAACGGATCTAACTAACTTTGCCATAGTGCACTTCCCTTTTCTGTTCATTTATTTATTATCGGGTCAAACTGTGAGGTATATCTCAGGGTACGACGCATCTCTTCCGACATCAGGCATTTCTTTTCCACAAGTGTCAGACTGCTTAAATAACCTAAGCAGAGTAACGTGTGTGGGTAAAGAGTGATTGCTTGAGGCCATCTTTAGTTTTCCTAAAATAAAACACAACAGGGAGAGTTCACAGGGACTGGTATTGCTGAAAACATTACGTCCTAAATAAAAAAAAAATTGTGTCCTCTGACAAGTACCTATATATTGCTGAAATTAATACGTCCTAAATCAAAAAACTTCGTCCTCTGACAACTACCTAAATGTAGGTAGTTGTCAGAGGACGATGTTTTTGAATAACGACGTATTATTTTCAGCAATACCAGCCCCTGTGGGTGAGATGAGAGCCTATCTACTGACTTCGTTCTTTTGGACTACCTCTTTAGCTCTAGAGCGTTAGTCCTGAGTCCTGGGTTCGGATTCAGTTGGTGGTGATTTCCAATCCACTTCTATTTCACAAATACTCATCACCATGACATATGGAATATGACATTGATCATATTATTATTGGTGATATCATCTCAGTTTACTGAATATGTGTTGGTGTATAAATAGTTTGTTCATACTTTGTAAATGGCGGCGCATCCTCACCCCATCCGAAAACACCCGGTGTCATTGCTGCAACTCGTGATTCGTTCACATTTTGCAGGTTAACTGTTTCACATGCTAACCCAAACCCTGAATTGTCTATGATTTAAATGTAGTCATTCATTCTTCCCTCCGGCTTTGCCACTTATCGTCAAATTCATATTGTCGAGTTCATGATAAGATTACACCAGCGGTTGTCCATTACAACAGTCGCATCATATTCAAGACCTGTCACCTAGATAATCCTTCGTTGATTTAATGTTAATTGCAGCAACCACAGCAGATATGAGACCTGCCAAATGGATTATCAATGCTACGTTCGTTGACCTTAAGATGGACTACTGTAACGTATGGAACAGACGCCATCTCTTTAGGTCATGGGACACTGGTTATTATGTTCACCGCGTCTGGCTGAGGGGAGCGAGTATGTGTCCTGCAGGGAAGAGGTTCAACACCACCTTCATTTGTTACAAGCTACAGGATTCTTCAGTCGATTGGATCTCAGGCACGATAGAATGTGGTAGGGGTCGATGCAAGTCGTTATATTGGATCTGTGTTTATTGTATCTGTGTGGGAAAATGTGAATTGTATATGTACGAATTTGATGACTTAGTTAACAGATTAATTCTGTAGTTGGGGGAAAGAAGTTTAGAGTTCCAAGTAATTGTCAAGTGTAAGTATATATGACATACTTGAAGACACCAATACACCGGTCGAAATGAGCTCATTGTATTAAAGAATATTGATCCAGTCAAAACCATTTGATGTTTACTCTTTTCTATTCATATAACGGTGTAATACCGAGGGATTGACTTCAAGTTAACGTGCGCTGTGTTAATTGAGCCTTTGCGTAAAACTCTAATCAATTCCTGTCGAAGAAATCTTTTATCCTATCCACGCAAATGCATACATATAATGTTAAGAAGAGTTAACAAATATATGGATTTACAACTTCTTTATTGCAGAACTATGCGACGTTTCGCAATAGATACTAACACCGTTATCAAGGAACAATTATATACATATAATGTTGTTTTTGTTATGCATCACTTTGTTCACCGATGCTTTAGCAGAAACGTACCAGCTTGAGCTTGATCAAACTTTACTCAGTGTGCACTACCAAAAAGCAAGAGTCATAGATCTAAATGTGTTTCAACAGTAAACTGTGGCCGCCCGCCCGCTGTCTCCAACGCGAAGGTTCACTACACCAAAACGTTCCTCGCCTCAATCGCCACCTACACCTGTCTGGCCGGATACATGCTCGTTTCCGGTTCCGACACTGCGACCTGTCTGCACAGTGGCGTCTGGTCCGCTCCTGATGCCCTGTGTCTTAGTGAGTATAGATTAGGGGTTACACTCAGGGTTTGCATATAACTTATTTATGCTGGAGTACATTAGCTCTTTAAAGGGGCAGTAGCACGTTTTTTCGCTCAAATAAGTTGATGAAATGTATTTGAAAAATAATGTCACCAAAAGTAAAACATCCTTCTCTCGTCGGAAAATCAAGTTAAAAATGAGTTTACATGGTTCAGTAAAGCCGTGGTGATCGTTTTTGTAAATCGAAATAATAAATTGTGTTCACAATAAAATGGCCGCCATGCAGTTTTTGCTTTATACGCAACATCGTTATTACCGCTACGGATAATTGGTTTGGGTAACAAGATGTTTTACCCTCATTTAAATGACACAAACTATCAATTTAAATGGGAAATTTGAAAAAATAAAATTTGCAAAAAACGTGCTACTGCCCCTTTAAGTACACTTCCATGTGAAAATTAAACAAGTGCACTAACAAAACCATGCCCATGTTTACCAAGTCGATGTTGAGTTTCCTAAGTTCTTATCTGAAATTCTTTGAAAGGTTGGGTGATACCAACATAGTTTGATTGGTGTGATCATCTGCTATTAATACTGCTAGTGTGTTTCTTAATTATTAAACCCTTTGCCTTCATCAAAGACACCTTGTGATAATGACATGATGTATTTCTATCATGGGAGTACAGGTGTATACATACCTGAGACCTATAGTACTATATAAGTTTATAACACATACTCGATCCCCTTCTAGTCCTGACCATTATCCTTACCTAACCTTTTAACTTGACACAAACTTTACTCTTTCCCTTATCATACGCTTACCATAACCATTACAGTTACCTTTATCATTACCCTTTCCATTACCTTTACTATTACAATTACCCTTAGATTATCCATATCATTTCCCTTACCCTTATCCTAACTTTTACCATTACCATTAACCTTATCCTTACCATTACCCTTACCATGACCGTAATCATTACCCTTACCATTACCCTTAACCATAACCTTAACCTTTACCTTACAATTACCATTATCTTAACCCTGACCAACCCTCATCTTAGCACTATGACTTATCCTACATGTATCTTCCCCTAACCCCAATGTAACACTCCCCCTAACTCGTATACAGTCATAACGCCTGCAGTCAAGTTATCCATACCAAGCTTTTATATATATATATATCTATTTGTGTATGTGTCTACAGTCAACTGTCGAGACCCCCCTCTTGTTGAACACGCTGCACCCACCGTGAACTCGACACTAGACGGGGATGAAGCTGTCTACACGTGTGTGAACGGTACAAAGTACGTGTCTGGGTCCGACTCCATCACGTGTCTGGCGACAGGCGAATGGAAAACTCCCGACTATATTTGCATGGGTGGGTGCTGCCTATACAACTTGCCTTTCGGTGTAGGACAAAACACGCCTCCACAGTTTAAGTAGAAAATGTGAACCGGAGAGGAAGGGAAATCCCAAGGGTAAAATACTCAACGGAAAAGTCGAACCTTAAGGTTTTAAATTTCCCACCAATATCAGGAAGTATTTTTTTGTACAAAAAACGGTAATGGATAGGGAATTGAAACGCTAGCAAATCAAGTTAATTCAGTTGAGAATTTATCATGTAGATCGTCTGCGTAACGTTGGAGTGTCGAACTTCAGCAATCCATATAAAACTAATCCCTTGAAAAAAGTGGTCATTCCTTAAAGAACATTAATCTTTGATGTCTTTCCTGAATAAACTCTTATGGGGTTAAATTTGTGTAGTTACAAATTTGACCAATATCTTACCTCATGTCTGGATCTCATCTTTAACGGTTTATAAATCAGATGAAACACTACTCCTCGTTCTTTTGTGTATTAAAAACTCATGGTCGGAATGAAGCCCTTGTTCCTTGCCTTTAGTTTTTCCTTCTACAACCATTACCTCTGAGGTGTGTTTTTTCCTTTACGAAAACAGAGTTAACACACAAAACAAAACAACTAAAGCGTAGCAGGATAACACTCACGGAATGGCAAACAATACTCAACGACATCATTTTGTTCCGTTTATGACTTTACTAAAGAAACTTTGTTACTGCTTTCCGTTATATATCTCTCTTTATATTCTTGGTCATTTCCTCCAAAAATAAGAAAATTTCTTCACAGATGTCTTAATATGTTGTTCATGTCATGGTTTAACCTTAAATTCGTACCTTTTCTTTTAAAGGGCAACACTGTATTCTGTACCCTTTACCATTCGCAGAAAGTCTTCGATAAACAGTTGAAGTATAACATAAGATTTGATTGTATTAGTTTCCATTGACTGTCAAGGACCGGAGAACATCAGTATATACGTCTATGCATACAATGATCGTATTGAACATTTTGTTTGTGTATTTTCTCTCACTCTATTCAGTATATTGCGGTCCTCCCCCGTCTGTAAACAACGCATCAGTGTCAGAGTCCACCGAGCTGGAGGGAGAACGTGTCCTCTACACGTGTCAAGATGGATTAACACACGTGTCTGGCTCAAACAGCAGCACGTGTTTGAGCACCGGAAACTGGACTGATCCAGAGATGCACTGCGAAGGTAGGTAACATTTGTTCAATGGAGGCCTGGGGGAAGAGACCTTATATAGAGATCATAGTTACAGTGGAGAGACCTTCTTTAGAGATCGTAGTTACAGTGAGAGACCTTCTATAGAGATCGTAGTTACAGTGGAGAGACCTTCTATAGAGATCGTAGTTACAGTGGAGAGACCTTCTATAGAGATCGTAGTTACAGTGGAGAGACCTTCTTTAGAGATCGTAGTTACAGTGGAGAGACCTTCTATAGAGTCCGTAGTTACAGTGGAGAGACCATCTATGGAGATCGTAGTTACAGTGGAGACACCTTCTATAGAGATCGTAGTTACAGTGGAGAGACCTTCTATAGAGATCGTAGTTACAGTGGAGAGACCTTCTATAGAGATCGTAGTTACAGTGGAGAGACCTTCTATAGAGATCGTAGTTACAATGGAGAGACCTTCTATAGAGATCCTAGTTACAGTGGAGAGACCTTCTATAGAAATCGTAGTTACAGTGGAGAGACCTTCTATAGAGATCGTAGTTACAGTGGAGAGACCTTCTATAGAGACCGTAGTCACAGTAGAGAGACCTTCTATAGAGATCGTAGTTACAGTGGAGAGACCTTCTATATAGATCGTAGTTACAGTAGAGAGACCTTCTATAGAGATCGTAGTTACAGTGGAGAGACCTTCTATAGAGATCGTAGTTACAGTGGAGAGACCTTCTACAGAGATCGTAGTTACAGTGGAGAGACCTTCTATAGAGATCGTAGTTACAGTGGAGAGACCTTCTATAGAGATCGTAGTTACAATGGAGAGACCTTCTATAGAGATCCTAGTTACAGTGGAGAGACCTTCTATAGAGATCGTAGTTACAGTAGAGAGACCTTATATAGAGACCGAAGTTACAGTAGAGAGACCTTCTATAGAGATCGTAGTTACAGTAGAGAGACCTTCTATAGAGATCGTAGTTACAGTAGAGAGACCTTCTATAGAGATCGTAGTCACAGTGGAGAGACCTTCTATAGAGATCGTAGTCACAGTGGAGAGACCTTATATAGAGACCGTCGTCACAGTGGAGAGACCTTATATAGAGATCGTAGTTACAGTAGAGAGGCCTTCTATAGAGATCGTAGTCACAGTGGAGAGACCTTCTATAGAAATCGTAGTTACATTGGGGAGACCTTCTATAGAGATCGTAGTTACATTGTAGAGACCTTCTATAGAGATCGTAGTCACAGTGGAGAGACCTTCTATAGAAATCGTAGTTACAGTGGAGAGACCTTCTATAGAGATCGTAGTTACAGTAGAGAGACCTTCTATAGAGACCGTAGTCACAGTGGAGAGACCTTCTATAGAAATCGTAGTTACAGTGGAGAGACCTTATATAGAGACCGTAGTCACAGTGGAGAGACCTTCTATAGAGATCGTAGTTACAGTAGAGAGACCTTCTATAGAGATCGTAGTTACAGTGGAGAGACCTTCTATAGAGACCGTAGTCACAGTGGAGAGACCTTCTATAGAAATCGTAGTTACAGTGGAGAGACCTTCTATAGAGATCGTAGTTACAGTAGAGAGACCTTCTATAGAGATCGTAGTTACAGTGGAGAGACCTTCTATATAGATCGTAGTTACAGTAGAGAGACCTTCTATAGAGATCGTAGTTACAGTGGAGAGACCTTCTATAGAGATCGTAGTTACAGTGGAGAGACCTTCTACAGAGATCGTAGTTACAGTGGAGAGACCTTCTATAGAGATCGTAGTTACAGTGGAGAGACCTTCTATAGAGACCGTAGTTACAGTAGAGAGACCTTCTATAGAGATCGTAGTTACAGTAGAGAGACCTTCTATAGAGATCGTAGTTACAGTGGAGAGACCTTCTATATAGATCGTAGTTACAGTAGCGAGACCTTCTATAGAGATCGTAGTTACAGTGGAGAGACCTTCTATAGAGATCGTAGTTACAGTGGAGAGACCTTCTATAGAGATCGTAGTTACAGTGGAGAGACCTTCTATAGAGATCGTAGTTACAGTGGAGAGACCTTCTATAGAGACCGTAGTTACAGTAGAGAGACCTTCTATAGAGATCGTAGTTACAGTGGAGAGACCTTCTATAGAGATCGTAGTTACAGTGGAGAGACCTTCTATAGAGATCGTAGTTACAGTGGAGAGACCTTCTATAGAGATCGTAGTTACAGTGGAGAGACCTTCTATAGAGATCGTAGTTACAGTGGAGAAACCTTCTATAGAGACCGTGGTTACAGTGGAGAGACCTTCTATAGAGATCGTAGTTACAATGGAGAGACCTTCTATAGAGATCGTAGTTACAGTGGAGAGACCTTCTATATAGATCGTAAAGACATGGAAGTTTTTTCTATGGAGACTCTCTACAGAGATCGTAAGCGCCGTGGAAGCTTGACCTGAAAAGATTGTTTATTGAGATTGTAGGGGAAGAGGAAGTTTGTGCTATGGAGATCGAATTGACAGTCGAAGCTTGTTCTATGAATAGTGTAAGGACAGCGCACGATTGTTTCATAGAGATCGTAGAATTAGTGGTAGATTGTTAAGTTAAGATCATCGGGATAGTCTGTTTTATATGTTTATAAGGAGCTAATATTCTTGCGGCAGATACAATGATTCTTTGCTTTGCAATAATTTAGATGTCATCAAACGTATTTCCTACTGTATTCGTCATAAAATAATCTTAGATTAAATGTCATATATTTTGACCTTTCTCTCTGTGCCATGAGTATCATAGCTGAATTCTTAATTTACCCACAACTTAAACTGATGTGTTAACCCTCCAGTCGATTGCGGGGATCCCCCAACCGTAGATAACACCGCAGTGTCTGCTGACAGCACCGTCTTGAACAGCACCGCTCTCTACAGTTGTGATCCAGGATATACCCACGTGACCGGAAGTCGAATTGTCATGTGCAGAGATACAGGACTCTGGGAGGAACCAGAGATTATATGTATAGGTAATGCTGATTTGGTGTTATAACGAAACAACTACACTAAATGGATTAAAATTCTACTTTTCTTGAATTTTTTTTATTATATCCCCGCTACGACGAGGTCGGGGGTATATAGCGGTCAGCACGTCCGTGCGTCCGTCCGTGCGTCCGTCCGGATTGTTTTTGTTCCGCTCATAACTCTGACACTAGTTGTTCAAATTTTACCAAACTTGATATGTACAATCACCATGATGTGTATATGTGCCTTATGCATGTTTCATCCCCTCATTTACTGATTTTTGCAAATTTTCTCCGTTTTTCAACTTCACTATTCACACTTTTTGTTCCGCTCATAACTCTGACACTAGTTGTACACATTTTACGAAACGGGATATGTACAATCACCATGATGTGTACATGTGCCTTTTGCATGTTTCATACCCTCATTTGCATAATTTATGCAAATTTTCTCCGTTTTTCAACTTCACTATTCACACTTTTTGTTCCGCTCATAACTCTGACACTAGTTGTACACATTTTACGAAACGGGATATGTACAATCACCATGATGTGTACATGTGCCTTTTGCATGTTTCATACCCTCATTTGCATAATTTATGCAAATTTTCTCCGTTTTTCAACTTCACTATTCACACTTTTTGTTCCGCTCATAACTCTGACACTAGTTGTACACATTTTACGAAACGTGATATGTACAATCACCATGCATGTTTTGCATGTTTCATACCCTAATTGCATAATTTATGCAAATTTTCTCTGTTCATTTTCACTTTGCCATTTACATTTCTCTGTCCCTCTCATAACTCAGCCACTAATTGTTCAAATGTTACATAACTTGAAACATATGATCACTATGATTTGTATATCTGCCTTTTGTATGTTTCATACCCTCATTTGCATAAGTTATATATGCAAATGTTATCGATTTTTCAACTTTTACTTCTATAGCACGTTTACTAGTGTATCTATGAAGACATACTTACTATGAAAACACACATACTCTGCTTTCATAGTACTTCTGTGGTTTGTTTGTACAGTAGACTTAACATTGATGTCTATCTGCTATTTTGAAACTTTTCTTCTTTGACCAATGTTAAAAGTGGGTGTATATGAGTGAGCTGTGCTCACTAATTCTCTTGTTTTTCTTGGGAGATATATGTCATGTATGTGAAAATCAGAAACATGAAAGTTTTTTGAATATTAAAACAACTTGCCTTCGAACAAGACTTTGTGAAAAAAGTCCCGATTTCTGGAGACAAACATAAACTCCACTGTTAGTCTTACTTTTAGTTTTAAGCCTTCGTTTGGCGAACTTTGCACATTTATGAATATATACATAAACTCACGTGCAAAAGAAACGTGTAAACGTATAAAATGAAATATGATGTCGGAGAAAGTAGAGTTTGAATGTATTTGGTAGCCACATGTTTTGTAAAGAATTATTCACAATTTCATACATCAGAGTATGCAATTTTTATATTTACATCTGTTCAAATAGACATGGGGTGCTTAAATCGTTTATAAAGATGTTTTTGGCCCACGATATTTGGTATTTAAGTTTAAAACATTGAAAAGGTATAAATTTAATTAATTAAAGATATCTTCGACATAAATAACCTTCTTTGATTTAAATTTGTTGTCGCGTCATTACTGTAGGACGTCACAAAACAAGCCAAAACTGGCTTTTTGAGGCTTCTATCTCGTCTAGTTAAGGAGATTCCAAAACGACCACTTCTTAAAACTTGTGTTTCTCAGAGTTATGAATAGATAATGTTTTGAACATTCATATTTAGTATTGTTGGGTTCTGAAGACATGATGTTACGCTGTTTCAGTCGCATTTATCGCCCGTCGATTGAAATATCTTGTATTTTTTATGGGGACGTTTCTTTTGCATGTGAGTTTATAATTATGTCCCCCGAAAATTTTTTCGGGAGACATAATGTTTTCGCCTCCGTTCGTCATTCCGTCATTCCGAAATGCTTTCTTTTCCGGACCATATCTCAAAAACCCTTCAATATTTGTTCACGATACTTGGTATGTGGTTAGACCTAGTGGTGGAGTGGTGCCTTTTGCTTTTTTGATTATTCTGAATTTTTTTTTCTTTCTGGTTTCCATGGAAACAATTTTAACTTAGTGCAAATTGGGGGTAGTGACCTTTTCCAGCCTCTATTTCAAAATCTATCTAGTATTTCTTAACGAAACTTGGTATGTGGTTAGACCTAGTGGTGGAGTGGTGCCTTTTGCTATTTTGGTTATTCTGAATTTTCTATTTTTTCTGGTTTCCATGGAAACAATTTGAACTTAGTGCATATTTGGGGTAGGGACCTTTTCCGGCCTCTATCTCCAAAACCGTTCAATATTTTTTCACCAAACGTTGTATTTGCCTAGAACTAGTGAAAGTGTGGTGCCTTTTGCTACTTTGGCTATTCTGATTTTTTTATTTCTCGTTATAAATGCAGTATTGAACTTAGTGCTTAGCATAAGTGAAAAATAAGGGTAATATGACTAGGTTGGATTGAAAGTTGGAGCGGGGGACATCACAGTGCATCACATGCAGATATTTCTAGTTTTTCTAGCAATAACTAACACCAATATGTAAGCAAGTTTGTATTGAATATCATTTCTTACAGCTTTAGGCACATAGAAAAGGTTGTGACATCCGTATGAACAAAATAGTAATTCCTAACAGTGAATCACTCCGAAACTATAATACCTACAATACATGCACTACGTTCCCATCTTCTCCTATTTCAGTGAATTGCGGCGATCCCCATAAAGTTGAGCATGCCGTTGTCTCTCTGAATAGCAGTCTTGAGAACAGCACGTGTGTGTATTCTTGCGCGGAGGGGTACGGACATGCGTCCGGCTCTCCAAACAGCACGTGTAGGTCAGACGGGAACTGGGAACAGCCAACATACACCTGTTTAAGTAAGTTTTCGGCAAGACTGTAAATCACAGGATTTTTACTAATCTGGATCACTTTTAAATCCAGAGCATCTTCCCACGGCAAGGTGAAAACGTATCGAAATAAATTGTATTCTATCCGAGAGAGATGATTTGGAAATATTTTCGTTACGCACGTGACGTTGTGAAGATGAATCAAGAGTCGCCCGTACGTTTGCACATTATGACACACGTGGTGCATGTGCACTTTCAGCGAGTTATAACCCACGAGGGGACGAAGCCCCCGTGTGATGTGATATCAAGCTGATAATTGTATACAACATGTGTAAATCATGTTTCTGTATTAATCAATGAGTATCGAACATATTGCGCTATTCCATTCCATCAAACTAAACCCCCTTCTCATTTATAGCAACGTTGTGTCATATGCAGTTCGTCCTTTAAGAAAACAACTTTTGGTATGTTCATGACTTCACTGATACAGTCACTGTTTCAAAATCGGAAGGAAAATAAACCGCCCATCGGATAATTGGAAAATACTCGAACCCGACCACTGCAGAACGTATACGCTTGTGTTAATATTAACTACCCAACAACTTTTACTTTTTGCAATGAAGTCAGTACATTCATAGAACACATACCATAATAAAAACAACTTCTTTATGTTAACCATAGTATATCACAATCACAGAGGCCACAGGTCCACTTCTCAAATGTCTGTCAAAGAGATTGTTTATTTGAGAGGCATTTTAGAAGCTGGTATGATGAATAAGAACAAGTTCTATGGATAGTCAACTTCTTTATTGATATGAGTGCAGATACTAGCATCGTTATCAAGTGGTACATTATCATGAAAACCAGGAGAATATATACAATTTTGACCCAGTCCAACCGTAACCTAGATGATACAACTAAGAACATCCATATCACCAAGTTCAACAACCTTCTTCCCCACAACCCAAAACCAGAAGACCATCACGAGAAGAATACCTAAAGAAAACAGTCGTCAATCTCAGCAGCAGACACCTCACCAGGAAGATAGAATGGTTCTCTCCAAAGGTTTAAACTTCGCCCTCTCTACCCGTCCTAATACTGACACATTCATTGCGAATGTTGAAAAAGGCTTGCAGCAACTTGCCCCTGGTGGCAAAGTAGACTATTTGAGAACCAAATAGTCAACATATTAGAAAAGAAAAACAACAATGCTAAAGAAAACCTGACCAATGCTGAGAGGGCAACTCTCAAAAAACTTCACTCTGATCCGGCAATTACCATCGCCCCAGCAGACAAAGGGAGAGCTGCTGTTATCATGGACACCGACGACTTCACCACCCTGGCTGACCCATCCACCTACAAGCAGCTGAAGAAAGATCCCACTACCAACCGTCTCCAGCGAGAACATAAAGCCCTACTGAAGGAACTACTGGACAACAACGAGATAGGCCCAACCCTCCACAAGCAACTAGCAGTTCCCCATCCTCGACCTCCATATGCCCGCGCCACCATCAAAGTCCACAAAGATCCAGTCAAAGCCCGTCTCTTAGTTTGTTCCAAAAACACCGTCCACTACAACACCGCCCAGCACCTCGCCCGACTCCTTGCCTCACTAGGAAAATCAGCCAACTCCTTCGTCTCAGACTCAGTCGATTTTTGCTCCAAGATCAGCGCCATCACCAATCCAGGCAGACTAATCAGCTATTACGTAGTTGACCTATTCACGAACGTCCCCAGAGATGAAGCCCTCGCCGTCATCAGAGAAAGACTACAAGATGTCCATTCCAGCCTAGACACCCACCTCACTATAGACAGCATCATCCGCCTTATCAACTCCTGTATCAGCTCCACATACTTCACCTGGTCCGACAAGATTCTCCAACAAACCCATTGACTCCCCACGGGTTCCCCCCTCTCGCCCATCATCACTGAGATCTACATGACTCACTTGGAAGACAATGCCCTGCAGACAGCCCCAATCAAACCAACATGCTGGTACCGGAAAGTAGATGACACCTTTGTCATCATCAACCCAACTGATGACCCCAACCAACTCCTCAGCCACCTGAATTCCATACATCCCCGCATGAAATTCACAATGGAAGAAGAATCCAATAACAAACTACCATTTCTCGACGAACAACAACCAACTCATCACCAACGTCTACAGGAAGCCGACCCACACTGACCAGTACCTCCATTTCACCTCCAACCATCCCCTCAAAGTCAAGAAAGGTATCATATCAACCCTCACCCGAAGAGCTAAGAATATCTGTTCCACCACCAAAACCCTAGAAGCTGAACTCGCCCATCTCCGCCACGTGTTCATCAACTACAACCAGTACCCTCCCAAATTAGTCAACGAAGTCATCAATGCAACCCTCAAACCTCGAGAGAAACAACCCCGTCAGCAACCCCCTTCATCATCAGCCTCCCATACATCAGACCCATCAGCCACCACATCCGCCGTCTCCTAAAACAACAGGCCAACATTGAAATCGTATTCCAGAAGGGAAGATCTCTCCAGAACCATCTTCATGCCAACGGTCGACCAGCCTCAACAAAACAAGAAGATCCCGCTGGTGTTTTTTTTTTTATCACATTCCATGTGAATGTGGTGACAGCTACATCGGCGAAACCTCAAGGCCACTTCCGATGAGAATCAAGGAACACCAAAACTCAGTCAAGAACAGTGACCCAAATCAGCCCTGTCTGATCACATCAAAGGCAATCCCGACCACTCAATCCTGTGGAACAACATCAGCACGTTAAAAGTAAACTGCAGTGACTCTAAATCAAAGAATATTTTGGAAGCAATCAGCATTAAGCGCTTTAATCCTGTTTTGAATAGAGATCAAGGCTAGTATGTACCCCTAGCCTATCATGATCTAATTAAATCCAATCACCAGTAATCCTTAATCTGCTCATCTGCCTTCCTCAGTATATCTATTGTCCATCTTAACATCAACCTAATTTCTTGTGTATACCCATTCTCTCCTTAACAATGTTGTTACAACTGTGTACATCAATCCAATCACATGTAAAAACATAATTACCAAAATTGTATATATTCTCCTGGTTTTCATGATAATGTACCACTTGCTTGATAACGGTGCTAGTATCTGCATCGAAACGTCGCACTCATATCAATAAAGAAGTTGACTATCCATAGAACTTGTCCTTGGCACAAGGATTACCATGATTGCTCAAGGATTGTCATGGTGGCCGAGACAGTTCTAAGTTCATATTTTCAACAACCACCTCTACCATTGTGACGTTGATACATTAGAAGCTCGAGAGGTCGTGGTTTGAAAATCCCTCTGAATCATGTGAATAATTGATGTCGCCCAAGAGCAAATTCTGTACATTCTACATTCGCACCCAAACTGAGCCTGACGTATATTTCAGTGGATTATTTGTCAATGAAAATGAAAAAAAAGGTCGCCATCTTTAGTAAAAATGTACTTCCTGTACAAAGTGGCCTTTGGTCAAACCAATAATTTGTGTTCTTTGATTTCAAAGAGAGATTTGTTTTTTAAATTTTATTTCATGTTGATCTGTTGTACTAATCCTTATGCACTTGTACACGCAGTCAACTGTGAAGAGCCCCCTTCTGTTGAACAAGCTACATCCACCGCGAACTCGACACTTGACGGGGATGAAGCTGTCTACACGTGTGTGGACGGTACACAGTTCGTGTCTGGGTCCGACTCCGTCACGTGTCAGGCGACAGGCGAATGGTCAACTCCCGATTTAATCTGTACAGGTAGGTTCTGCGTTCATCACTACTAGTTTTGAGTATTGTAGTCTCAGAAACCAGTTGAAAATGAAGTCTCATTTGTTTCTGTTCAGAGAATATACTCGCCACTAATGAGTCTGTTGAATGTAGATGGATGTCACTCTATTTACCTCGCATCTATTTAAATAACATTACCTTCAAGTACATTACAAAGTGTCGAAATGTGTTTTTATTCAATTCCCTCCTCTTTTGAAGTATACTGCGGCTCTCCGCCGTCTGTAAACAACACATCAGTCTCGGAGTCCACCGAGCTTGAGGGAGCACGTGTCCTCTACACGTGTCAAGATGGATTCACACATGTGTCAGGCTCAGACAGCAGCACGTGTTTGAGCACTGGAAACTGGACTGATCCACAGATGCATTGTGAGGGTGGGTAACACTCCATTCCATAAAATGAAGGCACGTAGTCTGTTCAAAAGAGCGCGGTGGTACAATGGGTAGCATATTCGCCTTAAGATCAAGAGTGTTCAGGGATTGAATCCTGCTTGGGGCTCGACAACATTTTCTGTTGTAGAAACGTGTTCTGCGTGCATTAGAGTTTCGATGCAATGCTACACTGAAATCCAGCATACTGACTCGCTTCAAGCTGATGTTTGCAGGGTTCTCTTTGTCCGTGATTTTTGTTTCTGTACTATAACTCGAAAATATGATTATAATGTCATGAATATATATATGTTTGTATCAATTAAGCATTCTTGATATGTTAGGGGTTTTATTTTTGCCATATCCTTGAAACAACCTGTTACCGGTAACCCTGTATAAAATTCGTTCCTGGTAACCTTGGATCAATCTCAACATCCAATTGTTTTTTTAATGTTTTTGCAATATGTTGACTGAACATTATAACCAATATAATACTATAATACGTATTTTCCAATTCACCCAGTGGATTGCAGTGACCCCTATGAAGTGGAGCATGCGATCTTCTCGCTGAACAGCACCCTCAAGAACAGCACGTGTGTGTATTCCTGCGCGGAAGGGTACGGACACGCGTCTGGGTCCCCGGTCAGCACGTGTAGGTCAGACGGAAACTGGGAACCTCCAACATTCACCTGTTTAAGTGAGTAAAGTTAAGTAAAGACTCAATTATTTTGAGGCTCGATATTCACAAATTTTGGTCACTAGTTTTCGCTTCGAGAGATAAGTTCGACTAAATGAGTTTAGCACTTAAGGTCCCCTTACACACAAAATACTACGGTGATCGTAAGTCTCTGAAGTAACCTTCAAGAATGGGAGTTTAAGATAAACCTTAGTAAATATCGCTTTGTTAAAGGAGAGCCAGGTGTAGTATACCAACACTAGAGACTCATGAACAATATAAGGGAGACAACTCCTGTAGGCTTATCGGCCATCTAGAATCGCCTGACAACAGTGGCAGCCTGAGTGACGTCCCTTTGGGACCCCTGCGTGTAACCCCCACTTCCGTAATAAACATGTCTGCGGTTAAGTCAAACGTTGTTCTGTCATCCGACTACGGTCGGCATTAATAGTGAAGACACGACAGAATAAATGGCGACGAGGATGGGATCTCGCTAATGAAGCTACGGCAAATCGAACTACGGGTTCAGGTGACTTTGACAAACGATCTACGGATCTAAATGAACAATTGACATTTGAAAATTTCTACTGAATGTTTCAATGACAAATAATGGCGGGATTCCCAAAAGTGAAATGTGCAAGTGTTCAAGTGACTTTGCAGTCGATCTAAGGATCAGAATAAGTTGAACTACGTGTTTAATAACTTTTGTAATCAGGGAACTACGTGTGTCTGATTAGAACATTCATTTCTTATCACGATAAGGATAATTGTGACATTGGATTGACAGTACCATAATTTCGTCATGGCGGAACAAGAAGAAACTCAAAGTAATAACTTTTGTGTTCCAATTCCAAAGTTTTCCGGTAGAAAGGAAGATTTTTCAACGTATGCTGAGCGATTTGAATCAAGCATGACAGCAAATAACATTTCTGATGAAAAGAGAATAATTCACATTTTCATTTCGTCTATGGGAGATCAGCTATACAAACTAGCACATGATTTGTTCTCACCAGAGAAAGTTAGTCAACAAACATTTAAGAATGTCAGAGATAAACTTTCTCAGCATCTTCACCCACCTCCTAACATCATAACATCCCGTTGTAATTTCAACAGAACAGTGCAGAAACAGGATGAAAATATCAGTACCTTTGTTGCTAATTTGAGAAGGAATGCAGAGAACTGTGATTATGGTCAAAACTTACTGATGTGGCTGAGAGACAGATTTGTAGCAGGGGTGTACAGCGAAAACATTAGGCGTCGGTTATTGCAAGAGAAATCAACCATGACCTTTGACCAAGCATATCAAATAGCCCTGTCAATGGAAACAGCCAATAAGGAAGCAAGAGCCATACAAGGTAACGGTACAGCCCAAGTAAACAAATTGTCTACACCCAGTAGAAAGGGGCCACAGAAAACTCCACACAAAAGTAAACCAAGTTCTTACAGATGCATTAGATGCAATCTGGAAGATCACAAACCACCAGATTGTCCTTACATATCAGCAACATGTAACAACTGTAGCAAGGTTGGGCATCTTTCACGGGCATGTCGCGCACCTAAGTCTGGGAAAAAGAAGGCTGAAAAGTATAAACACAGAAAATGAACTAACATGATTGATGTTGAAGAAAGGGAGGGGGGTCATGAAGAAGAAGAGGATGTTTTTGAAGAATTATTCATGGTATCTTCAGTAATGCATGAAGGAAGTACCGGAAAATGGAAGAAAACTCTGACGGTTAATGCCAAGCCATTGAAGTTTGAGATGGATTCCGGATCAGGGGTCACCATAATAAACGAGGAAGTCTACAAGTCTACATTTCCTGACATACCATTGAGTAAGACAACCTGCAAGCTTGAAGCTTACTTGGGAACGAACATCCCAGTATTGGGTAAACTGAATGTTGACGTCGACATGGAGTCGGAGACAAAGAAATTATCCCTGATTGTAGTCGGAGGAAATGGAGCATCACTGTTAGGCAGAGATTGGCTCAAGTACATGGAACCATGGAAAGGCATACTATCTACACACAACATTAGCTCAACGGAATCAGCCTCGGATATCAACCATGATCTTCTAGCAGAATTTCCAAATGTTTTTGACAAGGGATTAGGCCATTTGAAGGAGTGTGAGGTATCACTAAACCTCGAAGAAAATGCTCGCCCCATATTCTGCAAAGCTCGCACAGTACCACTAGCGCTGAGAGAGAAAGTTGAAAAGGAGATAGACAGAATGGAGAATGAGGGCATCATAGAAGCAGTGAAATATTCACAGTGGGCAACCCCTGTCGTTCCAGTACTCAAGTCTTCCGGAGAAGTACGTCTCTGCGGTGACTACAAGACAACACTTAACAAGTACCTACAGGTAGAAACTTACCCAATTCCGAGGGTTGAAGAACTACTAGCCGAACTAAATGGAGGCGAAGAATTCACAAAACTGGATCTCAAACATGCCTATCAGCAGCTGCAACTTGACGAGAAATCACGAAGTTTGACAACAATCAACACTACAAAAGGACTGTATCAGTACAGAAGATTACCCTATGGCGTGAGCACGGCCCCAGCATTGTTCCAAAGAACCATTGAGATGGTACTCAAGGGTCTCAAGGGAGTCGTGGTGTTCATGGATGACATATGTGTCACTGGATGCAACCGACAAGAACACATGTCTAACCTGAAAGCAGTGTTACGCGCACTGCAGAAAGCAGGACTAAAACTGAGGCCGGACAAGTGCAAGTTCTTCCTGAAACAAGTTCAGTTTCTCGGGTTAATCGTAGATGAGAAGGGAATTCACCCAACCAAGGAGAAAGTCACAGCAATCCAGCAAGCACCAGAACCCCAAAATATGTCGGAACTGAGATCATATCTCGGAATGCTGAATCACTACGCAAAGTTCATGCCCAACTTAGCAAGTACAGTTGCACCATTGTATGATCTTCTAAAGAAAAATGTGATATGGAAATGGTCCAAGGTAGAGCAGGAATCATTCAAGAAATCCAAGGACTTCCTGATAGATGAGACGTTCCTGGTACACTACAGTTTGGACAAGCCGCTAGTACTCTCCTGTGATGCATCACCGTACGGGGTAGGAGCTGTCTTGCAACATAAAGTTGAGGGAGTAGAAAGACCAGTTGCGTACGCGTCAAGAAAGCTGAACAGTACAGAACAGAACTACTCTCAACTGGAGAAAGAAGGACTCGCAATCATTTTTGGAATATCCAAATTCAGGCAGTATTTGTTAGGACGCACTTTCACCCTGGTAACAGACCATCGCCCTCTACTTCGACTGTTCTCACCATCGAAGGAAACTCCTCTCATGGCGGCATCACGCATCAAGAGATGGGGACTGATTCTTGCTTCGTTCCACTACAAGATAGAATACAGGACATCGAAGCAGAACCCACCAGCCGATGGGTTATCAAGACTTCCACAGGCACCGCCAAAAGATGAAAGCACAGACCACAACACTGAATTGATCCTACTGATCGACAGGTTCAACAGTGAACTACCCATCACGGCACAACAAGTAGCAATGGAAACAGCGAAAGATCCAGTACTACGACAAGTTCGCCTTCTCACACTGGAAGGATGGCCAGAGCATATTGACCAAGGTCAGGCGGAGCTGAAACCATATTTTCAAAGAAGATTGGAATTAAGCGTGGAGCAAGGTGTTATACTCTGGGGCACTAGAGTGATCGTTCCAAACAGTTTCCGTGAGACGTTGCTAGAAGAACTTCACGGAGAACATGCAGGGATGGTGAGGATGAAATCAGTTGCAAGATCAATCCTGTGGTGGCCGGGACTTGACAGCGAAATCGAGAAAAAAGTAAGACTTTGCCTTGACTGTCAGGAGACTGCAAACCAGCTTTCAGCAGCCCCGCCTACCAGCTGGAAATGGCCTTCTTCTCCATGGTCACGCCTTCACATCGACTTTGCGGGGCCATTTCAAGGACACTCATTCTTAGTCGTCGTCGACGCTCACTCAAAGTGGATGGAAGTAATACCTCTCCAATCAACTACAGCGACGGTCACAATTAAACACCTGAGAAAACTCTTCTCTGTCTTCGGACTACCTGAACACATTGTGACAGATAACGGAGCCCAATTTACCTCAGAGGAATTCCAGGAATTTCTCCAAATGAATAACATCCGTCACACTCGCACAGCACCAAAGCATCCAGCTACAAACGGACAAGCGGAACGAGCAGTGGAATCATTCAAGATGGCACTGAAGAAGATGAAAAATCAAACAGGGGACATTTCTGACAAGCTTCAGAGATACTTGTTTTCATACCGAACAACTCAACATGCGGCAACAGGTAAAACCCCAGCAGAGTTACTCATGCGACGACAACTTCGCACACGACTGTCGGCATTACGACCATCAAGAGAAAATCTGATGTCGAAGAAAGAAGATCCGACTGACAAAACAGCACGATTCTTCAAAGTAGGTGACACAGTCTTCGTGCTGAATTTCGGAGTACACGGAGCACGATGGGTACAAGGAACTGTTCTGGAGCGGCATGGTGATAGAAACTATCAAGTGTCGGTGGGTCAGCAGGTCTGGAAGAGACATATTGATCAAATTAGGCCACGACAACCTGATTTGACCCTAAACTCGCCAACAGGTCACAGTGACCTAAGTGAAATTCTGAAAGGTCACAGTGACCTACCTGAAATTCCAGTGATCTTCAATTCTCCAGAAAACCTGCAACCAGAAGTTGTTGCATGGGCCGTCGGGCTTCGTTCGTACATTTTTCACATTTTCGACTTCTCCAGAATTTTCTAGGGAGGTAACTTGCATCATATCATTTTCAAACATATGATATCGTGTCAAAAAGTCAATAGGGGGAGCGGGAATCGTGCCGGTCAAAATGACCATTCGTAGGAAAATGTTTCATATCATTAAGAGTGTATGAACTTGTGACAATCTCAAATTAAACAAACAGTTCCACTTGCATGAAGATCTTCCTCGATCTTGGTTCATATATCGTAGCCTAATCGTGGTCTAGTGTAAAACGGCTTTGATTCCAATTCCATAGAACGTGTCTTTATTCGTCCCGTCAGCATTTTAATGAGCATAGAAGAAATAGGACAAGGGTTGTTATGGTCGACGAATGGAGGCACGCTAGTCGATAAAGTGGTAACCCAATGCATAACAGGCCCCTATGTGTCTCCAATGGAGGTGAAAAGGTAGGCATGGACGATATTACTCTTGCCAATAGCTGAGCGATTCCAATCTGTCGCTTGTGGAACAGAGCGGATGTTTGCCTTATACGTGTGCCTCCCTTCTACGACAACTGTCAAATACATGTAGTCTTCTTTCAGCCGACCGTTGGGCGTTGTGGGGCATGCTTCAGAGGGCGCCGTGAACATGGTTTCAAACTCCCCATTATACCCATAGGCCCTTGGGTCATTGCTTTTCACACTTTAAAAAAATAAAAAGTTTGAGATGACCCCCCGATTTTTACGCCTTCGGAATCTATTAAATTTTGTCTGGACTAATAGAATCTGAAAGCTTAAAAATCGGGGGTCATCTCAAACTTTTTTATGTTTTTTTTTTAATTTTTAAAGTGTGAAAAGCCATGACCTGTAATTATACCGTCTTTGAGCAAATGATGGATATTTCGCATAACACCAAAAGCAATTTGAATCTGCCTGCTCGATCTCTCAGTGGATATGTCCTCTGTGCTTAAATGGGTCGTCATCCTGTGCAAAGTGGTCTTTGGTAAACTAATAATATATGTTCTTTTGCGTCCTTGAGAGATTTGTTTCTTGACTTTATTCATGTTCATCTATAGTATTAATATTTGTTCACGTGTACATGCAGTCAACTGTGGAGAGCCCCCTCCCTTTGAACAAGCTACATCCACTGTGAACTCGACACTAGACGGGGATGAAGCTGTCTACACGTGTGTGGACGGTAAAAAATTGTCTGGATCCGACTCCGTCGCGTGTCTGTCGTCAGGAGAATGGTCATCGCCTGACTTTATCTGTATAGGTAGGACTGTTATGCAGAAAGTCACTTCTTATTTTTGGAAAAATCTGAAAACAAGTCTGGAATGTAAGAAAGGAATTGCTCACATTCCACCTGATGAAGTGGTAAACGTATACTTCGAAACGTCGTGTATGTTGAAAATAAAGAAGATGTCATCGAGAAAATGTTTTCTTATATATACCTATTCGACTTCTAAAGATACCTCAAAGATATCATTTATTCCATTACAATGTAATGTGTTGAAATATTTATGTATATTATGTTGAAGTGCATTGCGGGCCTCCTCCATTTGTAAACAACACGTCAATCTCAAACTCCACCGAGCTTGAGGAAGCACGTGTCCTCTACACGTGTCAAGATGGATTCAGACACGTGTCAGGCTCAGACAGCAGCACGTGTTTGAGCACCGGAAACTGGACGGATCCACAGATACATTGTGAAGGTAGGTAACAATTGTTCTAAAGAGATCGTAGTTACAGTGAAAGAGATATATATACAGTGAAGGTAGGTAACACTTGAGATATATACAGTGAAGGTAGGTATGAGGTAACACTTGGGATATATACAGTGAAGGTAGGTAACACTTGAGATATAAACAGTGAAGGTAGGTAACACTTGAGATATATACAGTGAAGGTAGGTAACACTTGAGATATATACAGTGAAGGTAGGTCACACTTGGGATATATACAGTGAAGGTAGGTAACACTTGAGATATATACAGTGAAGGTAGGTAACACTTAGGATATATACAGTGAAGGTAGATAACACTTGAGATATATACAGTGAAGGTAGGTGACACTTGAGATATATACAGTGAAGGTAGGTAACACTTGAGATATATACAGTGAAGATAGGTAACACTTGGGATATATACAGTGAAGGTAGGTGACACTTGGGATGTATACAGTGAAGGTAGGTAACACTTGAGATATATACAGTGAAGGTAGGTAACACTTGAGATATATACAGTGAAGGTAGGTAACACTTGAGATATATACAGTGAAGGTAGGTAACACTTGGGATATATACAGTGAAGGTAGGTAACACTTGAGATATATACAGTGAAGGTAGGTAACACTTGGGATATATACAGTGAAGGTAGATAACACTTGGGATATATACAGTGAAGGTAGGTAACACTTGGGATATATACAGTGAAGGTAGGTAACACTTGAGATATATACAGTGAAGGTAGGTAACACTTGAGATATATACAGTGAAGGAAGGTAACACTTGAGATATATACAGTGAAGGTAGGTAACACTTGAGATATATACAGTGAAGGTAGGTAACACTTGGGATATATACAGTGAAGGTAGGTAACACTTGAGATATATACAGTGAAGGTAGGTAACACTTGGGATATATACAGTGAAGGTAGGTAACACTTGGGATATATACAGTGAAGGTAGATAACACTTGAGATATATACAGTGAAGGTAGGTGACACTTGAGATATATACAGCGAAGGTAGGTAACACTTGAGATATATACAGTGAAGGTAGGTGACACGTCACAATGCTATTTTTGGAAAAGAGAAACGTTGGGAAAACGTTTGTTGTTTAATGTGTTTTCCGCGATGTATGCCATTTGAATTTTTGAAACGATTGACCATAAACATGTTGATAACTAAAGGAGACCAAGTCAGAGAATGAACTGAAAACAGTTAATTTGTACTATTTATATAAGACTTATTCGAAGGACATGTGCTAATTAGACAGACCCTTTACAGTCAAAGGGTAAGATATGTTCAGTATATTTTAAGTCTCTCAGTCGATGCAGTCTATGAAATATGATATGTCCTAAGATACAAAACAGGGATATGATATGTGGCACCCTTTATCGCCGCTAGGGTATTTTGCTGGAAACGAGAAATATGGCACTAACAGAACAGAGATTAGGATACAAAATCTTAAAGGAGTACTCTCTGTGAGGAGAGAATGCGTCACTGTTAGAAGTTTCCATCACTCCAAATTTAGCAGTCCCAGCACGTCTCCGGCAAGCACTGGCGTCTCTTCATGCAAAACCATAGTTTTGACAAAAAGTTGTTTTATTATAGAGCTAGTGACCACAACTCTCCAGCTGACCCAGAATGTCACAGACAAGTACGGGCGTGTGAGGTTCGCGTCGTGCACGTGCAGATGTAAGGTCAAGTTGAAGCCGGTCAAGGACGCCGCCAAGGAAATAACCAAGAAACTTACCCTCAAGACCGAAAAGCTTGCTTCCTTTGTCCAGAAGAAAACCAGCAAACCAGATGAGCGCTCCTCCTCCAAGGGGATGGCAGTGTTAGCTGGGTGCATGATGGCCTTTGTCGGCGGGGTCATTATCATACCCGACATCCTGGCTGTCGTTCAGTTGTTCAAGTCTTGACACTTTCACGTATTTTGACTCCGCCTCGGTATTCATTAATGCGCACCACTGTGGATGTTTAGCATCAAGCCCAATTGACACTTTCACTCAATCGTGGTGCGCTGTGTTACGCACAAATACGTACCTTTACGATTACTGTGTGTACCATCGCGGGACAAACGCATAAACTATGCGTGAAAGGCATCCGCAAGGGTCCGCAATGGTGATCAATGGTAGGCATGGTTGCTCACAGTTTGCGCATATTTTACGGAATGGCACGCACTGGCACGGTCTAGAGTGCTTGGCATGAACTTTCCGAAATTTTACGTCGACAATGCCACGCATTGGCCCGCAATGGTACGCATGTCAATCATAGTTTGCGAAAATGTCCCGCGAAGGTACGCACAGGTTCCGCGTACCATGCGTGCGTGAAAGTGTCGTCAATGGGGCATTACACCCATCAAGATTTGATTTTCAAAGCAACAGTAGTGACCTTTCTTTTGTAAATGAGATGATATTTGTTTATATGCAAGAACATTTTATTATAAACAAATGTATATTTTATGAACAATGTGAATTCTATGATCTTATTTTGTAAAGTAGATTATATTTATTTATATGCATGCTTGTATAGTATATTATAAACATTTGTATATTTTGTGAATAACGTATATTCTATGTTCTTATTTGCCGTTTCAAAAGCCTTAGCCTACTCTTCCAAAAAGAGCGGTTTCCTGTGATATTCTGGCATAACGAGTCACATGCATAATTCGTTCGGCCTTATCTCTGCTTCGGTGTGTAACTATGGTTAAGAAAATGAAACTGACATCTGTTAAATTGGTGTAATAAAGGCGAGAATAGTAAGAGAAACAACAACGAACAGAATGTGTATGTGTGTCGTGTGTATCTGATTTATGTTTATAAAAGTGTTGACATGTTTACTTACTGTCGATATATAAGTATAACAAATATTCATTGATTTGTTTTATGTGTTTTTATAAACAAGAAGCATGAGGTATCTAGGTACCTTAAAGAGCCACCAAGGATGTTGATGAACATATCGGAAAATTGCCAAAAATCGTATCTCTGTGAAATATATACACTTAATTTTTCACAGATTTTTTCGACCCAAAATAAGCCGAGAAATTGCACTCATTAGTAAAGGTGTTTTCCAGTCTAAATATAGATCAATTCTATTATTTTCAAGCGCAAAGAATTGTGATCTAACTCACACGCTGTATACAAAGACACGAAAGAATAACAAAGTTTATGAGCAATGAAAGAAATATCTCAATCTCATCTTAATATCTCTTATCTCAATAAAAAGGACATTAAACAGGCAATAATGTGTATATTCTCAGGACATTAAGAAACATTGTTTATAAAGCAATCGTCACATTCAGTAATATGTGACAAGAGTTACTTGCAAGAGAAGCACCTGCAGCACACTAGAGACGAGCCTTCTCGCTTCAGAAACGCATGCTGCTGTGTAGTACGTTTATGCAATAAAGGGAATTCTGTTTTTATGACGTCAGATACCCTTGACGCGCGTTACTGAAAGGGGTACTTCTCTTTGAAACCAAATTGCATTACATTGTCGTGGTATGAAAATTATTTATCACATGTCATGTTGTAGATAAAATATATCTCCAGCGATTGACGTTATAAGTATATTTTCAACATATAATTTAGTATTTGAAACACTAACATACTTGATGGTTCTTTAATATATTTAAATTTAATATTCTTATACGTATTGACCTGTTTGTACAAAGAGGAACATACAAACCTGTTAACAATAATGTAATAACCAAAATTAATCCATGGTCATGACGTCACTCTATTGTGTTATCAGTTGATTATTATTTAGGAATCTACTGGTCATTGACTGTCCCAGTCAGGAGGGGTGTTAGGTTTAGACATTTTCAGTAATGGTACATTTTTCGAGACTGATGTGTTTTGTCTTAACGTATAGGATAGGATCTCAAAATATCTAGACAACCATAGACAAATTAATTTTTGTAATGCATGAACCTGGAATCGAACATGCAACCCATCGCTTGGTATCAGCGCTTCTAACCACTAGGCCACAAGACGCTGTCAGAAACCTTAGGATTGTTTGTCAGTAAGAATCCCGCGGTCTATTCAATGCACGGAAGGCATGGAAAGGCAAATTTTAGCTGACAATCACATCGCTTCGCGTGGAAGTTTTGCGCTGCACGTGCGTGGAAGAATCCATTTCATGAGGATCGCAGCTATTTGTACCATATCCGATGAATATGCACCGAAATTTGCAAAATAATTGATCGTGATATTCCATAATTGAAATTTATTGTTTCAAATGTAAAATGATCACATATGCATGTTTCGTGACGTCACACATGGATTAAGATGGAGAATGCATTCGGAGCAGTGGATTCGTTAAAAATAATCAACTCGCCCCTTCGGGGCTCGTTGATTATTTTAACGAATCCACAGCTCCTCATGCATTCTCCATTACATATATGAACAAGACAATTTTGTGATTTGAAGTACAACATGATGATTAAAACATGATTCAAAGTTACTTTTACTTACACAAAGTTTTCACTATAATACGGGGAACTTAAACTACCGGGCAAACGAAAGTACTCACTTCTGTTGATTTTATCATATTATGATTTTCAAATTGCAAATATCACAAGTTTTCCAAGTCATAATCTTAGTCAGCAGTCAAAGAATACTTCTACATGTTTTTTTTTTAAAATTTAAGAAGTGAAATTTTAAACTACTGCCGATAAGTATTATTGTATCGTGCCATAGTCAAATGCATCTGATTTCTTTTAAATATTGACTTAATCAAAACCAACTGAGGTGAGTTCTTTCTTTTGCCTGGTAGTTTTATATAATACAAAACTTACATGTGTGAATACTGGTTCAGAGGAATGACGGCAGTTTAGAACACAATGATAGTTTAGATATATGATATGTCCGTTAATTTGTTTTTATAAATTGAATTTTATTATTTTATTATGTTCATAGGTTGAATAATTACAAAAATGAATTAAAGGTACATCCATTGTGTTGTTGGGGGTCAAATATTCCAAACGTTATAAATGGTGTTATTTTATCGAGAAGTACTGACTGTTACCAAAAACTACCATTTTGATGATACTAGACTTAGCATTTTGATGATCTGAAGGTAAAAGTAGTGATTTCTGATCGAAAACCGGACAATGCACAGCGTATGGCGCGCGTCAATGAGTCAAACGTAATGTTGGAATCTTATTTATAACAGATAAAAATACAAATTTGAGTTGATAATGTTTAATAGGTCCCATAACTACTGTGCATGTAAATGGGACGTGCAGTTTCGGTTTCTGCACATGCATAATTATGTTACTCAATTTTAATTGGAAACTAGTTATTATGATATATTTGGCGATTGGGGATGAATATGCAAGCTGAGTGAATTTATTTGTGTTGTAGACATCACCTGTCGTGAGTTGGAACGTATTAAAGCCAAATAAAATTTTATGAAACACAATGGATGTACCTTTAATATAACTGAGCAATGGTTTGTGTAAACTTAGCGTTGTTCCATGGGTTAAAAAGGATCGCTTGGTTGACTAATTGACATCTTTCATACTTAGAACTGATTTTCTTCTAACATATGGATCACATTCGGCGACAAAACTGACCATTGATTAACGTTCCAAATTCAATAGGAAACACACTATATAAACTGACTTGCAAAAGAAACGCAAATCAAACAAACGCATATTATAATATTTTGTATCGAAAATACATACATTTTGAAGGGTTTTTCAGTAAAAACAACCATTAATTGACGTGACGTAAAGGTAAATTGTCCAGTTTTCGAACATCAGTTCTTTTTAGAATATTGAATAGAATAATGATATTTTAAGCTTAACGGTGTAAGCAAACACATCATGAAAAGGTCAAGTCTCTATTGGCCGAGGTTGGAATTGCAAAAGTTGTTCAATGGGTGACAAGTCAGCAGATCAGTCTTTCTACGGCGTGGATAACTTTGGTTTTCCAATCCGTGGCTTGTAAGCAATGCTACAAAAATGTACCAGTTAGTCTGTAAAATTTAGCGAGTCTGGCTATTGTACACTTGATGAAATCCATGATTAGGCAACTTGGTTAAGCGTTGCTCCAACCTGCAGGATGCTAATTGTTCTCTCTTTTTCTTTACCACTTTAAAAAGCCATGTTCGTCGCTTGCAATCGCTTATTTTAATGCAAAACCTCCATTCTATTGATGTTGTGTACCCAAATGTCATTTGGTTAACGTTGTACACAATCTGAAAGTTTTGACCAATAAGTTTATTTTTCTCGAAAATTACGAAGAAAACTTGCATTTGCGCACATTGAATGTACGGGTTACAGTTAGAAGACATGTTTAAAGTGTTTTCAATCGATAGGCTACGTTCCTCGATAAATAATAACCTTTTGTATGTTGGTGGCGTTTCTTTTGCAAGTCAGTTTAGTACATGTTATCCGGTGGACCTTTGTCTCGGTGACTTCCAGTGGTAGTTGAAAGAAACCTTTGACTTGAGTAATAAATAAAATGATATATAAACTGACGGTGTTTGATGGTATGATCACTGTAATACTACTTCCGCTTTATATACGTTGTTTTCATCTAAAAACACATTAAATATGTCAATGTCAATTCTTTGCTTTCCCGACGTCGAAGAAATGGAACTGAATGAAATCCACAAGTTCCTTGATGGCCTGTTCACTCACTGGAAAGTTCCAGAACGTACTTCCGCTGAAGAGAAAGAAGCCATGGAAGGCGGAAGGGTAATGGCGGAACTTGACCTTGACCCCGCTCTCGAGCAGACGATGTCCGTACATGATGGCCTCGTCTCTCAATACGTCATAATGAGAGGAGATGAAGTAAGCGTTGGGGATGTGTCGCGTGTTGTCCACCATCATGGGAGAGAAGCGGGTATCCATCACGAACCTGTCAAGAGCCATTGCTGTAGACTGTTTGGTGTGTATGTGCGGGAGGGTGTGTTTTGTGGACGTGTTCATGTACACAGGAATGCGTTTCTTGCTGTCAAACAGGTCCCTGTATACTTTGTGAAGATGCCCCGAGGCATGCTCGTTTTTTAACATGTCATCCACAAACTCTGGCTTGTCATCAAGATTGGCATAATTCAGCCAGTGAGTTATCTCCCTTCGCGGGTTCGTTATACCCGGAAGCACTTCACCCATTTCCTGATACGATGGTGTCCCAAAGTTTAGAATCTGCAAGGCTGGACCAATCAGAATCTGCATAGTTATTTTCTGCCTCATCTCCAAGGCAACAGACGCGGCTAGATTCCCGCCCGACCCATCCCCGGCTACCATGATGAGATCTGGTCTGTACTGCAGCTTCTTGGCGTTCTTCACGATGTGTTCTGTGACAGACAGACACTCTTCCTGGGCCACTGGGAACGCGGCCTGGGGCGCCGTGCTGTAACTGAAGATGGACAGTGGTCAGAGACAAAATAGTCGAGAAACAACGTTCATGACGGTAAAGTAATGTAACAACATCGAAACTCAAGCCTCATCCCTGGGCATCCCTTCAGCCCTTCATGATGCAAAGGTGACGTATTGGTATGCTTCCTGTTTGCCAATATCAGTATCTACATGTCGTGTTGGTCTTGATGAACGTAGTATTCTTATAGTTGGGATCACACTATCTGCAATAGTACACAATCTTGTACTTTTTCTGGACGAGTGTGAGGAAATCTGACACCCTTTGAGTCAGGCACCGATCCCAAGCACTGACTTTCCAAACAGCTTATCTATTCGGCAATTGAAACCTCGACAAACCTGAGATGCAATACCCCGTAGTTAGAAGTCAAAAGTTAAGTTGATTGCGATTGATGTCTGACTCAGATGTGTTTTTTAATCCTGCAAAGGACTGTCTCGATAATGTTCAAGAAAGTATATACTATTGCAAATAGTGGGATCCCAGATGTAAAAAGTAAATTTTCATACTTATATGTGAGTACAAAGGTAACAGTAATCAGTATAAATATCGTATATGGAAAAAAGTAAGTTATTCCTTATTCGAATGCCAAATGGCCTTTGTTTTTTTCTGAGAAAATAATATGGTTTAAACAATGTTCTAGGCGAAGAATATGCATATAATGTACATACGTTGCATGATATCATATATATTTGTTTATAATTGAGTGGTTAACCTATATGGCTTATAAAACTTACTCGACCGCCACGACGACAAAGTTTGCTCTGCTAGCGAGATTCCTGAGAGGGACGTTGTAGGATCCTGTAAACAGAGAATCTCTTGTTATCTGAGGAAGGACCATAACAATGTATACATAGGGCATACATTGTACACCGTCAATATCCTACGTTCTTCCATTCTTTCCCACAGGCGTAACTCCCTTCAGAGTTCCGATCCTAACGTTAGGATCCGAAGTCTGAAAGGAGTAACCTCTGTGGGAAGAGAATGACGTTCTGCCTGCATTTTAAGAAATCTAGTCCAACCCCGTATTTCATCAGACTGTGGGCGAGTTTGTTCTTATGTTGGCCGCTGATATAAAACTCTGTTGTAATGCAATGTTCATGAAAATTGTCAAAGTGTTGCATCAAATCGCTTTTGTAACTAAACAAGCAAAGTGTGTAATCAAAACAGTACTACAAGGGGTGTCTTCCCGAATTGTCGACAGTAGGAGTCGATGTTATTTAGAAGTGACTGTATTCAAGAGAACATTGCGGACCTCTCATCAGCTGAGAAAAACAATAAATTAATGACTTGTGATGGCATCCAGCACCTTTTAGTTGAATGTGTTTTTAACATGTTTATGCGAAGAAGTAGACTTTTAAACAATAAATAAAATGTAAAAAAAATTGTATGTGTAAGGTTGGAGTGTCTGTGTATGTATGTTTTGATGAGTAGGTAAGTGTATGGGTGTGTGAGTATGTATTGTAAGTGATTGATAGAGTATATACCTCAGTGAGTGGCTGAGAGAGTGGATGGATTTGTATCGGTGTGTAAGGGAGTATGTGAGTGTGTTCTGTGAGGGTGTGAATGTGAGCGTTTGGTGGTGGTTGGCGATTGATATGGGTAGACAGTGAGAATGTACATATATAAGTGTAAAGAATGAGGGCTGAGTAGTGGGTGAGTGGCAGAGTATGTATGGCTGGATGTTGGGACCTGATGAATGATGTTGAGTTAATATGAGAGTTTGAAGGGAGTAAGAGTATGTATGCATGATGTACATGTATGTATGTATGTATGTTTGTATGTGTTTATCTTAGTATGTGTGTATGTATAATGTGATAACGCGTGGATGTGTGAGTATATGTGTGTAGTGTATACATGTATGTACATACTAATGTACTAATGTACTAATGTATGGGTATGTGTATGTATGTGGTGTAGACAGGTACTAATGCACTAATGTACTAATGTATGGGTATGTGCGTATATGTATGTATTGTATACATGTACTAATGTATGGATGTATGTATGTATGGATGTATGTATGTATGTATGTATGTATGTATGTAGGTATGTATATATGCATGTATCTTGGTATGTATAATGTGCTAACGTATGGATATGTGCGTATATGTGTGTAGTGTATACATGTATGTGCATACTAATATATTAATGTACTAATGTATGGGTATGTGTATGTATGTGGTGTAGACAGGTACTAATGCACTAATGTACTAATGTATGGGTATTTGCGTATATGTATGTATTGTATACATATGTGTGGGTGTGTGTGTGTGGGTGTGTGTGTGTGTGTTTTTCTCCAATTATATGTATTATGGTATTATATGAGATCTTAATGTATTGTCTCTTGTAGCCTTTTGGCGGCTTTTACATTTTTAATGTATGTATTATTGAAATATTTTTGAATGTAAGAGATGAGACAAAAATAAACAATTTCTCTCTCTCTCTCTGTTAAAATTCCTTTGATGTGCCATGTTGTTTTTGTGTTGTTGTTTTAAAGGATTAAACTCTGGGTTTCAGTGAAAGTTGAACTCAGGTGCGGAAAGGGATTGAGATATGTTCACCTATTCGAGATGTGTTCACGAATTCGAGATGTGTTCACCAATTCTCAATGTATTCACTCAGTTTAATTAGTTAATCCAATCATATATTGAGTTCACTCAATTTAATTAGTGGTGGCAGATATATGTATAGAGTCAACAAAAGGAGAACAGAGGGCTGGGTGTCTTGGAAATGTCAGAAATCTGATTGTGGTTCAACAGTTTCGACGGTGAATGACATCATCTCTAAACAAACATCAGCACACAATCATGAGGCAACTGAAGCGAAAATTGTTGTTCGTATAGTGTTTTCTCTATCTAACGTCAGAGTCCTTAATACAGATCCGCAATACAGTACAGGACCCACCAGCTGAGAACCACGTCCATCCTCCCCCGTGGAAGTAGATGATGACGGGTCGGGACGTGGATGACTGCAGTTCGTCAGGGGTATAAATGATGACCGGCACCTTCCCGTACACACCGTTCGTTACCTGTAGATAGAGTGTTTACCTGGAGTCTATCATAACACATTTCCTTCTGATGAATCATTCGAGATCACTGAGGCTTATATTTTTAAAAATCAATTCATATGCAATTCCTACACGTTTGCTCCTGACAGAAAAGTACGGCTTAGCACTGTGGATAAAACGCTTCTGATGGTTGATATTTGCCTCAAAGATTGTCCTCCTCATATCAATACTCCTGACGTAACGCCAATAACGGTTAGAACTGTGGATATAATCTATCTCGTGACTGCAATTTGCCTCATAAGTATTCTTGACATCATTAATTTTCCTAACAGAAACGTAATATTGTGACAATAATTCTTCCGTTGGCGAATTTCTGTCTCATAGATTGTTCTACATGTTCTAATGCTTCTGACATTAACGGATGTTACAGTTCACCATCAAATGAACAGTAATATAGACTTTACCTTGATGTTGTCTGCCTTTCTCCGCCAGAAGGTTGGGTTGAGGACCAGAGAGAAGCCGATATCGACCAGAGACTTGAAGGGACGAGTAGCCAGGTTGACGCCAAGTGATTTTAGACCCGCTTCCTTCAGGGATAAATAGACGTATAATTGCAATTCTCGTAAACGTTAACAAGAGGAATTAGAACCGTGCCCATGTGGCGATTTAAAACCTGTTTCCTGAAGTGGGAGAAATATGTTTCGAACGCAATTCCTTTAAATATGTCAGAGGCAAACATAAATATTTGTAACTAACTCCTGAATGTTTGTGACCAAAGTGGGAAGAACTATGACTTAAAAAGCCATACAATCTGCACCATCGGTGTATTTGTATCCGCTACCCTGCTAAAATACCCTGATTCCCTGAGCCCAATATCTTTCGTGTAACTACAAATAACCAGCCAATGTGAGAACTTAATTTGGAGCAATATTGGCAGCATCCGAAGGCGAGGACCAATGAGCGACCATCTACGTTCAAATCAAGACATTTCATTGGCTAGAAAAATACATGCTATTTATAGCGATGAGTAACCAGCCTTCAGCAGTTATTGGCTGAGGAAATCGGGGTATTGTAGTACGGTAGTGGATACAAATACATTCATGGAACAGGATGAGAGCTGTTACTGTCCATAATCTAAAACATATAGCATATAAAACTTTAGAGAGAGTTTAAGATCCCATAAAAGTGTTTGAGATGGTAACTGTAAACATTTAAACAGATACGTACGACCATGTTAGCCAGTCTGCCGATCTCGTCCAACCATCGAAGCTGGTCGGGGTTGTCCACGTCGTCTGGTAGGGTTCGCTGCAGCACCTGATACACGCGGTACGAGACAAGCGCTGCACACACTGCCAGGAGTAGAGTCACGACCCCGCCCCTCATTCTGCTTCCGGTGTGGCGATTCTAATAGAGTCTTCACTTCCTGTGAAATGGTTTCTGTTTTAGTTTAATTTGTGAACAGGTTTGAGAGCATTTGTATTCAAATAATCGGGGGATACTTTGTATGCATGTTCTTTTATTCCTCTTTCGAGGTGAGGTGAGTTGGGGTTTAAAGGTGCATCCATTGTGTTTCATAAAATTTTATTTGGCTTTAATACGTTCCAACACATCATATGTGCTGTTTACAATGCAAACAAATTCACTCAGCTTGCATATTCATCCCAAATCGCCAAACATATCATAATTACTAGTTTCCAATTAAAATCGAGTAACATCATTATGCATGTGCAGAAACCGAAAGTGCACTACCTACATACATGCACAGTAGTTATATGACCTATTGAACATTATCAACCCAAATTTGTTATTTTGTCAGGTTTAAATAAGATTCCAAAATTACGTTTGACTCATTGGCGCGCGCCACACGCTGTGCATTGTCCGGTTTTCGATCAGAAATTGATATTTTTACCTTCATATCGTCAATATACTAAGTCGAGTATCATTAAAATGATAGTTTTCGGTAACAGTTGGTACTTATCGATGAAATAAGACCATATATAACGTTTGCTATATTTGACCCCAAACAACACAATGGATGTACCTTTAACGCCGCTTTCAAGAGTATTTCACATATATCGCAGCTGCTAGTATTATGGCAGGGAGAAAGCCCACAACGCCTTGTGGCTATGCATTGCGGTGAAACCTGCGAGCAGCGGCTGGAACTAGCGAACCATGGGTGGTACTGCACTGAAATTCAGTGTAGCATTGCACCCAAACCTGACTGCGTGTAGAACAGTTCTCTACTGCAGACAAAGTTGCCTGGCGGGATTCGAACCCCGGACCTCTTGATCCGAAGCCGAACGCGCTAACCACTGCGCTATCCCGCCCCCTCCTCTTTCGATGCCACTATTCCGGATTTCGTCGGACTCAAAGGTAGTTTCTGTGGAGAGACTGCATTGAATTGACGAATGTTTTGGTTCACATACACGACTCTTTAGAAATGTATGAAATATGTAATTTATGCAGTCGAAGGTATATCTAAAACTTTGTCTTATGCCACATATAGGCTACAGCATATGTGTTATACTACATATACTTCATATGGCATATATTACATGTTCTTACACCAAATATATTACATATGCCATATATTACATGTACTACATATGGCATGTACTACGTATATTTCATATGACGTATATCATATATCATTATACTGCATATATCATTATACTACACTGACGGGCAAAAGAAAGTATATGGCTCAGTTTTATTTATCATATGTATAATTTTCAAAGTCAAATATCTCGAGTTTTCGAAGTCAAAAATTTCAAAAACGGACTAGTTTGTGAAATTTGTCCAAAACATTAAATCAGTCAAAGAATACCTCTACGCGGTTTGAATTTCTTTTTATTAAAATTAAAAAATTTGAATTTTGAAATTCACAACTGTTCATCGACATATAACACATACTCTGTGTGAAAATCAATAAATGTGCTTCTTCCTGTACACATTTGCAACATTTTGAACATGGTTGGGGTTGTGTTGGTGTAAGTTTCATTTCTTACCCATGTCTAATTAAAATAATTATATTTTAGTTAAAAATAAAACAGTCACCAATTAAGTCATTCAAACTACTGCCGAGAGGTGTTATTATATCGTGCCATAATCAAATGCATCTCATTTCTTTAAAATATTGAATTAATCGAAAACAAGTGGGTGTTATACTTCCTTTTGCCCGTCAGTTTACATATATCGTATACTGCATATGTGTCATACACTACACGCAGTACACTTCCTCTGACATCCCTCTAACATTTCCACTTAATCCACACATGAACTTGGTCCTGAATGTGTCCTTATATAACATCATGTAAGAAACTCCCTAACATCCGTCTATTTCGAATTCTGACACCCGAATCCAGAAAATGTTTTCAGTGCAAATTTACCCTCTTTAAACTGACATTGTAATTTGAGGAGACTTCTAATTTTGCCACCACCATTGGGTTCACACTTGAACAAATTCACGACCTTTTGTGTGGCATTGTCAAAGTGCGTGCAATAGGTGGGTTGTAGATCTTTTAACCGTGTTCTTCGCCGATGAGATAATTTAAAGTTATAAACATCAGCCTTGGTATGGTTTTAGTAATGGTTGAGACTGGTGACGCAGTCATTGGATGTGTTGATGGTAGCAGGGCACGTTGATAAGCAGCACTTGGCACTTGGCTGGTACCTCTGGTTCTCTTCACATACGTATGACCTTGATATAGAAGATACACCATAGTATTTGTATGATCGAAGGTAGTGTTATCCCAAATATAACCATGTTATCGGTATAGAAGGCTTCTGACGTCACGAGTATTGAGAATGAACTGAGTATCTATCTTCACATTTGCCATTTTGTAGTGAATGAAACTTAACTCTCTGTCTTTTTACTGTACGTGGACCACTAATCAGTAAATAAAGCCAGTGTACGTATATTATGGTATCAAGAACCGTGAAGCTTGCTTGTTTAGTTCAGGAGATATGCACTGGATACAATTCCGAGAGGCACGGGCAGACATTGGTAAACGTATTGCATTATTTTGGTAACCTAAGTTGAGAGGATGGCCTTACTTCAGCATTTTATAACTTTGATACGACTCATTTGTTACCCATAATCTCTTCTAATCCCTGATGGCCTGGTGGTTAAGTGCGAATTAATCGTCGTGTATGTTCACAATAAAGAACGTGTTATCAATAAAATCTTGCTTTTCTATCTGTTTCACTACAAATTGGCCTTCAAAGGCTATCAAAGTTTATTTGAAGACTTATAAATCCCCTTGCAGGCTTCTAAAATCTATATTGGAAGTTATAGTAAATTTATGTGCAGATAAACATAATGTAATGCAATCAAATATGTTTATTTCATGTGATACATAGGTAAAAAAAACATGAAGCCCAATTTCTGCCCAAAATGAATACTGGCTCAACTAACCCTTCCGTTTGCTCAGCATCATTTTGAATTAAAAATATATTTCTATACAAACCGACATACGATATTATCCCGACCCCAAGTGATGTCGGATAGTGGGAGTACACTGCACTGCATATTTGTACCTGTATTCGTTATGGTTCGTTATGATCTGTCACCTACATGCATGTATGATAGATTGCAATATTGCTTCGATGTCATCACACTATCAACACACACATTTAAGCAATTAAAACCATATATAATACCGACCTGATGCCGTGACAAGTGATAATTATCCACGTGTATCACACTGCAATGGCGCTGTTACCAGCTTGTGTTATCTTGTATTGTGCTGTTATCTGCTGGCTCCCTACAGGGTTACAAAGGTGACAGTGTATCTCAACAAACACTTCATAATCCGTTATCGACCTTTTCAGGCACTGTGCTTGAGCTTTGGGATAACGTAAGGTGAAGATGAATTTATCAATGGTTAAAGTGATTAGGAGTATTTGAAGAACGTAATTATTTAGGACCTCAATTTGCAAGATAAATTATTTTGCATACTCAATTTTATACATTATCATATATATATATATATATATATATATATATATATATATATATATATATATATATATATACATATATATTATGTACTCTTTAAACCATATGATGATATGCCCTATATATGATATGATGTTTACTTATACTTGATAACTCTCTGATAAAGCGCACATTTATTCATCCTTTAATGATAATTATTAACCTCCAGCAACGTCACATTATTGTTCTTGGGGGACGCTAGTTCTAGTATTGTTCCATTCACAGCGCCTGGCTATTATTTAAGCAATGTCCCTCTGTTGCGGGATATTATGAACTTATATCCCTGCCCAGAGGGATATTTTCTCTTCCTCTTAAATAATTTATATTTTAAATGCTTAGATTTGTATTAGTTCTTTGAAAAAATAATTTTAGATTAAAATACATATCTGCAAAACTTTTCCCGAAAGACCGTCTCGAACCGGAAACCTTCATACTGTCTCACACCAAACCTATCATACCACAGTATCACAGCGGCTGAGCTGAATAAGGTTGGCTACTCAAGTCCTCTAAAGCCTACAATCTTACATTATAAAGCGAGATTTTACGGACGACTCACATGTCTTTTTCGCGTAATATTGACGCTGTTGTACTTGTAATAAATCAGTTAATAGATAGACAAAACACAACCCATTGGGCATTTTTAAAAAGTAAGGGCGTTTTCTTACATCGTTAATTTTTAATAATACCACGGGCATGCTTAATCCATAACTAATACCCCAGCAAGATATAAGATATCTTCGTAAGAGGTCAGTTTGTGTTAGTAAGTTCGTTGTCACGGAATAGCGCAAGCAAAGGTTTTGTTTTAACATTAAAGAGCTGAGCAAGCACGCAACAATTGTTCCAACGTATTTAGGTATGAGGAAACCAGGAATCTGAACTCTGTCCAGTTGATATTCTCCGACCGGTACTTTTATGAAATAATTTCACAATATCCATTCTCCTATAAACAACTTTTTAAAAAGTTCTACACATAATTCTTGTCCAGCAATGTAGGTATTGACAAAGAAAGGAAGTATTTCCTTGAACTGTCAGTGTGTCATCATGACCTCAGATATCACTCTCCCTTCAACAGCTACTTGCATATATGTATATCTAGTTGTATATTTCACTAAATGATATTATGTAAATCTAGAGTAAAAAATATATGAGGACAACTTTTGAACAGTATAAGTTAAATTATTCAAAATAAAGTAACCATCCGGTTGTGGTTTTTATTTTATTTTATATGGATGGGAACATTTCAGGAAGGTTGTTTCAGTTAAAGAACCAACATGAAATATGATGTACTTTCAGCCATGACTCTGTTACAACGAGGTACAAAAGTACACTCCACTCTACCATCCATTGGTCATTCTTCTCCATCAGGGTAGTTATCAACAAGACTACTATAATCCCATGATTGTGTAAGAAGGGTCCGCTGCGTATCGCGCTATATATAACGAACCAATAAAATGACTTCAAGCCTAGCAATAGTGGCAGTGGCCGAATGAATAGACCTATGCGTGATCACCAAATTTCAAATCATGAACAACATACTATATATAACGAGTAACCAATTTTCAGCGATACGAGGCGAAAGCTGTTTATACAAAAAAGGGATGGTAGTAGTCTTGCGGATACGACGTTAACGTTAAAAAATGTCACGGAATTATGTGCAATGATAGTGCAATGAGATTATTGTGATTGTCAAAACTTTCTTTGACTTTTAATTCAATGACATTTATGACAGACATACTAAATAAATAACACAACAAAGTAGTATTCCAAATTGGCTTTTATTCTAAAAAAAAGAAATATAAAAAGTAAAATAAATTTATTGAATATGGACATTGACATCGTTGGGTATAATCATCATTAATATCATTAGTAAAATTCATAGAAAGACAAAGCGCAATGTCGCTATAGAGATCATGCGAAACAACGGGTCTTATCCAGTGTATCATTAAAGGTGCATTAATTGTATTTCATAAAAATTTTATTTGGCTTTAATATGTACCACCACAGTCTGATTAAAATCGGCCTTGTTCCGAGGAATAAAATTTGGGAAAAAAATATATCAACCGGGATACGAACAGGTTCTGTAGATTCCTCGCCACAAGGTCGGTTTGGCGTGGAACCTACGACTGATATGAGTTCGTATCCCGGTAGATGCACTATTTTGCAATTATTATTCCACGGAAAACCGTCGATTTTAATCAGACTATGTTCCGCCACACCATATGTGCTGTTTAAAAGTACAACTAAATTCATTCAGCTTGCATATTCATCCCCAATCGCCAAATATATCACAATTACTAGTTTTCAATTAAAATCAAGTAAACATCATTGTGCATTTGTAGAAACCGAAATTGCACGACCCATTTACATGCACAGTTGTTATATGACCTATAAAACATTATAAACCCAGATTTGTCATTTTGTCTGTTATAAATAAGATTCCAAAATTACGTTTGACTCATTGACGCGCGTCAAGCGCGATTCATTGTCCGGTTTTCGATCAGAAATCACTACTTTTACCTTCATATCGTCAATATACTGAGTCGACTATCATCAAAATGGTAGTTTTCGGTAACAGTCGGTACTTCTTGATAAAGTAACACCATTTGGAATGGATGATCCCCAACAACACAATGGATGTGCCTCTAATTATCCACTGAATAGGAAGCCACGAAAATAGTCGATCAAATTCATAAAAAGACAACCATTGTCAGAACATACTAATCCATTCATTCGACATGTATGCCGATTTCCTTATATTTAAAGACGATCCACATTTTTGTTGGTGTTTCTCTTTAATCATTCGGTAATGTAAGTACTGTAGACTATATGTATAACTTGTATCATTCGGAGAAGAGTTCAAGTTAAGTTTCTTTATCCTTCATCTCCAATCCGTTTAATCTGTTTTGTTCTGAAGTATCAGCAGCTTTCTATATTAACTCCTGCTATGACGTGGTCACTCTATCAATTGAATACAAACCTCGAAAACCCTCCAGCAGCGTAGTAATAGACTCGAGAAGTTCCTCTCTCACTATCTATCAAAAACATCCACAAGCTGTCAAGGACTGCTGAGAAGATAAAACAGCACGAGAAATGGACGGAGGAACAGGGGCGAGAACAAAAACACATCAAGTTTTGAGTTCTCTTCTCTTTAGTGTCGATCATAGTGAACCTTCTGGTAAGCGTCGATCATAGTGAACCTTCTGGTGAGCGTCGATCATAGTGAACCTTCTGGTGAGCGTCGATCATAGTGAACCTCCTGGTGAGCGTCGATCATAGTGAACCTTCTGGTGAGCGTCGATCATAGTGAACCTTCTCTTTAGTGTCGACCATAGTGAACCTTCTGGTGAGCGTCGATCATAGTGAACCTTCTGGTGAGCGTCGATCATAGTGAACCTCCTGGTGAGCGTCGATCATAGTGAACCTTCTGGTGAGCGTCGATCATAGTGAACCTTCTGGTGAGCGTCGATCATAGTGAACCTTCTGGTGAGCGTCGATCTTAGTGAACCTCAATCTGGTGAACGTCGAACATAGTGAACCTCAAGGCACTCAGTAATCCTAGTTCAAGAATGATGCAACTCATCACTTTATAACATTTAAATTGTAACTAAATGAATATGTCACGTATAGGAAGAGTATGTGCACCCTATGACAGTCGCTGATTGGTTGTCTGTAGAGTGGTTAGGAAACAATTGGACGATCTTCCACTGCCCTGTGTATATATTCGCGTGTATAAATGCTTATATTTCCACATGCCCTGACACTATCAGGATTGTCAGTCGAGGAAGGTCTTTTATCATATTCAGACAATGTCTTAACCTCCACAACGTTTGTGTTTCATATATAGCACCATTATTAACACTTCTGGTATCCTTCACAGTCATCTTTCTCAGGACGATTTAACCACCCCGAGTATCTTCTGGGCAATGATTGTCAAGCTCTCTGAAAGAACAAAATTATCATTGATTAAACTCTTCTCAGGATATTAGCGATAAGCAAACGTTTTAGATATGTAGATTTGGAAATAAAATCAACGATGTTATAATTTACAGAAAAATCAGTTCGTATGATGTGACACATTTAAAACATATTTACAGGTGAGATGAGGTGATTTGATGTTTAACGCCGCTTTCAATAATATTTCACTTATATCACGGCCGCTTGTGTGATATCAGTGAAAAGGGACCGCAACGCCATGGAGCATTGAAGGGGATGTCGTTTTCAAATACTATAACGAATCAGGGGTGGTACTTCGCATGGTCGGGCGCTACAACAGACACGTTCCCAAGCCCCCGGCGGACTTCTTGATCCGAAGCTGAACGCGCTAACCACTGCGCTATCCCGTCAGTGAATCCACGACGTTTGTATCGAAAGAGCTCCTCACCCAGCTTCCACATTCACCAGTCTACACTCTAGCACACATATACTCTTTATCCCCTCCCCTCCCAAACTATTCCCTGTCTATAATGAACACCACTCACCTATCAGTTCAGTAAATTCCCTGGGTTTGCTCCTCCAGATTACTCCAAACCAGTAGAGGGGGACCCCGGCCAGCAGTATGCCGATCCCGACCCCCATCTGGTGGGGTTTCTGGTACACTGCCAGTACCAGCACGGCGAGGTTGACCAGCAGCTCCAGGATAGGGACACACAGCAGTGTCTGTGGAGGGAGGGGGTGGTATATTCTTATAATTGGCTTTAATTACAGAAAAATATCAACATTCTTTGCAGCATGTTAGGAGTGTTAATGCAGAGACCATAACATGAATTTTGTAGAAGATTGTGTGTACTGACATCACCGAGAGCAATTGACAGTGATTTGATGTCATGAAGTCCGTGATCAAGTCCGCAATAGATGTATATATATATACTTAAAGTGTCCTTTGACATTTGAATTTGGCACACTGGATTTACACTTTTAACAACAAAAGTAAGTTGTTACTACACTCTGTAGTGATAACCAATTAAGTATATATAAAGCCTTTCATAACCCTATACAAGGTATCTCATCATGTTCTTGTCTGTATAACTAAATTGTATTTATATGTGTTTATTATCATTCACATTCAAACTCTTGGCTAAATTGTTAATGAAAAAAATTATTTGTTATTTTTTTTAAAATTCTTACTTAACTCAAGAGGTATTTTGGTTATTAAATCCATTTATAAAGTTTAAACAAGAAACGTCCTTTCATATGTATTCTTATAAATGATTACTTATTTTAGGTTTGTTTAATTTTCTCTCCATCTTTTAATCTATTATTTTAGTGACCTGGATCAACCTATTAATCCAAGAGGGGTGGACAGCTACTTTGATTCTGTCTTTTGGGAATTCTGTCTTTTGAAATTTCTGTCTTATGGCACTGAACCCTCACAACACCACAGGACTAATGTTCTAATGTTCAGAAATGTACACTTTTCGTTAAAATGAAAATAAAGTGATGGCAAATTCACTTTAAATCAGATTGTCTTCTGATATAAACATTCGTTGGCACAATTTGAAACAATATACGTGTAAACTTGATTAACCAACGGATGCTATCCCCACCCTCTTTACAGTAAGTGAACACACCCGATCCAACCGCCTTTATTATTGATAAACGCTCCTAGATCATGTTGGAGCACAACAGATCCGTCAATGACCCACTACTCACCTTGTATGGTCTGTTGTCGTCAGGTTGCTTCACCCGGAGGTAGAGGAGACTAAGGACCACAGCAATACCCATGATGGTGGAGAAGAGACTGATGAAGACCATCATGGTGGTCAGACCTCCAGTGTTGAGCATGATCAGACCCCAGGCTAACTGTGGACGACAAGTCAATAGTAATGGTATGCATTGTTATCATGAATTCAGTTCATCTTGTTCCGTCAGTTTATTTGTATCCGCAAGGCGAGTTCAAGTATTAACGCACTTAGATAGTCAAAATCGTTTTCGGTCTCCAAATTGGATTAAACTAGAAATATGTGCATGTGATGCACTGTGATGTCCCCCGCTCCAACTTTCAATCCAACCTAGTCATATTACCCTTATTTTTCACTTATGCTAAGCACTAAGTTCAATACTGCATTAATAACGAGAAATAAAAAATTCAGAATAGCCAAAGTAGCAAAAGGCACCACTCTATCACTAGGTCTAAGCAAATACAAAGTTTGGTGAAAAAATATTGAACGGTTTTGGAGATAGAGGCCGGAAAAGGTCCCTACCCCCAATATGCACTAAGTTCAAATTGTTGCCATGGAAACCAGTAAAAATAAAAATTAGAATAGCCAAAGTATCAAAAGGCACCACTCTATCACTAGGTCTAAGCAAATACCAAGTTTGGTGAAAAAATATTGAACGGTTTTGGAGATAGAGGCCGGAAAAGGTCCCTACCCTCAATATGCACTAAGTTCAAATTGTTTCCATGGAAACCAGAAAAAAAATAAAATATCAGGAATAACCAAAATAGCAAAAGGCACCACTCCACCATTAGGTCTAACCACATACCAAGTTTCGTAAAGAAATACTAGATCGATTTTGAAATAGAGGCCGGAAAAGGTCCCTACCCCCAATTTGCACTAAGTTCAAATTGTTTCCATGGAAACCAGAAAAAAAAATCCAGAATAACCAAAATAGCAAAAGGCACAACTCCACCACTATGTCTAACCACATAATAAGTTTCGTGAAAAAATATTGAACGGTTTTTGGGATATGGCCCGGAAAAGAAAGTATTTCGGAGTGACGGAATGACGGAAAATAACGGAATGACGGAATGACGGAATAACGGACGGAGGCGAAAACATTATGTCTCCCGAAAAAAATTTGGGGGGACATAACAATATGTTTTTACAATATCGTAATTCCTACGTTATTAATGCAGCGTTGAAATAATTCATATGAAGTGTTTTAATTTGTTTCGATGATGATAGACGTGCATCTTTTTATAAAACTTATATGGCAACTTCTCTGAATCTTATAAGTCATATAGTGTCGCAGATTTGACGTAAGAGCGCCCCCGTCGGAGAATATGTTAAATGGATAACACGCATACCAGTACGAATATGGCGCAAGAGCGTCTACGTTGGAGAATTTATTATACTTCCAGTGGTTAAAATACGGCATTTATCAGTTAAAATAAAATTCTTATTTTCACCGGGCGAAATAGCATATTATTCCATTCATTGAAATACATCTTTAAATCAAAAGACGACTATAAGACGTCATCGTAACAATAAGATGACGTCATAAAATGACCATGATGAAGAAAATATGCTAAATTAAAAGAATTAGCGGCATTTACGAACTATGTATACTTCGTTAAATCTAATAAATATAATATTTGATATTTCTCATCGAATACTGTGTATATCTCCTGAAGAAGAAATCATATATTTACACTCGTGGCTGCGCCATTCATGAAAACATAATTTCTACTCCACTCGATGAGATAAATATACTTGGTATTCGACGATAAACGTTACACAGCGTGTGTGAGGGTGGATAAGTTCACATACCAGTACGAAGATGGCAGGCCAGGGGGTGAGGAACTTGGGGTGGATCATACCCAGGATGAGAGGCATGTGACCCTTCCGTGCACCTGCAAACAGTAGTCTGAAACACAAACAGGGATTCTCGATAATCTGTACATACAAACACAAACAGGGACTCTCGATAATCTGTACATACAAACACAAACAGGGACTCTCGATAATCTGTACATACAAACATACAAACACAAACAGGGACTCTCGATAATATACATACATACAAACACAAACAGGGACTCTCGATAATCTGTACATACATACATACAAACACAAACAGGGACTCTCGATAATATACATACATACATACTAAAACAGGGACTCTCGATAATATACATACATACAAACTAAAACAGGGACTCTCGATAATATACATACAAACACAAACAGGGACTCTCGATAATATACATACATACAAACACAAACAGGGACTCTCGATAATATACATACATACATACTAAAACAGGGACTCTCGATAATCTGTACATACAAACTAAAACAGGGACTCTCGATAATATACATACATACATACTAAAACAGGGACTCTCGATAATATACATACATACAAACTAAAACAGGGACTCTCGATAATATACATACAAACACAAACAGGGACTCTCGATAATATACATACATACAAACACAAACAGGGACTCTCGATAATATACATACATACATACTAAAACAGGGACTCTCGATAATCTGTACATACAAACTAAAACAGGGACTCTCGATAATATACATACATACATACACAAACAGGGACTCTCGATAATATACATACATACATACACAAACAGGTACTCTCGATAATATACATACATACATACACAAACAGGGACTCTCGATAATCTGTACATACATACTAAAACAGGGACTCTCGATAATATACATACATACATACTAAAACAGGGACTCTCGATAATATACATACATACAAACTAAAACAGGGACTCTCGATAATATACATACAAACACAAACAGGGACTCTCGATAATATACATACATACAAACACAAACAGGGACTCTCGATAATATACATACATACATACTAAAACAGGGACTCTCGATAATCTGTACATACAAACTAAAACAGGGACTCTCGATAATATACATACATACATACTAAAACAGGGACTCTCGATAATATACATACATACAAACTAAAACAGGGACTCTCGATAATATACATACAAACACAAACAGGGACTCTCGATAATATACATACATACAAACACAAACAGGGACTCTCGATAATATACATACATACATACTAAAACAGGGACTCTCGATAATCTGTACATACAAACTAAAACAGGGACTCTCGATAATATACATACATACATACACAAACAGGGACTCTCGATAATATACATACATACATACACAAACAGGTACTCTCGATAATATACATACATACATACACAAACAGGGACTCTCGATAATCTGTACATACATACTAAAACAGGGACTCTCGATAATATACATACATACATACACAAACAGGGACTCTCGATAATATACATACATACTAAAACAGGGACTCTCGATAATATACATACATACATACACAAACAGGGACTCTCGATAATATACATACATACATACACAAACAGGTACTCTCGATAATATACATACATACATACACAAACAGGGACTCTCGATAATCTGTACATACATACTAAAACAGGGACTCTCGATAATATACATACATACATACACAAACAGGGACTCTCGATAATATACATACATACATACACAAACAGGGACTCTCGATAATATACATACATACATACACAAACAGGTACTCTCGATAATATACATACATACATACACAAACAGGGACTCTCGATAATATACATACATACATACACAAACAGGGACTCTCGATAATATACATACATACATACACAAACAGGGACTCTCGATAATATACATACAAACACAAACAGGGACTCTCGATAATCTGTACATACAAACATAAACAAGGACTCTCGATAATCTGTACATACAAACATAAACAGGGACTCTCGATAATCTGTACATACAAACACAAACAGGGACTCTCGATAATATACATACATACATACACAAACAGGGACTCTCGATAATATACATACATACATACACAAACAGGGACTCTCGATAATATACATACATACATACATAAACAGGGACTCTCGATAATATACATACATACATACACAAACAGGGACTCTCGATAATATACATACATACATACTAAAACAGGGACTCTCGATAATATACATACATACAAACACAAACAGGGACTCTCGATAATCTGTACATACAAACACAAACAGGGACTCTCGATAATATACATACATACAAACACAAACAGGGACTCTCGATAATATACATACATACATACTAAAACAGGGACTCTCGATAATCTGTACATACATACACAAACAAGGACTCTCGATAATATACATACATACATACTAAAACAGGGACTCTCGATAATATACATACATACAAACACAAACAGGGACTCTCGATAATATACATACATACATACACAAACAGGTACTCTCGATAATATACATACATACATACATACACAAACAGGGACTCTCGATAATATACATACATACATACACAAACAGGTACTCTCGATAATCTGTACATACAAACATAAACAGGGACTCTCGATAATATACATACATACAAACATAAACAGGGACTCTCGATAATCTGTACATACAAACTAAAACAGGGACTCTCGATAATATACATACATACATACACAAACAGGGACTCTCGATAATATACGTACATACATACTAAAACAGGGACTCTCGATAATATACATACATACATACACAAACAGGGACTCTCGATAATATACATACATACATACACAAACAGGGACTCTCGATAATATACATACATACATAAACAGGGACTCTCGATAATATACATACATACATACACAAACAGGGACTCTCGATAATATACATACATACATACACAAACAGGTACTCTCGATAATATACATACATACATACACAAACAGGGACTCTCGATAATATACATACATACATACACAAACAGGGACTCTCGATAATATACATACATACATACACAAACAGGGACTCTCGATAATATACATACATACATACACAAACAGGGACTCTCGATAATATACATACATACATACACAAACAGGGACTCTCGATAATATACATACATACATAAACAGGGACTCTCGATAATATACATACATACATACACAAACAGGGACTCTCGATAATATACATACATACATACACAAACAGGGACTCTCGATAATATACATACATACATACACAAACAGGGACTCTCGATAATATACATACATACATACACAAACAGGGACTCTCGATAATATACATACATACATACACAAACAGGTACTCTCGATAATATACATACATACATACACAAACAGGGACTCTCGATAATATACATACATACATACACAAACAGGGACTCTCGATAATATACATACATACATACACAAACAGGGACTCTCGATAATATACATACATACAAACACAAACAGGTACTCTCGATAATATACATACATACATACTAAAACAGGGACTCTCGATAATCTGTACATACAAACTAAAACAGGGACTCTCGATAATATACATACATACACAAACAGGGACTCTCGATAATATACATACATACACAAACAGGGACTCTCGATAATCTGTACATACAAACACAAACAGGGACTCTCGATAATATACATACATACACAAACAGGGACTCTCGATAATATACATACATACACAAACAGGGACTCTCGATAATATACATACATACATACACAAACAGGGACTCTCGATAATATACATACATACATACACAAACAGGGACTCTCGATAATCTGTACATACAAACATAAACAAGGACTCTCGATAATATGTACATACAAACACAAACAGGGACTCTCGATAATCTGTACATACAAACACAAACAGGGACTCTCGATAATATACATACATACATACACAAACAGGGACTCTCGATAATATACATACATACATACACAAACAGGGACTCTCGATAATCTGTACATACATACACAAACAGGGACTCTCGATAATATGTACATACATACACAAACAGGGACTCTCGATAATATGTACATACATACACAAACAGGGACTCTCGATAATATACATACATACATACACAAACAGGGACTCTCGATAATATACATACATACATACACAAACAGGGACTCTCGATAATATACATACATACATACACAAACAGGGACTCTCGATAATATACATACATACAAACACAAACAGGGACTCTCGATAATATACATACATACATACACAAACAGGTACTCTCGATAATATACATACATACATACACAAACAGGGACTCTCGATAATATACATACATACATACACAAACAGAGACTCTCGATAATATGTACATACATACACAAACAGGGACTCTCGATAATATACATACATACATACACAAACAGGGACTCTCGATAATATACATACATACATACACAAACAGGGACTCTCGATAATCTGTACATACATACACAAACAGGGACTCTCGATAATCTGTACATACATACACAAACAGGGACTCTCGATAATCTGTACATACATACACAAACAGGGACTCTCGATAATATACATACATACATACACAAACAGGGACTCTCGATAATCTGTACATACATACACAAACAGGGACTCTCGATAATATACATACATACAAACACAAACAGGTACTCTCGATAATATACATACATACATACACAAACAGGGACTCTCGATAATATACATACATACATACACAAACAGAGACTCTCGATAATATGTACATACATACACAAACAGGGACTCTCGATAATATACATACATACATACACAAACAGGGACTCTCGATAATATACATACATACATACACAAACAGGGACTCTCGATAATCTGTACATACATACACAAACAGGGACTCTCGATAATATGTACATACATACACAAACAGGGACTCTCGATAATATGTACATACATACACAAACAGGGACTCTCGATAATATACATACATACATACACAAACAGGGACTCTCGATAATATACATACATACATACACAAACAGGGACTCTCGATAATATACATACATACATACACAAACAGGTACTCTCGATAATATACATACATACATACACAAACAGGTACTCTCGATAATATACATACATACATACACAAACAGGGACTCTCGATAATATGTACATACAAACACAAACAGGGACTCTCGATAATATGTACATACAAACACAAACAGGGATTCTCGATAATCTGTACATACAAACACAAACAGGGACTCTCGATAATCTGTACATACAAACACAAACAGGGACTCTCGATAATCTGTACATACAAACACAAACAGGGACTCTCGATAATCTGTACATACAAACACAAACCGGGACTCTCGATAATATACATACATAAAAAATTTTATCTCAATAATTTCATAGAAGCAATGAGACGCGACTCCAGTACATACGGGCAATTGACCAAGGTGGTCGTAATTAATTTACTAAGATAGCCTTAGTCTAATATCAAATAATGAATTAATGTAATGGTTTCTTTGTGAAAGTTGCCTCGTATTAGATTCTCACTGACTTCGATAAACTGTGATCTTTTTGCGTAATAGTTTTTATTCGAGAGAGAAAATGTCTGTCAACTCAAGCTGTATTTGCAATCTAAAGGAACTCGATATTGCGAATAAAATGTAAGTAAAAAAAGGTAAAACACCCCATAGTCTATTTGTTTATAGGGTGTAGATGTTTTACCTATTTTACCTTTATATATTTTACTTATCTTAATTACGATATCAAATCTCTATGGTGCAATATCGCACTTGGTTCAATGCGTGCATATAATTGTGTGTTGACCGTGCGAAGTCATGGCCTGGTTATCTACATCCGGGTGGTACGGTCAGTGTGTCCTGTTCGAAACTGCGTGAAATATATCCTGTATCAATCATTCAATATGAACTAAGTAAAGAAAACGAACTAACACTACATTGACAGGGTCAATGTATTTGCAACACAAACGTTACATCGTTAAAAAAAGAGCTACAAGCATTTTTGAAAGAAGTCATTACTATAGAAACAATGTTACAGTCGTGGACCAATTCGCATTAATAAATGAAATAATACAAAACGATTTTAACTAATGATCACTGTGTTTATGAGATAAATAGAGAATACTAAACGACGTCCCGTTTAATAAAATATTTATGAAAAGAGTGAGTGGTTTGGTATTTGACGAGCGAAAGCGAGGTAGATACCGATTTTAGATGTATTAAAAAGCGATATGTTCAACGGGCGAGTAACAAGATATAATACACATGTCTGTATTATCTGTAATATCGCTACTACTTTATATGAACGTAATTTCCAGAGGCGGTCAACAGGCATGTCATATATGAGTAAGAATTACATTTCTTCTATATAAAGCATTTACTTTTCAATTCTCATTACTTCTCGCTATGCCAACACACGACACTCCCTTGTTGATCCTGAACTCGGAAGCACTAGGTGTGGTCGCGCTTTCCCGGATTGTGTTAGTAAAGATTTTCCACGAACAAGTGGCTATATCAGCGGCACACCAGGACGCGGAGTCAATTATAATGATTACATTAAAACCACCTTTATTTACATTTCCAGGCATCACGTTGATGCAATTGCGTGTTTCTATCTTTCAAAAAGAATATTGTATCAAATATAATTTGTGTTAAAGAATACATGGCATGTTAAGATTGACATATTTGTTTTTAAATGATTTCTCACAAAACAAAAGTTCCACATGACAACTCGGTCATTACTCGAGTCCACCCTTTTCAGTTTTGTTTCCATTTCATTTTTTCTTTAAATATATATATTTTTTTAAATTTCTTTTCGACATTCTAACCCTGGTGTTTCTTGTTGCATAAAACGTTAGATTTGAAGTAATAACCTAGTAGCGACAAGATGTAATTTATATGTCCCCTAAGACATGACGATTGAATACGATAATTTATATATTAATGTATGGGTATTATTCATATTCCTGTAAAACGATAATTGTTCTCGTGTCATCATTTATCGGTGTGACAATAATATTCACATATTCACATAAATTCGTAACAAATATTGTTCACGTATTACTCATATTTCGGTGTTACAAATATTGCTTCACGTGTATAGTTCATATCTGTGTAGGAAACATATTAACGTATTATTAATATTTCTGTCTAATAATCATTTTTCACGTATGTTTCATATTTCTGTACAAAAATCACTGTTCACATATTGATAATATTTCACTGCAACAATTATTGTTCACGTATTGTTCATATTTTTGTGTAACAATCACTGTTCACGTATTGATCATATTTTAGTGCAACAATTATTGTTCACGTATTGTTTATATTTCTGTGTAACAATCATTATTCACGTATTGTTCTTATCACTTTGCTTACCTATTGTTTATATTTAAATGTAACAATAATGTTCATGTTTTGTTAAAATTTCTGTGTAACAAATATTGTCCCACGTATTGTACATGTATGTATAATAATGATATTCATATATTATCATATTTTTGTGTAACAATTATTGTTGACTTATTGTTCCTATTTCTGTGTAACGTGTACTGTTCACGTATTGTTCGTATTCCTGTGTAAGACTATCACTGTTCACACCCTACCTGGAATGCCCCATGATAGACGCATTGAGAGCTCCAATCGCTGTTGTGGCCACAAACACGGATATGAGAGGAGATATTGGGGCGTATAAGCGTTGTATGAACAGCTGAAAATGAAAAAATGAGAAATGTCAATTTCTTCACTGGATTGTTCATCTATATAAGTACATGTTAACTGTGAAGTAGATTGATATTATTGTGTTCCTTGTGAGGAAAGTAATTAGCAAAATATGGTATACTTTGCCACGACGATATATCATAATCAACGACGGAATGGGAAATAATTTGCATCCAAATAAATATATTCCATGAGACAAAAGTCAAATGACATCTTAGTTCAGAGCTCTAGTAGGTAAGAATGTTGTGCAAGATGCAACAACAAAAGTTCAAAGTTATTAATGAATTAATTATTACTTGACCGTTTACAGAGCAGTTCAGTGGTATAGGCTACACTGTTAAAAATATAGAGAGGTGGCCGTTTCAAGACAGACTGTGCAAGACTACAGTATATACGCGTCTCTGTATAATATATAAGGGAAAAGTTGTCCAATTTAGTCCACAATTATGATAGGGATAATTTATTATATGACGAACAATGAAATACTGGGATGATCAGTGAAATAAACTGTCTATCAATCTACAGTGAAAAAAACTTATATTTTCACTGTGACCTGTGACTGATGTAATTTGACGTCATAAAGCAATGGTCTGACGTAACGAATTGACTTATGACATTGTCACTGTGGTGACGGTATGTTCCCGGCGGCCGCTCAACACAAAAACGACCCTGTTCTGGCGTAATTCAGATACAGGGACAAAATCATATAATAAATATAATATCTGTCAATTCCTGACAAATACCATGTTTTATTTCATCTCGTGAGGTAGAAAAGTTAAATAGTTTCACTCGTGGCTGTGTCACTCGTTAAATTAAACCTGTCTACCTCACTCGATGAGATAAACATGCGGCCGTGTTCAAGATAGGTTTCAAAGTAATCGCTCAATGAGCGATTACTTTTAAACCTATCTTGAACGCGATTGCTCAATGTAGCGCTAGGTAGCAAGGCGTGCAAACTTCGAGGAATTTGCACTGTATCGTTCAAGAGAGAGTGAGCGCTACATTGAGCGCTACATTGAGCGATCAATGAGCAATTTAAGCGCTCGCTGTTATTGAACGGAACCATGGTATTAGTAAAGAAAAGACAGATACCCTCCATATAGTGGTGACATGACACCATGTATCTCAGGCTGGATGACAGTATGAGAATGAACAAGTGAAGGTATTTACCAGAGCGACTGTACGAGACTGCAACATCTCCGCCGGTGTTATGAGCGTGAAATAGGCCACGTTGGTGAGGATATACTTGGTGATGACGATAGCGAATGTGATGTACACAGACAGGGGTAAGTCTCTGGAATAACAATAATTATTGGTGTTCAGATACAATGTACAGAAAAAAACAATGAAATATAGTCTTTGGAGATTAAAAAATGAGTCAGTGATAAATATCAGAGATATTCCAACGATATATTTTTATATATATTTTTTTATTTAATCTCGAAAGCATATTGAGTTTGAAAATTTTCGATAGTGATTGTGATCAATGTATTTCAAACGAAACCGAAAAAACAAAATGTAATTAAATATTATCGTGCTTTAATTCAAAACCGGTCGTTCATCTCTGTTGCGCAACATATTTGCGCTTAACTTCACGTGTGGTTCAGCGTAACTCTATCACCCTATCAGCTGATTGCAAAAAAAAAACCTCATGATGATATCACAATCGTTGAATAACTTATTGCATTGGTTACACATCACTCGTTGAATAACATATAAATAAAATAAAATCAGTGAAACTATCTCCGACGTAGGACATAGTATATCACACGAAGGATACAGTATCTCTTACGTAGGAGATTACAATTAAATTAATATATTATTTCCTACTTCGAGATATAACCAAAATAGCATTGAATGGCTATACTAATTCTAAAAGAACATCATTTTATCATTCATATTAGAAATAAATAATACAACATTGAAAGTACTCTGCCTCTACTGTACTGGAATATATTATTGTAGATAATTACCTGCCTGGTTTCTTCACTTCCTCTGTGAGTGTTGTCATGGCCTGCCTGCAACACGATTACAGTGTGTGATGATGTCAATATTTATAAAGATATAACTTTAAAATATTAATTTCGTTTTCCTCTTATATTTGCTATAAATGAAAAGTCTGATTAAAATCGAGCTATCCAGATGAATAAAAATTTCAAAATATATGCATCGCCCGGGATACAAACTCGCATGAAACATATGAAAGGAATACGTTCGTATCCCGGTTAGACTAACATTCAGTCCTTTATCTGATCAACAACAATATTTTGAAAAATATTGAGATAGATATACGAATAGAGTGATACATAAGCTTTGGTTACTGAGCTGAAGAATCTAGACTTGCTATACTTTACTAGACTGGGTTGGTCGCTGATTGAAAAGTTGGCTCTAGGGTCTGGGTGACAGTCAAGTATTCCCGTATATGCACTATTTTGTAACTTTTATTCTCGGCATGATTTTAATCAGACTGACAAAACGAATTATCGAAAGGTCGAAAATAACTTCGAATTTGTTATATTTCTCTGAATTTCGGAATGTGAAAAATCGAATCGATGTACATGTAGTTTAGTATACATAACAATAAAGTAAGAAGGTTATTTCGTACATACCAACCACCATAGGAGAAGATGGAGTAGAATATGGACACGGCTATCTCTCCTGGTTCAGAGGTGGTGCCTTCAAATATGTTCTGGAAGTTTTCAGTTTCACCTGAATATGAATATCAAAATGGTAAACAGGATGTTTGAGTACGATATTCATTTTATCATGTCGTTAATATCGGTGTGGTATGACTTTCAGTTATAAAGGTCATGCCTGAAAATCGCCCATCTATATAAAAAATGACACAATATTTAAAATTTAGTTGCACTGAGAACAATAAGTTTTAAACATTAAAATAAATAGCTCTGTTGTACAGTCCATTTAAGAAGAGCTTTAAGATTAGTAATTCTAATTAAAGATGTTTTAACGTCGAAACGAGGTGTATTAGAACAATTAAATAATAGACCGAGGATGTAGCTCGAATCCCGTCCGCGTCCTACTAAGAGACGATAAGTGTTTGGGGGAGTTATTGCTTCCATGCTTGGCGACAGAGTTGGTGCTGTAATATGGCTACAGTGTGTTCTTGCACACAAAGCTTCCAAATGTAGTTCTAATGGTAGGATAATAAATATTTGTTTAAAAAGAAATAAAGGCGTACCTTGCACTATTTTGTAGACGCCCCCTATAATGATGATGAGAAGAGCGAAGATCTTGGTGCTTGAGAGAAAGGTCTGTGCTTTGGTCACGTACTTCATGAAGGTGCAGTTGAGTACCACCAACGTGACTGGAATCAAGTATCAGAGTGGGTACATGCATGAGCACAAACTGTTTAAGGCACTCTAGAACGTGTTTTTGCAAGTTTTATATATTCAAGTTTGCCAGTTATAGTAAAAGTTTATGCAGTATATCTTTACTCGACCTGACCATCCGTACTAAACCTGCTAGCGGCTATTTTAATGTGAACACCTTTTAATAATTCGATGATGGGAAATGGATCCTCTTTGCTTTACCGAACCATAACCATTCGTTTTAGAACTCTATTTATTAATTGAGGAGAAATGTTTTGCATTTGTTTATTTATTTTATATTTTATATTAATTGATTTTCAATTTTGTGAGATTTCTTTATTTCCATTAGAAAACGTGCTGCGGCTCCTTTAAGATATAATAAATGATGGTGTGCTGTTTTAATTGTTTTGTGGGAGAGTCATTCCGCAGACAGTCTCGCCTCAACATTACATTATAAGTAGTCCATGGATAATAAAATACATATCTTGATGAACCGGTCTGTAAAAGGGCTATGGGAGACTATTAACAGAATTACAATCTAAGAGAACATTGAAGGTATGTAAAAGTGAAATAAAAGCACAAGATAAATATTACATAAAATGGTGTTACGAATTTTTGCACGTCTTGTCAGTTGTATAAATCACATCGGGAGGAGTAGAAAACAGACTTTCTTGATATCACACAAACCTCAAATGCAAGGCATAACTCTTGCCAGTGTCCATTACTGGCTGATTTAGGCCTTGCAGTATTTCCATTTTAGGTGCAGCGATCCACTAGCTTGGCACAACAAAGCGAAGGAAACACTGCACAAGATAGTGGATCGCTGCACCTGAAATGCATAGTGGGTATGGATTTCCAGGCACAGAGATCTTAAGGAAATACTGCAAGGCTTAAATCAGCCAGTAATGGAGACTGGCAAGAGTTATGCCTTGCATTTGGAAGTTGGATATCAAATAGATTTAAAACGTCTGGGCAAGTTAAAATACAAATGTTATGTTCTGTGCTCAAGGTTCTCGCACTGTCAGGTAACGAGGATCTAAAGAGGACTGTTCAGTCTTGTTGTTAATAGGTAATCACTGTGGCTTCAACACTGAGACATTGATGAAACCTGTCACACGGATAGATGTTTTTTTCCATTACAGATCTAGCTACTAAAAGTAATATAAACTTCGTCAACTAATCAAGAAAGCTAATGTTGATAAAGACCCATATTACGGTACGTTAAGACCTAGAATGCAAAAATATTATTATTTTAAAAATATCAACAAAAGAAGTTTTCATTCTAATTTTCTCAAATATGATTGTTTTTAAATCAAAGTTCTCTTCAAGACAAAGGGAAATTCATTTTATGTTAACGTTATGTTGTTTATTAAGTTAATTTTCTTCACTGCTTGTATAGTATTTTGGTTGAAACGCTTTCGCGTGAGTACTGATTTGCTTGTTGTATATGGTATGATGACAAACTTACCCATTATCCAACTTGCAAGCAACTTAACCCCCAACTGCATATCCTCTGTTTCACAATCAGGGAACACGGGTTTCACTATATACAGCGCCGCGGTATAGGCAAGGAAGGCCCAGAACGGTCCCGCTATAAGAACAACGTACCCGTACATGATAAGAAACCCGGGCAGGGGTCCAAATGTCTTGAGAACGAAGGCATAGGGCCCTCCTGCTTGTGGCATCATGGTGCCAAGTTCAGCAAAACACAGCGCTAGTCCCATGTTCAGCAGTCCTCCCACCGCCCATACGATAAGTGAAGCGCCGATAGACCCGGTAGTACCGAGGATGGATGCGGGGGAGATGAAGACAGATGTGTGACCGGTAACCGCCACCATGATAGCGGTACAGTGGAGAAGGTTAATGGACTTCTTCATACTTGGCGCTTCCGGGACTTGGACTGTGATTGTCTTTGATGACGTCTTGTTGGTGGCTGCGTCATCCTCCAGTGACGCGATGCCGCTGCTGTTTGATGAATTGTCACCATCGTTCGGCGCGTAGGCTTTGTTCGTGTGGGAAATTGTAAACACTCCGGGTGAATTATTTTCAGTCACAACTGAAGATTTTCTGTTAAATATCGGCATTTTGTATAAATGTTATCACAAGAATCCGTCTCAGAATAACAGAACAACACTGGATAATTGGCAGCTTTTGGTCGATGTTAGAAGCACATTAAACATTGCCTGCACATACAATTACAATACATGATAGACATCCCTTCCAAGCACGTCAGAGTTCGGTAATGAAATAAATGAACACCGGGTACGTCTATATGTAAACTCGGACTAGGATGTGACCACTACAGCTCCACCGCACTGAGATAACGCTGGTCGCCAACCAATAGCCCTTCGTGTCACAGCGGGTTCTCTGTACAGTTCGACCGACTCAGCATGTTTAACAGGCTATCCTTCAAGACGGACACATATCCGGGACTTCATGCGGATAGACTAGGTAAAAGAAACAATGTCACGTGCATAGGTTCGGAAACTTCACGGATATACAATGTACATACGGAAGTCCGAATCCGGTTTGAAATGCCGGTTTGAGATAATGCATATTGATAATAAAGCAGGTCGGTTTGTGTACATGTACCCCGTTTTTACGGAGTTTAGGATTAATAACACAGCTGTTTAAGTCTGCATTGAAAAGCTGTGAAACTATGGGTGACCAAATAGTTCAGGGTCTGACGTGAAGAAGTGGTGATGTGTCTGGCTTGGTGTAGCTGACTCACTGTCGCGGTTTTTTTTAATAAGCGATGTTATGCAATAATGGTTAAAAGTACAGAATGGTTTCTATAAGAGCTAGCCTAAGTATTTGAATGGACACAGTTGGATATTATGATAAGCTACTTTCGTTAATCATAACTATCGTTTCTATGTGATGTTATTTAATGAAGTTCTTTTCATTGATATATCTTCACACATATTGGCATTGTAAAATACTGATAATTCATCCGGTCACAATTATATCACCATGCCGATTTTAAAAATAGTTTTATTCAACATATGAAAAAAGCAACATCAATATACTTTTGTTTGCAATATTTTGACGTATGTATATTAAAATAGTATTATAAACAAATTGATGATAAATAGCCACATTAGAGTTTTGACCTTTATACCTTTCAAACTTTGTTTGGCATTTGAAAATGTAAGTTACTTGAAAATGTTCTTAGTCTTCAGATGAACATTGCAATATCATTACCAACTACATGTACGAAGAGCGACATTGAATGAACTTTCAAGAGTTTTGATTTAACTTTAAAATTTAAATAAATTTGAATAAATATGTCAGTTGCATGAACATGTTTTTAAGATTTCTGTTCAGTGTCTTTATGTTAAAATGAATATGTACACTCTGAAGATATACATTTCATAGTTCAGTGTTTTTGAACTAGAAAAAATATGTCAATTACTTGTCAATACTCTCAAAATGTTCATTCAGAGTTCAGTGTCTGTGTATTAAAGCAAATATATCTGTACATGAAAATTTTAAAGGGGCAGTAGCACGTTTTTTCGCTGAAATATGTCGATGAAATATATTTGAAAAATAATGTCACCAATAGTAAAAAATCGTTTTCTCTTCGGAAAATCAAGTTAAAAATGAGTGTACATGATTCCGTAAAGCCATGGGAATCGTTTTTGTCATTCAAAATAATAAATCATGTTCACAATAAAATGGCCGCCATGCAATTTTTGCTTTATACGCAGCCCCGTTATTACCACTACGGATAATTGGTTTGCGTAATAAGATATTTTACACTCGACAAGCTCCGGCATTTATACCAGTTTAACTTGCACATTTCAAACCGTTTATAAGCCAGGGAACAAACACATTATGAAATCTATTTCTTAAGTATACATGACCTTGTTTTATCCAATCATTAGAGAGCATATCGCTAACATTTCAAAGTCTGAATTTATACATCGATTGAATTTAGTCTCGTTTGATTATATCATAACTATTTTACATACCAAAATACAATGTAAACAGTTCAGAAGATAATTTGGAAGGGGTAATTAATGTTGAAATGGAAAAAAGAAAACAAATGGTGATATTTTGCTAATATAAGCCTCTTATGATGAGTTTAGGCCTTGTGTTTTAATAACAATATATCTAGATTAGTATACGTCCTGTCGCCAATTACCATCGTACATAAGAAATACTTGTCAAGTTTTATCATACAGCTTCAAAATATGCTAACAAATATTTAGTTAATATCTGTATTCTGTCTGTTTTATATTCACATATTCTTGTATTATTCAATGAACTATTAATTGTAATCATTGTCTGTCTACAGACGCATGCCTGTAAATTGTAAATTGTATTTGTGTATATGCTCTTGTACCACCGAAGGTGGTTTATGAGTAATAAAACAGTTGTAGCAGACGCAATTGTGCTTAAGTCGACAAAGATCATAAGACACTTTATGGAGAGAAGCAACCACATTTAGAAGATAACAAAAATTATAATGCACCTTTGTTTTGATAAGGCTTGGTAGCGTACACAAAAAAAAGGTTTTTTAAACGAGTTCGAATCATATACTAGATCATATACACGACAAAGATTGTAGTTGGATTTAAAGTGATTTTCTGATTCAGTGATTCACTTGATTCAACATTACCCTACTGAGATATGTACAGATAACATTACACTGTCGGCCAAAAGAACCGCCTACCAGATACATTATCAGATTTCGTAAAAACTATAATGAACAGTTTAGCAATAGTATAGCATTATGAAGTTGCACCATTTCTGCATAATAGATTTAGATTTCAGAAGTTGTCATGTCACGAAATAATGGCAATTGTTGAAATGAGACAACATAATTGTTCAATTTTCGATCAGTGCTTGATCAGAAAAACATTTGAAACACATTTCCAACCTCGAGCAACAATACAGGCACGCATTCACATTAAAATGGTGATGACGCTACAGATGTACGTGGTTACGGTGCGCCAGTGAATTGACCGGAAATGGCGGTCTTCATCAAGCGTGGTTTTCATGAATGTTATAGACCCAAATAACAGTTTCATAACAATTTCAATGAACTTTCATATTAATTACTGTTTTAGAATAACATGGAGACCATTAATTATATTTCAGAAATTATTTCATCTTTCATTTTAAGAAAATTCAAGTAGGCGTCTCTTTTGGCCGACAGTGTGGGTTCAAAAGTATATTAATATATGTATGAATACTATGGTACTATGGTATACCAGGTAAGTCTGTAATGTTCAGCTGCATATGTATATAACCTTTTTATGTGAATACATACATTGTACATGTGACGCTTCGATTAACGATGTTGGCCTATAAAGGGATAGTAGATATTACCTACTTGTTTGATGGAAAGAAACCGGAGCATTTTGAGAGGACTTTTTTTCTTCTGCAGACAGATGGTGGCTATGGTACTGACAATGATTAACACAGAAAAGGATTAGTGACAAACACATTCTAAATTATTCGACAAGCCATCATGAAATCATCATGATAAACTAATTTGAAATGGATATCTGTACATTAGACTTGCGTGTTAATTTAGCATAGATTTAAAAATTTCATATAATAAGTTCTGGTTAGATCAATTCCAATGTTTAGCTCATCAGGCATGGCATGGTGTCATAAATTGTAGAAATGGTGACCCTGTGGCACCAAATTTAGGCCTCATAGGCCATGACCTAAATCCTATTTTCATCTTCTTCTCCAGAAAGGAAAGACCTAGAAGGCTGTGACATTGTGTGTAGACTCTTTAGCCAATGAGGATTCTGAATTGTCGATATGGCGACCCTGTGGTGCCAATTAAGAGCCTCAGAGGCTATGACCTTAAGACCTGTTTTCGTCTTCATTTTCTCGTAAAGAAAAGGTTATAATTGGAAGGTTATAATATTGTGTATTGTGAAATGGTGACCCTGTGGCACCAAACTAAGGCCTCATAGTCATAGGCCATGACCTGAATCCTATTTTCATCGTATTCTCCAGAAAGAAAAGACCTAGAAGGCTGTGATATTTTTCTCGTAAGGAAAAGTCATAGAAGGGTATATAGGGCCTTGACATAAAAATCTCTATCAGTGTTCATCATTAAACAATATTAACCCTGATGAGCTACAGGGTCCATGGCTCTATTTTGTTGTGGACGGACCGCAACAAACGCCTGACGACCGAACAGACGCCGACCTATGCCACAAGCCCATGCAAATGAGGGTATGAAACAAACAAAAGGCAAATCTACACATTATTGTGATTATATGTATGAATTTTGGGGGCATTCAAACAACAAGTGTAGAACCGGGCACAGATTACATACCCCCGCTTCCAAATATAGTTTGACATAATTGAAAATAGGAAAGGCAGATCTATGGAAATGACTAATCTCTGTGTAAAGTTGAATGACTATGGAATTTACAGTTCCAGAGATAACTTTTAAGTCATGTTTCCATGAGATGCCAAAAATAACATTCAGAAATAGGTCTAACCGTCAAAAGGCGCAACTGGAGATCATGGCTAACATGTGTAGCAAATTTGGTGAAGCTAGCATGTATAGTTTGAGAAATATGCTCTGCACAACATTTTGTGACGGAAGGACAGACAGACAGATAGATGGGTGAATGCTGTATACCCCCGCTACGCTGTAAGGCGGGGTATAATTAGTCTCCGAGTTATGTCATAATGACACACTTTGTGAGACAAACGTCGACCTATTCTTATACATTAGGCCTATGTTTATACTAATATGAGGAGGTCGTATGGCATTTCCTTCCCCCAGAGGTTATAATAATCTGTTATCTGAAGGGAGTAACCTCTGTGGGAAGAGAATGGTCGTGGGTAGGGATTTTTTTAAAAACATATACATACTAAAAAACACTATGCATTGGCCATTAACACCTGTATCGCGTCGTCAAAGACAAAATTTCGTATCGATTGCCAGGTTCGACTTGAAGCTAGAACCCTAGGTAACGATATTGGGGTATTGTTCTTATATACGATGCGATATGAAAACAACCTCATACTAAAATCTAAATATGTATTTATAGTGCTATTTCTAAGGATATAAGGCCCTGTAATTTACAACTTTTTATTTTTTCATCTGATACCAACCGTTCTCGTCTGGATGAGCGATTCCGTTACACCTTTCAGATAATTCAGGTCGCCAATAACGCTGATGGTGATGGAAACGAATGGTTTAACTTTTCTGATCAATTAAAGAGCCATAGAGTATGTTGAAACATAGCGGAAAATTGCCAAAAATCTACATCATTGAAATATGGTTATATATAATACACTTAATTATTCACAGATTTGTTTAACCCAAAATAAACGAAATCGCACTAATTAGTGTTTGCATTGTGCATTGTCTACGCACACAGTCAATAACAAAAGACAGATTATGGGTACTCAAACAGATTTAAATACTTATTTTATTATAATTATTTTATATTAATTATTTACCATTTGATTCAATTATGTAGTTTCTACAGATATTGAAATATAAATAACTGATTAATTTGCTTGAAATGTATAATTTATGAGAATATATATATATACATATAGTTTGCTGGTAAAATAAAATATCATTTAACAGGTAAAATGTCAATAATTTTTATATTCACAGGACATTTATAAACATGTTAATATAACAATCGTCTGAGTAAAATCACTACCACGTAGGTTGCTAAGAAGATGGTTAAAGTGGATTATAATATACAGAACCCCAGAAATACACAATATATTATACATAAACTGTTACGGCTAATTGGCGTTCGGATACGGAAACGGAATCAACGGGTTAATGAATACTAATTTAATGAGTTTATATAGAGTTTAAGTTGGTTACAGCTTGCGATTATGAATGAAATAAGCAAAACCAAGTTTCCTGGTTTTTAGCGATTTTGTAGCATTTTTTTTACAGGACCTATATGTTCCAGACTCTTATAAATAAGATAGTTATTAAGCGACTAAGCACTACACTTGAACATGGATTCAGTGAGAGAGCTTCAAAATTAAAGTGGTTAGGAGACTTGTATTGTAGCCATTGATTCAGGATTAATCTGAGGGGCGAGGGAGAGCTGGGGTTTAACACTGCATTCACATATCGTGGCTGCTAGTATTTTTGCAGGGAGAAATCCCGCAACACCATGTGGCTATGCATTGCGGTGAAAGCTGGAACTAGCGAGGTGAGGTGAGGTGAGTTGTGGTTTAACGCTGCTTTCAAGACTATTTCACTTATATCACGGCTGCTAGTATTATGGCAGGGGAAAAGCTCAACGCCATGTGGCTCAACTTCCAAACGCAAGGCATAACTCTTGCCAGTTTGCATTAAGATAAGATAAGATAAGATAAGATAAGATAAGATAATTCTTTAATGTCCATTGGAAATTTGCTGTACACTGTTTTCAGGCAAAACAAAAATACATAAAATTTATATATCACATATATCACATTACTGGCCGATTTAACCCTTGCGGTATTTCCCTCGCTTTGTTGTGTCAAGATAGTGAATCACTGCACCAGAAATGCATAGCGGGCCGGGATTTCTAAAGACAGATTTTCTAAGGAAATACTGCAAGGCTTAAATCAGCCAGTAATGGAGACTGGCAAGAGATGTCTTGCATTGGGAAGTTGCATGTGGCTATGCTTTGAGGTGAAACCTGCAGCATCATCTGGAACTAGCGAACCATGGGTGGTACTACTCTGAAATTCAGTGTAGCATTGCACCCAAACCTTACTGCGTGTAGAACAGTTCTCTACTACAGACAAAGTTGCCATGCCCCTGGCGGGATTCAAACCCCGGACCTATTGACCCAAAGTCGAACGCGCTAACCACTGCGCTATCCCGCCCCCGGAACTAGCGAACCATGGGTTTTACTGAACTGAAATTCAGTGTAGCATTGCACCAAAACCTTACTACATGTAGAACAGTTCTCTACTCTCCGGATTTGAACCACGGACCTCAGAAGCCGAACATGCTAACCACTGCGCTATCCCGCCCCCAAGATTAATCTGAGAATGCTGAATAAAGGCATTAGTCTAAATGACAATAATTGTATACAAACTTGAATAATGGGGATGCTGATAAATCATGTCCTTGACTTTCAGTAAGTGCTTGCTTTTTCACCAGCTTCTGAAGTGAATGAAGTGCAGTAAAATCTCTCTCAAATTGAGAGAAAGATTTGGAACAAGAACATTCAGCATATCCGTATAAAACAGACGACAAAATAATGGGTTTTTTTCCAGGTTATTTATTATGCACATATACACAATGATATATTTACAAATGATTTACAAAGACAGGAAGGGAAATAACATTCACCAGGGAAACACTATGGGTTTCCTATGCATTTGAAAGTTCGATGATTTGACAAGAGAATTGTGAAACCGATCGAAACATGAAGTATGTTAGGCAAAATATTTCTAATGGAAGGTAAGGTAAAACAAACTTCCTGTACTTACATCTTTAATATATATTCTGGTATACCTCTATAATTTACAAATGACAACATGATGTACGATTTTTTACAAAAAGTATGTCCAGTAGTTATCACTCAATACATACAAGTTCAAATGAACGATTAATTGCACTGTTTAAATGTGTTTCTTCTATCACTCTAAAACAGAAAGTAAAGGTGTTTACAAAACAGTATTTCTATAATCTTTTAACAGAATATATTTTGAATTATATTTTGAACATATATACTCTTAACTAACAATATGAATTCAACTTCACAAATAACAAACAAGCAAAACCATTCCCCGGTCACACTCCACTAGAAGAAGTAATTATGTGTGTAATAAAACTGAGATACTGCAATTGTCAGTGTAACCTAGTGACTATTAGCCCAACCTGGCAACTTTTTGAGGTTTCTGTTAATTTGACCACAAAAATTTACAAAATCCTAGTTTAGGGCTGATAATGATTCAGGCTTATTTCATACACTACATATTGTAGAGATCCAGTGAAAAGAAATCAAGGATCACTCATAACTTCATTCCACAGCCAGATGAGATTATCTTTGCTTAGAGTATTCAAACTACAAACACCAGCGTAAAGTAATGTCTTTGTTTGCTGTCAACAGCATATTATATTAACTAATCACTCACAAACGTGGACAATTTTACGCAGGGTTGTTATTGTGGTAACTAAAGCAAAATCTATGTACATTATTTTGTGAAATTATAGAAAACATGATGATCTTTCTCACATTCCACCTGATGAAGGAGTAAGCATATACTTTGAAACATGTATTTTCACATTAAAGAAGTTGTTAATCAGAAAATCTTCCTATCTTGGTATTGGCAAAACACCTTTCAACAGATATTTTTTATAAAAAATGGAAATTTTTTAATGAAATACAAATGGAATGATATTACCATGATTTCGAGACAAATGAAACTGGATTAACGTCGGTTTTAAAAAATATAGTTGGACTGATATGGAAAATAATTTTGTTTTTAATGGCAAGATTTCATTGAAAATGATATGAAATCCTCAAATTGACATGATTTACACAAATATTTACACACAAAATTACCCAAATTTTTTAATGACACAATGAATATCTGAAAAGTATTCTGAAAGACATGTATTTTGTCTTCACATTCTAATGGTCTGAATTCTGAATTACATTTTACCCGTGGCAAAAAATCTAGTTCATAATTTCATCAGCTACAAGCCATGAGGGAGAGAGGGGAGGGGGTTGATTGATGTCATTAAATGAAAAACTTGCAGGTCCATTTTAGTCACTGAGCTGAGTGTCCTTTATTAAATATATTTCACAAGGCTCCATCTTGAACCAACATGTAGGTCTTTTGTACACAACAGTGTACCATAAATGATTGTAAATACCAAAGCACAATTGTTTTGTAAGTTCTATCTCCCATACTGAGAAGTATATTAACTGGACATTTTTTTACTTGATCATACAGATGTCCTCTAACAGATCATCAAAATGACATGATTTGAAATAGTTCAACAATGTTAAATGTGGCTTTAGCCTCATCATTATTGGACGTTGATTATTTGCCTGGCATTGGCCAATGTTGAACACTGTTGAACTAGATTTTTAATAAATTATATGATCTCTGTTCAGAACTTCAGTCCCCGAGATTTTGCCCTCTCCCCCATTGGTGTCTCCCCCCGTCATTCCCATCCTCCGCTCTCCGTCTACTGGAGGGGGCCATGCCGAACCCTGCCACACCCCCGCGTCGGTTTGGAAAGTAGTTGTATCTGGAATAGGGAAACAGAAAATATGAAACAAATAAATATAAAGCAGGTTAAAATATTTTGTTTATTTTTTCTACATCGATTCAGGATTTAAAAATATCTTGAGATGAAAAATAGACATGTCACAAAAACATAATCACACCTTATATAGTAAATATATCATTCCAGTATAAAAGGTGAGGTGCCTTGTGGTTTAACGACGCTTCATGGCTGCTAGTATTATTGAAGGTAGGAAGCCTGCAACGCCGGGGTTGCTTGCATTGCAGTGAAACCAGCGAGCATCGGCTGGAACTAGCAAACCATGGGTGGTACTGAGCTGAAATTCAGTGTAGCATTGCACTCAAACCTTACTGCATGTAGAACAGTTCTCCACAACAAACAACGTTGCCGAGCCCCTGGCGGAATTCAAACCCTTCTTGTACAAGAGAAACAATAAGCTAAATGTGTACTTACAGGAACTGAGGGACCTGAATGAGACGAGCACCTCCGAAATCCTGGGGGTATTTGAACATGAGGAAGAAATAAAGATGTCCCACAATGATCCCGATCAGCTCCAACATTCCACTGGAAGAGCAGACGTCAAAATATCAAACATTTCATCAGGTTGAGTTTTGAAACAAAACGTCTTTTCTTCTCTGATCTTCATCTAATCTTTATTTTCCAATACCTGTCTGACGTGTATTACACAAGGTACAAAGTTTACCATTGAACAACATTAAAAGTAATGATCCAACATTATGAAATTCAAAATGAAAGAAAATACCTCAGGATCCTTGAACAAATAATATTACCCTTTCAATTAGATTTTAAGTATGAATTTATCTAATGTTTTACTTTCATTTGTTTAGTTGGTTGCTTTAATAATCCACTTACCCGTCAGCAATGATCATGTTGAAAGCCAGCAACACCCATGGCAGATACATTGCCTGGAGACAGAATTGATCTCTAATTATTAAAATGATCTTACCTCACTTATCGAAAGTTAATTGAAACAAGTGTTATAAAATCATTTAAATACAAAAATATGTCAATGTGCGAACTTTTCCATTGGAATGGAACAAAAAATCATCAGGAGAGATCACAATAATAACCTGAGGTGAAAAATGCAAGATTTAGTAACATCTTTTTATGGATCTATTTTAGTATTCCCCAAGTGTTATCCAGAATTGTTTCATTTCTTATGTATTTTATTTCCCCATGTCTTTTGCAAATTCAAGTCAGGTAAAGTGTGGCAAATGTATTAAAACAAGATTAAAATGTTGATTTGTTGTCATACTATTAGCAAGATAATCATCCGGCTTCAATCAACCGTGAATGAGATAACAGTTTGCCTTCTGGCTTCAGATAACAGTATACTTACTTTTGTAACAAGGAACATATATTGGAGACAACATAACACAAAATCACCTGATAAAATTTATGCTTTAAATCTTCATAGTCAAGTTTAAATTACATTTGTGGCCCAACATAACACAAAATCACCTGACAAAATTTATGCTTTAAATCTTCATAGTCAAGTTTAAGTTACCTTAAAGCGGGTTCCGAACCAAAAAGTAACGATGGTGTCCTTGTTGAGTTGACACCAGACATACAGAACACTCAACACCATCGGGTCCATCAACAACTAGCATTGCAAAAGAGATTAAAGATTAGAGGAAAGGGCTCATGTGTTACTATCCCTGTTGTAAACAGGTAGAACATTCAGCGAATAAAGTGTCAGGAGTTGCTTCCCTTGAACAAACACAATCACCCATCAGTGAAAGTTACCTAACAATAACAACTTTGTGTGTAAATTGGTGCATTACAACATCTTTGATAACCATTTTAGAAGATAAGATGCTGAAGAAATATTCTATGGATAAACAAGATCTTCATTCTGTGTATTCAAAACATCACCAACAAAAATAAAGAAGTTATAAATTTAAAAAGTTCTGGTGCCTTATCATTTTTCTGGTATTACATATAAAGAAGATTAACCCTTACGTTGCGTATATATATTTTACCATTTTTAGCCCCTGTGGCGGAATTTACAGGCTCGCAGCTCGCAGCAGTAGTTTGGGCTTTGGCACTAACTAGCTCTGCTGGCGGAATTTCCAGGCGGCGATTCCGGTATCGTTTTTACAAAATATACCGCATCTACATGGCGAATAAGGACTATATACGGGCGTTCAATACAAATTCAAGTAGCGAAACCCGTACACAAATGGCTAATTCACACTCGAAACTTTGAATGAATTTTCTATGTTTTTTCGTTTTTATTCTATTACTTTCGAAAGATTGTCTTTTATTCGGGCCTCGTAACATCATAAATACGAAACGAAAAAAATTCCATTTATATACGGAATTGAAGACAAGATGTCTAGCTTCACAATGATATAAAAATTATTAGAATGCGACCTTTGGTTATAATTCTATAGCTATGTAAAGTTTGTCTTTATTCCCACCTATAAAATCGTCAATACTTACAACATGTATGCGGCATTGCAAACGGTCGTTCATCGCACTTTTCCAAGAAATCATAATCTCGAACCAGTTGACAAATAAGCACATGTCAACCCAAATATGGTTATGTTGTTTGACTTTTCAAATAAACGCTAACCTCGAACCATAACTGATGAAAATATGTTGATTAGTTTGTGTGCCGTTTGGTTTCACATGCCTCTCAGAAAGGTAAAATTGTATCTTTATTTCTGTGAATAAATCTGCGCATTTTATATAGAATAAAAGATTATTCTTTTCGGTTTATTGTGATATAAAAATTATGAAAATGCATTCAGTATTTTAGCCTTGATAAATGTTTTAGAAGTTGTGAAAATCGCCGATTGTTTCAAAATTTATGAAGTGTAAACATGACCTTTTTCACGGCGCTTGCTGTGTCTTTATTATTTTTTTGAGATTTTCTAATTTTATATGGGAATGTTGTCCATTGTTTCCCCTTTATTTTGCCGTATTTTTTTTTGAAAACAAACAATTCGCTCACATGATATGAAGTGCGGGAGTAAGGCGAGTTAGCGATTTTTTTCCCCGTCTCGCGAGATGCGAGGCAGATAGCAGTCTCGGGCGAGGCAAACCCGAGGCAATACAAACACGTGGGTGAAAATAGCCTCAAGCGAATTAATGCTTCGGGGGCTAAGCCCGACATAATTGGCCTTTTGTAAAGCTAATTATCGATGCGTTACGGGTCAACAATGCACACGCAAATTGGTGTGAATTTTGCTTGATATTCCGACCACACACTGAACAAAGCTTTATTCTCATGTCGGGTCGCGATGCGTAAATACAGCCATTCTCATGGGTCGGGTCGCGGACACAATCGACTCGTGACCCGGTATGGGTGATAGAGTATACTTAGACAGCCGTGAATTATTCTAAGTCTTGTATCCGGGATCCGTATACAGACACCTAGGAATCGCTTATAGCCCGCCCGGATAATTCCGTCGCCCGCATCTTAAGGGTTAAAAATGTGTAATATTTGAAATATATTTTTTTTAAAACAGGCATAGTGAAGTGTTGTTTTTAAATTGCATAAATTAACTTGAAAACCAAAACACAGAATGTAACTTACCATAAGACCAGACATCAACCCAATGATCTTTCTTGGCTAAGGATAAACATCACAATTTCATTGTAAACATGACTTATTATGAAAATGCAAAATATTTCTTCAAACTAAGCAGAATATTTTGTTCAAACCAAATGAAGCATGAAAAGATTGTTCTTAGAGTTTCCTCTATAGAGAAATACATTCTCTGTGACATGTTTATGTTTTGCACATTGAGCAGAAGAATACATAAATTGTTAAAAATTGATAGCTAGCAAATTATGACGCCTTCAAACTTAAGATCCTGCCTGCTGTAGGCCACATTTGTGGCCCAAGGGTTTTTTATATTGACCCTTTGACATGCATACGACAAAAGTGTGACAAAATTCCGTAATTCATGAAAAAGTTCCGAATAAGAAATCAATGGGCTATTACATGAAGATGTTAATAATTTGACTTCCTATGGAAAAAAATAGTCAGCAAATCAAGATGGTTTGCAAGATAAGGAAATTAAGATGTTGATAGTGTGATTTCCTAATGAGAAAGGATACTGTCAAACATATCCAGTTGAAAACAAGCATGAACAGATAGTCTGCTGGCTTCCCATCGAAGATTCCTGCAAATAAAGAACACAATTTATTAACATTAATTAACATGTTTGTATTGATTGTAAGTTTGTAACTTTCCAAAAAGTGCAATTTGTATCATTTAGGATAAATTTAAAACCTGAATATGTCTCATAATGTCTATGAGAATATTTAGAAATTTAAGTTGTTTAAAATCCTTGTATTTTTCTATTGCTCAAAAATGAAATGTTCTAACCTGTTTCGAGTCTCGTTGAGTACGAGTAGAGGAAATACAGGTTCATGAGGAAATGGAATCCTCGCGGTCCGGATATCGGATAATATAGGACTGCTGTCAGGGGTCTCCATATCTGGAAGTATGAATATGTTGCATTGTCATAGAAAGCTTTATTCATAATTTAACACAAAACTGAGGAGGTGCTTGTCCACGGTGGGCTTGAGGAGGTAACGAGCTGGTTAACACATGGATCCACTAAAGGATACAGATAGCCGCGATAATGTGGTAAAACATTATAAATGAGAAAAGAAGAGGGGTACGGCTACCAAACACATAGAAAACCAGGCGGTTGACAACTTCAAGGGTTTAATTGTAATGTTTCGCCACCCATGAGGGCGGCTTCTTCAGACTTCTTCTTGATCTGAAGAAACCGCCCTAACGGGTGGCGAAACGTTACAATTAAACCCTTGTCAACCACCCGGTTTTCTATGTGTTTGGTAGCCGCACCCCCCTTCTTTTCTCATAATTTAACAAGAACTCGGTTGGAGAACCTTCTTCTTCATCAACTTTTAATCACTGTCAGAATTGATGTATATATATATTTTTGGAAAGTAAACTGGGGAAAGTAGATTAAATATTATCCGTATCATACGTTGAGGCACTTTTTTTTCGCCCTGATGTCCTTTGTTACAGAGGGGTTAATGTCGATTAGACTATATTTTACCAGCGAACATTGATTTTATTAATTCTGTACTGTAATTATAACCGTACGATTAGACTGTCTTTTTCAGACCTAGAATATCTGAAGGCAGATTTTGTTAACCCTTGGATCCTTTATAACGATTTTTTGTGTTGTGAAGTGCACGTATTATGCAGATCTATAAAAGGAATCAAGTAGCTTTATTAACAGTGGTAATTTACTGTCATTTCAAATTGTAGAAACTGTGTAATGAAAAGCTAGAGAATGCAACAGTGAAATCACGTACCTGAAACCTGTAGATAAAGGGCTCGAACTGAAGAATAAACCACAGGGGACTGACGACGCCAAGTTTACCAATCAGTGGGAGAACGACTGAGCCAGTGAACCAATATTTTGTCATTTGCGGTATGCTCCGATACCAATCACCAATGTCGTTCGATGCCATTTTGACTATTTAACAGTAATGATACCTGACAATTTGAGCAACGTACAAATATACTTAAAACCGACGTGGCTTTCCCTCAATAAACGCAACTCACCGGGGAAAACCGGAAGTAAATACGTATACTATGTTCCTACAACTACTTTTAAACTTTATAAAAGAATGCAGGACATTATTAGATATATGAACAAAATGAGCAAAGGAGATATATACAATTGATTTTAAAAATATTATAATTTTTATACTCTTAATTCTATCACAGTAAATTGGAAAATTAACACATATGAATTAAACATTGTGAAATAAGTTGAACTACTAATACAATTCATCGAACCAATAAAAAAGACGAGTTCATATTTTCCGAAATAAAAATATAAACTAAAATGCATTACTATCATTATTATTCACTAAAATATACAATTATATTTATTAATCATATTATTTTAGTGCTTGTGGCGGATTTGCTTTTTAATTTAACGGCGTCAATTTGAGTTTTGGGATTTATTTTCCGTGTTATCTCAAAACACTGTTTTAGCTGTAACCTTCAAAACAAACGCGCCATATTGAAAAACATGTTCATTCATATCTGACACTGGAAGCTTCATAATAGTTTGTTATTGAATTGAAATACTGTGATACAAGCTACAATATCTTAACATGTATACAGGCATCATGTAAATGTGACGCATGATTTATTTTAATGACTTGCCAAATCAAGATACCAAGAAAAGTAAAAGATACCAGGTTGTTCAAATGACAGTATGACATATTCTGCTGTGATCAAAATGACAGTGAAATAGTGTAGATATTTCCTCTGCTAATGTAATGAAACAATGCAAATCAAACATGTATGACCAACCATTGAACCTGATCGCCTGATAGTGATACCAAAACTTATCTTTTGACGTGATAGGCCTACCTTTAGACTAAAGTGAAATTCATGATGCAGACTTTAGATGTATGCAAAAGGTCTGGTGGTAAAATTTGGCACCGAAAACCATCGCCATCCAGTGACAATGGGTAAATACAATTATCTTTCACAATGAAATGTTTATGTACATTTTTATTTTACAATTGGCATGAATGACATTTGTATAAATAACCTGTTTATAATTGCCATAATGATGATACCCTCTTTTTTGCGATATTCTCCGTAAACCTTCCCCAATTTGATGAAATGATGTCTATTATACAAAATTCTGTTCTGCAGGAGATATTGTTTGTGTGAGATCAAACAATATCTCCTAGTAGATATTGTTTTAACAGTAGATTTTGTCAACCACATGCAATCACAATTTTTATTTACGTCGATTCAAGTTTATTCAGAGTATGAAGGCCTCAGACCCATATACAATACATATACCCGGTATATATATAAATTTAGACACATGATATCACAATGTTACCGAAAATTATAAACTGTAAACATACAAATCATGGTTTCAAGTAAAATATTATGCATTGTATGTTATATATAAATATATAATGTAATAAAGTAATAACAATCAGTAATCAGTGAACAAATTTTAAGTCTCACTGTCAGTATGGACAGTATCCCATCAAACTTTCTCTGGCAAAATCACTGCTCAGTATTGAGTCAGTCTTCAGAAATCATACAGAATAACTCACCCTGCTAAGACATCAAAATCTGATTACATCACAATGCCATGATGTCATTAACAAGATATCGTCACAACGCTGTGACATCGCTACACTGGAAGTGTAATGGCAGATCTATATTCATAAATGTAAAGTTTTCATTGATGTGAATAAAGGTATATTCTGTCAAAAAGGCCACAGGCCCATAGAACATAACATGTCAATTTTAATGTGTTTTCATTGAGAGTAACAAATGATTTTGGATGACAATAGAATCTCACACTCATGTCTTCTGATTTTAAAAATATCAATACTTTAAAGTCAAATATCCTCAGCAAGTCGAGATGTTTTAAACTCACGTTGATATATTTATATTTGATATCTGAAGATGATTGCTTGACATTCTCTATGTACATGTACTTATGTGTTGATTCTACTCTCTGCCTACCAGGTTAATGCTAAGAGTAAGCAGCAGTGTGGCTGGAGCTCTGTCTACTCCTTCCCACATCGTCCGTTTCCTGCATGCTGCGTTCGATGTCACGGGGGACAACTTTATAGCGGGGGATCACCAGGGGAATGTCTTCATGTTTGATCTCAACAGAAATAGGTTAAAGTTTTATTCTGATATTATAACATCATTAAATTTTCTACAACTTAATTACTGTTTAAAATATTAGCCTGACTAAAAAGACAAAGATCCTTTTATACTGAATTCACACATTGTTCAGCTGGTAACTCACTGTACGCAATGCCAGGCACTGTTTGATTGAGGGTTTTGCTGTATCTTTTTCAGATTTTCTCTGGTTCAGAAAACAGGTCATCCGTGCACAGCTCTAGCATTTTCTTTACGTAGAAAATCAGAATTTCTCATTGGGCTCTCTGATTACTCTTTCAAATGTTTCGACACAGGTGAGTATTTTTCATTCTGTCCAATTAATTATTTGTTTGTTGGCATTGAAGTATTGATTTTTATATATTAATATCTCCTCTCCTCTCCTCTCCTCTCCTCTCCTCTCCTCTCCTCTCCTCTCCTCTCCTCTCCAATCCCTTCCAATCTCCTCTCCCATCTCCTCTCTCCTCTCCTCCCCTAACCTCCTCTCCTCTCCCTTCCCCTCCAATCTCCTCTCCTCTCCTCTCTCCACCCATCTCCTCTCCTCTCTCCTCTCTCCCCTCCTCCTCTCCTCTCCCCATCTCCTCCTCTCTCCTCTCCTCCACTCCCCTCTCCATCACCTCACCTCACTCTGATAAAAGCCAAATACTCCTCTGCAGAATCCAAAGACCTAGTAGCGTGGATGAAGGGACACGAGACAGCTATACACAGTATTTCAGTACATGCGTCCGGTCGCTATGCTCTCACTACCTCCGCAGATATTGCTCATCTCTGGGACCTGGACACATTTCAGCGCAAGAGGAAACTCAACATTAAGGAGGATGTTGGGGTCTTACAGGTCATTAAAATTTTGTTTAAATATTTCTAACGATTAATGATGTCATACTGTATTGAATTTACTTAAATCTGTTTTGGTGATGACACATTTGAGCAGGTGAAAGGCAACACTCAATCCCAAAAAATTCATTTAAAAATGTTCATTCTTATTCACACAGTCTTGCAAATGTTTCAAAACCGACTTGGTTCTATATTAATGTTTTAAAAATTTGAATTATGCCTAGAGATAAGGATACAAAATCCATTTGTCAATTATTATTCCATTGTTTGTATAGGGTTATTTTATTGCAAATAAATCCTGTATGAGGATAAATGTTTCCTCTACATGTCTATCAATTTCTCTCGTCAGGTTTTCTTCCTGCCACTGAGCAACACAATAGTGACGTGTTTCCGTGACGACTCCATCTTCGCGTGGGAGTCTGAGACGTTGGACTGTAAGTTCCAGCTACCCATCCCTCCCGGCGTTAGTCCACAGTACAGAGCCTTCGCTGCCACTAGGTGATCATGTCACTATCATACCTTTTGTGTGTTTAATTTGTTTACAGGATATGGTGTTTGCAATACTGGCTGACTGGTGTTTCATAGTGGATATTATATATGAGTGTCTATGTCATACTATGTTTACGACAGGAGTGCCTGAATATTAGTATTTCCCAAGCGAGAGTGAGGAATATACAAATATTCAGGCACAAGTGCTGTAAATATAGTATGGCATAGACACGAATATAATATTCTGTTTATTACCGAAGTAATGAAATAAATGGAAATACGGTAACATCCACTTTCAATCACAGACTGGCAACCCGCTGTCGTAGCATTTAGAACGCAACGTCATAGACGAAACATTACGTCATAGCATTGTTTATGGCATCACGTCACCATGACAAAGTGGTATTTTGCCCCAGAGTGTCGTATGAAAAATATGAACCCTGATATGATTGCCCTCGTAGGTAATCATTATGATAAAGTTTATGAAAAAAAGAAGCCAAAGTGAGAAGTGCGCGTTCGGCTTTGGATCAAGAGGTCCCGAGTTCGAATCCCGCCAGGGGCACGGCAACTTTGTCTGCAGTAGAGAACTGTTCTACACGCAGTAAGGTTTGGGTGCAATGCTTCACTGAATTTCAGCGTAGTACCACCCATGGTTCGCTAGTTCCAGCCGATGCTCGCAGGTTTCACCGCAAGGCATAGCCACATGGCGTTGCGGGCTTTCTCCCTGCCATAATACTAGCAGCCGCGATATAAGTGAAATACTCTTCAAAGCGGCGTTAACCCCCAACTCACCTCACCTCACCTCAAAGTGAGAAGTTGTTGAAGGGCATTTAGAAATGGTGTACATAAGAACAGGACAATTTTCTGGATAACTTCTCTAATGTGAAAATACATGACGTTTCAGACTTTATGTTTACTCCTTCCTCAAATGGAATGTAAGAAATAACAAAATGAGATACATTAGCAGTTTCCTTACCATTGCTTTCTGTACTATATAAATGTATCCCAAGTGACCCTAGTAAGAAATCAAAATGTTGTGCAACTAAATTAGCCTGAATGCTTAACGAAAATAAAATTGCTTGGATGTGAAATCAGAATATCTCAGTCCTTAGCCTGCGCAGTTGCATGGCAATAATAAATGATGATTTTGAAGTAAATCGTTTTTGAGTTTATGGGATAAAAGCCCAATTTGCAAATAACGATATTATATAAACAGTTTTCGCCATACATGTTGTTCCTATTCCCTATTGACCATGACTCTATCTGTTTCAGAGACGGGAGACTGTTGGCGGCGGGCGGCCGATCTCGGTTCATCCACCTCTGGTCTCTCGACACACGGAGACTGCTGCGTATTGTCGAACTACCTAACAAAGTGTCCGCTGTCAAACAGTTGGAGTTCGTCCCTGACAACTTCAAGGGAGCAGTGGACCAGGTAAAAGCTTGACAACAATCTGATATTGCTCATAAAAGTCAAAATGTACTCCTCATTAAAAGGCACAACCTCCCTCAGCAAAGCATAACTCTTGCCAGCCTCCATCACTAATCCTTACCTCATGTCCTTAATATTTAGTGTTTAGTGTTAGCGAATCAGAGCCATGGAGGCGTATCAGGTGCAGTGCTCCGCTATTAGCAATGGAAAGTTAAGGAAATGCTGCAAGGCATAAATTGGCCAGTGATGGAGACTTGCATGAGTTATACCTTGTAGAATGAAGTTGTGAAAGGCATAGCTTTCTTGTTATCTTCACTGACAACAAACTATGTGACATTGATCTATTGACCATTTTATCTATGATCATGATCTTAGTTACTTAAATAATTTTCTCATGTGAATGATTTTAGTAGAATTACTAATCCATGTAAAATGTAATGTTTTTTTCCAATCCACGTTCACCCATCCAGTGAAAAATTTACCCACGAGTCCTGCATCAAATACTCATCAAATTTGGAAAAGACTCATAAAAATTAAAGCTGTGAGTCCCCAGGACACAAAGAGTTTTCATGTTGTATTTGCTTACTTATTGTGGGAATCACAAGAGCTTGTGGTAGCAAGTCCCTGGACTCTACAGGCCATATTTGTAAATTTGTCCCCGCCCTTCCCACAATATGAAATGTTTCCATCTTGGTTCTCTCCAGGTCCTGGGAGTACTCTGTCAGGATGGAATCATGCGCTTTATCAACATCGACACCTGCAAGCTCTTGTTTGATATTGGAACTATTGACAACCGTGTGAACAGCGCTGTGATCAGCGGGAATGGACGTCATGTCGTGTCAGTGATGGATGATGGGAACCTTCATCTCTACAGTATACCTGCGCTGTCTTCCGAACTTAACAAGGTACATGCTCCTTGCATTGATGAATGATCTCTTACTTTTACTCTTGTTAAGAGTGTTATAGGTTATGGACACCAACACAAGCAGAGATTTCATTTTTTAGGTTTTCACCAAGCTCTAAGGTGATCGATAATCACTATGGTAATCTTAGTGCATTGTTAAATAGTTCAGTTCAGGTTAACCTTAGTAAATGTTGCTTTGTGAAAGGGCCCTGTAGATGCAATTAAATTTAGTATTAATAAGAAGAGTGTTTTAAGTTATATAACTTGACTCAATCCTTTTCTTGTGAATAATGTGGAATAATATGTTTGAAATGAAACAATGCTTTAAAGAGTCAGAGATATTTCCGTGAAATCACTTAGATTTTCTTTTCACATGCAATGATTATATGAGCGCTTCAATAAATTAAGTAATTCTTTTCCTTTTATAAATCTTTAAAAAAATAAAGATTGTTGCGATTTAAAAACTTGAAATAAATTTTGTGGTTCCTGGGTTTAGTTTTGTATCAACCTCAAGATTTGTTTCTACATGCTCTTCATTCTCCAAAATCAACTCATCACACTTAAGATTTATGAATTCCTACTTGTAGCCTCCAGCGCCCCTTGTGAAGGTGGTAGCAGCCAACAAGATGTCCGACACGGTGAATACGGAGACAGAGAGTGATAGGAACGTGAGTAAGGCGTCCTACAAGTCAGCTTATAGTCGCAGGAAGAACAAGAGCAGACAGTCACAGGATGGGGACACGGTCAGTGCTTTATGGTTAACTGTTTCTCTGTTGAATTATTTAGTGTGCAACCATTACAGAATGGCTGAATAACTTGAGTCAATACCATAAGCAAAGATTAAGTATTATATGGTTATCCAAGGGCTGATCATTGTCAATCTCAGATTAATATCACATCAGCAATTGAATGGTTCCGTTACTTTCTTTGTGGTGATGTAGATCTTGGTTCTGGGAGGGCGGGATAGCGCAGTGGATTAGCGCATACGGCTTCAGATCAAAAGGTCCGTGGTTTGAATCCCGCCAGGGGCACGGCAACTTTGTCTGCAGTAGAGAACTGTTCTACACACAGTAAGGTTTGGGTGCAATGCTACACTGAATTTCAGTGCAGTACCACCCATGTTTCGCTAGTTCCAGCCATTGCTCGCAGGTTTCACCGCAATGCATAGCCACTTGGTGTTGCGGGCTTTCTCCCAGCCATAATACTAGCAGCCGTGATATAAGTGAAATACTCTTGAAAGCGGCGTTAAACCCCAACTCACCTCAACTTGGTTCTGGAAGATTTTGTGTACACCCAACTATTGCAGCTTTGTTGTCTACTTCTACTCTCGGTACCTATCCTATCCTACTGTTGACTGACTGTTGGTCCATGAGAAACTGGAAATCGCTTATTATTATTAAGATGCATATTAATATTCAACGATGAGTGATAATTTGAGTACTATAGTCAATGCAATTCCTATCAGTTAACCCTTACGTTGCGTATATATATTTTACCATTTTTAGCCCCTGTGGCGGAATTTACAGGCTCGCAGCTCGCAGCAGTAGTTTGAGCTTATTCACTAACGAGCTCTGCTGGCGGAATTTCCAGGCGGCGATTCCGGTACCGTTTTTACGAAATATACCGCATCTACATGGCGAATAAGGACTATATACGGGCGTTCAATACAAATTCAAGTAGCGACACCCGTACACAAATGGCTAATTCACACCCGAAACTTTGAATGAATTTTCTATGTTTTTTCGTTTTTATTCTATTACTTTCGAAAGATTGTCTTTAATTCGGGCCTCGTAACATCATAAATACGAAACGAAAAAAATTCCATTTATATACGGAATTGAACACAAGATGTCTAGCTTCACAATGATATAAAAATTATTAGAATGCGACCTTTGGTTATAATTATATAGCTATGTAAAGTTTGTCTTTATTTCCACCTATAAAATCGTCAATACTTACAACATGTATGCTGCATTGCAAACGGTCGTTCATCGCACTTTTCCAAGAAATCATAATCTCGAACCAGTTGACAAATAAGCACATGTCAACCCAAATATGGTTATGTTGTTTGACTTTTCAAATAAACGCTAACCTCGAACCATAACTGATGACAATATGTTGATTAGTTTGTGTGCCGTTTGGTTTCACATGCCTCTCAGAAAGGTAAAATTGTATCTTTATTTCTGTGAATAAATCTGCGCATTTTATATAGAATAAAAGATTATTCTTTTCGGTTTATTGTGATATAAAAATTATGAAAATGCATTCAGTATTTTAGCCGTGATAAATGTTTTAGAAGTTGTGAAAATCGCCGATTGTTTCAAAATTTATGAAGTGTAAACATGACCTTTTTCACGGCGCTTGCTGTGTCTTTATTATTTTTTTGAGATTTTCTAATTTTATATGGGAATGTAGTCCATTGTTTCCCCTTTATTTTGCCGTATTTTTTTTTGAAAACAAACTATTCGCTCACATGATATGAAGTGCGGGAGTAAGGCGAGTTAGCGATTTTTTCCCCCGTCTCGCGAGATGCGAGGCAGATAGCAGTCTCGGGCGAGGCAAACCCGAGGCAATACAAACACGTGGGTGAAAATAGCCTCAAGCGAATTAATGCTTCGGGGGCTAAGCCCGACAAAATTGGCCTTTTGTAAAGCTAATTATCAATGCGTTACGGGTCAACAATGCACACGCAATTTGGTGTGAATTTTACTTGATATTTCGACCGGACATTCACACAGACTTGTTATCGTGGCTATCTGCGAGATGTATGTAAACAAGTTTTCATGTGGCGATATACGGACACACTTCGTCTCGCATTTCGCCTGGGGGGCAAATAGAATTATTACTGACCCGGTAAATGCACTAAGTCCAACGTACGGGTCTCGCCAAGGGTTCTAACATTTTTCTCTATGAGCCTCCCGGATAATTCCGTCGCCCGCATGTTAAGGGTTAATATTGGAGCTGAAATTTCAGTATATTTGTTATTTTATAATATTCAAGAATAGATTATGTTATGATGTTAAGCTGAATAATCCTTGAAAAGAGAAGATTTTTGTATGAAAACATAGGAAAATAAATGTTTTGGCAATGTTGAGTTTTTCATCTGTATGTCAAATTATGTTGATGCAGATGAGTCTGCCAGAGGGGTTGGACATGGACAAGCTGTCGGCCATCTTGAAAGAGTTTGGAGAGTACCCGTCCAAATACAGGTTTGTGGTCACTTTCCTGACTTAGTAGATACGATAATCTGTTGCTTCAATATCATTTCACGCTATTGAATAACTGGTTTTGTTGCTGAGGTCTGCCTGTAGGAGAGCCCCTGCTTATAAGCTGCTTTAATAGAGAAGTAGTAGATCCTTATGCTGCCTAGATTTAAAAGCAGTTGATAAAGAAGTAGGTGCTTATACCGCTTTGAAAAAAGAGTAGTGGATCCTTAAGCCATTTTGTAAACAAAGCAGTGAGGCTAAGGTATAGTTACAATATCTTTGTCTTGAGTATTAAACAACTCTCCTCAAAATTTAAAATGACTGATTTTTCCAGGATGTTCATATGGCGCTCCATACTGCGACTGCCGGAGAATCATGCTGCGTACGCCGCTCTCGTAGATAAAGGAGTTCACCCAGCCTATGCCAAACTTCACGAGGTCTACCCCATCAAGAGTAGGAAACTACTGAGGATACTGCAGAGGTATTGTACATTGAGTGCAGTCATTTCAAACAAGCATGACTGGATGAACCCAAAGTCAAATTTGGTGCCAGGTTACATTTGGGGATGGTGCAGACACCAGTCAATTTTGGTGACCATGACAATATTTTCAAGGTCACCACGACACTTCGACTACTTTATTGTTTCATTTTGAAATTTGACATGTCCTACTGTAATTATGAAGTTTGATCCAAACTGTTTGTTCTTTCAACACTGATGCTTGTATGTTTTTGTCAAGTTTGAATAAGTCATCGAGTAGCGTTTTGTATTTATTCAGAGAAAGGGAAAAGAGGATACTTGTCAATGCTAACTAGCTGATGAATGAACTGAGTCAATAATAATAATGATAACAGTGTTATTGTCTATTTGTTAACAATTTTAATTGAATAATCTGTCAATAATTCCATCAATTAACATTATGTCAAGTATACATTGTAAATCAAAATAAAATTGACTGTAAAGTGAACAACAATTCTGTTATTAACACAACATTTCTGTACTTATCATTGAAGGTCATTTAGAAGAGGAATACATTAGAATACAAAATCTTTCTGCAGTGACAGATCCAGGAATTTTGAAAGGGGGGGGGGGGGGGTCCACCAATGGAAAATGGGGGGTCCAAAATTTTTTCCCCATACCCGCCCATGCATCCGCCACTGTTTCTGGATAACAACTTCTTTATTGTAAACATACACAATGTTTCGGAGTACAGTCAGGCCTCGATAATCCGAACACTTCCGTTTTTCATCAAAAACATTCGGATAGTGAAATGTTCGGACTACTGAGTACTGTGAACTACTATGGAGATTAGTTTGGTTACATATTCCTATCGTTCGGAAACTGCAAGATTCGGATTATCGGTGGCCAGATTATCGCGGGTTGACTGTATATACTTACTCCTTCAAAATTCCACCTGAAGAAGGAGTAAGCATATACTACGAAACTTGTATATTTACATTAAAGAAGTTGTTATCCAGAAAATCCTGTTTTCTTATTTCAGTACTTAACTTTTAGGTGAAATTGGGATAAGTCCCAAAATATTATCTTGAATAAAGAATTAATACATTTATTCAGTAATTGTATTCATCCCTTCCTTAATGCATCTTTATACTTAAGACTAATGGTGTTACTTTACTTTTTATGCTCCAGAATCGGAGATTCCGGGGGTATATTGTTTTTCACCTGTCCGTCTGTCTGTCCGTCCGTCTGTCCGTCTGTGTGTTTGTCCACAAAAACTTTAACCTTGGCCATAACTTTGTATTGCTAAGAGCTAGGGCTTTCATACTTAGCATGTGCATACCTTGTAATGAGACCTTTCAGATGAGGTCATCATATTTGACCTTGTGACCTTGACCTTGCCGCAATTGACATTTTCAGAAAACTTTAACCTTGGCCATAACTTTAGATTGCTCAGAGCTAGGGCCTTCATACTTGGCATGTGCATACCTTGTGATGAGCCCTTTCAGATGAGGTCATCATATTTGACCTTGTGACCTTCACCTTGCCGCAGTGAACAATATACAGAAAACTTGAACCTTGGCCATAACTTTGCAACATCCGGGGGCATCCGTGTTTAACAAACACATCTTGTTAATATGTTTATTCAGTAAAAAGATTAATCACTTTCTTAATCTGTCTTTAAGATCTAAAACTGATGGTGTTATGTTACAGAGTGCTATCAGCTCTTGCTCACTGGTCGCCCATATTTGGAGAGACTCAATATCTGCCTATGTTGGCCTTCCCCTTCGTCAAGCTCTTCCAGAACAACCACTTGGTGTGCTTTGAGATCATCGCTACACTCCTCGGTAGGCAAATATTTCTTCTCATGTATCTTCATCTTCTATTTTGGAGTACTAATTTCCTCTAATAGGAGCCGTTCCTCTAATAGCAGCCAGGGGTGAAGGTACCTAAAGGTGAATAAGAGTCAAGCCTCTAATAGGGCACCGGTTAATATCGCATCAATGATCACACCCTTATAGACATGTGTCCCATATATGTTCCCAGGCCCTAAGAGGGTTAAACAACACACTACATTCAGTTTACGTCAAATGGCGAGGAGTTTGTATTAGTATTATTTGTACCTCATATCAGCCCGAGACCCCCATATCAGCCCGAGGGCCGCAGGCCAGAGGGCTGATATGGGGTATGGTATGAAAAATGACATGTTGTAACCTTTTTATCATATATTATACATTTTTCTAAAACAAGAAAGAATGCTTGAAGGAAAATTAAAATTAAGATATTTCTGTGCGAAAATTTACTTTGATTGGCCTACAAGACAAACCCTCAATTACAACTGTTCAAAATAGTTTAGCCGTGCCTCCTATTCAATTTTCCAATTATAGCATATATAATTATGTTAATAAGAATGTAGGTTAAAAGCATCAACAACACCCTCGCTTGGAGACTACTCTGATATAAACTACTCCGTCAACGCTTCGCTTCTGACGTTACTCAATGTTAGCGTGCCTGTGAGCAAAGGGAGATCACTCTAACCTAACGTCACCCGGGCTGATATTGATATGGATTTGCGGACCGGGCTGATATGGCTGATATGGATTTTCGGACCGGGCAGCGATATGGATGGCGTGTCCTTACCTCTATCACATATGCAAAACATCCCATATTATTGATAGGTATATGATAAAGTCAGTTATCAGAGGTTATAATATGTATTGGTCAAACCTGAAAATAAAATAAGAGCCGGGCCTCCATTAAGTGCTGGGCGGTAAGAGCCCTTCCATGCTATAAGGGCCTGGGCCCCTATAAGAGGAAATATGATACTGCAAGTTTTTCCTAATTATCTCTGCCACAACAATGTCAGCTTGAATAAAGATATGAGCTCCAGCAGGTTTTTTGTTACCAGTCAAGAACTCGTATTTATATTGCTCCTACTGAATGAAATAAATATATTTGTTTGTGTATATATGTTCAATATATTTTCATAATACTCTGTACATATGTCAAGTAAAGACTCGCCGATAATGGCTGCAATACTGCCGAAGCGGCGTTAAACAATAACTCACTCACTCACTCAAGTAAAGAATTCTTGTGTCTTTGCTTGTAGAAATTGGTGTAGTAATTGTTGTGTTTCCAAAGTATTTTCCACAGGAGATATCACTTCTCAAGCGATACCTCCTACGATATCGTTTTGAGAGTAGATTTTGCACAATGCCTGGTTATCAACTACATCACATCACAATGCTTTTACATCATCAATTACATGACTCACAATGATATAATGTAAAAAGCTGCTATTGGCTGCAATATTGCCTAAGTGGTGTTTAACGCTAACTCATTCACTTTAACGTAAAAAACCTGATGATAATATAATGATATGAGGTTATAAACTTCATAATATCACAACACCAAAAGTCAAATGTTAGTACTGTGTAAGAGAATTTGTTTTTCTATTAGAACTATTATAGAATTGTTTTAGATAATAAAATAGAATCTCAACCTTGTGTCCTCTGATTCAAATACAGCCACATGATTCAAACACAGCCACATGATTCAAATATAACCACTCTTGCTGATCATAGATATTTTCATAAAATAAATAAAATTTTCAGAGCCATTCATGCAAGCATATTATTTTGTTGTCAAATCAGATTTGCATGACTGATATCTATCAACTTTATTTTTTCACCTTTATAATTTTTTGTTGACAGAGAACTGGGGATGCCACTGGTTTGAGTATTTCCCTAATCCACCCATCAACGTGCTGGCCATGGTAGAGAACATCATCGCTCACCACGATCGCTACCTACTGCAGCACTTCGTCACCTACAAGGTCACCTCACAGGTATTTTCAGTTTTAGTTCTTCTTATTAGCTCATCTGGCCTGAAAGGCCCGATGGGCTTATGGCATGGCATGGTTTCTGGTGTCCGTCCGTCTGTAAACTTTTCACATTCTCGTTTTCTTCTCCAGAACCACTTGGTCTAGGGAGCTGGAATTTTGTGTACAGACTCCTTGGCCAATGGGGATTCTAAATTGTAAAAATGGTGGCCCTGCGACCCCAATATAGGTCACAGAGGTCATGACCTGAAAAGCTATTTTCATCTTGAAGTTTTATGTGCTCTTCAAAGGGAGGTAATTTAAAGGAAACAACAGTGATGAATTAAATCCTCAAGTGTGTTTTTATTTGTAGGGGATTTTATTTCTGGCCTCAACGATAGGTCAGAGGGGTAAGGACCTTAAGACCTATTTCATCTTCTTCATTTAAAGTGTTTCCTTTTTGTTGTACCTCTCACCTAGAAGTTGACATTTTGAATTAGTTAATGTATATAAAGCCTGATGAGCTACAGAGTCAGTGGCTCTATTTTTGGAAATTCTCATCTGTCCTGCTTGTAAAGTCTCTTTAATTTTCACTAATAATACAAATATTAGTAATACAGGGGTCAATTTCGCCTTTTAAAACCCTGTTTGCTGATAAAAAGTCTTTCTCAAAAATCCCTTTTATAATGTGAAAGTTTACAAAGCCATCGCCGATTTAATCAGTTACTTTTACTTCCGTTTCAAACCAGAATGAGTAATTTATCAGTCACATAGAAAATGTTAAGGAAACCAAAACCAGTTTCAACAGCGATCCACTTTTTCAATCACTTATAAAAACTTATAGAGGCTCTAAAACCGGTTTGAGATATTCGTTTTTATACCCCCGACCTAAAAAGGTCGGGGGTATATAGTAATACCAACGATTCCGTCCGTCCGTCCGTCCGTCCGTCTGTCCTTCCGTCCGTCCGTCTGTCCTTCCGTCCGTCCGTCTGTCCTTCCGTCCGAAGACAATTTTTGTCCGATCGATTACAGAAAAACTATTCATCTCATCCTTTTCAAATTTGGCACATGTCTTCTTTACTACTAGGAGAGGTGCAGTGCGAAGTTTAAATGAAATTAGTGATTTTTTTTATTTTTGGCGAATTTTTTAATTTTTTAACTTAGTCATATTCTGAACATTTTTTGTCCGAACGATAACAGAAAAACTATTCATCTCATCCTTTTCAAATTTGGCACATGTCTTCTTTACCACTAGGAGAGGTGCATTGCGAAGTTTAAACGAAATTGGTGAAATTTTTTCATTTTTGGCGAATTTTTTAATTTTTTAACTCAGTCATATTCTGAGCATTTTTTGTCCGATCGATAACAGAAAAACTATTCATCTCATCCTTTTCAAATTTAGAACATGTCTTCTTCACCACTAGGAGAGGTGCAGTGCGAAGTTTAAACAGACTTGGTGATTTTTTTTATTTTTGGCGATTTTTTTTTTTTTTTACTTTGTCATATTCTGAGCATTTTTGTCCGATCTATACAGAAAAACTATTCATCTCATCCTTTTGAAATTTGGCACATGTCTTCTTCACCACTAGGAGAGGTGCAGTGCAAAATGTAACACGATTTGGTGAATTTTTGGTGATTTTTAAATTTTTTTAATTCGTCATATTCAGAGCTAAAATGAATGAAGCTACTTCTGTGTTGTGATTTGTTGACTTTATCATTTTCTTTTTCATGTAACTTTCATCAAAAGCTACTTCTGTGTTCTTGTTGAATTTACTATATTTCCACTGGTTATGTTTTGGAAAAAGTTAAATTTTCTTTCCTGTCAACCATAAACTGCTGTATATCCCTCAGGGGTGTGCTTCCATGTACCTGTTGTTTCAAGTCACTCGAATGAATCATTATGATGAATTAATTTCCAAAATAAAGTTGAAGTCAGTGGTAATGGCAGTAGTGTATTATGTTACTCATACCTTTTCAAGTTACTATCATTCCTACTTTTACTTTTAAGAGACTTGTCCTACCCTTTTCACAAACACTTAAATCTTAGCAATTACATTTCATAGCTTATCAATCCTTATGTGTGTTAAACTTTAACAGTCGGGGGTATTAGTGAGCCACGCTCACTTTTTTGCTTGTTAATAACTAACCTCCGGGTCTTGCAGAAATATAGGTCACCCAATCCAAGTGTGTGAATGAAAAGTTTGTCTTGAATATTTATCTTCCGGCTGAATTTGACTGGAGGTGCTAACAAGTTATCCAATCAAATGTCTTGTGATCAGTGATAACGATTTGTTTGTCTGTCTGTGTGTCTCACTAGAAGACGAAGCGAAAATGAAACACGACAGGTTTACATGATTTTGACAAGCGTGTATCTGTTTAGGCGTGGGAAACCAGTATGGCAAATAGAAAACGGTCCGCACTAACAACTTTTTTTCTCTCCAAAGATACTCCTTCAACTATAAAAAAAATATTCTTTCTGTGATTCTTGGAAAGCAGGTAAAGAATAGCTATCATATTGTGAGACTGATAGGTCGATGTTTTGTACATTTTGTCAGAAACACAATATAAGTGGAAGACATAATGCTTTCCGATAAGGTTGCTCTTCAATGAGACTTCAGGAAATTAAAATTCACGAAAATAGTGAATTATATAAATGCTGTGTACACTCTGAATTAGCCACTATAATATATGCAGTACATCCAAACTTCCCCTAGAACATGCGGTCATGAAGATTGAATGTAAAAATACACACACATCAATGACATTATTTAGAGTTACAGTAGCATATTTAATTGCAAATAAATCTAAATAACTCTCCATGTACTTGATTTTTGTTTTTGGTTAATTTTGAAAGTTATTACACATTCAAACTATGGTGCAGCTAATATATATTTAGTGCAACCCAGTTAATCATTCAGGTTGCACAAGGTGCAATTTATTTAAAAAAACAAAATCGACCCCTGTATGTTTAAGTAGAGGCTCTTACAGAACCGCTACTTTGAGAGGCATTTTAAAAGTTGGAATGACAAGAAATTTGGATATAATATGATATAATATATGGATAACAACTTCTTTATTCACGATCAAGAACAAAGAAGTTGTCAACAATATAATTTTCTCAACTCTTACAGAACAGTCGATAATTTTCTTAAATCTCTATTCAAATATAAGTAGTTTATGATGGCTAACATCTATTCTCATGTTTTCTACTTTAAATTTATATATAATGTTTATAACCATAAAATTATTGTTTTCTTTAACATCTTTGAAAATAAATTCCAAAATTATAACTTTCTTTAAAAACAAAAATCGCCAAAAAAAAGATTGAAAAATGTCTTATAGCATAAAAGTTTCAAAGATTTTCATAACATCAGTTGAACAATCAATTAAGGTAATTCTACTGCCATGAACCCATATCTAATTAGTCATCAAGCACCTGACACAATCAGTATTGTCAACATCAGTGTCTAATTAGATGAGCTGGGACACCTGAGCTGATTGTTAGCTTGCTGCTCAGTGATTGGGTGCTTCTAGCCATGCCTCTCTCTGATTGGTTGAGAGCTTTTGCTGGTGATTGACAGACACTGACCTCTGTTCACTCTCAAGCCAGGAGACGAACTGAATAAACCATCGTGGTTCTTGCTTTCTCATTGGTTCTCCCAGTGTCATAGACTGGTCACATAAAAACCTGAACGTTGTCAGTGAAGCTCATTCACTTTCACGAGCTGTGCCACAAGCAGTGAAGAAGACTTTTTGTAGATCAGATATATTTGACATTCCTGAGCAGTGCCACTATAGCAAACTTGGAGAGTCATACAAGCAGAAGAGAGATCTGTGTTGAGAGATAGACATCTGTACTGGAGACTTTTAGAAGATCAGATATATTTGACAGCTACCCATGGCGTCCATTGTTGACCTGCCAACCGACAGCTGCCTTTACTCAACAGGCACCCTGGCCCGACTGTCCACGAACCCCATGTTCAGGGAACTCAGGGCAGCTCTAGTCCCAGAGTGCAACAAAGCAACTGCCCAGTTCCGAGACAAGGGAACAGAGAAGCAAGTGAAAGCAGTCCTAGATTCAGCCAGTTCTCAAGGCGTCGCTCACTACGAGGGTCTGGACCCGTCCTTCACAGCTGTCCAAGAGGTTAGTCTTCAATCTGAGTTCCGTCAACTGACCAAACAACCCAAAGTCGTGGAGTTACAGACCTTCTACTACACCCAATGCTCTGATATAGAGAAACAACGAGCTGCCGCCATCATCGCCCTCAAGTCCGCCCACGACCTTAGCACCAGCCAACTTCAGAAGGAGATGCTTCTTGTCCACAACCACTTTGACCGAGAGAGACTCCACCTGACGAGCAGGATCACCTCCAGTCTACAGCTCCTCAAACAGACCCTCTCCGCGCCTGACACTTCAAATAAGGAGAACATACCGACCAAGATGAGATCTCGACAACTGAGTCCAAGAGCGGTGGAGGTGATGACGCGCTGGTTTGAGGCTCACATCGACAACCCCTACCCGAGCGATGATGAGAAAATGAAGATGGCTGAGGAAGGAGGAATATCTCTGTCCCAGGTGAAGGCCTGGTTCGCCAACAAGCGGAACCGTACAGCCAACACGAAGCCGAAGAGACAGAAGCAGCAAGTGGAGAAGAGTTTGTTGAACATCTGCAGCGAGCTCACCGTCCCATGCGGAGGGAGTGGGAAGGGACAGAAACTGTACGGGGACATCATACAACAACTATCCAGTATTGTGAACGGGTATAATGTGTTCAGCCAGGCTGATGGTGGGTGCTGAGTGTGTTCATGAACGGAAACAATACAGAGGCCGTCTTGCACTGTCAGGACAGTGTCTTAGAGGCTTGGAATGGCAAATGTGTGAATTATGACGTTGAATGGTTAAAAATTATTTTCACTGTTTTATAATATCTGATATTCAATGTTGCTGTACCGTCACTGTCTCCAAAGGAAAATGATTCAAAATGGAGAACTGCTACTGAATGTCCAGTGAATACCATGGAAAAAACTTTGAATTAATGGCAACATTTCAAAACATTTGGACCACTTTTGGGATTTGTCCATCTCCAAAGGACGAACTTGCTATAATAGTATCTCAATATTTCCTTCATTCACTACCTCTAAACTTATATGCATCTTCTTGTTTGTTTACAAACACACCAACAACAATAGCAAGTCTAGAAATAGACAACTTAAACCTGTGAGTCTGCCTACCGCTCACGCAAAGCCCGTGCACCCGCATACACAGTCATGTGACCTGTCAAATACCTCCACTACTTTTTGTTGTTCAACGTGTCTACACGTCTCACACCAACTGAGTTAGAATTTCCTTACCTTTCGACGAAACCTTTATCCCATACGTATCCTGATACCGTGAGATTGTTGTTTCCATTTGTTTTTTCACTTGAATATGAATTTGGATGCTATTATTCGCCATTTTAGTGGTTCAAATGTTTCCACGTGGCTTGTAAAATGGCGGCTTCCTCATGTTTTTCTAGCATCGGGCTTGAAGCTTCATTTATTCAATTCACTCCTAATATTCATATTATTTATATATTTATGTTTTGTGGTATATTTAACTATATTACAAACGTATTTTATATTTTATCTCTTGATAGAATTAAATTTCGTTAGTGCGGGATTGGTATCCCCGTTCACTTATCGATTTTTGCTGTATAGTGTTGTGTCACTTCACTTCGCATTGCATTGACTTTGCGTGGTGATTTTAAGGCCGCTTCCTTGCTATATTTTACTATGCGTATCTGTATAGTTTTTGCTTCACGTTTTTGTTTAGCTAACTTTATCTACCTTATGTATTATCAGAAATTATTTCTTGATATTTAATTTCTCATACGGTATAGTTTTTGATGGTATTTATTCATGTTTATTAATAAATATCGTTATGTTTTACTATGAGGGGATAGGTTTCAATTTTACCTTTTATGGTAAAGTTTCCTTTTCTCTGCATTTTCTATGTTTTATGATAAACTATTTCATGTTATCATAATCATATACTCATTCTATATATTTATATATAGTATTTTATACACTTATATGAAATTTCGGTTTCTTATATTTGTTCATTATGGTTTTTCTGTGTGTTAATTCTCCTTAACTTTTCACAGAAATCATGAGCGCTTCGAAGAGATGCGAGGGCTGTAATAAATTCGTGGCTGCGGCTGACCCTCACCCTTGCTGTCCACGTTGCTATGGGGTATCCTGTACCTACGATGTACCCTGTGATGAGTGTGCCAACCTTAACGTTGACGAGTTCCAGGCCTATGTGACTTCGAGAGAAAGAAGCTTGGCCCGTTCTTCGTCGAAGTCGTCTACTGTTTCGGTCCCTCAACCGTCCTCTCTGGCCTCGGACCTGGCCAAATTCAAGTCCATGGCTGCCGAGATGATGCCTCTTATGTCTAAGCTGCTCAACATCCCCGAGTTAGCGGACAAGGTGGAGAAGACCGGATCAAGGCTCACCCCGTCACCAGGGAGAGATAATATCTCTCAAATAACTGGGCGGCGGGGGGGTGAAGAGAAAAATGAAGACATCATCTCCATACTGGCCCCTTCGGTGGTGGAATCCATGAAGCAGACTCCGGGATCGAGGGACCCTCGTCTTCATAAGAAAGCCCACCGGATTAGTGGATCCCGTGCGGCGGATGCGGCCCGCAAGGCAGTCCAGCCGGGAGATGTCAAAGTCGGGGATCCAGGGACCGAACCTACGGGGAAGGTCAAGGCCAAAAAGGACTCCAAGGGAACCGTCACGGGCCTCCACGGATCCAAGATTAAGCCCATCATGTTGCCGACGGAGGGTGCAGCGGACCCGCCACCGGCCTCCACGGACCCGGCCGCCACGGACCCGGCCTCATCTACGGGCCATCCCAGGGATTCGGCGGGCCTGAATAGATCTATTGTGGACTACAATACCTCTACCTCTTCCAAGTCGTCCCATTCGGAGCAGGCCAACCGGGAGAGGAACCGTCGCCTAGCCAGGGAAAATGAACGACCTGCGGGGAACAAACGGAAATCCACGGGGCCTCCGGACCTCTCCTTCTACGGGACGTCAGCGGATTCTTCGGGGAAGAAAGGGAAAAAGGCGGATGCTGCAGATGAATCAGCTCTCTCAGGTCTGTCTTGGTATGACAAGTTAGACGAGGTATACCGGCATTTCCCGGACATTTCCCGCCCTCCGGCTCCTTCGGCTCCTATCCAGAGTGAAATAAGCAGAGGCTCTTCCAAGGTCATCACGACAAAGGCTACCTCGCTACCACCGCCGGATTCCACAGCCAAGCTGGCGGCCCAACTATCGGAGCGAGTGGGGACCTTAGGCTTTGACAAGCAACCCTCTAGGAGTTCCTTCTACCGTTCATTTCCTTACAAGGTGCATGACGCCCAATTTGCCAAGCCTGGGGAAACCGTTTTGGACAGCAATTTCCGGTACCTGATGGGCAAGGGTTCGCCTTCGGAACAGATTAAGATCGGGGATGCCAGGATTAGGGAAATCGAGTCTTCGGTGCACAAGGCCATGCAGACCTCCACCTACATCCATTGGTTTGCCGCTACTGCTGCCAGGCAACTCCCTGCTATACCGGTGGATGCGGAACCGGACGAGTCTACGCCTATCCCTTGTTCAGCGTTGTCAACGGCTAACGACCTCTTTGACTCCATGGGGAGTGCTGTCTTGGATTTAGATCGACACCTTCTATGGATCAATGCGCAACTTACTCTCCTCAGAAGGACCGCCTTTATCAAGCAGTTGCCTCAGACAACCGACAACAAGATAAAAGACAAGCTTTACTCGGCGCCTCTTTTTGGAGCTTCTCTCTTTGGGGATTCAGTGGCGGAGTCTCTAGAGATTAAAGACAAACAACTAGAGAGGAAGAGAAACGAGGATTTACATCAGCTCGCCTTATCAGTCTCGCCAAAAAGAACCCAGTCTCAGTCTCCTTGGAAGAAGCAATCAACTCCCAAGAAGAACTACGTCAAGCAGCAGGCTCCGACCACTCCTAGACGTAATTACGACCGACAGGACAGGACGGCTGATAAGACATTTACGCCCCGCAAGGACGCTGGCCGAGGCCGAGGCAGAGGGCAACCTCAACGTTTTTGACGTACCTATTCCCCCTCCTCTCCAGTTACCGACCCTCGCCCGTCCACCAACTTTCCCCTTGTCTGTAGTTCCGGGACAGGTCGGGGGTCGTCTGAAACAATTTGCCGCCAACTGGTCGATTGTTTCAAACGACCCCTGGGTACTGTCAGTGGTCTCTCAGGGCTATCGACTTCAGTTCGACACGCTTCCTCCGACAACCTGCCTTCCACAGGGTCCTCGTTTTCATCTGTCCGGGCCTTCTCTGGTGGCAGCAGAGGATGCCATTCAGAAACTTCTCTTGAAGATGGCAGTGCTGGAACTGGACCCGAAGACTGTGACGAAAGGGTTTTATTCCCCCATCTTCCTGGTGCCCAAGAAGGATACGGACGAACTCAGGATGATTATCGACCTGAAGTTTCTGAACCGGAACTTCCTGCAGAGACCTCCTCACTTCAGGATGGAGTCTATAGCAGCGTTGAAACTGGCTCTACGACCAGGAGACTGGATGGTGTCGTTGGATCTCAGGGATGCTTATCTCCACGTGCCGATCCATCCAGTGTCTCAGAAGTATCTTCGGTTTGCTCTCAACGGCAGGTTGTTCCAGTTCAGAGTTCTTCCGTTCGGAATCTCGATCGCTCCTTGGCTTTTCACCAGGATCACAGCTCCGGTACTGAACTTTCTGCATTCCAGTTCGATTCGGATGCACGGCTATCTGGACGATTTTCTCCTCCCAGATCAGTCTCAGAAGAATCTGGAGTCCAACAGAGATCTTGCCATTTCTATCTTGGGGCATCTCGGTTTCATCATCCATCCAGACAAGTCCGACCTGGTTCCGTCGCAGAAGGTCAAGTACATCGGGGCCATCTTCGACACGGAGAATGCCAGACTGTTTCCTCCGGAGGACAGAGTAGAGGTAGCTCGCAATCTGATCCGTTCTATGTCTCAGTCTCCTCAACCCCTACGCCAGTGGATGTCCCTGTTGGGCAGGCTCACGAGCATGCAGGACTTAACCAACAGGGGGAGACTGAGACTTCGACAGTTTCAGCGTTGGATCAACTCCGTGAGATATCTCGATCTCTCAACCGCTTGCTGTCCTCCTCCGGAGATTCTACGATCCCTTCTTTGGTGGCATCTGGACCAGAATGTTCTTTTAGGCGTTCAGCTGGTGCCCTTTGTACAGGATGTCCTTCTAGTGACGGACGCCTCCAACGTGGGTTGGGGTGCCCATCTTCTCGACCAGACAGTTCAAGGGACTTGGTCTCTGCAAGAGTCTTCTCTTCACATCAATCTGCTAGAGACGTTGGCCATACTGAAAGCTTTTCGGCATTGGCAGAAGCAGATTGCAGGGAAGAGGGTGATGGTTGCTTCAGACAACTCCACGGTGGTGTCTTACATCAACAGACAGGGAGGGACAAGATCAAAGGACATGTTGGATCTGTGTCTCCAGCTATTTCACTGGATCGATCAGTTCGGTTGCGAGGTCAGGGCAAGACACATTCCAGGTCATCTGAATGTTCTGGCAGACAGGTTGTCCCGACCAAACCAGATCCAGTCCACGGAATGGACTCTACATCCCGAAACTTTCTCCATGGTGTCAGGACTTTGGGAGTCCCCGATGGTGGACCTGTTTGCAACAAGGCTCAACAATCAGCTTCCAATTTACGTCAGCCCAGTACCGGATCCACAGGCCTTTGCAGTGGACGCGATGTCGATCAGCTGGGACGGCCTCATCGCCTACGCGTTTCCTCCACCCGCGCTGGTTCCAGCAGTCTTGGAGAAGGCGAGGCGTCACAGCTGCATCATCATTCTGATTGCTCCAGCATGGCCCAATCGTCCGTGGTATCCGGATCTGTTGATGGAAGCAACACATCCAGCCGTAGAGCTTCCGGTGTTTCCAACACTGTTAAAACAGCCAAGGTCAGACAGGTTCCACCGGAATCCAGAGTCTCTACATCTGCACGCCTGGAGACTATCAACCACAATCTCCGAGAAGGGGGATTCTCGGAGGAAGTTGTACAAGCTGTCAAAGGAGGGCTCAGAACCTCTACTTCCAACCTCTACGACTGCAGGTTCGCCAAGTTCTTGGAGTGGAAGCAGCAGTTTAAACCTAATGCTGTGGTCTCCGTCCCCCTCGTCGCAGAGTTCCTGCTCTTTCTGAGGAAAGTGAATAAACTAAAAGCAGGAACAATCGATGGGTACAAGTCCGCCTTAATATCTGCCTTGTCGCTACAGGGGGTCGACTTGACTGGAGATCAGACAATCCGCAACTTATCCAGGTCGTTTCACTTGGAGGATCTGAAGTCACCTCGTTTTCAACTAAAGTGGAACTTGTCGGTGGTGCTTTCGGCTCTTTTAGCAGATCCGTTTGAGCCTTTGAAGGAAGTTTCTCTACAGTTCTTGTCTTGGAAGACAGTGTTCCTGCTGGCTCTGGCCTCAGCAGGGAGGGTGTCAGAACTTCATGCTTTGGATATGTCTTCCTTGACACATTCTAAGAATTGGCAGACGATTTCCCTTTCTACCCTCCCGGGTTTCGTCGCTAAAAACCAGAAGTCTATCTCAGGACCATTAGGAAGAAGATCTTTTTCTGTTCCGGCCTTGTCCGCTGCGTTATCTGACGGCATGGAAAGGGATCTTCTTCTCTGTCCAGTCAGGGCTTTGAGAGAATATTTGTCCAGAACCAAACCCTTTAGAAGAGGAAGACATAGGTTGTTTCTCCCGTGTGTTCCTTCTTCGGACAAGGACATTTCGAAAAACACCATTTCGTCATGGCTAAAGAAAACCATCAAGATAGCTTATCACAAATCGGCGACGGTTACCCCGGTTTTTGGTAAGGTATCTGCCCATGAGATTAGGGCCTGGTCCACCTCCGCTCCCCTCTGGCACTCTGCCTCGGTCGAGGATATCGTAGCAGCCGGGTATTGGGCTTCGTCGACGACTTTTTCGACTTTTTACCTACGAGACGTACAGACGGACTTGGAAGACCTACATCAGCTGGGACCGTTTGTGGCAGCAGGGGCCGTCCAAGCAGCGAACAAATAACATAGGTAATTACAACCTTTTACTATCTTTAAGAGGTTGTAAGGACGGAGTTCCTTCTGGAATCTTCGGAATCCTATGTTGGTCAAAGCAGTTTATGGTTGCAAATCCACGATTGCTTTGACCAGCCTACCATTCTGGGTTGTGAAGGAGCTTCGTTCTCATGACTTCTGGTTTTGGTTAAGGCAATTTTCTCCTGTGAGTCGCCTGGTTCGTATACTGATTCGCTACCCTCCTCCGATCTGTGGGATTCTGCATATAAGTTTAGAGGTAGTGAATGAAGGAAATTTAACAAAATTATAATCATTTTGTATATTTCTGAATGATACCTACCTCTAAACTTATAGTTTGGAGCCCGCCCGGTCCTCCCCACGGAGCCGTTCATCAGTCTTCGCTTACTTACAACAAAAAGTAGTGAAGGTATTTGACAGGTCACATGACTGTGTATGCGGGTGCACGGGCTTTGCGTGAGCGGTAGGCAGACTCACAGGTTTAAGTTGTCTATTTCTAGACTTGCTATTGTTGTTGGTGTGTTTGTAAACAAACAAGAAGATGCATATAAGTTTAGAGGTAGGTATCATTCAGAAATATACAAAATGATTATAATTTTGTTAAGATTGCCTCATGTGGATTTTATTAATTTAACATGTCCAACTTATAGTGCTGAATATTCATCCTTGTGATTTTGTTATTTTTATGAAATATTGTACATAAACAAATATTTGTAAATAAAATCATTCAAATGACATCATTTTTGTGGATATTTTATCAAGGGTTTATATATTCAAACTGGTTTTAAGAGAAATCAGCCTAGAAAGGTGACACACTTGACAAATAAATTACACTGTTAAACATTTGAATTGTGTTATTGAAACTATGAAAGAAATATATAAATTTAATGATAGTAATTGTGGTCTCAAACATGAATATTTTATTTGGATCTCTTTGACATACAACAAGCATCCAATCCAACCAATGTTTTATCATACTCAAACTTTACTCATTATTCATACAAAATGTAGACATTTTGTCTTCAAGCAACATGTGCTTTTCAAAACAATGTCTAACACACCAGTGTCTCCAAGGATCAGCTCCACAATGTCTGAAGGACTTGCTTCATCCGTATATTCCAGCCAGAGGCCCTTGTTCTGATCAGATGGAATATTTAATGGGGCCACGACTTGAACAATATGGTTGTAGATTGTCTCTCTTTAGTGCCCCAATGACTGGAACACTCTCCCTCCCGAGATTCCCCTTAATCAGAACTATCCATCATTCAGAAATTTGCCAATGACGTATCTTTGCCATGAAGCTTTTGAATGAACTTCAATACAGTCAACCCGCGATAATCGGGCTACCGATAATCCGAATCTCGCAGTTTCCGAACGGTAGGAAGATGTAACCAAACTAATCTCTATAGTAGTCCTCAGTACCCAGAATCCGAACATTTCACTATCCGAACGTTTTTGATGAAAAACGGAAGCGTTCGGATTATCGAGGCCTGACTGTACTTTCCGTGTACTTTGAACAAGCTATTTAGCCGGTAAAAACTCTTACAAATGGACTATGTTAATAAATTTGTATACAAGGAACGTGATATCACATGGCCATTGTTGCACAAGTTTTCATGCATACCTTAACATCCAAATTCACATAAACAGTGGAGATAATGAAGTAAATCTTAAATACAATAACAGAGCTCACCACTTGATTTTGAAGGACAGGATACTCCACAGGAAAACAGAAAATGTTTGAGTACAGGTAGATTGACCGGGGATGTAGCTCAGTTGGTAGAGTGTCCGCTCATCACCCGGTAGACCGGGGTTAGATTCCCGGTCGCGTCATACCAAAGGACGGTAAAAGATGGGAGTTGTTGCTTCATTGCTTGACACTCAGCATCATAAGGATAGAACAACGCCTGAACTGGCGCTGCACTGTGGCTGCCGAGTGCTATTTGCACACAATACATTTCCTATGTACACTGTATTGCGGACAATAAAGAGTTGTTAGGTCTTAAAGACGTATGTCTGGAAGACCTATTGTTATTATCCGTTTTTTTCTTATGATTTGTACGTTTTTTGTGCGCCCGATTCTGAAGTAACGGCCAACCCGATGTGCATGAAATTTTCAGGACTTTTGTGATCAAAACTAGCCCTGTACGTCGGCCGATTTTTTATTTTCAACTTCTGTACTGAGTTATCTCCCCTTGAAGTTGAAACTTTAAACCTCAATAGCTCGAAAACTATTAAAGATATTTTCATAAAACATTCACCAAAATTTGTGCAACAACATTCCCCATCGATTAGGTCTATAATGGTTTTCGGCCGTAACAATAGATTTTTTGCTATTTTCAAAAAACTGAAAATTGTGTGCATTTTCAATGTTTTGAGGGTACGCGTCTTTGAAAATCTTCTCCTAAATAACGGCAATACATGCAGCTATTTATTGTAGCTCATTTTGAAGCTGGAGAACTGCTCCTTAACGTGATTTCGCGAAACTTTAAAATTTCGACTTGGTATTTCAGTAATTCACAATTTAAAATTGTCAATTTTAAAAAGGGCGAAATTTGGCCTCCTGTTCAATGGGACATATATGGGAAGATATATCAAATATACTTGTTGTAATCTGATCTCGATACGTTACGAAACATTTCTGTTGAACATCTATATCATGTAAAAGTTGATAGTTTTACCACAATTTAACCATTGGCCCTAAAATATGGAATTCTGTGACTTTGAGACTTTTAAAGGGGTATATTTTTTGGAGAAATTTCGATCGTAAACCACTAAAGATAGCAACACATTTAATTACTCATTTTAAAGCCGAAACATCATTTATTAAGGACAATAACATTCAAGCATGTATCTGTCATAGTTTACATATGACAAGTCATAGAAGATTGTCATTTTTCGAAAATGGTCATTTTCAGCAAGGTTGAAGCGTTCATAACTGCTTAACTTCTTATACTATTGAAATTTTACTCAAACCTACGCATGCACAATTTCAAGAAGAAAAACTTTTCTGTTGTCAACTTTGATCAAAAGGTTGATAGTTAAGCCTCTGACATCTCGAACGTTGCCTAGGGGTCCGAAAATGAGCATTTTTGAGTATTTTCTTGAATATTCAGAACAACATAACGCATTACTTAAGTATGTAATCGTAATGATGATTACATCTACTAAGGTGAAAATTAAAGCACAATATTTTCTATGATGCACCTTTGTATGAAAATATTAACCATTTTGTCTTAATCATGAGAAAAATCATGTAGGGGTCCAGATATATGTGATTTTTCCATTTTCAGGGGTACTTCCTTTGAGGAATTTTTGTAAAAACAATACTGAAGATAGAAACATGTTTGATAGCACATTTTAAAGCAGAGAAACTGATGAATAACCGAGAGTCCAACATGGAGTTCAAGGTCAAGCAGAAGTCTTGAAGACCTAAGTATTGACACATCAATCCTAGTTATTATTATTATTTTAGATTAGTTAACATGTTATTTGTATTAAAACAATGCACACTCCTGACGTAACATTGTATTCATCACATTCAGAGGCTTTTCTGAAACTGCTGAACGCTGTCGCTTATAACATCAACAAATGCATCGCTCGCGCCCCTTACATCATGGATTTGCTTACGTGCAGTGTGACAGCAGGAGTAGTCTCCCTTGAACCATCTTAGTAGAATCTGTGCGAAAGTAAGCTGCCCGTTTAACAACAAATAATTAGATTATTTCCACACAAAATTTGAAATGTGTTTGTCACATTACAGATCTATGGCTGGCCGCTGCTAGAGACGGTGTTCAGTGAGGTGCTGACGAAGGAGGAATGGTTGATGTTGTGGGACAACGTGTACAGCAACCACCCCGCCTTCCTTCTCATGGTGGTAGCTGCGTACTCCATCTGTGCTCGCGGACCTCTCATGCAGTGCACGGAGCTCAACGACTTCAAGGTAAGACTCTCGTAATGCAGATAGTCAGCATGTTACAAGGAATTTCTCATTGCTCATTTTGCTTTTTAAGTTCTTGGGGGCGGGATAGAACAGTGGTAAGTGAGATCAGATTTGGATCAAGAGGTCTGCGATTCATGCCAGGGGCACGGCAACTTTGTCTGCTGTAGAGAACTTTTCTACATGCTGTAAGTTTTGGGTGCAATGCCACACTGAATTTCAGCGAGTGCCACCCTTGGTTTACTAGTTCCAGCCTATGCTTGCAGGCATGGCCACCATGGCACTGCAGGCTTTCTTGGAAAATGCTAGCAGCCTTGATATAAGTGAAATATTCTTGAAAGCAGCGTTCAACCCTAACTCACTTCACCTTTATATCTTAGTTCCTTGCTTATTGCTCAAGTTTGTTTCAGACTTCTAGACTTCTAGTTTTATTGATTGCAAAATTTCCCAATGAACAATGTTCAATAACTCACTTATTTAGTTCTAAGTAATGGTTGATGTGGACTTTGTTTATTATGGCTTCTCTACACTTATTTGTCTATATTGGAATCAATGGACCAAAGAAAATGTTATACTTTCAGTTTTAACTTCTCTCTGTTGTATGTGTAAAGAATGTTGTAGACCCAACGGTAATCATCCTCGGGTACCCATGGTTTTATATATGCTCCGTTACTCTCCACTATATTACCCATGGGAAACCTTATCAGAAAAATCTGTACTCAAATTACCCACCCTTGGCCGGCGTGAGCCAATCAAACTGCTACACAGCTTGGACGCGTGGTCATTTTGTTAGCCATCCGTCACCGGTTATCTCCGTTGACCATTTCCGTCTTGTCCTATTGAGTATTTTCTTTGGTTTCTGACTTCGTCACGCCGGCCAAGGGCGGGTAATTTTAGTACAGATTTTTCTGATAGAGTTTCCCATGGGTGATATAGTGGAGAGTAACGGAGCATATATAAAAACATGGGTAACCGAAGATGAACGGTAATGTACTGAACCAAAGCTCAGGTGTACCGTTTCACCTCTATTATGATTTTAAACATATTTTGTTTGTTGCAGTATTTCTTCCACCACCGTAATGCTGTAGATGTGAAGCAAGTGATCAAGGAGGCTCATCGACTAATGATTTCCACCCCGGCCGACATCCACCCTCGTAAATCTCTCAACGAATTCCAGCCTCTCACTCGGGGTCAATACCCCGTCTTCAACAAGTACCCCAAGTTTATAGTGGACTATCAGGTGACCATGCAGCTGATTTCAGCTGAAATAATTTTGGCAGCGGTGCATTGTCGTCTTTTTGTCAGAAATCATGACCATCACCTTTATATCGTAACTGAATCGACTAACATTAAAATAGCAATTTTTAGCAGCAGAGAGTACTTCTCTATAATTTTATTTATAACATTTGATATTTATGACTCCAACAACACTCTGAATGTCCATTTAACATGACGTGTGCCACCTGATTAACTGTTTAGTCAACCTGAACCGATACTGTCCATATTGCAGTAGATCAACCTGATCAATGTCTGTCATGTTACAGGTTCAAGAGAGAGAAAGGATCAGACAGGAAGAACTGGAGTATCTCAGACAGAAGTAAGAGAATAAGTCATTATTTTAGTATAGTTATTTTATTCTCTTTGACAATTTCTGTAATTTTGGTTAATTTGTAAAAATGTTATATGTAACGCAGCGTCCAATCTTGACCCAAACTTCGAGGGGGAACTTATCACCCCCTGTGCAGAAAAGAGGGGGGATTTTCTAAAGATAGGATTGAAATAGTATTTCTTTCAAAGGTAGGGAAAAAATTACCATTACAATGCGTGATAATCCCCAATATGCATCGCGCATCCTAGATTGATCACTGTGATGAAAAATGTATTTGTGTTGCCTACTTTGCCAATATTTTATAAAGTCTATGTGTAATGTCATCTGATTAATAACAGACCTCCCCGGATAATATCAACTGTGTTAAAGGGGCAGTAGCACGTTTTTTCACTCAAATAAGTTGATGAAATGTATTTGAAAAATAATGTCAACAATAGTAAAACATCCTTCTCTCTTCGGAAAATAAAGTTTATAATGAGTGTACATGTTTTGGTTAAGCCATGGGAATCGTTTTTGTAATACAAAATAATAAATTGTGTTCACAATAAAATGGCCGCCATGCAATTTTTGCTTTATACGCAACATAGTTTTTACCACTACAGATAATTGGTTTGTGTAATAAGATGTTTTACCCGCTAAAGTTAATTTAAATGGCATAAACTATCATTATAAATGGTAAATTTGAAAAAATAAATTTTGCAAAAAACGTGCTACTGCCCCTTTAAGTATCCTGTATGTAAACCGACAAATGTCTATGTAAGCTGATGTGTAGGACAGGTACCGGTATGTAAGTATATATGTAAATGTACCATGTATCTGTTACAGACAGGTGTCTATGGAGGTGCAGAGAGAGAGTCTGAAGAAGCAGCAGGAGGAGGAGGCGTGGTACAGACAGCAGCAGCTCCTCACCGAGGCCGAGGAGAAGAGGAGGAACATGATCATGCACGAGGAGACTAAACTCGCCGACCAGCGCAAGAGGTGGGTTGAGTTACCTCCCCTAGTGCTAATTCATTGGTTCCTTGGATGAAATGTTTGATAGAGGATTATTGTCATACCAAACTCCCTGACAAGCGTGAAAGGTGAAAGTTGTCTAAGGAACATCAAGTTTATTTGGTGAGATTGAATACCACTTTTCAGCGCTGTTGACCAATCTCTGTTTCAATGGCATTTTGACACTAATACTACTAGTGACGTTGTGAATGCTTTGGAGTTTCTTCTCTAATGACTGATATTGTTGTTTTCTACCTTGGTAAAGCTACCCTTATCGGCATTCTCCCCTCTCTGTTGCCAGATTGTTAGCGATGAACCGGGAGGTGAAGCTCAAGGAGCTACAGCTGCTTGACGCAGCGAGGAGGAAGTTTCTCCACTTCCAGCAGAAGCAGCGAGAGGCGGAGCTGAGGAGACTGGACGACGAGATGCAGAGGAAGGTGGGATATGTGGGAACTAAAGTCTGAGATTAACTCTCAGTTCAGACCCTTTTGCAACTTTTTGTAACCTTGTTTGGCATCAAGGGATTGCCAGGACTACAGAAAATCATATTTCTGTATATACAATTGCTTATGTAATAAGAGCACTGATATATATTGAGAAATGTTGAAATTGAAATATTGAAAGAAATCTTAATGGCAGCACTATAAATTTATCTGAGATATTCTCATGTGTTATCACCTCTTCAAGGGTCAAATCCCAGAAAATGTTTGTAAAGAACATTTTGCAGTGGAACTCATTTGGTATGAAAATACCATGTAAATAGAATTATATGTGAAGAATATGACATCTGATCAGAAGAATGTGCCATGTCCTCTATGCAGTACTGAGTTTAACCTCTGACCTCTAGGCTCTGATGCGAGACCAGGAGACGGCGGGTGCCATCGAGGAGGCGGAGATAAAGAACCTGGAGCTACAGCTGCAGAAGAAAATGTTTGAACAGGTGAAGTTCTTGTCTGGATCTCTTCATCTTTTGTTATCCCACCATAATATTAGTTACACTGTGTTTTGACAGGGTGTACGGGACTGTAAGACCCTTGTATATTCCGTATTTTCCTGAGCCGCAGCCGAAGGAAATGCGGAATATACAAGGGTCTTACAGTCCCGTACACCCTGTCAAAACACCGTGTTACGAATTTATTACTCTTTAGATCTATTATATGTACTCATTCCACTCATTTCCTATAGGCTACATAGCTATTTCCGTTTGTGATCAAAACTCCGCACACTGTGAAACAGCGAAAACACTGTAAAGAGTTTGCCACTCCTTATCAAGAGAGATAACTATGCGGCTAAAAAATAATCGATTTTGAATTTATTATTACCTGAAGAATAATAGAGAGACACATGTTTCTATTGAATAAGTTTATTGATGCAAGCAAAATAAAACATGTATATAGGTTGAAATCACCGTACTTATGTTTGTTAAGGTAAGTTTCGATACTGAAATTCCGAGTTGAGCAACAGTTTAACTTCTGCATTCCATCTAAGGTAAAGGTCATCTGTAGGACCTGTGTAGTCACATGACCTGTCTTCACGGGTCATACGTATGGTACACCCTGGCAAATCCGCCTACACGGTATCATATGCATTGGCTATTGACCAATCAGAATTCAACAAATTTATCAAAAGGGTAATAATATGTAATATCGTGGGATATAGTCGTCGCACTGTTCTTCAGTAATCATTTCATTTCCGAACAGAACTCTAAAACCGTTCATGATATCTTTCTGAAACTTTCCATGTGTATTACCAACCAATTGAAGTGGTGCCTTTTGAAAAAAAAAAGTTTTTTGTTTCCATAGAAACGTGTTGGCTTTGGACTTTGTTCAGGGAAAGGTCTGCTGAAATCCAAAACCCTTCGGCATACCTGATACTCAACATGTGCATTACACACTAACTGAAGTAGTAGATAAACAATTATCTGTCAAAGATGTTTTTTACAAATTTGTGTCATCTTCTGATGACTCTTGTTACAAAAACTGATGAGCTGCAGAGCCAATCGCTCTATTTTCATCGTCCGCACACATCGGGCCATATGCTGGTCAGTATGCGGGTCAGTATGCATTTTCTAAAAGTGCATAAATGGCCCGATGCGTGTGGAAGATAATCTATTTTGTGTCAGTGAGTATCCAATTTAAATGATTCGATGTGGGAAATGTTATTGTAATTAGGTATGATTCAAAGGTAGGTAACAATAGGAGTACTGTTGTTCATGATTTCAGCAGGATGTGTTTCTGGTCAATCAACATGAAGTATGTATGGTTGAATTCTGACCATCATCCATTCTTGTATATTCTCAAGGGTTTTGGTAGAAAATATTAATTATAGTAATACCTGTATTGAATTCTCACAGGAGTTGTTCCGAGAGCATGCGACGGCGACCCAGAACCTGCGGACGGAGAAGGAGATGCACCGGAAGCAGGTGGAGTTGGAGGAGAGGATACAGAACAGACTGCGAGATGCGGAACGGGAACGAGAGTTGGAGGTTAGGAAGGTGAGGGGAACGGTTACTTGTCATTATTACAGATTGGGAATTGGTTGTGTTAAGAGTGTTTATATATATTATTATTCAAAGTGACTTGTTTTACTCTCAGTCAGGTATCAGGGGTGTCATGTTTATAACTCCAGAAATGATTCAATCATAAAGATTTTTTTAAAGTAATGTCTATTAGTTATGTATTTTTATTTTATTTTATTTTTTTTCAACTGTGAATAGGGCCAGTATCAAAAGCATGGTCTGCAAACTCTCCCGTGGGTGTCTGTTATGAACTAAGTGTCAACATATCAGAAAGCTTATTTAAGGAAGACTGCTCTATCATTTTCAAATTTATCTTCATTCAGTTAAATAATACCCTAGTAATGCTTTGATTCAGTTGGGTATTCAGCCTGTAACTATCATGTCCATGTACAGATGATGTCCCAGAACTTGGCCCAGGCGTCCCAGAAGAACATCGACATGTGGGCACATAAAGAGACGGAGCATCGCCACCAGATGGAGGACTTGGAGAGGGAGGCCAGGAATGTGCAGGTAGTTAGTCCAGGGATAAGGATGGGTAATTCGTAATTCGGGGGAGGGGAGGGGGTGGGGGGAGATCTTTCGTGGATAGGCAGATAAGTATGTTTGTTGTCAGTGATAATTTTTACTTGTAAATACAGGAGATGCAGTCGGATGGGGTGGGGGGTGATCCTTCGTGGATAGGCAGATAAGTACGTTTGTTGTCAGTGATAATTTTTACTTGTAAATACAGGAGATGCAGTTGGATGGGGTGGGGGGTGATCCTTCGTGGATAGGCAGATAAGTACGTTTGTTGTCAGTGATAATTTTTACTTGTAAATACAGCAGATGCAGTCGGATGGGGTGGGGGGTGATCTTTCGTGGATAGGCAGATAAGTACGTTTGTTGTCAGTGATAATTTTTACTTGTTAAATACAGCAGATAAAGGACAAAGAGGATGGTTGGAAATGTGCCGATTAGTGTTAGTGTGATGATTTTCATTGGCCTCTTTAAAAAAAGATGAATATATTGCATTCAACTGGTAGTGCAATGTCTCAGAAATACAAAACTTGATCTTATAGTATTGAGTTGATTGTAATATTTGTAATGTTGACATAGCAAATCTTGTTTGTAGAGAGAAGTAACTGTGCACGTAAGTTCAATGTATTCAAATTTATAATCTATGCTCTATCTTTCCTCTTCGCCCACCAGCTGGCACGACTCCACGTACAGAACCAAGCTCTGGAGAAGGAGGTCCACGACCTTATGAAGAGATGCCATGACTCTCGGGTGAGTTCCTGCGTTGTGCCTTATGTACAGTTTTATATTGAATATTGATTGAGTATTATGTTAGACTAACCTGCACAGAACTCCCTATGTTTTGTGCTGAAAAAAATCCTACTAGGAGCCTGTACATAGGTTGGGTACAGGGGGACCCCACCGTGACCAGACGGGCTGGTGTTTGTAGAGTGGTGACCGGTTTCGTTCAGATTGAACTCATCAGACCAAGGGACCACTTGGTCTGATGAGTTCAATCTGAACGAAACCGGTCACCACTCTACAAACACCAGCCCGTCTGGTCACGGTGGGGTCCCCCTGTACCCAACCTATGTTATTATTCTACCCCACCGGGCTCGACGCCCACCGCATCAACACCGGCGGTGGTATTTGCTCCATTTCTTAGCATTTCCACCACAGCTCATTCCCACCGGATTGAGTAATCTGAGCAAACTCCGCCAATGTATTCATTGTAGCAAATGCTCAGAGGATGCCGATGTTCATACACAACAAAGCAGTTCTCTTCCACCTCACTGTTACTCCAAATTGTGAAGTGTCACCGATTTACTTATACAATCTCGAGGTCCAAAATTCTCAGATTTGTTGGGAAATCCCCCCATCTTTGTTTGTCATCAAATTCTTTGCTGTTTCCCCACGGGAACCACAGTTAGGCGACATATTTCTCTAGCTGGTCTCAAATTGAGGCATAGCATGCGCGCACTGTTATAATCTTTGGACTGATAATTGGCTGTAAATCGTTATCAGCCATAAATAAGTGTAGAACAAACGTCTGTTTTCCTTTTTAAGTAACTCAATTCCATTAACGCATAGCTCTCTGCCAATCAACAAGGTCCCTGTCATCTCATAGGGTCTTTGAGTTCAGAAAAGTATTACCTAAATAACCATGTTGTTTGAAAGAGGGAACATTCATCCTCTAATCCACTCAATTGTCACTGTTGAGATAAATTCAACTCACGCTAGACAAAAAGCCTAAAGCTTATGGCTTTACTATCACAACACTGTTGTCAAATTTGCAACAATGTGTCCACTCAAACAGAGTCGGCTAATTAATGTCAATCTCAACTTTGTGATTAACCATGACCAGCAAATAATGCTGGACACAACTTCGTTATTAATTCCTACTCGATCTTTAAATTATCAGGATTCTCTAATACTCTTCCCAAATTGTAACAAAGCAATAAGGACAAGCCGTTCTATTTTGTATTTAAATACTTAAAATGATGGCATTTTCGACTTCAAACTGAAATCCCTGTTCTATCTAAGTCCTTACACTTAGTGTGAAGCTACCACCGGAGATACATTTTTCCTCCTGCAAGGTGGTAACTAGAGCTATAAAGTTTCCTACTGCATGTTGTCTCCCGATTGATGGCTAAATTATCCCTCTTTGTCAATTTACTAGGAGCCTGTACAGTTTACACTCCTCAGCTTGACTGACAGTGTATTTGGCCCGATACAGGAGGGGGGGAAAGCATCTGCCGAGATACGAACAAATTCTGTAGATTCCTCGCCATAAGACCTGAGAACACCCCGTATAGGCGCGTGTTCCGAACCAGTTAAGCGCAGACTAACCTCAGTCAAATAGCTGACCAAACATCATAGTTTTTAAACAGTCACCGTTTTAAAGGCATTCGGAACAGATGTAAGGATAGCTGTTTGGAGTTATCTGCCCCTAGCTTCTCGTACTGAAAGCTTCTGTGGGAGGTCTTGTGATTGGTCATCCTCGGTTACCCAGGGTTTTATATATGCTCTGTTACTCTCCACTATATCACCCCTGGGACACTCCATCAGAGAAATCCGTACTCAAATAAGACCCTACGTAACCGAGGATGGTGATTGGTTAACTGAATTGCCTCAGAACATTGGATTCTTTTTCAGAAGGGATCCTCCTTGGGGTACATATAGCATAAAAATCCTATTTTTTGAGTTATGACAGTTAGAATTTAATATTTTTAATAAAATAACCGTAAAAATAATAAATTACTAAAAAATAAACATTTGGACCACCCTAAGTGGGCCCCCACCCTGGCGGTTGCTAGTGACGCCAAGGGCAGATAACTCTTAACTCACCACTTATAAATCTGTCATTCAAGAGAGAAGACGTGTTTCAGAATTTGTTCAGTGTCGCAGATTTTCTTAAGAAATGGACCAAGATCTCAATACTGTAGGAGTGGTAACCTTTTCTTATATTGTCTCGGCAGAGTTTCTCCATTTATTGTCGCATTCTTTACCTCGTAATTACGTTTTTTACCTTGTCTACGTGGTCAGTTTGACAACGTGGCGGGAAAAAACGACCATCATGGCGGCCCTTTTGTATTTTTCGTTTCTCTTTCCACAGAGTTCGAAAGTGTTTTTGGGTCGTTTATGTTGGTGTACGATAGGTTTATGTAGGATGCACGGCAGTTTCCATCCCTTTCTGGTCAGTTTTGACTTTCCGATCGGGATTGGCACTTAGTCGTTTTTTCATGTCAGCCATGTTTGTTTTACATGTTTTTCATTCAGGCATCAGGTACGTATCAATGGCTTGCATTTATTATTATTACTATGCACTTTCCTACCCCAACCCCCATTGGCCTCACACTCTGACTGTTGGATTTTTCAGTCCTTCACTCAGTGTTCGGGGTGTAGCGTCAGACTACCTCCTGCTGACAAACACGACAAGTGTCTCAAGTGTCTAGCGGAGGATGGGCACGACGACAGCAGATCTAATGTCTGCCTTGACTTCACCCCCAAGACCAGGAAGTCTAGACACCAGGACTTCCAGTACTTTTTCAAGCTGATTAAGGAGGGTGCCGACGTTGCTACAGTCGATCCCCCCTCTAAAGTTAAGAGGAAGTCGGGCAAGGGTAAGGGCTCTGGTAAGGCCCGTCCCTCAGATAAAGCTCTCTCTTCTCCTCCTACACTCGTTAGAGAATCAGAGGAGGAGATTGAGTTGCAGCCCCCTGTCTTAGAAAGACAGGTTCCCTTCCCAACTGCACCTTTTGATATCAATCAATTCTCACAATTATTGCATGAGCAAATGAAGGGAATGCTGGCTGAGGCGGTCTCGGGGCTCCGTAAGGAGTTCCAGGCCCCGAGGTTGGCAGACCCAGATGCACCAGCGCAGCCCGGAGTCCCTAGTGGCTCCGGTGGCGCAGGGGGTGGCGGCAACCAAGGCTCCGACCTTGCTATGCCGTCCATCCCCAAGCTCCAGGCTACCGAGCTCGCTCGGAGCCTTCGGAGCCAATCCAGGGTGCGAAGCGCCAGGGTGCCGTTGGCTACGCCGAGCAACCCTGAAGCCTCTCGGCGCCAGGAAACCCAAGCCACGGAGCCCACGGGACCGGGTTCGGGGGTGGTCACGAAAGTCGCGGGGCAGACTGTGCTGACGCCCATCGTTCGCATCAGGTCTTCCTCTCCCATCGATTCAGTCGTCGATTCCTCTTTGGAGGTCTCCGACGTCTTGGATCGGGGGGATGGGGAAGACATCGAGGACCTCATGGAGGTCGATGTCGATCCAGATGATGTGGTGGACGCTAGGGATGTCCCCCTAACTCCGACTTTCGCACTGAGGCAGATGCGCGATAGAATCACTGTTGCTCTGCCTCAGGTGGTGATACCGCCCCCGGCCCTGATCTCTAGTGGATTTCGCCTTCCGGGGAATACTTTCTCCGCCCCTAAGGCACCACAGGTGCAGCTTAGCCTGCTCCCTTCCCTCGAGGCTGAGAGCATTACTCCTCAACTGGTCGGCACCAGGGTACGGGTTGATTGCCCGGACCTGGTGAAGAGGTACCAGATCGGTGAGGAGGGTTTGTTCGATGTCCCGGGGGTCGGTGAGTACGTGCTTGCCCTCACCTCCCTTGCTGGGTCTGGGACCCAATCCCTTCTGGGGAAGCAAGGCCGCCGTGTACCTCCCTTCACCCAGCAGGCCTCACACTTGCGGTCCTTCGAGGACTCTTTCCGCAACGCAGCGCAGCAAGTGCGAGTGTCCGTGCATGGGGCCTATCTCTCGGCGCTTCAGTCGGAGATAGTAGGGAGGTTGGGAGACCCCGAGTCCGACTCGGTGGTTCTCCTTTCGCAATCGGTGGGGGTCGGGACCCATCTGGCTCGTGACGCTCTGCGTAGCGCATCTAGCCAGATGATGGTCGCCGTGATGGGTATGAGGTGTCTCTGGCTGTCGACTGTGTCGGCGGGTCAGGACACTCATGCGCGGCTCCTGGCTCTGCCTTTCCGGTTGGGGGACTTCCTCTTCCCGGGGGCACAGCAGGTGCTCAAGGACGCGGTGGAGGTGGCGACGGTTTGCAAGGACACTGAGCTCCTTACAAAACCGCCACCTACCAAAAAGAGCAAGCGTCCTTTCCCCAAGGTTTCGCAGACTCCGTCGGCGGGAGAGGCTCCGGAGTGGATCAAACCGCTCCACTACCAGGGCCAGAAACCAAGGGGCGGCAAGCAGGCACGTGGGGGAAAGCTTTCCAACAAGCCTTTTCGGGGGGGCAGGAAACCCAATCAGGGTTCCTAACCCCTCCAGTGCACGAGGTGTCTCCCAAAATTCCGGCAGCCCAAGAGCTGCCGGAGACGGGGGTTCACTGCCTGCAGCCAAACATCCCAGTAGGTGGGCGTCTGTCGAGGTTCCTTCCGGCTTGGTCCAAGGTAACCGACAACCCCTGGGTCCTGTCCACGCTCAGGGACGGACACCTGCCTCGGTGGAAGGTCGAGCCACCGGTTTTCTCCGGGATACGGTACACACCGGTCCCCTCTGTGCCGGAGAAAGCCGAAATCCTCAGGTCCGAGCTGCGAGCTTTGCTCCAGAAGTCGGCCATAGAGGTGGTCCCCCCAGGTCAGGAGCAGAGTGGATATTATTCCACCTACTTCATTGTTACCAAGAAAGATGGGGGGTTCAGACCGATCCTCAACCTCAAGTATCTCAACCTGAAGATAGAGGTTCCATCGTTCAAGATGGAGACTTTGAGGTCGGTCATAGCGTCCGTAGAGGCAAACGAGTGGCTTTCCTCGATAGACCTCAAGGACGCATATCTCCACGTCCCAATGCACCCAGAGTTCAAGAAATATCTGAGGTTTGCTTTCGACGGGACGTGCTATCAGTTCACGGTTCTACCCTTCGGCATCTCTACGGCGCCGAGGGTGTTCACGAAACTTATGTTGATTCCCGCTCAGGTCGCCAGGGCACGAGGTCGATTTTGTCACCCGTACCTGGACGATTGGTTGGTCAGGGCGCTGTCTCAGGCTCTGAACCAGGCGGCCACCACGGAGATTATCAACTTGTTGGTATCCCTGGGCTGGATAATCAACCTGAAGAAATTGGACCTGAAGCCCTCTCAGGATCAGATCTTCCTCGGGGCCAGGTTTCAGACGGATCTGAAGACGGTATCTCTCGCTCCAGACCGAGTTCTGAAGGTTCAGAGGGCCACGCTTTTGTTCCTAGAGTCCCACAGTCACACTGCTCGCAGATGGCTCCAGCTACTGGGGTTCATGGCGGCAACAGTGGACGTGGTTTACAGAGCTCGACTTCGGATGAGACCAGTTCAGCAGGCTCTAGCCAGTCTGGGGTCTCATTCCGAGAGTTACGAGAAGCAGCTCGAGACTCCGGGGTGGCTCTCGCCGCATCTTTTATGGTGGACCAGGTCAGAGAACCTCGCGAGGGGTATCTCTCTGGTGACGCCAGTGCCCTCGTGCACAGTCCAAACAGACGCTTCGCTCTCGGGCTGGGGAGGGGTCTTAGGGCCCCACTCGGCGTCGGGGCTTTGGTCCCAGGCCGAGGCCAGCCTGCACATCAACGTGTTAGAGCTGAAGGCAGTCAGGCTGGTGTTCGAACGCTTTCAACAGAGGCTTCGTCATCAAGTGGTTCGTCTAGAAATGGACAACCAGACAGCCATGTCGTACATCCTGAAGCAAGGCGGGACAGTGTCCCCAGTACTTCTTCAGGAGTCATGGGAGTTCCTCCTGTGGTGCGACAAGTTCGACACCACAGTCCTACCGGTTTATCTTCCGGGGGTGGACAATGTGAGGGCGGACGCGCTATCGCGCAGAATCCTTGCCCCACACGAATGGATGCTCGACCATTCGGGTCATTCCAGGTGGATCTGTTTGCGTCAGAGATGAACAATCAGACCCCAGTGTATTGCTCCTGGCTGCCAGACCCAAGGGCGGTGGCTGCGGACGCATTCGCGCTAGAATGGACCGGCAGAGTACTGTGGGCCTTCCCACCAGTGCCTCTGATTTCCAAGGTCCTGTCACAGCTAGCGGTTCAGCCAGCTCGTCTGCTGGTGCTGCTCACGCCGCTGTGGATAGCGCAGTCCTGGTTTCCACTGGTACTCAGGTTTCTGGTTTCGCCACCTGTGCTGTTACCGTGTCGACCAGGACTGCTGGCTCAGGAGGGCAAGCCACACCCCAAACCAGAGGTTCAATGGGTGGCTTGGCCTCTATCCGGAATCGCCTCCAAGAGGACGGTATTCCTGCACGAGTTGCAGACACAATACTGGCTTCGAGGAGGGATTCGACAAACGTTCAGTACGAGGATAGATGGGCCTGTTATGCGCGCTGGTGTAGAGGTAGAGGGCTGCCAGATCCCTTTTCTACGTCTCTAGTGGCGGTTCTGGAATTCCTTCAATCCAGACTAGATGCTGGCTTAGCCGCATCGACAGTCAGGGGATATTCCACAGCCATCTCTGCTTTTCACATACCGGTGGATGGTGCCCTCCTAGGTGCCCATCCCCTGGTCCAGCGCTTCTTAGCAGGTGTGGACAGAATCCGACCTCCTGTAAGGCGGATCAGCCCTTCATGGGACCTATCCATAGTACTAGATTGGCTGTCAGGACCCAAGTTTGGGGACCTGGCAAGCCTTTCTCTGCAGTTACTTACTTGGAAGACGGCCTTCCTTGTTGCGGTCACGTCCGGCAGGCGGGTAGGAGACATCCATGCGATGTCCTCCGATCCCGAGTTGACTGTCTTTCACAGAGACAGAGTCAGCATTAGACTGCCGGACTCCTATCGCCCGAAGGTCGATCATTCGTTTCACATTACTGCTCCTATTGAGCTGCCCGCGCTACACCAGCCGGCAGCCTCAGGTTCAGTAAGTTCTCGCCCCCATATTCTGGACGTGCGCAGAACTCTTAAGAAATATCTTTCCCGTACTGCCACAGTCAGACGGGATAAGCAGCTTTTCTGTTGTTATGGGGGAGCCAGCCCAGGGGCTCCCGCCTCCAAACAGACGATATCGAGGTGGATTGTGTCGGCCATTGTACTGGCTTACATCCATAAGGGCATGAGCCCGCCTGAAGGTCTGAAGGCTCATTCGGTTAGGGCAGTAGCGACGTCAAAAGCGTTCGCTGCGGCCCTGCCCATCGAAGAGATCTGCTCCGCAGCTATCTGGAGCCGTCCGAGCACGTTCATTCAGCATTATCAGCTGGATAAGCACTCCAGAGAGCGTGCTCGGTTCGGTCAGACAGTTCTCTCCAGTGGGCAGAGTCATAACTCCTCTAGCTGAATGAGCTTTCCGAGGTTGTTTTTAACTTTGTCACTGTTGTTGGTACTAACATCACAAAGTGCACTCCCGAAAAGAGAATCAAAACCCTGCATAAAAGACAGGGGGCTGCTTCTCAGGGGTTTTAGTAGGGGTGTTTATGCCATTTTTGTACTCCTCCCATAGTCCTTTTCCAAAAAAAAGGGGGGGGGTGCATTTGACTCAATGCTAAATTATGCCTGTTTTAAAGGCATTTTTGGTTAGTATTTCCCTGATCCACTGGCACGTCCCATCCCTTGGAGTCGGCCTTAGGATGTTCAGGTTAGTTGCTCCTTTTCCATTCTTTAATTTTAAGGAATTATCTGCGAGCATCTTTATTTTGTACAGTCTAGCAGACAGAATTCCACTCCCAGGACTCTGCTTTGGGAGTCTGTTTTATGCTATATGTACCCCAAGGAGGATCCCTTCTGAAAAAGAATCGAACCAACCTGCAGAGGTTGCAGATTCTTTGAAGAGGATCCTCCTTGGGGTAGGGCCACCCGCCCCCCCCTTATTCTGTCTGCCTGTCAGATTTATAAGTGGTGAGTTAGAGTTATCTGCCCTTGGCGTCACTAGCAACCGCCAGGGTGGGGGCCCACTTAGGGTGGTCCAAATGTTTATTTTTTAGTAATTTATTATTTTTACGGTTATTTTATTAAAAATATTAAATTCTAACTGTCATAACTCAAAAAATAGGATTTTTATGCTATATGTACCCCAAGGAGGATCCTCTTCAAAGAATCTGCAACCTCTGCAGGTTGGTTCGAATTTACGGGCTGTTATCAGACGGTGGCGTGAGGAAACCTCCGAACGATATGAGTTTGTATCCCGGTAGATGCACTATTTGGCAACTCTAATTCCTTGGAAAACTGTTGATTTTAATGAGACTTGTGTCGCTAATGAAAGCTATATCGTCTCCAGGAGGAGGAGACTGCTGCTGGGTACTGTGAGTTGGCTGCGGACTATGAGGAGAGAGAGGACGCCGGCGCGAGGAGACTCGTGGGTCTTGAGGATGACATCGTTGTCGGGAGGCAGCACACACGTGATCTCACCAACAACGCTCTGCAGGCTGCTCAACGTAGGTTTTAAGTTGTAGATAGGGTTTGGTTTCATTAGTTTTTCATCAATGTTTCATTTGGACCAGGATAGATGTATTTCAAGTACACGCAACACAAGGCATAACTATTGCCAGTCTCCATTTCTGGCTGATTTAAGCCTTGCAGTAAACCCCTCATCTTTCCGTGCTAGGTTACTGGAGCGCTGCATCTAAATGCAGAGTGGACTTTGATTTCCTAGCTCGGAAACAATAAGGAAATACTGCAAGACTCAAATCAGCAAGTTATTGGGACTGGTTAGACTTATGCCTTGCAAGTGAAATTGATGTACCTGTGTTGTGGTTTTTGTTCAATGTATAATAATAATGTTGTGTATTTTTCCAAAATAATTTTCTGGTGATGATAACTACTTATGGACCCTTTATCCTATTCTAAATGTACCTTACTATTTACAAATACCTAACGTTTGAAAGATTAATCATGATGTAGATGTAAAAGTTTAAAATTCTAAAATAGTTAATTCATTCTGTACCAGGAGGTCAGATGGGATCGTACCTAGACAACAGTCGACACAGTCAGCTGTACGACACGTTCAACTCGGAGGACAGCAAAGGTGAGATTGATTTTACAGTTGCTATTAGCTGTAGAATATGAGTCTAAATGTGATAAGGGCTGCAAGAACAACCAATCTGTGTTTTATGGTATTTCAGTTCATTGCTGATTGTTGTTAACCATGGAAATATTAAAGAATGTAAACAGTTTTATGAATATACAACATCTTTATTCTTTGTAGGCCTTGCATCGACATAGATTCTAATGACTACAATTGGAATTCTAAATTGTAGATTTTGTGACCCTGTGACTCCAAATATAGGTCACAGAGGTCATGACCTGAAAAGCTACTTTTATCTTGAGATTTTATGTGCTCTTCAAAGGGAGGTAATTTAAAGGAAACAACAGTGATGAATTAAATCTTCAAGTGTGTAGGGGATTTTATCTCTGGCCTCAAAGATAGGTCAAAGGGGTAAGGACCTTAAGACCTATTTCATCTTCTCCATTTAAAGTGCTTCCTATTTGTTGTACCTCTCACCTAGAAGTTGACATTTTGAATTAGTTAATGTATATAAAATCCTGATGAGCTACAGAGCCAGTGGCTCTATTTTTTTTTTTTTTTAGTAGAAATGTACATATTCATGTCAAAAATTGGACAAGAAATATCTAATGTCCTCCACATTTCTTCCAGTATCGTTTGAGAGAAGTCGTAGAGCGTTTGACGACCAGGAGATAGCGTTACTGAACGGAGTACGTCAGCTGAGACAGAGGCTGGCCACTGAGAACCGGGGTAAGAGACCACCAAGGATTGAAGCGGTTTACTGAATACTGAAGATTTGACCAAAACCAGACCAAGTTAGATTACAGTACCACATGTGTTTATATTAAAGTGAGTAGGTTAGCATACAACATCTATACAGATCGAGAAGATACCTTCTGGAAGGGAAGAATACAACACTTGTGACTGGCTTTATCTGAATGTTCGCTTGTGAATATCATTAAAGGGGCAGTAGCAAGTTTTTTGCAAAATTTATTTTTTCAAATTTCCTATTTATAATGATAGTTTGTGCCATTTAAATTTACTTTATAGGATAAAACATCTTAGTACACAAACCAATTATCTGTAGTAGTAGTAGTAACGGTGATGCACATAAAGCAAAAATTGCATGGCAGCCATTTTATTGTGAACACATTTTATTATTTCGAATGACAAACATTATTTCAATGGCTTTACTGAGTCATGTACACTCATTTTAAGCTTGATTTTGCAAAGAGAGAAGGGTGGTGAAATTGTTTTTCAAATACATTTAATCGACTGATTTAAGCGAAAAAACGTGCTACTGCCCCTTTAAGGGCCAATTGGGCATTAATATCTTTTCAGATTCTTTTGTCATATGGACAAAGTCAGATATATATAAACGACTTGTGTGACATCGTATTTCAAAGTCAAATGCATTGTGATATGATATTGAGGGTGAAGACACAGGAAGTCACAAATACCCAATACCTGACAGTAGATATTGTAGATATATAATCTGAAATGTAAGGACCACATTAATATGACGTCTTTAAATATAGCCTGATTTAAGCCTAAAACAAAATTAGATGAAGAGACTTGTGTCATTCAGGTTGTCTTTAATACCTGGCAGTAGGTATGCTGTAGATATATAATATTATACCCTTCATGTGATCACATTTCATGTGTGAATGAGCCATACATTGAGTCTAGTGTGAGTTTTAAAAACTGATCCAAGATGGCCGCCCTCACTCCTTCAGGTAGTGGGTACTTCATGAATGTTACCTGCCGAGGTCAAGTGTTAACCTAAATGCCATATTTTTTACTTGTATATTTCAGCTATATTGTATTTAAAATGTAGATCTGAACTTGTATGTATCTTAACTTATATTTATATGAAAATTGTAAATAATAAAACAAATGATTTTTAATTGTAATATTTTATTTGTTGTTTGTTTGGTCATGACATGAACACTGAATAATGTTTTCATTTTTCATCCAATTTTAAAGGTCTGATATAATATATACAGGTCACCCTTTTTATCCCATTTGTTGTTGCATACTAGTCATCAAAGGGTTCCAAATCAAGCAGTGAAGATGTATTTTTGCTACAATTCAGTGAAGTCTCTCATTACTTTGCCAAGACAGGACTGCAAATTAACACAATCTGCCTAAGGTTAGCTATTGAAGTTTCATATATATTGGGCCTGCTTCAATTGAATTCTTTGCCATTATTGAGCTAGTTAAGTATACATGAACTACTAGCTCTTGTGGCTAATATTGATACCAATTTGATGTCCGACCCAGCAAGATTCTAGAACTAATAGAAACATCTCTTCTTGTCATCAGAAATTAGAAGGATCATTTTGTCAGAAGAAAATAAGGTTTCTGGATAACTTTTTATTGTGAACATACAGGACGTTTAGGAGTACAGTGGAAGCCTTCTAAACTGGCAGCCCTTCAATCCGGCAGGCCCTTAACACCGGCATAAACATTTGGTCCCGACAAGAATAGTTCTCTTAACATAAAGCTCTCTAAACCGAGCTCACACGCTTTCCAGTCCCAACTACTACTGGTTTAGAGGGATACCACTGTATACTGGTTATTAGAAATGTTGTATGTTTACAACAAAGTTGTTAACCTGAAATCTAGTGTTCTTACATATTCCACTTCTTAGCGCCCTTTAAATATTGGTCATGTTACAATCTACAATTAAGCTAGATCATGTACAGATACACACACCTACTTCACTCACAGAATCCACTAGTACTGAACATACTGATCCAATCCAATAAAATCTCATAATAAGCTCTGCCATCAATACGCTGATCAGTAAAGCAATGATTCAAAAATGTTCAATATAGTTGGAGAATCTTCATCTGTTTTCCCTAAGCTTCAAGTACCAGGTCTCAAATAACAGCTCGGCCAAAACAGAATGTTCATTATGTCCCCCGAATTTTTTTTCGGGAGACATAATGTTTTCGCCTCCGTCCGTTATTCCAAAATGCTTTTTTTTCCGGGCCATATCTCAAAAACCGTTCAATATTTTTTCACGAAACTTGGTATGTGGTTAGACCTAGTGGTGGAGTGGTGCCTTTTGCTATTTTGGTTATTCTGAATTTTTTATTTTTCTGGTTTCCATGGAAACAATTTGAACTTTGTGCATATTGGGGGTAGGGACCTTTTCCGGCCTCTATTTCAAAATCTATTTAGTATTTCTTTACGAAACTTGGTATGTGGTTAGACCTAGTGGTGGAGTGGTGCCTTTCGCTATTTTGGTTATTCTGAATTTTTGATTTTTTTCTGGTTTCCATGGAAACAATTTGAACTTAGTGCATATTGGGGGTAGGGACCTTTTCCGGCCTCTATCTCCAAAACAGTTCAATATTTGTTCACCAAACTTTGTATTTGCTTAGACCTAGTGATAGAGTGGTGCCTTTTGCTACTTTGGCTATTCTGAATTTTTTATTTCTCGTTATTAATGCAGTATTGAAGTTAGTGCTTAGCATAAGTGAAAAATAAGGGTAATATGACTAGGTTGGATTGAAAGTTGGAGCGGGGGACATCACAGTGCATCACATGCACATATTTCTAGTTATCAATACTTTTGCACTTTACATGAATTATGGTATTCATATTATTATTTGATTATTTTGATTGCAGCGTTTCCCCATGATTATTAAGAGTGTCATCAGCAAAAAATGTTCACAATGCACACCCTGTGAAATTCAATGTTTAAATCTCTGTATAAGTATAAACTTTCCCTATCCAAACACTGGTGTAGCACTGTGGGTGGACTGTACTCCTGTGATGAAGTCGTCCCATCGTGTCTGCCACTTCTGTAAAGCAGTTACCTTCTCCTGCGCTGTCATTGCACTGTATCTGAAAATAAGAGTTCAGTGAAAATTAAGATAAATTCAAATTTTTAGCTCATCTGGCCTGAAAGGCCCGATGGGCTTATGGCATGGGATGGCGTCCGTCCGTCCGTCCGTAAACTTTTCGCTTTTTCGACTTCTTCTCCAGAACCAATGACTCCAGAGAGCTGAAATTTAATGTACAGACTCCTTGGCTGAAGGGGATACTAAATTGTAAATTTGGTGACCCTGTGACCCCAAATGTGGGTCACAGGGGTCATAACCTTAAAAGCTATTTTCATCTTCTTCTCCAGAACCAATGACTCCAGAGAGCTGAAATTTTATGTACAGACTCCTTGGCTGAAAGGGATTCTAAATTGTAGATTTGGTGACCCTGTGACCCCAAGTGTGGCTCACAGGGGTCATTACCTAAAAAAAACTATTTTCATCTTCTTCTCCAGTCCCAATGAACGTAGAGAGCTGAAATTTTATGTACATACTCCTTGACTGAAGGGGATTCTACATTGTAAATTTAGTGACAGTGAGACCCCAAATATTGGGTCACAGAGGCAATGACCTAAAATGCTATTTTCATCTTCATCTCCAGTCCCAATGGCTCTAGCGAGCTGAAATTTTATGTACAGACTCCTTGGCTGTAAGGGATTCTAAATTGTAAATTTGGTGAGTCTGTGACCCCAAATATTGGTCACAGGGATCATAACCTAAAAGCCTATTTCAGTTTACAGCATCTTTCTGAGATTATATGTGCACTTCAATCAGTATTAAAGTAGGTAAGGGAGGTAATTTTAAAGAAAACAGCTGAGTTAAAGGCATTTCATCTTTCTAATGTGAGAGTTCTCACATGTGCTTTGAGAATATAATATGTCTGATGAAAAAGAGATATTTAGAATTAAAAACTTAGAATTGGAGGTCTAACAAAAATTATAAGTCATATTTTATCTTTGTCTCACATTTCACATATGAGTAATTATTTGTATTTTGCAAGTGAATTTGCTGATAAAGGTACACAAGTCTAAAAGTATTCTAAAGACTTAATACAGAATCTTTTATTAAATCTAATATTATGTTCTTTGTAATTTAAGAGTAAATAATGGAGTTTTTTAATATCTCATGATATTGTGTAATTATTTGGAGAATTAATTAATTAATTAATGAGAATTTCCAGTACGAGTCAATTTGGTATACCTTATTTATATCATATCTTATACTTTATAACTGATTTAGTTTTCTATTAACTTTGCAGTTAATTTTATTCAATAGGAACAAGAAATGAGATAGATGTCTACATCATGGACATGTTTAATGTGAATCTATTTGAAATAAGAACTATTGAATACCCTTTGAAGGAATAACTTGAAGAGGAATTAAATTTTTTCATTTTACATGAGATATGTGAACTGAATATGACTAGTGATGACTGGTGATAACATAGGACTATAAAAGAAGTAGCTATATGAGATTGTGACATCACACCTATTTTCATCATCTTCTCCAGTACAGAAAAATAATTAATTGTAGGAAAAACTGCATCTAACATATAAATTTTACTGGCTGTGAGTCCAGTGTCTGCATGTTGTGTAATTGCATTGTGTTGACCTCTTCCTGGCAGAAGGATGAAAACTGATAGTTACACAGAGGTTTCAGGTTACTTCAAACTACTGTGCAGCACTGTGTTATAGACTGTGCGTGAGACTGCTTTAGTCTTCCACTGACTCTAAAAAAGAATTTATTCTTAGAATATCACCATTTTATCAAATATTGAAAAGGAGCCTATAAGAAATGGTGAAAAAGAATTTACTAAAAAAAATTCACCAATTTATTAAGTATTCAAATGGAGCCTATGAGAAATGGGATTTTCAAAAACTGAGGCTCCTATTCATTATGTAATAAATGTTGGTATTGCCATAATGCAATTAAGAATTAAAACAATATAATGCAAAGGTGTATGATATTCATAACGAATGTTGATTTATGTGTAACCAATTTTGATAATAATTAGCAGGGGTCATGACCTAAGAATGTTTTTTTCATTTTCTTCTACAGCCCCAGGCAATTATTGCAATAGCTTACAGTGGTGAATTGTATGCAAAGAATGGTACCCGGTATATTCATTATTATATAATGTGTGTATGATCTTAAAAAATAGTATGATCTCTCCACCACATTATTATATGTTTGATACCAGCAATTTATTTCCAAGCTTTGTGTTGCTCTTTCAACACACATATATATAGCAGATTGGCAAAGTTATGGTAACAAAATATAAGTACTTGAGAAAAAGATGAAAATAGAAAACTATTTGGGGTCAAGGGATCACCAAATCTACAATTTAGAATCCCCATTGCCTGATTGGCCAAGGAGTTTGCTCACAACATTTCAGCTCTCTAAATCTTTGGTACTGGAGAAGAAGATGAAAAAAGGTTTTTTAGGTCTGTGACCCTATTTGGAGACACGGGGTCGCCAAATCTATGATTTAAAATCCCCATTAGCCAAGGAGTCTGTACACAATATTTCAGCTTGCTACACCCTTTGGTCCTGGAGAAGAAGGTGAAAATAAGTTTTTAAAGTCCACGTTATTGAAAATTTAGATTTTGAAATGTATTTAGTTATTGTGTAAAGGCTCATGAGCAACAGAGCCAATGGCTCTATTTTTTCAACATCATTCTACATTAAATAATATTCATTTTGCCTTATAGGATGTAAAGAACGCTGTGTTTGTATATTCCATGGTCATATATATTCTATGATCTTTTATAACAACTGTGACATAAATTCCAACATACCCCACTTCATAATTATACAACAAATTTAATCACAGGAAATCTTTTATTGAGGATACTTTGTGTTGTCAGTGAAATAATACTTCTCTTTCATCAACTGATGAAGGGCATTTAGAAGTGGCATACATAAGGACAGGAAGATTTTCTGGATAACAACTTCTTTAAAGTGAAAATACACGTTTCAAAGTATATGCTCACTCCTTCATCAGGTGGAATGTGATGGGGTGACGCTGACATGACCGTATTACCTTTCTCTTCCCTCATAGTTTAGCATGTATAATAACATGTCCACATTTGTGTATTAAAACAGTAAAAATAGAGCCATGGGCTCTGTAGCTCATCAGGATCGGTATTGTTTGCAAATCTGAAATAAATTTTTCTCAACTTGTTCTAGAACTTTTCATACTGGAAAAATCGAAAATAGGTTCTACAATTTAAAATCCCCATTGGCCAAGGAATCTGCACACATCATTTCAGCTCTCAAGACTCTCAAGATGGCAGTGAAGAAGAAGATTAAAAGACGTTTTTAAGGTTGTGACCCTGTGACCGATTTAGGGTAACGAGGTCACGGAATCAACAATTTAGAATCCCCATTAGCCAAGGAAAATAAAATTTCAGCTCTCTAGAGTCATTGGTTCTGGAGAAGAAGTATGGACGACCGGATGCCATGCCATAAGCCCGTCGGGCCTTTCAGGCCTGATGAGCTAAAAATTGGAATGGAAGAATTTTGTTTTGCAGGAAAGAAATATGCCTTTGATACCTTTAAATAACAGATCTGAAGACAAGATTAAAATGTGATAAAACCAATATGGAGCTCATTCAATTCATCAAAGCGAGAGCCACCCTTCATCTCATTAAAACACAAGAGAACATTTAGCACTATAGAAATGCCTAAAACAAAGTAGCATGCAACTCTTTACTTACTTGATGGAGTTGAGTGCCAACTGTTTGAGGAAGGCGAGTCCATCATCCGCCCCGGCTAGTCCCATGAATGCCACATAAAAGTCATGAGAGAGGGGCAGCGCCTCCCAAACCACCGGATCGTCCGAGCTGATACACAGTGGGAAGTTCTGGGAGATCAGGATGGACGCTGGATGGTTCCTTAGGTCCCCTACCAGCTTAAGAACCTGTTGAAAAGATCATTATTTTACAGATGAAGTTATAATGCATGTTATCTCAGTTGTTATATGTCCAGAAATGAACTGTAAGCATCGGTCGTAATCTAGAATCTTGGCTAACGCCCATTGCGTTCATATACCCATGGCATTCTTACTAATTTAACGGGACTTTAGTTTAACATCTGTCCTGGGAACTAATGCGAGTTGTTCCAGGGTAAGACCGTACACCCACCTGGTTGGACAGAGGGTTCACTTCTATAGCGATGTCCCTCTCTTTCACTATCTTCATCACTTCCGGGTGCTTCGTGAGCGCAAAACCATGTCCGATCCGTGTCGTATTCAACAGTACAGCGTCGATCAGGTTGTTGTCTCGTACATCCAGCCAGTCTGGAAAACAGATATGAGACTGTCTAAGGTAACAAAACATTAGGAAATATGATGACCCAGACGAAAAAGAAACGGAGGCTATTTGCTTAAACGCTACATTAGAACAACCCGCGTTCGTGTCGTATTCAAAAGCCCCAAATCCAGCATGTTTGTGTCTCGAGAACCAAGTCAATCAATGATTTATCTCTATCTAAATCCTTGAGTTAATCTTTGGAACAGTGGACAGCAGTATCTTTATCAAGCCTTGACATATTTTGCGTCATTTATTCCCTATATATTAACACTGGCTGGTTTACAGTTGTGAAGGCGAATATTACCAAAACCGTCTTGTCGTCAATCAATGCAGCAATTGAACTTCAAGAAAGAAGTGTTTGTTTTGGGGGAAATAGATCTAACCTTGATTTGACCGCAGGAAGGTTTGTCCAGATGGCTATTCATTGAGCAACTGTCGATGTACTGTCCCACTTACCGATCTTAGAACCAGGATCAATCTTAGCAATTTAGAAAGATGGGATTACGATTGGTCGTATAACTAAAGCCTTTTTATACGGCGAACTTTGCACATATGCAATATTGCTTATGGTTGTAATATACACACGTGAGTTATTTAAATTTGTAAATTGTAAATTTATTATGCGTTCATACGTGTTTATTTTCTGCCTAAGCAAATATGCTATATGAATAAAGAATTCCTAAAAAATTATAATTTATAGTTATTATCGTAGAGTGAGTGAGTGAGTTATTGTTTAACGCCGCTCTGGCAGTATTGCAGCCATTAGCGGCGATTATCGTAGATGTAAACTAAATAAATGACATGAATATTATATATGTCAACGTTGATTTGACTACATCGCCCAAATTATACTATAAATCGGATAGTCGGATGGATTTCGAAGGCCATCACGTGCAAGAAGGAGAATATCCTAAACAGAGAATTTGAAAAACAATATTATGAGTTTCTAAAGTTCTCTAATATATTTTCTCAACCGTTGTGAAGTCACTATGTTTGTAAACGACGAACATTTACTAGAACAGTGAAAATACTATATTTACTTACGGTAGTAAACATTTGCACCTGCCCTTGACTAGGCGCAAACTTGCTTACGGGAGTGAAATATAGATATGTGCAAATGCGTCCATATGGCGAAGTTTGCTCATATATGAGCAAATTACATATGTGTAATGCTTTACTCATATGCAGACGCTCGCCGTATAAACATGGCTTTAGCTGTGTGGAACGGCACACTGGACGCTCGCCAGACAAATACTACCAAAACATCGTATACTGAACCTGTTTCTCCGGCATGGAAGAAGTACGGAAGCCGATACCCATGAGATTGTGGGTAGAGGAGGTCGGACAGGAAGTAGAGAAGAGAAGGAGTGACGTCTTCCTGTTGAACCAGGTCGTAACCTATAAACACATCCGGGAACTTCACCAGATCCTGAAGAGAGGCCTTGATGTCCTGTAGAGCAAGACTGCTCCCTCCCCGTCTGAAAATAAGTACACAGAACTTGGATATTAAAGGGGCAGTAGCACGTTTTTTCGCTCAAAAAAGTTGATGAAATGTATTTGAAAAATAATTTCACCAACAGTAAAACATCATTTTCTCTTCGGAAAATAAAGTTTAAAATTAGTGTACATGTTTCGGTAAAGCCATGGGAATCGTTTTTGTAATACAAAATAATAAATTGTGTTCACAATATGTTTTACCCTCTAACGTAAATTTAAATGACATAAACTATCATTATAAATGGGAAAATTTAAAAAATAAATTTTGCAAAAAAACGTGCTACAGTGCCTTTAATGCTATATCTAAATTCACTTTTAACACAAGGGTTTATATTAGCTCAGCTTGAGTAGTTGAATGAGAAAGGGAAACGAATTATATGGATTCACAGCGTCTTTATTGTAAGCGTATGACGTTTTGATGTAGACACTAACTCCGTTATGATTTGCCCCGAAACGCCGTACGCTTGTCATAAAGAAGTTGTAAATCTAGAAAACTAGTTAATCATTTTGTTACCAACTGTTAAATGCGTCCGAGGGAAGTTCGAGTAGTTAATGTGTTTTCAAAGTCATTACAATGCGGTATTTCTAAACATGTCTCTTTGAGTGTGTATTTTGCAGGCGAAACGATCCCACCTCGGGGTCATCGAGGATGACATGAAGTGTGCTTGAAGTGTTTTATGATAATGCATGAGTCTCCATTAACTCCTCCTCATAATATATGACAAGAACTCAGCGGTGACAGCTAAGATGGTGTTATCGTGCGACGTACTGTTTGGTGAGCACTTACTCTCGTTTTTATAACGATCCTCGATGTACGTAATCGCTGTGTATATATACTTACGCCCTATACCCTTGACGTATTATCACAGACATTATCCATTTATCACGTATTGTTAAAATGAGAAGAAATAAAATATAATAATACACTTCATTCAACACTCGACATCAATTGTGTTTCTTCGATGTCTTTAGGGAGCGGGATAGCGCAGTGGTTAGCGCGTTCGGCTTCGGATCAAGAGGTCCGTGGTTCGAATCCCGCCAGGGGCACGGCAACTTTGTCTGCAGGAGAGAACTGTTCTACACGCAATGTTACACTGAATTTCAGCGTAGTACCAACCATGGTTCGCTAGTTCCAGCCGATGCTCGCAGGTTTCACCGCAATGCATAGCCACATGGCGTTGTGGGCTTTCTCCCTGCCGTAATACTAGCAGCCGCGATATAAGTGAAATAATCTCGAAAGCGGCGTTAAACCCCACCTCACCTCACCTCAATGTCTTGAACATATGTATACACTCATATAAAGGCCCTGTATGACGTTGTTTTCATTTTCCACTCATTTTAACAGTTAATGTAGTATATCTTTTTAAGAGAGCAAAGCAGACCATCACACAACTCTATTATCCGTATCGTAGAAACGGTATCACGCATAAAACGGAAACTGCTATAGTGGTCATTTTTGTGTAAACACATTTTAATAATTCGAGGATGTGAAATGGATCCGCGTTGCTTTACCGAACAATAACCATTCTTTTGAGAACATTATTTATTGATTGAGGAGGATTGTTTTGCAATTGGTAACATTTCTTTTCTACACCTCGTTATTCCCTTAAAATGTGCTACAGTCCCTTTAAGAGGTGTTACAGAGACATGAAATGGTGTAGCCGAACTATAGGTAAATTGCCATCGAAGTTCCAGAAACAGCATCGACAACTCACTTCAATCCTGCGTATATAAACTTGGCGCCGATGAAGTCCGGGTAATCATGTCTAAATTCGGCGATGACGTCACTGAAGGTCTGCCACAACCAGCTCTGGGGGTGGATAGTTCCGTCGAGTTCATACGGCTGAAACAGGACAGTTGTGCAGTATCAGTATACGTATTTAAAGGGGCCGTTCTGTCGTCCGCCATCTTGGATTTTGTGCATTACGTGAAATGAAAACACGCTAAAGAGTACGTGATTTTACAACTTTTTGATGATAAATACATAAACTGATAGAATGTTCACATAGTAACACTAAAAAGAAATTTGCCATAACGAACTTTTCCCTACTCGCAGCTGCGATGAATGGCTTCAGTTCTCATTTTTTTATTTTTCAACAAATTTGCGCTTGTATCAATATTACCTTCATTACTATCGTTTAATTTGACTGTGTTTAAATCATGTATGAGTAGCACATTTGTTTAAACGGGGATATCCTCTCGAATAAGTTTCCATGAAAAACGATAGAACCCTCTTTAACTACGTATCTGAGAACACAGAGGCTTGTATTGTCGAAAACTAACTAGAGAGCATACTATACTATATATACTTTATATAAGTATAAGGGGCTAGGTCGTCGTCATAGTAGTCGCTGGATTTCGACAATTACAAGCCCATGTACAATACAATGCTTGTAAATTGTTCACACAATCATCCCAGCTTATTACATAGTGTTGTAATCCACTGTAGTAGGAGTATATTTAAAGTCAACTGATAACGAAATTGACTTCACTACAGGATGATACTGGATTCAAAATGGTCCATTTTAGGGTCCATCCTACTTTGAATCTTTCGATAATTCACTGTTATCGATATGGATATCGTTATCGATGGATATAAATACTTCACATATCATCCACTGTTATTCTACACAGGACGACTGCATGACAAAGACAAAGAGAAATGATGTATTCAGATATTAAACAAAACGGACATTTTTCATCACCGGACTCTAATTTCTTGTATATTTTACTGTTACAACCAACTCTCTTTCTGACCGACAAACTTAAGAAAACCTAAAATGATATCTCTTCTGGTTACATGGCCTCTGTATTAAAGAGGAGGCCCTGAATCAGGATAGTTATCATTTTATTTTTTTTCTTACGTTTGTTCATACTCTTGAGGTCTTGCTGATTTAGGCCTTGCAGTATTTCCTTAAGATATCTGTGCTAGGAAATTGGGGCTCATTATGCATTTCAGGTGCAGCGACCCACTATCTTGGCACGGCATAGCGAGGGGAATACTGCAAGGCCTAAATCAGCTAGTAATGGAGACTGGCAAGAGTTATGCCTTGCGTTTGGAAGACTTAGTTGACGTTTGTCGGACTGTACGTCAATTTCACATAATTTCATAATTCATTATAATAATCCTCCAAACCTCGTTTCTGGTGCGGATCTCGAGGTACTGCACGCCGTCTTGGTGGAACTCCAGGAAGGTCTGGTATAAGAGGTCCCTCAGGACTGGCGCGTAGTTGATCATCCCAATGGTGCTGAAGTACTGCTCCAGTCGGTTCCACACCACGTTGATAGTTGGGTAGACCGTCTCAGGGTCGTCAACTGTCAGAACGAACTGGTCGTATAGACTGTGGAAGAGGAAAACAGTCACACACTTACCACTGTCAATGAGTGGCTCTTTCTGTGCCGCCAGGGGCACGGCAACTTTGTCTGCAATAGAAACTGTTTTACACGCAGTAAGGTTTGGGTGCAGTACTACACTGAATTTCAGTGTAGTACCACCCATGTTTAGCTAGTTCCAGCCAATGCACTCTCGCAGGTTTCACCACAATGCTACTGCCACCGTCCAGCACAAGCCCAGCCCACTCCGTGCCCCTCCCGTCCACAGAAACACGCTGAGGTGGACGGAATCTTCCAAAGCTGTAGTACCTGTTCGTCCAGGACGTTTTACATGTGACTGCGTGATGAAGACGAGCGTCATTCCAGAAACCCGACTCCCTCAGGAGTGAAATTTTGAAGGGAATTTAGAAGTGGCATACATAAGAACAGGGGGATAATGTGGATAAAATACACAACGTTTCGTTGCATACAACTTTTTAAATGTGAAAAGACGTTTCGGAATATATACTCACTCCTTCATGAGTGAGTTTACACACTCCGAAACGTCGTGTATTTTCACATTAAAGAAGTTATTATTCAGAGTATATACTCATTCCTTCATCAAGTGGATTCAATAAGAAAAAGTTGTTATCCAGAATATCCCTCTGTCCCTCAGGAGTGGTTTGCGAAAATATCAAGGCCGTCATTCCTCAGGATCAAGTTACAGCAAAAGAATTATTCCAAATCAGTCACTGATTATCACACCAGAGCCATGACGATTCGCCATGAATGACATTAGCTGTGGATTAACCAATAGTACAGTAGGGAACCACTTTGACTATAAAATACGTAAACTTCTGGGAGCTATCCACATCAACCGCTTCGCTCTCAACTGATAAGGATGCTATCATTTTCCAAATACCTATCATCTCTTGATAACAACTATTCATTATTCTCAATAATAGTACAAAATACATGTTTATTGTATTCATTATCTTTTTCGCTTTCTTATCAACTTATAAATACATATTTTACAATGCATGGATATATTCCTCATCGATTATAAACATGTATGTACATTGTCGTTCCCCGTTTTGTATCGACATATTTAAACATTATACAAGATACATGCATATGTCTCCTCTATGATATAGACATTTATCAGCTCAAATGTTTCATGACTTTTAAACAATAAGTGTACATCGCATAACATTATTTAATCTACCTGATATCTTTGTACATCGACTCCGTTTAGTATATAAACAAATTATTCCTTATAATTGTAACAACAACATTTTGGCAACAGGTTGCATTTTGTATATAACGTTTAAAGGGGTAGTAGCACGTTCAAATAAGTTGATGAAATGTATACTTTCATCAATAGTAAAACACCCTCCCCTCTTCGGTAAATCAAGTAAAAAATGAGTGTACAAGGCTCAGTAAGGCCATGGGAATCGTTTTTTTGTAATTCGAACTAATAAAATGTGTTCACAATAAAATGGCCGCCGTGCATTTTTTGCTTTATACGCAACACTGTTATTACCACTACGGATAATTGGTTTGTGTAATAAGATGACTTACCCTCTAAAGTGAATTTAAATGACACTATGATAACTATCATTATAAATGGGAAATTGGAAAAAATAAATTTTGCAAAAAACGTGCTACTGCCTCTTTAAGAATGACCAGGGTCCGGTCCCACAAAGCAACCGTAGAGTTACTATCAAATCCTTGACATAGATTACAACTGATTGTAATCCAACCATCAATTGTATGTGTTTTGAGGAACGTAACCCAGAACCATCTCAATAAAAAGGAAGATTATAGCTTGAACGTACCATAGCCTTGCTATTCATATTGATGAAATTGGACATATTGTTGCATGTATTACGCAGAGAATACGTGGAAACCAAACAATACAATATCTTGGATTTACAAATTCCTGAAGTTTCGAAATTGTCAATTTTCAGCCCTATCTAATACAACTGGAAATGAGAATGTCAGATAGAAACATTATTCACGCTATCAAGAAAACAATTCCACATTTGAACAGTTATTATTTTATAAACTAATTGAAATGCGGAGGTGTTAACGTTTCGCTTGGTGTCATGACATCGGCAGAAATTTATTCATCTGAAATTTTATTTTAAACAAAATAATAAATCTCCTGTGATAAAGACGTTGAATAATGTGCCTATGCTATCAATATTGCAGACTCCATATTTAGCTTATGGATCCTACATCACGCCGTAAATCAACTAACGAAAGTTCTATCTCGCACTTTTACGGGATTCGGACCCACCCCCTAAGCTACCTTTTTAGAGAGATCTCAGTTGCTGAACAGTTTAGCTGTTGGAATATTCAGTACTGTTAATTGTTGTTATTTCTACAATAGTAGATTGTGTGATCACAAAGACAACTTGGTTACATTTTCCCACTTTCAGAATTGTATGTATATTGTTTATGCACAGGTGAAGTTTAGCGCAAATATGTTGCGCAACAGAGATGAACGATCAGTTTTCGCACATAGGGAAAACTGGTTGTTCATCTCTGTTGCGCAACATATTTGCGCTTAACTTTATGGTTTATGACACACGTGGTTCAAGATACTATGCTGACATGGAACAGATCTTACCCCTTGTCAAAATCGTTGGGATCGTTATGTTTGTTTCTCTCCTTGTTAATTTCAAGCCATTTGCAATCTGAAAGATAAATGAAGGCACAGTCACATACACATGGGCGTGTATCACTTAGAAACAGCGTTTGGAAGACATAGTAATAGGGTAGGGTCTATATAGGTCTTTCAACCGCTGTTTCTAAGCGATACACGCCCCTGTGGTCACATCTGCTTCAGAAGTGTATTTAAATTCGTAAGGCTACGTATAAAACCCGGATTATGGAAGACGGTTCCGTGTCACTATCTTTTCAACCAATGAAACATCATGAGTTGAAAGTAGACGATAGCTGATTGGTCCTCTTGTCCAGAGACGGACAATATTGATCTATTTCAAGTCATTTCATTGGCTATTTATATTTTAATTGTTGCTAGTATAACCCGTCTAACATTAGCAGGTATTACGGATTACAATACTCTGAATCAGGATATATACGTCACGTTAAAGTTATCTGGGACAAATCAACGGCGGATAGCATGACGCTGGTTGACCGAGTTGACCTTTGAACCACATGGTTTATAAGTCAGATAAGGACGGTACTCCGTTTCGAATTGTGTGAGTGTAAAGGCATCAAGGATAATTTCACATCCCTTGACTGTATTGAACCATGTGTTGAAAATGTAAGAAATCCACAGGGTTACACAAGTTAAGAGAAGAGAATAGCTTATCCTGGGCCAAGGTTTCCGAATCCCTCTTAACTTTAAAGAGCCATCACGGATGTTGGTGTTTCAAATTTTTGGAAAATATACTTATAACGTCATTCGCCAGAGATTTTTTTATCTACAACATGGCATATGTTAAATAATTTTCATATCACGACAATGTATTGCAATTTGGTTTCAAAGAGAAGTATCACTTCGACTAGCGCGCGCTACGGGTATCTGACGTATATAAACAGAGTCCCCTTTTTTGCGTAATACGTACTACACAAACAGCAAGCGCTTCCGAAGCGTGAAGGCTCGTCTCTAGCGCAAGTCGCCATAACAACCCATATGCTGCACGTGCTTCACGCGTCGCATTTGCAAAGTACCCTTGTCACACATTACTGAATGTGACGATTGCTTTACAAACTATGTTTCTAAATGTCCTGAGAATATACAAATTATTTCCTGTTTAATGTTCTTTTTATTGCGATAAGACCAGCAAATTATGACAAATTTTTACTCTCATTAATTATAAAATTCAAGCAAAATACCTAGTTGGGTAAAACAATTATTCCAATATATGTAGCAAATACATAATTAAATGAAATGGTAAATAAATAACCATCAAAAAAATATATATTCGATTTCTTTCATTGCTCATATTTTTTTTTATTCTTTCGTGTCTTTGTTTACTGTGTGTGAGCTAGACCATAATGCTTTGCGCTTGAAAATAATAGACTGGATCTATATTTAGACTGGAAAACACCTTTACTAATTAATGCAATTTCTCGGCTTATTTTAAGTTGGAAAAATTAGGGAAAAATTAAGTGTATTTATTTCACGGAGATAGATTTTTGGAGAAATTTTGATATTTTCATCAACATCCGTGATGGCTCTTTAAGATGATCCTTATTCTCAAACATTAACATTTACTTAAAACTATCTTAAAGCTGAGCGAATTTCGATAATCTAGAGACTAGTGCATTGCAAGATTAGAGCAGTATTCCCCCCTACCTGTGTCAGATGGTAGGGGATGGGGAGGTAGGGTATGATCTTCTCACCTGTGTCAGATGGTAGGGTATAATCTTCTCACCTGTGTCAGATGGTAGGGTATGATCTTCTCACCTGTGTCAGATGGTAGGGTATAATCTTCTCACCTGTGTCAGATGGTAGGGTATGATCTTCTCACCTGTGTCAGATGGTAGGGGATGGGGAGGTAGGGTATGATCTTCTCACCTGTGTCAGATGGTAGGGTATGATCTTCTCACCTGTGTCAGATGGTAGGGGATGGGGAGGTAGGGGATGATCTTCTCACCTGTGTCAGAGGGGGGAGTCAGGAAGAATCCGGTCTGTGAGAGGGTCCCATCAGGAGACACACACATGAAGCAGTGGGGACGGTAGATGATGATATACTCACCTGTGTCAGATGGTAGGGTGTGATCTTCTCACCTGTGTCAGATGGTAGGGGATGGGGAAGTAGGGGATGATCTTCTCACCTGTGTCAGAGGGGGGAGTCAGGAAGAATCCGGTCTGTGAGAGGGTCCCATCAGGAGACACACACATGAAGCAGTGGGGACGGTAGGTAACGTTGTGTACGAGCCAGGACACGCTTGTGATGGAACCAAGATGAAGGTGTAGAGCTCCCCCTAGTGGTGGAGAAGTGGCGTAAGTCCATTAGTTAAATAGGTTAACGTCGAATAAGGGATATCTGGTAAACTTCGTTTTCATTTTCATAGTAAGATGCCAATATTCTTTTTGAGGCGGACTTTCGAAACAAGCCAGCAAGAAGTTTTAAAAAGAAGGCAGGGCATTGCTTGACGTGATATTTTAACCGTATCACGATTCTTTCGAAATTTATAAAACAATTATCATGCATACAGGTTAAAAAACGATGATGATTTTTTATTTAATTAAGAATTGACTTCAAAATGTATGTTAAAAGTAAGTTCATGGAGGTATAAACTAAAAACGCTGTGCAAACTGTGTAAATCAGAGTATACCTCCATGAACTTAATACATTTTGAAGTCAAAACTTATAATTTTTGTTCCGGGAGAACATCCCTGAGAAAGGGAGCAGGGTCTTTCAAATCCTATGGAAAGGGCCTTACACAGGATATTACCCCGGTGGTAGGGCCTTGTAGAAGTAGAGTACAGAAGAAGGCCTTCTAAATAGGATTTCTTGCACTCAATAAATTCTAAGTCCCATTGAGTAAGATAATCTATCTACAAAATCGCCAAGTTTTTTCAAAGCAGACAATGTGGGAATCGAACCCGCAACCTTCCGCTTTGTAGCCCACGACATTACCACTAGACCACAGGGGATTGTTGACAAGGAAGGGTTGATTGTTGGTCTCTACTTTGCTGTCCGATGATATTTTATGTGCGCTTTATTTGACTTGAATCACCTGTACTGCATTTAAAACATTTAGACAATTTCACCCACACATTAGTCTTTTAGTCAGATACACCCTCATCCTCGCCTAGTACGCCCTCGTTTTCAGGTGTTATCAATTACATATACTTGTACCTGATGTTTTGAAAAGGTTTCATTGCTACAAATATACAAATTTGCAACAATTACAGCTACTATTTACGCGTATGAAGACACCAAATATTAGCCCCGCCTACAACGTGTTCAGTAGCCAATGAAAATGCACCACGCAACTAGCCATGAACCTGACGTCATGGGGGCGTGGCTAAATTGATGTGACGTCACAAAATTAAGTTTATGCGGGTATGAACTGAATTTCTGTGACAGTGTTCAGCGAATCAGATCCCCGCAAAGCAATTGCTATATATTTATAAAAAAAAATAATTTAGAAATATTTATTCTACGTGTAAGTATTCCTTGAATATTAAATACGTGTATTCTGAAACTGTTTAAAATTTTTAAAACTATTATCCAAAATTTGGTAACTTTTAGAAATTGTGTGTTATATTTACTTTTCGTATGTGAATAATTCATAACGAATTATACTTTGTCTTCTTTGACACTTATTTATTATGATTTGAAAAAAAAGCATTTTGAGCACCTTTGGGCATTGACTTGAGAATCTGGAAGACCCGACTTTGTTCCATAAGCGGTCGGGACCGGAAGAAGTGCAGAGCGGGCAAGAAGTTGGTTCCATTGTGAATGGCGCTGTATATCTCGGCGTGTTTAGCAGCCATGATGATCCGGTCGACTGCCTTCTCCCCGGGGGTGAGGGTGATGTTCCCTCCCAGCGTCTCCCTCCTCTCCCTGTCCAAGATCTGCTGTCTCTCGTGGGTGTACCAGGCCGGTGCAGTGTGTACTGTGTGTATTACGGTCAGGGCGAATAGTAGGTAGGACAACATGCTGGTGTGACCTGGAGTGTAATGTTTATATGTCTCGCGTATATATACATGTATATTCAACTCAATTCCACCATCGGTGGTACATGAGCATTAATACGTAAACGTTTACATACAGATAAATCAAGATGACATATATGTAAGAGTAAGCCGATACATATGTTACATATTGTATTTTGTACATGTTATTTTGATTCAAGGTCATACATCTAAATTAAAAAGTAGGGCAATAACTATGTATAACATACAGGAAGTCTTGCACACTTTTTGACAGTATTTTGGACAGTCCAGGACGTATTATGTCGTGTGTACCCCTTTAAGCTTTCAATTGATGCAATAAAATAATTACAATTCGCTTTCATTAACCTGCAATTGATAATTTAAAACGTCGAAGAGGACAGCTTCAAAAGTAATGAAGTTGCCACATATGGAGTGTAAAGACGCATATCCGTACAGCGAAAACTGTAGCACGCATTGTTATGATGACTGCTAAACTGGATACATTCATGAGTTTCGCGTACGATTTGCGCATGTTATCACTTCGATGTATCGTTGCAATTGGTTGTCATAGTTTTAAAATAGTCATAAGCTGAAAAATAACTCGCACATTTTATTATTAATTTCCAAAAATCGCAACGAAATCGAACTTATCAATAGCTGAATTTGAATAAAACTACCCTTTAATGGTTTCACAATGTTATTTTACAATATGCCGAAAAATGCGTTTGGCATCATATTTTGATTAAAAATTCGCAAATATTTGTTACTGATTTACATAACGATACGATATGATAATACGAACTGTATATAACGTCTTTTTAAACAAATGTGGCCAATGTGATTTATCTTTTTTGACAAATTTTACCTTACTAACTCTTATAACTGTTCCAATTTTCTAATAAGGTGGTTATACTTATTTGAATAGTCTTTTTCAATGCGGCGATTTGTAATCGAACCTTTTAATTTTGTTTGAACGAGGATTTTTTTCATTTGCATATGAACGACAAATGTCTCTGTTATAAATTCAACAATCTACCAATAGCACTTCCTGGCTCGCATTTGGTCTTCTTTCTTATTTTGCATGTTTATACTAATATTAATACAGTCTCATTAAAATCAGACCGTAATTAGTTGCACTTCATTACACAATATAATCTGTGTAACGTAGTAGAACTTAATAACTATCCGATTTTAATGAGATTGTTACTAATACATCTTCATGGATTTAAAGACTATACGACGAATATTGCAATGTACAAGAAGAAACGTTTAGCCAACGTATGTTTTTAAAATAGCTTGAAAGTTTGATTATGGAGCTGGATCCTGTCTGTAGGGAAAATCTATTGTTGAGTAGAAGAGTGCCTTGCGAATGATAACACAGGTTAATCAAACGTAGATTTCGTAGGCATCTTCAAATTTGCCACTTTATGTCACGTCATGGCCGAGGTGAGTTGTTACACCCCTCGGCCACGCATCATCTTATTTTGATGTATTTCTAATATATTTTACAGGAATAAACTCTTAAAGCAACTGCATCGTCTCAGTCCACTCTACCAGCGGCCAGGACCCGCGACATGAAGGCATTGGTAAATACCTCAGAGTCAGGCAACTATATCGCCAGCATTGACCGTGCCAATCAGACGACCACGGGGCCTCGACATGGTTATGGTGTACCAGGGTCATCTTAATGTACGTCCTAGGTTTTCATCATAGTGTGTGAGTTCAGTGTACACAATGCTCAATGCGGGGTATATATGTACTCACGTGGTTGTTTATTGAAATGGAGGCTTAAATATTTGTTTAATAATCCATACATTTGTCTCTCGCACGGATTCAGTCCGAAATGTGTGTTCAAGTCGCTGCCAACATTACACGGGTATAAATGCACGCATCCTTCTCTCCATGCCTGTATGCGTTGCTTCCAAACCACGCTACCCATGAAAGCTTGTTCACTTTTCTCATTTGATATTAAATAATTCTGCATTTCCATGTAAGCATAATTGCTATCAGTCTGTGTGAATGCACGAGCGTATGCATATATTCGTGTAATATTGTTGTATGACTGTTATCAGAAAGAATAAAAACATAACTTGCAATATCATGCGTGAATATCACCCAAAGAAACGAGTGTTATATGCATATATATAGAGGTTAACATTGTGTGATTGTTATCCCGTGCTTATACTATCATAATGAAAAAGAATAAATAAAGCTTGAATTCAACATTTGGTTGAGTTCTTTTCTGCAGAGGTAGAATAGGTCAGTCCATTAACCTCACTTTCTGATCACTTGATCGTTACATGTTGTTTTAACATGTAGGCAAATTTGGACTGTAGGTAGAATGAGAAGTCACAAGGTTCCTCGAGGGGTTCATTCCTGCTACGCCAACATTTGGATAAAATGGGTGATTTCGGCAAAAAGTTTTTGTTGGCTCACAAAAACATTTTTACAGGAGATATATTATAATTATCAAAAAACAACATTTGTATCAACACATGGACATCAAGCAACCAAATAAACCGTTAGAAGGGCATTGTTGGATCGTTTTGAATGTTTGCCAATGTTAAACATCATACATCACAAGTCTTACAACTCATGTCTTTGTTTTGGATAGGAACTCACTTCTTCAAATATTAAACTAGTGTCCAAAACACTATACCAAACTGTCAACATACTCAACAACAAAATACTGCCATCGAACAAAGTCAATTTGGAATGTGATTGAGAGTATATGTTTCGAAAAGAAGTATTGACAATTTCACTCATCACGGTCCTTATATCTTCACCCCTGTTCAAAGGTTCAAACATGAGGTGCTCAAATCGCTACTTCAAGAGGGTTTTTCTATACACTACTGTTTACATTTAAGATTAAAATTTACAAAAAATGGAAATTAAGTTAACAAAAGGTTTACTTTTTTTTTTACATAGATACGTTGACGCATCGTAACTTTAGGTCGTCATAAAAAGAAGAAGCCAAAAAGCCCTAGTTCACTTTCCCAAAAAATATTAAAAGGAGTGTTTTTCAAAAACATAACAAGCTAATGATTCTTAGATTGAAAATTTCTTGTCACAACATGTATTTAACTTTGTTTCAGTCGTATTTATCATTCGTGGATTAAGCTATCTTTCAGTTTTGTTGATATCGTTTCTTTTGGATAATAGTTCATCAATTCATGGGGCGCGATGTACTGCTATCTTTCGGTCCATTATGATGTCACAACAAACCTTATTATCTTTTTTTTGCGCATGGGCAGAAGTATGAGTACTATATTCTTAAAGTGATTGTATCATATTGCCTCTTTTTTCAAATTTGATATCATCTAAACATACTCACATGAGTTACGTAAGCAGTGTAATATCAAAAATATATACAGTTTTACAACTTTATTTTCAAGACGTTAGCAAACCTTAAACCCCCGGCGCCTATTAGAGACCAAGCGTTTTTTGGAGACGCGACGCTTATTTCTTTCATAGAACACTGAAGCACAGGTGAAGTTTAGCGCAAATATGTTGCGCAACAGAGATGAACGACCAGTTTTCCCTTCGTGCGAACAAAGTGAGCAAAGGTTGGCAACGTCTTTCTCTCGACTCAAATCCCAATAATTTTGTATCGTCAAAGTTCAATGTCCCAAAAATTCAAACGCGACACCCATTTGAACACAGGGTCGTGCTCTCTTAATCCCAACCCCATACGTTACATTTACACACGTAAAATATAAACAATTAATTATTTTAAGCGCTAAAGCGGCTTTTCCGGCTGGTCTTCGCTTGCATTCCCACTCACATTCCCATTTATTTGCGCTAAACTTCACCTGTGATTGAAATTAACCAAGGAAGCATTAATGTAATGGTTTAGACCCGGCGTTTATTAGAGAGCGGGCGCTTGTTGGAGGTCCGGCGCTTATTTTCTCAACTACCCATGACCTCCCAGCGCTTATTAGAGGAAATACGGTATTTCAAATCTCAATATTCATAAACTGGATCCTGCGCCGCCGATTGTTACGATACTGAGTCTACCATCTAAACATCAGCGTTCTTTGTGTATATATTCATAACACTAAACCGACGTTCTCTATTTTGTTTAAATTTGCGTATGAGCAGGAATAATCCCATGTGCTTTAAAGGCACTGTAGCACGTTTTTTCGCTCAAATAAGTTGATGAAATGTATTTGAAAAATAATTTCACCAATGGTAAAACATCCTTCTCTCTTCGGAAAATAAAGTTTAAAATGAGTGTACATGTTTCGGTAAAGCCATGGGAAACGTTTTTGTAATATAAAATAATAAATTGTGTTCACAATAAAATGGCCGCCATGCAATTTTTGCTTTATACGAAACATATTTTTTACCGCTACAGATAATTGGTTTGTGTAATAAGATGTTTTACCCTCTTAAGTTAGTTTAAATGACATAAACTATCATTATAAATGGGAAATTTGAAAAAATAAATTTTGCAAAAAACGTGCTACTGCCCCTTTAAGCCACAAATATTGCAAAATGACGCGGGAAGGTGGATCGAACGGAGGTTGATAGGGGTACTAAATTCAATTTTCGGTTTGATGTAACATTTAATGAGAAGATATTGCAAACGTTATAGAAAAGATATCTTATGTGATGAAATATATTCCTGCCATACCAGTATATATATATATATATATATATATATATATATATATATATATATATATATATATATATATATATATATATATATATATATATATATATATATATATATATATATATATATATATATATATATATATATATATATATATATATATATATATAAACATTTGCCTTGTCGACATGACCTAACCATTTAAATAGCATGGTTAATTTCAAGTCTACAGGAGATCATCATTATTTTGTTCAAATAAACATAATTATCCGAACCCAAATAATGATATTAAGCATCTTCTGTCTACCTTGCCATTCTCTTCCCACAAAGTCTACTCCCTTCAGATTTCCGATCCCAACCTCTGTCCTTCTATGAGGACTTTCCCGGCTTGAAATGGAGTGTCCTGATCGATTGCATTTGAATCAGTTGTCAATCAGCGACGCCGTTGTAAAAGTGACATATGTCAATGACAATGCTATATAAATGCTATTTTTGAAATAGAAACGTAAGATAAACTTTTCCTTATTTGGTGTATTTTCCTCGAATTTTTTTTTATTTGATATTGACTAGAAGACCAAGTCAGGAGGGAAAACGAAAATAATTTATGTGTGTCATTTACATCAAACATATTCGAAGGACATATACTAATTAGAAAGACCCTTTACAGTAAAATGCAACGAACTTTGAAGTCACTCGGTCGATGTAGCCGATGAAAGTTGTGTTTTCATTGGCTAAGAAGCAGGGAATACAGCATGAGGTATCCCTTTCCCCGCTAGCGACTTTTGCTTGAAGCGAGATCAGGAAACTTATCTGGATAACAACTTCTTTGCGACGTTTCGGAGTATATACTCACTCATTCATCAGGTGGAAAGTGTTTTCATTGGATAAGAAGCAGTGATACAGTATGAGGTACCCCTTTTCCCCGCTAAGGAATTTTGCTGGAACCGAGAGTATATGGCCAAATATAACAGAGGTTAGGATCAGAAATCTGAAGGGGTTAACCTCTGTGGAAAGAGAATGCTACCGCGCATGAAACGACATGCTTTATTTACATAAGGAATGTAAGTGACAACAATTGCGGAAAAGAGCAGAGGCAACTACAATACGTTGCATCTACTATATCTGTTATATATACGTTTGACCAACCATTTTCATAATAGATAGATATAATAATCTTAATAAACGAATATTCTTAAATTTATAAACTCACGTGAAAAAGAAACGTCAGCATACAAAGTAAAAAAAAATTCAATCCACGGGTAATATACGTGAACAGCGTTACACAATATCTTCAAAACCCAACTATACTAAATTTGAACTTTCATATTTTTCATATTATGGAGAAAACACACATTTTAGGAAAAGTCATTAGGAATCTCCTTAACTAGACGAGATAGGAGAGTCAAAAATGACATTGTTGTTTATTTTATGACACCTGCAGTAATGATGCGTCAACAAATTTAAATCTAAGAAGGTTATTTATGTTAACAACATCTGTTATTAATCTAATTTCTACATTTTATAATTTTCTAACTTAATTGTAAAACATTATGGCCAAAACATTTTGAAAAAGAGATTTCAGCTCATTAAGTGCATTCGAACAGATATAACAATAAAAGTGTCACACTCTAATGTTTAAAATTTGGAGTATACTTCTTTACAAAACAAGTGTCTATCAAATATACATTCAACATCTTCTTTCCCCGACAGCAGTACTTGTACCTTCATAAACATGTGGAAACTTTCCTTTTGCACGTGAGTTTATTTATTTGAAAATCGGGAAAATGTAAATAAACTAAGGGAAATAAGATGTATGATAGTCAACTACTGACAAATATGCGACCTTTCGGTGCAGATATAATAATAATAATAATAATAGCGCACATATCCACGCTCGAAAGCATGCTCAAAGCGCTACTGACACCGTTGAAGCAAGTTAGTAGGTCTATCTACACCGAAACGTCGCATTCGCTGCAATAAAGAAGTCGACTATCCACACATCATGGTTTCCCTTCATCACTTCTAAAATGCCTCAAATAAATGTTAATAGATAACAACGGAAAGTTAGGATGTGTATTCTTATAGATTGTCAATCAATATGTTAAGTCAAAAAAACTGTAGTGTCCCAAATATCTGAAACGTACTTGCCGTATGTTTACTTCAGGTAACGGCGAGGGACGTCCACTGTTATCTCTCCAGTCCTTTTCACTCTCTTCTCTCCACATACCACTCTCTCTAGGAATCTGAACCAGTGAGCACGGGCTTCTGAAGACACTGAACAACCGAGTAATTGTCAGCCACATCTCTGGACCTAATTTAAGCCGTCTATCTCTCCCCTGGGACAACTTTTAATGAAGGTTAGCAGATCTCAAAATCAAGAGCTTGATCGAAATATTGCTGCTTTGATTTGCATAGAAGCCAAGACGCTTGCAGAGTGATGCGACACTTCAATAACAGGAGGACAGTCGTCAAAGAGCGTGAAACACGTTGTCATAATTTCATATCTTCTATCCAACCAGCGTCAATAATCATTTCATAACAATACATTGATATACGCCCTCTTGTGGGAATTATTTAAAGAAAATATTAATTCACACGAAAGACAACTTTGCGGTCACGGTATTCGATGACATACAGACACATGTTTATCATCTCTCACCACCGTAAAACTGTAAACATACATACAAAGTAAAAAACATATTCATTTAAAAGAATATGACTATATACAGAACCATTCTTGTATAAGACGAATTATTGATGTCTAATTACTGTAGCTATACTGACAAAACATATGATTGATTATAGAATGAAAATTAAATTATGAAATTCAAACCGACTAACCATCAAGTCACAGTAAATTTTAGTTCTTAAACCCCTAAACGTTGTTGTCAGTAGTTCTATAAATGAAAACGTCGATTTTTAAATTTATATTCTAGATGAGATCAGAGATGTAGAAAATGTAGGTTATACCTTTTAGTTGCGAGCAGTGTCCGTGTGTGAAATATCACTGATACAGTGTATCTGAAATCTAAATATTTTCTTTATAATTAATTGGACATATTTATTAGATATTGAAAAGTAACCTCTACGGAAAGGAGATAGTATCTTGTCAACTAAAACCTGTACCTGTATATAGTCACTCTAAACAAGACAGGTTGTGATACATTCTCTTCCCACTGAGGTTACTCCTTTCCGATTTTCTATTCGAACCTCGATATATTCTACATGGCCTAAATTTCAGGACTCCAGCAAAATCCCCTAGCGGGGAAAAGGGAGCCTCATACTGTATCCATGCTTCCTAAACAATGAAAACTCATCTTTCAGCGGCCATGTCAACCGAGATACTTAAAAGATCTAGGCATTTGACTCTTAAGGGTCTTGCTAATTAACATATGTCCTTCGAATAAGTCTGATGTAAATAACACAAATGAACTAGATTTGATATGTGTCTCTGATTTGGTCTTCTTTATTTATCAGGATGTTTATGATCAATGATTTTCACAAAATCATAACGCATGTTTCTAGGAAAACATATTAAACGAGAAAACAAATGTCACTTTTATAACGGCGTAGCTGATTCAACTAGATTCACTCTATTTCTGCCCTCGGATTCAGGCCATGTAGAACAGAGGTTAGGATCGGAAATCTGAAGGGAGTAACCTCTGTGGGAAGAGAATGGTTGAAATAAGACAAGTGATAGAAATGCTTGGTATAAACCTCCTGTTCCGTCACTGCCATAACCGGTACTGCAATTGGCTCTATCAAATTGACATGCACATTTCGACCCCTGAACACAACCCATCGCCTCAAAGATTTTCATCCCAGTTTTCAAAACATTTACACGATTCAAGATATATTTCAATGTCGATCAGTTATATAACCGACTCTTCAATAATATTATGATTTATGAAAATTATAGATAATCTACTTACGTCTACAATAACTCCCTGGAGATGGTAACAGTTGAAATTATCTTTCATCCGCATGTCCGCTGCCGTGAGTATACATACTGAGAACACTTTAACTATCTAATCACGGCCTCTGGTATTTCTGCTCACTATTATTGTATATATTTCCACAATGGCACACTGGTCGAATGCAATAGCCAAGCCGGCCAGTGCCAGTGCATAATTCATCCTGCCGTCACAGGATTCGCTTCTTATTTGTGTCCGTTCATCACTTTCTTGTAGAAGTCTTTTACCAGGCATCGCAACTCATCGTTAAGCCACTGGTACGATTCCCTAAAGGACGATTATTGTCAAATAATAAAAATACTTCTGAATTTTTTAAACCTTAAAGGGACATCCAGTGTGTTATAGGGAGTCACATATGGCAAAAGTTATGGACAATGTTATGTATCGATAATTACCGACTGGTGCCGCAAATTATCGTTTTTAATGAGAGTCGACTAAGTACAGTGACGTCATAAAGTAGTAATTTCTGAGCGAAAATAGGACAAAGCACTGCGGCTGATGCGAGTCAATTCGTCAAACTTATTTTGGAAACTACAACAGAGAAAAAGACTAATTTGGGTTGTTAATGTTTAATTGGTTATCTAACTACTTTGAATGTAAATAGGATGTGTAGTTTTGGTCACTTCGCATATATAAGGATGTTGCTCAATTTTCATTGGAAACAAGTAATTATAATATATTTGGGGATGAATATGCGAGTTGAGTGAAATTATTTGAACTCAGGACAAATGATATTTTGGCATGTATTAAAGGGGCAGTAGCAGGTTTTTTTCAAATTTCATTTTTTTTCAAATTTCCAATTTATAATGATAGTTTATGTCATTGAAATTTACTTTAGAGGTTAAAACATCTTTTTACACAACCAAATTTTGTAGTGGTAATAACGGCGTTGCGTATAAAGCAAAAATTGCATGGCGGTCATTTCATTGTGAACACATTTTATTATTTCGAATGACAAAACCGCTTCATATGGCTTTACAGAACCATACACTCATTATTAACTTGATTTTCCGATGAGTGAAGGGTGTTTTACTATTGGTGACATTATTTTTAAAATACATTTCATCGACTATAATTCAGCGAAAAAAAACGTGCTACTGCCCCTTTAAAGTCAAATAGTTTCTGTAAAACACTGAATGTCACTAACTTTGTTTATGGATACGTAGGTAAATATCACCCTATCCTCCAACGTTGTAGACATCGATATATAAATTGAGTATTGTAGCATATTGAAGAACAACCTTTCAAGGCGAACATTTGAAACTCGCTATTTGTGTTACTTTTCTCAAAACACTCTTTCTTGAGGTATCACAGTATATGTCATTTTGAATTGAGGAGTGCACATGAGTCAAGTATTTGCATAGAAAATGTGCCTTTTTTTAATGCTACGTAACCCAATTTAACACAATGCATAGCGTAGTTTATCAAGATTTACATACACCGCAGCTGAAGTGAAACAGAAAGACGCACAGATAAGTTAGTTGAATATTTTAAAAAGATAAGCATTTTAGAGCAGTTCTATACTTCAACACCAAATCTTATCTAATAAATCAGGTCGCTGGAGTAATATTTAAAAGTATAATAGATCTAGAACTAGCAAACTTTAAAAGGGTAATGACATTGGCGATAAATTTTACAGATTTTTAATTTAACCAGATTGTCTTCAAACGAAGCCATTATCTAATAGTACAAGATAGCTCTGTGACATTATCATAAGTCGTTTTAAGATCACTCGACGAATTATTTTCAATTCACCATGTATATGTTTATTTTAAATATTAAAGTCATTTTCTTATAACAAAAAGACATTTCTTGGCTTGTATATTTATATGAACGACTTTACATTATAGTATAGATTTAAATATGTGCATGTATACCATATTGTATCCTCATGTATCCTGCCTCAGACTTAGTGTAAATAAAGCCTAGTTCGGCTGCCCTGTGACAACGCGTGTTTATATTTCACTGATAACCTAACGATATTAAAGCCGCTGTAGCATTTTTAAAAAAAGAAGTTTTTCTGAAATTTTAAATTATTATTCAAGTTTATACAAAATATGTGTTACGTTGGAAACCCGATGAGAAGAATCCAGAGAAAAAGACTATCCGTCTCAAGCCCCGTTTACATGCAGAAATATACATATGTAAGTATATATACACCTGGAGTATATTTGCATATGGGAGTAAAAGTATAAATAGTATGAGTTTACATGAGAAAGTAGAGGGGGTAAGTATTACAGATTTTGAATCACTTGTCATTCATATTTTACACATGGAACAATGCAGACTGTATCAGCAGTATAGCGAAGAAGAGCCTGCCCTCAGTCCTAATGGCAAGTCATAGAGTTTGGCGTCTGTCTGTCCGTCCATCGATTCATCCGTATGTAAGCCTTACAAGGTTTCATCTTCTTTTTAAGAACCACTGGCTCGTGAGATGAAATCCTGTGGATACACTACTTCGCCTATTGGGGTAATAAAATCTAGATTTGGTGACTCTGTGGCCAGTAGGCCTACTGGCCATGTCATTATTTTTATCTTTCCAAAGGTCCTAGACATCGACAGACATTGTTGAACAAAGGTCGACAGGCTTTGCTAAACCTCTTTAAAGTCGACAAACTTTGCTATACTTCCTTAAGATCGGCAGACATTGCTATACTTGTAAGAGGTCGACAGACATTGCTATACTTGTAAGAGGTCGACAGACATTGCTATACTTGTAAGAGGTCGACAGACATTGCTATACTTGTAAGAGGTCGACAGACATTGCTATACTTGTAAGAGGTCGACAGACATTGCTATACTTGTAAGAGGTCGACAGACATTGCTATACTTGTAAGAGGTCGACAGACATTGCTATACTTGTAAGAGGTCGACAGACATTGCTATACTTGTAAGAGGTCGACAGACATTGCTATACTTGTAAGAGGTCGACAGACATTGGTAAACGTGCTAGAGTTCGGCAAATATGCTACATTTGCTTACGATCGACAGTTTAAGATTGCTTTGAAGCTGTTAGCTTCCATATCAATGCATTCAATGTATTCTTAGTTCGATGGTACGAGCACAAAGGGTCAAATATAAACTAAAAGGCAAAAGAAAGTATAGGTCGGGTTTAAAGGGTTATAATGAGAACAAAACAAGTAGTATCAGATTACTGTGTGGTTTATATCAAAGACGGGTTTCAGGTCATCATTGTGGCACAATGGTATAAGCATACACACAATACATGATGGGAACAGTGGTGGGGTTCAAATTCGTACTGTTCAGCGATATCTGAATCCACATGCTTGATTGCAAAAGTTATCAAAAATTACAGCACGGGGTTCAGTAGCGTGTATGTCCACCCTGTGCATCAATGCAGGCAGTGATACGTCTCCTAATCGATGACGTCAGACATCTGATGACGTTAGGTGAAATCCTTTGCCAGTCTTCCCTGGGAGCAATTTTCAATTCATTTATCGTCAGAGGTGGTCGTTGATGGTTCCTTATTAGTCTGTCGAGATGGTCCTAAAGGTGTTCTATTGGGTTCATGTCCGGGGAACAGGCAGGCCATGGCAGAACGCGAACATTGTGATGGTTCAAGAAGTCCCTTGTCAATCGTGCTGAATGAGGCCTAGCATTATCATGCTGGAATATTGTTCCCTGTGTTGGTGTTGCAGGAATGAAAGCATTACTGGCCGTCATCTCGGTACTTCACAGCGTTCAGGTTTCCATGCACAATCACTAGTGGAGTCATCCGCTCTCCACAATTGCCGCCCCAGACCATTACACTTCCCCCACCGAATTGATGATGCTCTTGGACGCACACTGGAGCCAACCGTTAACCTATACGTCGAAAATCTCTTTGTCAACCTGAAACGACTTTCATTCATCCGAAAACAACATTCTGCGCCATTCCCGGACTTGCCAGACACGAACTCGTCTCGCCCATCGTAGTCTCTCACGTCGATGTTGAGCGGTCAAGATCATTCCTCTGAAGGGACGGTAAGGTCTGATACCTGCAGAACGTAGTCTCCGTAGTACTGTACGTGGACTGGTGTGATGTCCCAGAGCCGTTGCCGCCGTTGCCGCCGTAGTTACGAATCCGTTACGCAAGTGAATGGTTCGTATACGGTGGTCTTCGTGTGGTGTTGTGACGCGTGCTCTTCCGGTTCTGGGCCTGTCCTGCCATGGGTCCTGCCTGTCTGCCGGTGTTGTTGGAGGAGTCTGGCCATCGTTGATAATACCAGGACTCATGACAATGGTGCTGAAGATAATGATGTAAAAACTCCAAATAATGTAATGAACACAACCTCTATTGATGGACAATATCCTGATGCTGTTGGTAACAAACACACAGAGGGTGATACAATTGTTGTTGATAATGCTGATGAATATATTTTCCCAGATCACAACAACTGTGAACTTGATCTTGTTGGAGATAAAGCTAATCTTGTCACTGTTATCTCTACTATTGTAAATAATTCAAATGTTACTATTGTTGGTGCCAATGTAGACAATGATGTTATTGATGAGGATGTCAATGTTACTATTGCTGGTGTTAATGTTGACAATGATGGTGATGATGATGACGATGATGATGATGATGATGATGATGATGATGATGACGATGACGATGATGATGATGATGATGATGATGATGATGATAGTGGTGGTGATGATAGTGATGATGACAATGTTAATGATTGTAAGTTGAAGGTTACCAGTCTGAATTTTTGTGGCTTAAGAAAGCATTTACAGTATCAAGAAGTTGTATATCTCATTAATGCAAATGATGTAAAAAAAATTCGCAAGAAACCAAGACTGACAGTTTAGATGATTTACATATTGAAGGATATACTTTGTATCTCCAACATAGAGAAAAGGCTGTTAGAAAATCAGGGGGTATAGGGATTGCAATTAGGGAAATATATTCTAAACATATTCTTCCTATTGAGGACAAAATTGATTATGTAGCATGGTATAAATTTTCAAAAACACTATTTGGTTTGGACAATGATATGTATATTGGAAATGTTTACATTCCACCTGAAGGTTCTAGATATGTAACAACTGATGTGTTTGATATTTTAGAAGAATCAATCCTAAGTTACCTTTCATTGAGTGATTATGTTAATGTTGCTGGTGATTTTAATGCTAGGACTGGTAACATGTGTGACTACTGTCAGTTTGATGAGCATGATTGAAGAAATGGATATTGATTTACCTCACATTAACTCAATTCTTAGACCCCAATCTATATTAGAATCACTTGATATTCCTATTGAAAGGTGCTCTGAGGATATGGTAAAACATAATAATTATGGATTCAAATTGATTGAATTATGCAAAAATCTAAATATGTTTATATGCAATGGTAGGATGGGGAAAGATAAAGGCTTTGGTAAGACCACATGCAAGGATTAATCAGTTATAGACTATGTTATATCATCAGAAATGTTACTCCCCTATATTAATAATTAATAAAAGTGAAAGAATTCTCACCTCTCCTCTCTGATGTTCATTGTCCTGTATATTATACAATCCATAAAGTGTCCCATGACATAGCAAGCCTGAACATTAACCATCCATGTCCAGCAGCCAAAGTTCCACTTCCTCCCAAACCAAAGCATTACGACACAAAGTATGTAAGTACATTCCGACAAGAAATCAGTATTGAAAGGGTAAACAATCTGACAAGTCAAGCACAATTAGCGCGCACAGGTCTGGGCGACCCTGCGGTAGTCGACTCAATTTCATCTGATATAACGCACGTGCTTTTGGACGCAGCACGTGAAACATTCGGTGTTAGACGCACTCGCATTCACACTTTTCGTCCTTTAAAATCTAAATATGCTAATAAGATAAGTAAACCTTGGTTTGGGCCAGAATGCAGAAGGATGCGCAGAAATTTTCGAAAAGCAAAAAGAAAATTTAAGAAATCTAAGTCACAGATACATAGGATCGAATTGCGACAAATTTCTAAAGCCTATACAGATTGTATGAACAAATATATGAAAGATAATCGTAATCATGTTAACAATTCATTCAGAAAAAACAAAAAACATTCACCTAAAGACTTTTGGAAAATTATTAATTCAAATACGGAAACAAAGCAATCGGTTCAACCAAATGTTGAAACATTCTTTAATTATAACAAGCATTTGAATGAAAACAATAAGAAAATGATATTCCTTTCACTGATCATGAAAACATTATCGATTATGATACTCTGATACTTAATGCTGATATCACAAAGGAGGAAATAACCCAGGCAATTAAACTGCTAAAAAGGAACAAAGCTGCTGGCCTGGATTTGATTGAAAATGATTACTTGATTGATTTGATTGATATTTTACTCCCATTTCTAGAACAATACTTCAATTTGATTTTAGCATCGGGAAGACTTCCGGAATCATGGCTAAATGGCATCATTAAACCAATTTATAAGGGCAAAGGTGATCGTATGGATCCAAATTCTTACCGCCCTATTACAAAGTTTAAGCTGTTTTGGTAAGTTATTCACAAGCATTATGAACACCAGATTAACAAACCTTCTCGAAGAAAATAATATCATCAACTCTGCTCAAGCTGGTTTTCGTTAAGGGTTTTCAACTAATGATAATACTTTTGTATTGCATATGCTTAATCAAACTCTCAAGAAGTTTAAGAAGAAATTGTATTGCGTTTTCATTGATTTCACTAAAGCGTTTGATACTGTTTGGAGAGCCGGGCTTTGGTTTAAACTTATACAAAATGGAATTAAAGGAAGGTTTCTCCAACTCGTCTAAAGTATGTTATGCTGTACGGGGAATTTGGAAGGTTTCCATTGTATATAACTATTTATAAAAGAATGATATCTTTTTGGCACAAATTAGCTTGCTGTACTTCAAACCGCAAGTTATCCCAGGTTATATATTCATTTATGTTACTGAACTTAACAGAATCACTCCAGATATATCCATGGTTATCTTCTATAAAATGCATTCTCGATAATTGTGGCATTTCGTATGTTTTTGAAAACCCATCATGTTGCTCAATGTTGTTTCAATGGTAAATACAACTTTAAGAGACCAATTCAATCAATCATGAACAGTTGAGATAAACACAAGCTCAAAGGGGTTTTACTACAAACTATATAAATACGAACATACTTTTGAAGAATACCTTTATTTAGATAAATCAATATATATGCCTCTTTTAAGATTCAGAGTAAACAATCATAAACTGCCAATTGAAACAGGCCGATGGCGAGCAATACCAGGAGCTGAACGTGTATGCAATCTCTGTAACTCGCCCGCTGTTGGTGACGAGTTTCACTACCTTCTGAGGTGTGAGGCTCTCCACCACCAGCGGGTACAGCTCATAAATCTATATTATTATACTTGGCCAAATCTATTTAAATTTAAGAAGTTAATATCTACTAAGAATACCAAGGAGTTGAAAAGATTATCAACATTTATAAATATTATTTTAAAGTAATCAGCAATGTGTATAACATAACTACATGTATATGATTGTCTCTTATAAATAACACACCGTTTATCACAATTATTGTTTATATGTTCCTTCTGTCCATCTTGGAATTTTTTTAAAAAATTTCTTTGAATTGTAAAGCTCATGTACCACCGTTGGTGGCGATTCTAAAGAAATAAAGAATTTGAATTTGTTAATGGCTTGCAACCGAACCTTCTTGCAATCTGGACCATCCTCGATAATCCAGCGCTATTGTTCCGATAAATCTACACACAAGCGCTGGAAAACAGTAAGGGTATTCATCCTTAACCTAGTTACCTCCCTCCCTTCGCAACGACTCAGCGAAACGCTTGCTTTCTAGTTTCTGTCAGGTTTTCTACGCTGAATTTGTTACAAACTTTATCGTTATCGAGTGAGTCGGCCGCCGCCATGTTCGTTTCTATAAACAACGGTAGTGATGCGTTTTGATTGGTCGAGTTGTTTACGCAGATAGTGTCTGCGTTTCGTTTCTGATTGGATAACATGGACCCAAGAGGAGGTAACTAGGTTAGGGATAAATACCCTTACTGTTTTCCAGCGCTTGTGTGTAGATTTATCGGAACAATAGCGCTGGATTATCGCGGATGAATCTGGACCTGTGTTGCTCCAATCTCGTGCATACCAATGGGGGGACTTGATTTGCCAGCCGGGCTATTGCCCGGGTCGCCCGTTTTCGCCCGCAACTCGGTTGGGAAGCGGCGACGCACTTGATTCAGGCGGACGGGTGTTCAATATCGCCCGCTATCGCGGGCGATAATGGCGGCATACGGACCAAACTGGTTTTTGCAAATTTGAAAATATCCTATATCTTTCCATCTAAACATTTACAATACAATTATTTATAAGAGTACTGAAGGGAAAGACTAATGTAGCAAACATTTCTAGCAGAAGTAATAATTGTGTTCATTGTTGTCCAGATATCGTTGTCATTGTCGCAAACACTTTAGAAAAGTTCAATTATTAGTTGATGGTTGCCATAACAATAACCCGAATCAACTTGATTTGGTTCGTCTGCTCGGATCACCCGGATAGCCCGGTCACGTGACCGGGCTATAGCGGGCTATGCCCGGGATAGTGCAAATCAAGTGCCCCCAATAGCTCGCTCTCGCTCCGCTCCTGTTAATCTTGGCATTTCTTTTTTGTGCTTTCATCAGCTCTGTTTCCAACCTCTTGTGTGGGCATATTTTTACTCTACTTTAGCACATGCATTTCGAGCTAATGACTTAAAAGGTGTTTTACCATTTTCACGTGAGGTATGGTACCATGAAGAAGGATCCGTTACAGCGTTGTGTTTTCCTCCGTATCCTACTCGGACAATGACTTTGTGAAAAAATTTTGTTTTAACTTTTAACCAAATTTTTAAAGAAAATTGATTTTTCGAACCTATACTTTCTTTTGTCTTTTAGTTTACCTCGGTCATATAAATACATCAACATGTGGTGCGTAGATCCGGAATAGAGCAACTTCAAATAGTGTAACCGATATCCGAGGAATCTGTTTACAAGAAAAACAAATGACAAAACAATGGTATTAAAATATTGTAACTTTTATTTTTTACAAATGGATATGACAAACAATGTAAATAATATTACAGTAACAATCATGGAATGTGAATCAATGAGCGATGAGAGGAAGGTCACAACAACATATAAATGCAGTCATTGAATAAGATAATGATGTCTGCTTCTCATCTACCCGCAGCGTATATATATGTTGTAGCGTACTTTGGGACGTAAATCATATTGAAAAATAATTGAATACAAAATAAATACTGGAATAAAAACAAACTCCATTTTTCTAAAAATACGGGTTATTTCCCCATGGAGTTTCATGTTACAACTTACGATATCTTGATATATTTGCTATATTATTTCTCTAAATAAAACGCGTCCCAACAAGCTTTTAAAATATCCAGTAAACACTCTAATGCCAGGTTCACAAAGAGACTATAAAGGCATATTTCTCAGGTCAGGCCCGTAGCAACGGGAAAATTCTGATGGATGTATGTAACGTTTGCATGTAAGTTACAGGTATCATGTCTGACGTATCTAAATAGACAATGACAAAAAACACAACTGGCTCTATATACTTTGTAGGAAGTGAAGAACATTCTAATTGTGCAAGTGGATGTTTGAGTATAACGCATACTGCATAGACAAGTATTGCAACGTTTACCCAGCGTACCTTTTGAGTATGAGTAAGTGAGTAAGTTTAGGTCCGAAACTGTATTAGGCTTTAAGGAGGTTCCTTACCAGTGTTTCTGAGCATCCTCAGTTGTCAGATTCAGATAGAGATTTAAAAAGCGCTTCAAGCAGAACTGATCTCATCTGGCACTTCAGAAAGCCCATGTAGCCACATAGCCTTGTAGCCTTAGTGTACACTTTCAGTAACAGTGTTCGTTATGCACATTAGAAATTAAAATAACTGTCTGGAAATATGATAATAAAACCATTGTATTATAATTGTGGAACATAGTATTTGTTTTATGGTAAAGAAATATATATTTTGTTATTTTGCTCTATAACCTAATTTAAGGGGAAACGGTCGTGCATATTGAGTAAGAGTTATCTCCCTTGCAACTGAAAATTTACAGTTTCTCAAAGGTTTTGTCGAACTATTATTCATGTTAGCCTGGATACATATGATTTTTTTAATGCTAGTTGTCAAATACTATAATTACATATTCACTTATACATAGTTATAGTGAGGCATTGGTATTCATTCATGACAAAGGGTCGTAGCTTCGCATTCAGTGACTAAAGAATCAAATATTCTAAGATGTGATATGATATGATTGGTTAGGCGCAAGGGACTTACCCGAACCCACTTGTTAGAGGTCGAGCTCAGGTTGCAAACTAATGGAAACTTTGGGGACCATATCTAACTTAAAACAAAGTCACTTCCAGAATTTTGCTTCTAAACATCAGTATCTAAACATTCATTGTAAATTGAGTTTGTAGGTATCTCATTGCTTATATTTCACTAAGGCTCCGTTTTACCACATTAGCAACACTTTACCATTCTCTTCCCACAGAGATTACTACCTTCAGATGTCCGTAACCTCTGCGGGAAGAGAACGCCACTTTACATGTACACTGACGGGCAAAAGAAAGTATATGGCTCAGTTGTATTTATCATATGTAGAATTTTCAAAGTCAAATATCTCGAGTTTTCGACGTCGTAATAAAAAACGGACTAGTTTATGAAATTAGTTCAAAACATTAAATCAGTCAAACGCGGTTTAAATTTTTTTGTATTAAAACTTTAAAATTTAAATTTTGAAATTCCCCCAAATTAATTTTGATAAAACACAATTGTTCGTCGACATATAACACATACTCCGGGTGAAAATCATCCTCGGTTACCCATGGTTTTATATATGCTCCGTTACTCTCCACTATATCACCCATGGGAAACCTTATCAGGAGATTCTGTACTCAAATTACCCGCACATTTTGCATAGCCAAAGCTATTTTCATTTAGCTCAATTGACCATTGAAATAAGGATAACATTCGAGAATCCATTAATGATCTTAGCAATATGACCATAATTGAAATGTGTTTACCTAATATTTAACATGGTAGCTCGGCATTGAAGCAAGTGGAAGCTGATTCATAAGACTACACGTGGAGATAGTAAGTCATCTAGACCATTTAATTGAACACAGGGAGAATTTCGTTAGATGGAACGTGTGACAGTAGAACGATACTAACGAAGGTACACTGTACTTAAACTTACACTGACGAGGGGCCTCATAAAAGGTTCTATTACAACCTCAAATCTCCAAAGTAGTCTTGCTGCAATGTTAAAACACAGCACAATGATAATATTTTCCTTACCGAGGTTGTTTCTGCCAAAATTTCAAGAATAACTTGTGACCGAACCGGGAACATTTACATCGTTTAACCCATGAAACCACCCCTTGTTTAATGTTGCTCGTTCATGTTAATATAGTCTTTTATTGCACCTGATCTTCGTGGTAAAAACACAACGATGATGCTGTTGAGTGATGGTATCGAGATACCTTATATCTATAGTTCTATTATATAAATTGTCGGGTTATGTACTACCATGAAGGAATGAGAGCGGTGAGGTTGTACGGGTCACATGGCTTGACCTGAGAATTAGTAAAACAATACACGTCTTCCTGTCTTCCTCTGTACCACGCCGCTATTCTCGCGAGACCACTGCGAGATATAACGAGAACATCACAGAGCGAGAGGATGAGCTGGTCAAGAATCACCTTACTGAATCCATCACACACGTGCGCACCTTTCGTCCTCTCCACATGCACTATACTTCCCTCCATATCCACCAGATTATCGGTGAATTTTAATTTTGCTGTACTCCGCACAGATTCTGAATCTGAAGTCACAAATATCCTGTATTTGCTGGAGTCATTATACGCCGCGAGGAAGTCCCACACGGCGGAAACACTCTCCAAAGTATTGAAAGCTTCTGTGTCTGTTGGAATAGTCGGGTTCTTGCCTACCCGTACCTGAGCACACGCTAACTTCACCCCCTCATCCCGGGGGATCGAAGCCGTGAAGTTGTCCAACCGTCCCTGGAGCTTTGGCTTCAACTTGAAGAGTTTCTCGAGGATGCTGACGTACAGATCTGCGAGAGTCAGGTTCCTCATCCACTCAGTCTCGTTGTAGTAGAGCTGGTTCTGCAGCAGGAAGTGGACCAACTCCATGTTGGTGGTCACTGATATCACATCCTCGGGGTACTCTGTCGTCAGGTTCTTCCCTATCAGACTCTTACCGAACTCTTTGGCAGCGTGGTCGATTGTTCTAATCCTTTTAACACTGAGATCCTTGAATTCATCTTTTTCTATCTCCCATGGAACTTCATTGAAGGTCAAATGAGTTGAGAGTTCACATGGCGTCGGCATCCGAATGCGGAACTTCCGGCCGAGCATTTCCGCTAAGACGAAGGACGCGACGATTCCCTTCTGTCGGTCCGCCCACCCGCCACAAGGTACCCGTCCGTCGCACTCATACACCACATACTGGTCCGGGAGGGTAACATTTCCCCCCTCCCCAAACAGACTCGGGAAGGGATAGTAGGGCAGCAGATTTACGCCGTAGCCAAACTTGTAGGTGAGGACAACAGCGACGACACACATCAGACCCAGTGTCAGCAGCACGTTCTGTGCCTTCATCTGCAACATACCAGACAGTGTTATAGTTAGAGAGGATGTAAAAGGTGTCATAAACAAGAGATCAAGGAAGTCTAGATTGAGAAAGTAGGCAGTCATAGTTCCTGCGCGAGAGAACACAACGCAATAGATAAGCCTTCATCTGAAAATATTTGAAAATATATAAAAATTTGCAATATATGTGCAATCACGACGCATGTTAATTATTTGTTATTAAAATGACAACCTGAGAGAGAACAGGTTACTATTAGTTATAGATAGTCATGGTGTCAGTATACTGCTCAGGGGTCAGATATATATATATATATATATATATATATATATATATATATATATATATATATATATATATATATATATATATATATATATATATACACTTTGGTTTAAATGTATTTTTTATTCAATAAAGAATCTAGTTCGGTAAACCAGTGATTTCCTTGAATGTTCAGTTTCAAAGGCTCTGTCCAGATTTGAATTAAATCAACCACATTTAAATTTCAATAATGCATCTTTCGTTCATCAAGTTCATAAAGATAATTTCTCTCAGAATTGCCAACACAACTGAATGAGGCACGTATGTAATATTCAGTGTTCAGAATATCTCTGGACTTTAAGTCAGTCTATTAAATTAACATTAACGAAACTTTATACAGGTCTTAGCTGCTTATCTACACTATGCACATTAGACCTTTCGACACGGTGGGGTTAGCAGTCCATGGGGATGGGTTGGGGTGAGAGGGGTCATAGGCAGTTGAGACACGGTGCGGTTAGCAGTCCATGGGGATGGGTTGGGGTGAGAGGGGTCATAGGCAGTTGAGACACGGTGCGGTTAGCAGTCCATGGGGATGGGTTGGGGTGAGAGGGGTCATAGGCAGTTGAGACACGGTGGGGTTAGCAGTCCATGGGGATGGGTTGGGGTGAGAGGGGTCATAGGCAGTTGAGACACGGTGCGGTTAGCAGTCCATGGGGATGGGTTGGGGTGAGAGGGGTCTTAGACAGTTGAGACACGGTGCGGTTAGCAGTCCATGGGGATGGGTTGGGGTGAGAGGGGTCATAGGCAGTTGAATATTAGTCACACAGTTGGTCACCTGTGTACAATCGACTGCGCTTTTTTATAAATAAAAAATAGAGCCATGGGCTCTGTAGCTCATCACGGTTTTATTGATTTATTATCAAAGGTTGAATATCTAAGTTATCTCAAGTAATACATTGTTAACAAGCAAAATAATATTGGTTTTAGATCATGACCCCTGTGACCCACATTTGGAGTCACAGGGTCACTAATCCAACTAATCAAGAATCACCTTTAACCAAAGAATCTCTACACAACATTTCACCTTTCTAGAGCTTTACATATAAACTGGAGAAGAAGATGAAAATAGGTTTTTGGGTCATGACCCGTGACCTAGATTTGGGTCACAGGGTCACAAAATATACAATTTAGAATCCCCATTGACCAAAGAGTCTGCACACAACTTTTCAGCTCTCTAGACCTTTAGGAACTGGAGAAGAAGATGAAAATATGTTTTTAAGGATGTGACTCCTATGACCCCATTTGGGGTCATGGGGTCACGAAATCTACAATTTAGAATCCCCATTAGCCAAGGAGTCTGCACACAACTTTTCAGCTCTCTAGACCTTTTGGAACTGGAGAAGATGATGAAAATAGGTTTTTAAGGATGTGACTCCTGTGACCCCATTTGGGGTCATGGGATCACGAAATCTACAATTTAGAATCCACATTGGCCAAGGAGTCTGCACACAACATTTCAGCTCTCTAGTACTTTTGGAACTGGAGAAGAAGATGAAAATAGGTTTTTAAGGATGTGACCCCTATGACCCCATTTGGGGTCATGGGGTCACAAAATCTACAATTTAGAATCCCCATTAGCCAAGGAGTCTGCACACCACTTTTCAGCTCTCTAGACCTTTTGGAACTGGAGAAGAAGATGAAGATAGGTTTTTAAGGATGTGACCCCTGTGACCCCATTTGGGGTCATGGGGTCACGAAATCTACAATTTAGAATCCCCATTAGCCAAGGAGTCTGCACATAAAATTTCAGCTCTGTCGAGTTATTGGTTCTGGAGAAGAAGTCGAAAAAGCGAAAAGTTTACGGACGGATGGACGGACGCCGGACGCCATGCCATGCCATAAGCCCATCGGGCCTTTCAGGCCTGATGAGCTAAAAAAGGGAGTCACTATGGAAATTTGTGCAAAAGTCTAAAGTCGACAATTCCATTTTCTGCACAATTGTTCAATTATGTAAATATATGTAAACTTTCAATCCTTAAAGAAAGATGAGACGAATAGGTCATTTATTTTCCTTGAAAAACGACCATTGGTAATTTGTGTGAATTGATATTGTTAATAAAACACAAGGACACAAGTTGAACTATCAAGCTCGTGTCGGCATTATCTTTTCAGCAGTTGACATATGCCGGATATAATACATAAGAACAGCTAAGCACATGTATCCGGTTTTCTGTCACCACCTAAGCAAGAGCAGTGAACAAGAGTATACGCAACTCTTGTTTTACTCAATCTACCCATGTGTGACAACCATGTCTTTCAAGAAAATGTTTTGTCTCAAAATATTTTGAGCATATATTATTGTTACATGTATACTTTGATTATTTCATTTTTTAAATTATGTTTAAAATAATTATCATTTGTTTCGCTCTCGTGCCCTATATCGCTGTGTACAGTGGACCTGCGTGACCGAGGATTCTACCCAAGAGGCTAGAGAATACATAATGACTTAAATCCAGTATATGTTCTATTTGCAATGTAGATCTATTATTTGATAGTAGATAACGCTGATGACGACTCATATTTCACAAGAACAGGGTTAAATGTATTGTCTGCAAAATAGAAAAACATTTTGATTGCAATTAAATTATTTTATCCCTCGAGTAAGCATATCCACATATCTCACTATTCTATGAAGTAAATGTTTTAAAAAAAATTCAACGTTTACATTCTTGGAATTACTATTGAATGCAGTGCATTTAGTCAGTCTAGACTTGCTGAATGAGGACATAGACTTATTAAAGGCTCTTAATATACAGTCATACAACATATTATATCATCATGCAAAAGAAATAACACCCCGGATCACAGGTTAAACACAACGTTTTAGATGCAAACTCGGTTTCGTTCTCTTTACCTACCAGACTACAATCAGCAGCAGCGATTGATCTTCGTCGTATTGAACACATCACTGGACCAAAACTAGCAGAGTATCACTCGTCAGTAAGCAGTGACTGCATGCGTTAACACATATCCGCGTTCTGAACTAAATGAACACGCATGTGATCTCAGGTTTATGTGAATTACACTAATGAAATCATTTCATACTATGTAATCAGTCTGAAGAGTGAACATCATGAAATAAAGTGTATACAAATATGCGTGTACTTACAAATGCCATCACTGTATGAGGGCCTACCAGAGCATCTTGGGAGTGTCCTATATTGGGACACGCACACAACACAGGGACACGGGACGACTGTTTGCCTATAGATGATAAGCCATTCTGTACAGCCAGCAAGTGTACACACGAAAGAGTGGTTGCACTTGTCTGAAACATGAGTCGTGAGTCCAACAATGATAGTATTACAGAGGATCACCTTCAGATCGGGGAGACTGTTACCATCACTGCAGAACTCACGCACGTGTATACACATGGATAATCATAGAACAGGAGACACGTATTGCACAACAAAACAGACATGTCATATCCTAACTATCCAGGTTTGTCCCAGTGGAGTGAATATGTATAGATCCACGGGCTTCGAACATCCCAGGATAGGTGGAAAACACTCTTACAAGGAAAGTCCATTCAAACACAGAACTGTTACACCGCTTGCCTACAGTACGTCGGTCCTGTGTATATATGTTATGTCTAACATGACAATTAACTATAGTGTAACCGGAGTAAGCCAAGATAAGCTGGTCGATATCTACTTCCTTCTGCCGGCGCACTGTGTGTAGTGGCTCTATCAGATGGCTCATATAGCCGCATAGACGAACATTGTCCATGGTGTCAACCTTCTTCATAGTATATCTATGTAGTCAGGATACACATAATCGAACAAACATAACGTTATCTTTCACATAAAGAACATCAAGGATTAACGCCCTTTAGATAAGAAAAGACACGTGTCCCACGTGTTATATTGAACTGGCCATTCACAAAATCAATGTGCGCAGTGAATTACTGGAATCCACGAATCCTCGTAAATTGATATCACCCCGATCCGAAAGTAAACAATTCTCAAGTTATTCTCAAATGAGAGGACGACTCCAAAAATGACGCATCAAAATAAGATGAATACCAGGGTGAGGGCGTTCTAAACCTTTATCAGTTGACTCGCATGTTATCGAGATGAGGATAGTTTATGCGAGAGTGACGTGCCTATACTGACATACTATACATATACAGGCCTGCCTATATGTGAGGTTCGGGGAGAATTTTCGGGAAACAATTCAAAAATGTATAACGTGGGTCCCAGGTACCTCCCAACAAAACTGCTGTTTTGAGAGTGCTGCATTTCCTTAGGGGGAAGTGTAGAAAGTTTACGGACGACATTCCATGCTATATATAAGCCAATCTGACCTAACTGGTGTAGTGATGTGAGTTTCGATTTAACGCCGCTTTCAAGAGTATTTCACTTATATCACGAATGATAACAGTATTGTAGGAAGCCCGCAACGCCATGTTTGCTATACATTGTGGTGAAACCTTCGCCCATCGGTTGGGCCTAGCAAACCACGGGTGGCGCTGTGCTGAAATTCATTTTAGCACCTTTAAAATCTTACTGTACTTAGTTACTTTCGTAGAACAGTTCCCCATAGAAGACAAAGTTGCATGGTCCGACGGAATCAGGATATACGAATTTATAACATTTTAAAAATTGAAAGAACAAAGAGTAAATATAAACATTGCCCACCACGCTGGCCAACATACAGAAGTGACCGAATTCACGTAAGCCACACGAACTTTCCAGCTGATGCGCCTGACTTAAAGAAAGAGAGACGCCTGACCTTCAATATTCATGATCTGCAATGTTTGCTCACTCGAATGAGTGTGTTGGTGACTATCTCTGCTTTTGTGTTGAAATAGGATTCTTAAATACGACGTGACGGCCCTTTCGAGGCTCCCAGAGAAACATAATGGGAAGCATTGATACTTAAAATGAATCTGTTATCACCTGATCAAATAGATATTCCGGGTATTTTTCACTATTGTCCCCCATTCGATTTGTTTGTTTATGGCTGCGTCGTAAGTGATATTGTTATCATTGGATGCCCCCCTCCAAATAAGGATCAGACCCGGCCCATGATAAGGTAACTTACTTAGATTTATGATATACAATTTGACTACAGGGAACCTTCTGAAACAAAGGAAGAAAGTAAAAAAAGTTTTGAAAACCTGGAGTCGTCAGGGTACATACATGTGCCAACTTCCGTATTCTAGTTTCCTTCATCTATAGTTCAGTTCGGGTTGATTGATTAAACTCTTGCCAGATCGCCAATAAATGGTATAAGCTGGTACGCTTGTGAAGACGACCAGTCATTTGCCATGTTTAAAATGATGCGCGTTAGTTTAATTTTCCATCATCCAGGTCAATAAATGTAGAAGAGCCTTCTTAAGTCTAGGAAATATTTGTACGTCTAGACTTCCTCAACTCTTTAAAGGCTTTCAGCACTTCAAGTTCATATAAGAACATATCTTAGATATAAATTCAGTACTTTCATAAACCGTTAGAGGATTATGTTTATTGCAACTTGGGGGCGGGATAGTGCAAGGTTAGCGTGTTCGGCTTCGGATAAAGAGGTCCAGGGTTCGAATCCCGTCAGGGGATCGGCAACTTCGTCTGCAGTAGAGAACTGTTCTACACGCAGTAAGTTTTGAGTGCAATGTTACACTGAATGTCAACGTAGTACCACCAATGGTTCCACCCGATGCTCGCAGGTTTCATCGCAATGCATAGTCGCATGGCGCTGTGGGCTTTCTCCCTGCCATAATACTATAGCAGCCACAATATAAGTGGAATACTCTTGAAAGCGGCGTTGAACCCCCAACTCATCTCACCTCACCTATTGCACAGGCCCTTGGGTCATTGCTTTTCACACTTTAAAAAAAAAAAAAAAAAAAAAAAAAAAAAAACCTATAAACTATTAGTCTAGAAAAGGCCGGACACTTATCTCGACCCCACTCGTCTTCTAGGCCGCGCGCAACGCTCACATGACTAGTAGTCGATTAAAACTTTTTTAATATACTTGGATGATTTGTCTATCGATCAACATTCATGGAACCTACCACTTCTTTATTGCCATTTCTGCAAGTCGACCGAAAGCTGTTTTTCACTCTCAACGTAGCCAAGTAAACACAAATGGCCGCGGGTGTGTGGCCGAAGCGAGCACTCTGATTGGTCCACGCCTATACCGTACACCGTCGAATGGACCCGAGACACAATGTTTTCCATTATATAATATTCTCAGAGCAGGAAAAAAATTAGCAGGAATGGATATTTCGTTTTATTTAAACTTTTCAACTGCTTGAAATGTCTTCTTATCTTGTATAATTGTATAACTTGATCCCGGACGTTCAAAGTTTGAAACAGAGTCAAATTGTTACGGAAAACGCAAAAATAACACCACAGCGACTGACTGCCTGCCCTGTGTAAGACTGTGGAGAGATTATGAACAAACATCCGGAGTCAGGGGATACTGGAAACTTAAAATAGCGTCTCGGGAAGAAGGTTGACAACAACGTTTAGGGTCTAATCCGGATCCTCTGTAAACATTTACTGTCGTCAAGACTCACAACCCGAACTTTCAACGGATGATTTCCAGTATCTGAAGCTCGTGGTGGTCTACACTGTCCGCCGAATGATTCGCCTACAACATATCGTATCAGATTTCGTAAAAACTATAATGAACATTTGATCCATATTATAACACTATGAAGTTAATATTTAAATTTCAAAAGTTATCATGTGACGAAAGAATGGCGATTGTTGAAGAAATTGTTCAGTTTTCGATCAGTTATTGATCAGAAAAAAACATTTGAAACAGATTTGATACAACCACGAGCAACAATACAGGCAAGCATTGATGACGCTGCAGATGTACGTGGTAACGGTGCGCAAGTGAATCAACCGGAAATAGCGGTCTTCTTGGGCGTGGTTCTCATGAATGTCATTGACTCGAAGCACAGTTTTTCCATAAGTTCGATGGACGTTCATATTAATTATTGTTTCAGCATACTGTGCGGTAATTTTGTAATATGGGACCTTGTACAATCTCGCTTTAAGGAACACCAGGGTGGTCAGAACCACATGGACAACTGTCAACAATGCGAAATACACGTCTCAAACTTAAGAACTGGTTTGAATCAAACTTCTACGTAGGAGAAGGAGACTTTATTTCAGTAGTGGAGGTCTTGTGGGCGAGAGTGCAAAATATTCCCAAAATATTTACCGTTGTCACTTTCCGTGAATAAATATGTAAACTGAGGAGTACATTTTCAGTGGACATTTTATGCTCACAGTGAATGCTACCTCGCAGTTGATTCAGCTCCGAAATAATACAACAAAGATGGAGAGATTAGATTTGTAACTCATTAGGCTTTGCATGATCTATCTATTCAAGGCAGGTTGAAGATCTAAAAAAGATATTTTCCCAAAATACACATTAAGAATGCGTAAAAAACAAATGACATAAAATAGCTAAGAAACTGGGCTCGTTTGAAAGTTGTTACAGCAAAGATGCTATTCTGGAACTTCCTTGCATCACTGGTTCTTGTAGAAAAGTCAAAAGAATGCTTGAGTGTGGACAGCTTGCAACACGTAAAAATGACATGAGATGAAAACCAGATGTACAAACTTTAGTCTCCATGTAACAAAGCTGTTCTTCTGAGAATTCTGAGCTTCTTATGACAGGTAGTTTCAGAGAAGAAGTCACTTAAGTTACATACGCGAGAGTGTCAGTGTCAAATATACAAACTTTGATTCCCTAGGAACAAGGAAACCCCCTAAATATTCCTCTTTAGGTAGCAGCTAGTGTGGAGAATAATTCGAAAATGTTTACCGGCGGACGACGAAAGACACCCGACAGACCATGCCACAAGTCCATCTGGCCGTAGAGATCTGGCGAGGTTCTGAGATGCACGTTACCTTCAGACGTGTATTGCAAAAATAACGTGGGCGTTAAAGACGTACCTACTACCTACTCTATTTATGATACACGACTATAGTACATAGGTTAGGGTCTAAAGGTTTATTGGATTAAAGGCCAAAGCTTACATCGCTTGTTAGAAATCGGGCGATTATTAGATACCCTTAGAGACAATTCGCTAGAAACACATATATTAGAGAATAGCGACCAATTGTTTTTTCAGAGACCATACGTTTATTTTTTGCTCAGTTGGTGCAACTGTGGGAAGGGGTTATATTTAGCGTATATAGCAACATGAAACAATAGCTTGTTCGGGGCAGGAACTCATTAGTATACGGTTTATGTATATGGGGATTGCGGTCATCCCGACCTACTTAACTGCCTGACTCGATGGCGCTACTGTGCGTAACTTCTCACTTAATTCCTAGCTTAGTGTTATATGTCACGCCACTCAACACATTATTCTTCAAATCTTTATGGGATCGAAGTCGACATCACCAGACATTGGCCAACCTGACAACTATCATGAATGTGTAGAATATGAAAAAAGGTCTTTAGGTCATGACCCCTGTGGCTCATATTTGAGCTCACATGGTCACAAAATCTATAATTTAGAATCCCCTCTGACCAATGAGTATGTACAAAACATTTCAGCTTTCTAGATCGTTGGTACTGGAGAAGAAGATGAAAATAGGTCTTTTACTTCACAGGGTCACAAAATCTATAATTTAGAATCCCCTCTGACCAATGAGTATGTACAAAACATTTCAGCTTTCTAGATCGTTGGTACTGGAGAAGAAGATGAAAATAGGTCTTTTACTTCACAGGGTCACAAAATCTATAATTTAGAATCCCCTCTGACCAATGAGTATGTACAAAACATTTCAGCTTTCTAGATCGTTGGTACTGGAGAAGAAGATGAAAATATGTCTTTTACTTCACAGGGTCACAAAATCTACAATGTAAGATCCCAGGTGCATGTACACAACCATCCTCGATAATCCAGCGCTATTGTTCCGATAAATCTACAGTGTGTAGATTTATCGGAACAATAGCGCTGGATTATCGAGGATGGTACACAACATTTCAGCTGTATAGAGCTTTTCGTTCTGGAGAAGATTAAAATATTTGAATTTTCATTTAGGTCGTGGCCTGTGTGATCTTTTTTTGGGTCACAGGGTGATCCAATCTACAATTTAGAATCCCTACAAACTATATAGGCCAAGGTGTCTGCACACAATTTCAGCTCCCTAGAGCCAGCGGTTCTGGAGAAAAAGTCGAAAAGGCGAAAAGTGTACGGACGGACGCCATGCCATACTATAAGCCCATGGGGGCCTTTCAAGCCTGATAAGCTAAAAAAACGGGGAAATTGTCATTGATATTACATGTATAATACCTCGGATTTGGTCATCCCTATTCACCAGAATGATTACAGTTTAAAAAGTTTCGTTAATTGAAGTAATTAACATGTACATCGATGATCACAGATTAAAGGCAGCGACTATACAACGTCTGTGTTTCCAAACATATCATTATAACTTGCCATTTGCAAATGATCACCTTTATGATAGCGTCGCTTTGATTGAAATCAATCAGGATTCTACATTTCTAGCCACTTGTAACCGAGGTTAACTTGTACAGATAAATACACATAAAGTTTAACTTTATCTCATGTACATGAATAATTTCGTTATTAAATACATCTGCTTTGCTGGAAAAATAAATTCACTGCTGACGTCGAGTCATTCAACAGAACTATACTTTACCCCCTACATATGACCGGGAAGTGATAAAGTAAGATATCATACTTTCTTTCATCGTATTTAAGACCGCTTTCGGTGTTTGTCGTACTTATAAAACCGCATTTACGTTTTCTTAGGTCAAATGTGAAGTTTTTACGAACTAGACTTTTGAAGTTGTTCACAGTCTTATGTCAAATCTTTTATTTCAATATTGTAAGGCCACGGGCCTATTGGTACAAAAACTACTCAGTGGTGCAGACATACAGAAATGCTTAAATTGAAAAACATATGAAATTAATAAGACAAAATGCCCTTTCTTTTTTCAAATGCCTAAAATAAATATTTAGCCGTGCTCAGCGAAACTTGCGGGCTTTGCGTTGATAACAGAGAATTGAATTTGGCTTTATTTGGATAAACATAAAAAAATACGACAGTAAGTATTTATGTCTTAAATCAACGTAGGCTGGACAAATAAGCAAGAAATGATACTCATTTTCGATGAAACTAAGATTACACATTTTACATTTCCTGTTTTCTCTAGGAATTTTATGATATCGACCTCTTTCTATTTCTAGACTATGTGAACTCAACCGAAATCGTGATAAACAAGATCTAAATTTCATTACATTAATATTGTGTAAATATAGTTCACATGATATGTTATTTTAAAGTTACAATATGTTTGCATTTTAGGACTCAGATAAATCGCAGCCTTATATACATACTAAATGTAGAATCAGTTGAAAGATATCGTTGATATTGAAAAGTTCGTCATCCTTCACGGGACTCAAAGTCCATACTTATGTGTTTGGTCATTGAAGCCAGAAACTTAAAGACACAAACTACTGTGTTTGGGAACTGAAACCAGAAACTTAAAGCCGCAAACTTCTGCCTTTGGGAATTTAAACCAGAAACCTGAAGACATAAACTGCTGCGTTTCGTCATTGATACCAAAAACTTAACCAACTGCAATACCGAATATTAAAGGATAGAATATAATTATCACACTTTTCATCAAAATTTCCATCTCTATCATCGCTGTAAGGTATAGAACATATTTCGAGTGCACGGTCCCTGAGGTCCAAGTGCGATTGCCGGGGACAGGTGTCGAGAAATTTCCATTAATTTCTTTAGATAGAAATTTCCAACCATTACTTTATCAAATTTATGATGAGGTAATTATACATTAATAAGCTTTAATTGAGTTTCCTCGCCATTGTGTTCTTTGTTATATAAATTTAAATATTATAATATAATGATATTTTAATATTCCTTACATTCCACCTGAGGAAGGAGTAGCTGGCATCTTTTACTCCGAAACGTCGTGTATTTCCACATTAAAGAAGTTGTTATCTAGACAAATTTCCTGTTCTTATGAATTAATAAGGCATGTATCATATGTATGTTCTATGGGCCTGTGGCCTGAAACTGGAAATAAATTCTTCTTCATAGGCTACTGACCTGACGGTTGTCATCTGGTTTTAACATTTATTTCATGAATTGGATTGGTCAACAAGCTCAACTGAACTTAAGTGAAGACCGCTCCAGTGTACATATGCTAAATATGAAACAAAGAAGACATTTCACTTGACCCTCAACCCCATTCCTTACATTCATACCTGCCTATAACCCTTTATCAAATGCTCCTAAATCAGCCAGGGTCAAACATTCACTTGACCGCTGTGTATACACCTGATTAATCTGGCTATCAAGGGTCCAAACTTCACCACTTGGTGAAATGGAACTCACTGTGTAAACATTAATGAATTAATCCCTCGAGCAAAATTCAAAACTTCTTCACTTGATGAAACTGATTCTCTCTGTACAAACACAGAGAAGACAAAATGGGATAATCTAATGTACAATGTTGAATTACTATCTTAATGCACCGTGTGGTTTGAACAAGTGGAGCTCGATGAAGCCCTTATGAAGGAAGTATTTACCTCGGGTTGAGGAATTTCTCTATATAAACAAAAACGGGTGAATTTATATTAAAAATGGATGATGAAATTGTGTCAGTATGATAAGTTTAATTCTGTTCATGCCGTTATGATTTCATTAAGTACATTACGGTATGTTGAACAAGCTACAGTTAGTACTGTTATAATTGTAATATGACTTCGGTGTATACTTGATTCTGATTGGTTGATTTCTCTGTGTTAATTGACAATGAATACCGGCAAATTGACGTGGGCGGGTCACCGCGACCCACACATTTCGGGTCGCGGTTGGTGTTGGATAACAATGAATCCAGAACATTTTACAAACACAACTACTTATCTTATGAATAAAAAATAATAAATCAGTGTTCCCTAATACAGGGAAAGCAGTAAATGTTATTGTCAAAGAAAATAATATCAGATGGATAGATTGACATGAGGATTTTGAAAACACTGAGCTACTAAACCATTGTTTTACTGGGAAATACGTACCGATACAGCCATATGTACCGATACAAATCATTCAATCTAAATTATAACTGAAATATATTCGTGCACCATCTGGCAATACATCGTAAAATAAACACATATGTATGCACAATGTCTATTTCATCAGGCCTGAAACGACTTATTTAGGCCCAGTCTCACCATTTGGACTCTGAAAAATGTATTTAATCTGAAAATTTCACCATGTTATTAAATATTGAAAAAGTGTCTCTGTTTTCTGAAAAGCTCATTCTTATAGGCACTTTTCCCATAACCTGTTTAATAACAATCGATATATTTTACGGATAAATGCACATTTTTCAAAATATGAATGTACGTCTACCTTAAGTCATATATATATACTTTAATCATTTGACCCCATTTTCAAACGAGAACACAAATCAATCGATATGTAAGCAAGTATTATCGTGGTTAGTACCATATATTCATAATCGTGATTATCATCGTGATTCATAGTTACATTATTATAATATATACTGAAATATCGTAATACCGTTAGATAACAAAGTTGCAAACTGCTAAAGCTGATTATCTAATCGCCTGTGATGACTTTCTCATGACTATGATATTCCGAATTGCAAGCACATTATTTTGAGGGCCACATAAACAGATTAAAGGCACGTGAGTTTAATGATAACCAAATTGCAACATCGACCAATATTTTTAAATGAAAATATTTGTTAGTAATCAATGAACTGCAAGTTTATTGAAATTAATTGAATAAACAGTATATGACCTATGAGTCGAGCCCAGCTGCACGTTATCAATCAAACGGTGTGTCAGTTTCATAAATCTTGATAAGCTCAGATAACAGCCATTCCGTATTATCATCCACACTCAAGCAACCCGCCTCAACAAATCAAATCCATAGAAACTGAAACCATAAAATCCATAACATCCGAGCCCATTCCACTTTGAATGTTTGAACGACTCCAATGAGACTTACCTTACTGCGAGCGAGAGATCAAACATGTCTCATTGTCCCCTGGGTTTCAACATGGACTGCAGGCTACACGTAGGTCTAACCTAACTAGCTCAGTCAGGAGGGGATCACTCGGGCAAGTTGCATACTGCCCTTTCATCCCCCTTGTCTGTGGAGTGAGGTCACAACTGCATCAGTCAATGTTACACATGATGCATAGCAGACGACGCATATGGAACAGACATGCGCATGCGCAGATTGGTCAACATGTACATTGTCAGTCGTCTGCTAGCGTCTGCAAGTGGCTGCACGGGCAGGAAGTGTGGTTGGCATGGCAGCACTGGATTTTCTTTATATATATATATATATATATATATATATATATATATATATAATATTAACTAATAATTGCCTGACAACGTATTATATGTTATGTATCGAGGAGGCTGGGTAGCTGAAAAGACTAAAGGAATTACATACAATTCAGACCTTATCGTGGTTTGAGAGTTCATCCTATACCAAACAATTTATCATTTAGTTGAAAAGAAAGTAATAAAAAATATAAGTAAACATGATCAAATTGATCTTTTAAACAAAATAAGATATTACAAGTTCTGAATATTAGAATATGTTGTGATTATTGTAAATGTACAAGTTTTACACTAAAGGTTCTTAGCGACTATACAGTATTTATAAGCTGTATATGTCAAAGTATTTAAGTACTTATCTCATGTAGCCATGGCAACTATGTTTAATATGCCAGGCACATATTTCATCACATAATAATCTTTCCTCTAACGTTTGCACTATTTTGATGTTATTTTGTATGTTTCATAAAAACGAATATTGAATTTCAAACAACAGCACCCCCTATCCACTTTTCGTTTGACCCTTAAATGCGCTGTAGCACGTCGTTATTGAAATAAAGTGATCTTACAAAACAAAAGGGCATCTTCCGCACGCATCGGGCCATATATGCACTTTTAGAAAATGCATACCTATGCTTGACCTATATTGAGGCCAGAGATAAAATCCCCTACCAATAAAGACACACATGAAAAGTCTCTTGGGTCGATGGCTCTGGTGAAGAAGATGAAAATAGGTTTTCAGGTCATGACCTCTGTGACATATATTTGAGGTCGCAGGGTCACGAAATCTACAATTTAGAATCCCCATTGGCAATGGAGTCTGTACACAAAGTTTCAGCTCCCTAGACCAAGTGGTTTTGGAGGAGAATACGAAAAAGCGAAAAGTTTACGGACGGATGGACGGACGGTCATCGGACACCATGCCATGCCATATGCCCATCGGGCCTTTCAGGGCAGATGAGCTAAAAAGTGGAAATATTGCTTTTCTTATATTCTGCTTTAAACGGACATTAAGTATGTTGTTGGAGTCACAATATATGAAACGTCAAACGTTATAAATGGTTTTATTTCATCGCGAAATAGTGGAGGTTTCTAAACGCTAGTTCATTCAGTATAATGACATTATAAAGGTGAACGTCGATATTGTTTGATCGAAAACCGGACAATGTACAGCGGCGGGCGCGCCTCGGTTATTCAAACGTTATTTTAGAACCTTATCTATAACAGACAAAACTAAAGATTTGGGTTGTTAATGTATCATAGGTCATAAACTTCTGTGTTTGTAATTTTGACTTCTGCAAGTGTATAATGATGTCGTCGATTTTTTAAAACAACTGATTAATTATCATACATTTGACGATTGGGTATGTAAATGCAAATCGTGTAAAGTCATTTCAACTTCAATCAGCATATGTGTTAGTTGACACGTATGACAGCCAAATAAACACTTATACTTATAAAGTGTGTACGTGTCCATAACTATCAAACACTGCACGCAAATAGTCGACCTATCCTCAAACACGAAACAACGTTTTCTAGTATACATAAGTGAGTGGAGGGGTGGGATTGGAAGGGATACGGGCTTTGTAATGTAAGGTTTTGTACATTGTGTGTACTTTTACATTTTTACATCTATTTTAGATAGGGCTGTGCAATATTATCGATATACCGGTATATATCGGTACAAAGTGTGTATTGCAATAATTGCAATATGATTTGTGAAATCGCAATATATCGCACCAATGCATTTCAAGTAAAATTAAGTTTAAAATCTTGCTTTTAGGCACAGACACATGGTTTAATTCTCCAAAAAATGTTTGATGTGCAGGAATATGTGTTGGACAAATGATGGGAGACAATTATTTATGTAAATATCATTAGAATTTGCTTACATATTTACCTAAATAACTTGTTGTATATAGTTTGTAAGATCTGAAAGGCATTTTATCAAATATTTCATGTTTAAAACGATGTATAAAAGCTCAATGTAGAAGTCATTCAATATATCGCATTATTATTGCAATATGTGCGCTGTATATCGCAATATGAATTTTGCCACAATATCCAGCCTTAATTTTAGAACAAAAAGTGATATATGTCTCATAGGCCTATTAAATGGTCGGGTTCTATATAATACTGTTTTAATATGATTTATGTATGGAATTTTAGCGTGTGACACAAATATAAACTATTTATCTTCTATCTTCTTATCATAAGTATAGTATATATAATATTCATCTTACGTGCAGATCTTGTGTCATCCACCTCGAGGTCGTGATGCACCCCACGACTAATCCTTTGCTTAAACAAATATTGCTAAGCCTTTAACTCTTGTGCAAATATCATGCAACTTGAGACAGACAGACAGACAGACAGATTATTTATTTAAGTCTCACCTCACATGTAAAACACAAAAGCATCAGATACATATAAAGATAAAAAGCAGGTTACAAGTGAGCCACCCGTTTTGGGTTATGAGAGACTAATGTGTATAATATATACACACTACACAATAAAACAGTAAAATATAAAGTTAAACGTAGCACACATAAAATACAGTAAGAGGCCAACAAACCTATTATGTATAAGTAAAATATGTTCAGAAATAGATACAATCATTTGTTAAAAAGTAAATGGTTACGATGTTTAAGAATAGATTTGCACGTTTTGGCAGTAAAATGAACTATATTGTAATTTGACATGATAAAAATCAATGATGTCCTGGGTGCATCGCAACAACACGAAAACTACATTAGACTGATTGTGTTGTGCTTTCACAATAGAGGAGATGCATTACGCGTTGCTATAGTCTATGTAATTCGTTATTTGTGTAAGGCTTCATGATAACACTTAAAGGTGCATCCATTGTGTTTCATAAAATTTTATTTTGCTTTAATATGTTCCAACACATCATATGTGCTGTTTACAATACAAACAAATTCACTCAGCTTGCATATTCATCCCCATTCGGCAAACATATCATAATTACTAGTTTCCAATTAAAATCGAGTAACATCATTATACATGTGCAGACACCGAAAGTGCACGACCTATTTACATGCACAGTAGTTATATGACTTATTGAACATTATCATCCTCAATTTTTTATTTTGTCTGGTTTAAATAAGATTCCAAAATTACGTTTGACTCATTGGCGCGCGCCACACGCTGTGCATTGTCCGGTTTTCGATCAAAAATCGAATCTTTTACCTTCATATCGTCAATATACGAAGTCGAGTATCATTAAAATGGTAGTTTTCGGTAACAGTTGGTACTTCTCGATGAAATAAGACCATTTATAACGTTTGCCATATTTGATCCCCAACAACACAATGGATGTATTAAGCAATGTATAGTGTATTTTCAATCTAAAAACGCATAATTGCTATATATTCGATGTGATGTGTTCCGTGTTGTTAGCATTTATTCACTAAAGCAATGAATAGATAATAAATATCATATTCCATTTAAATATTACATAATTGCTTTATTTAATATATTCTGTGCTGTTAGTCTTCAGTATAACACTAAATCTATAAAAAGTATATTCCATTTAAACATTACATAATTACTATATTCGATATGATGTGTTCTGTGCTGTTAGCCTTTTATTATAACACTAAAGCAATGTATAAGTTGCATATTTCATATAAAAATTCCATAACTGCTACCTGCGATCTGAACAATCTGTACTAAACTACTGGGCAAAAGAAAGTACTCACCTCAGTTGATTTTATCATATGTATGATTTTCAATTGCAAATATCTCAAGTTTTCGATGTTATAATCCAAAACTGATAAGTACAGGTGTTTAGTTAGCAGTCAAAGAATACTTCTACATGTTTTTTAATTATTTTAAAAAAAATGAAATTTTAAGTTTAGTTTTGTTTTTAAATTATTGTTGATGATACACAACTGTTCATCGACATATAAGACATATCCTATGTGAAAATAAATAAATGTGCCTGATTCTGCACACATTTAAAATATTTTAAACAGGGCAGGGGTCATGTTGGTGAAAATTTCATTCTTAACCCTGTCTTCATTACAAAAAGATATTTGAACTAAAATTTAACCTCAGTCACCAACAAAGTCATTCAAACTACTGCAGATAAGTGTTATTGTACCGTGTCATAGTCAAATACATCTCATTTCTTTTAAATATTGAATTAATCGATATAAACTTAGGTGAAAACTTTCTTTTGCCCGGTAGTTTATTTATGAAATCAACATACAAGCTACATGCTCAACCAGTCAGGTTATGTAAACTATGGCAGTGACCTTGTAAACAACTCTCTAAAGCGTGCTCCTCTCGCGAGACGACTGTTTCCGGACTAAACGTTCTACAGTCTGGTCGCCAATTTGTACAGGCTACTATTCGTGGATGATGTTGAACATTTTGAGAAAAAATGTAGGAAAAACGTGACATTCGTTGATTACTATACTACGCTATCTTCAAGGTCAATGCTGAGAAACATGCTTACATAAGACAAAACAGCGTAAACACGTCATTGCTTCAAAATACGTACAAGAACGTGATTTGTAGTATATTAGAACTGGATATATAACGTCCTTACATTACAAGGATATAAAACAAAACAGATGCGTGTGTGAGCTTGATCGGCGTAGACTTAGAGAAGGAAAATTATATTATAACGTCTGTACCACGCCAATATCAACAATAGTCTAGATTGTCTGATTGACGTAGGTTTAAGACAGGGATAATGAATCCATGTGCCACGCTAATTTCATCTATGATCTAGACGGAACATGTCAAGTCTCTTCATGTTTTAATTAATACAATTAATAACTGCAATTATTGTAATTTGATATTTTTATAACTCGTATAAGTCAGGAGATTATTTGAAAGCGCTGAGTGGAGTGTGTTGATTATCACACGTCGTACAGAGCTGTGAATACCACAGGGTGACACATTGTCTACTGAACTCCTCGCCGCGACGGCATCCTCAAGTAGTGAAATAAACGAACCATATACAAATCACGAACTAAATCAAATGACAACTCCTCGCCTCGACGCCATTACAACAATTAGTTACCATCAAGTAGTCTCTAAAATGAACCATACACAAATCCTAAACTAAATAAAATGATAGTTTTGAATACTAATAAAATAAAATATTGAAACGAATAAAATGATATATATGAAATAATACATACAAGTTATATAGTCAACACATTCTTTTAAATAGAATTGGACAAGTTATGCGCACTGTTTGTATAACACGTATTATAAACTCGCAGTTTGTTTCCTGCATCAACTGGCAACGTGACGTGATTTACAATCCATTTATGCATTTCTTTTATTAATTCCCGCATCAAATAACGATGTTTTATGCATTTTAAAAACTGTCATTCACATTAATGAATAACGTTTAATAAAAGCCACCGATGAGCCAAGTTATTATTAAAACACTTCCTTCCTCCAATTCAGTTTCGAAATTAAATTTGAATATTAATATAAAACGAAAGAGACCTCCGACGATGTTGTAAAATAGTCAGGATTTAATGATTATACAGAAATTAGACCATGTTATAGCTTACACATAAACAGATTGGAACATTAAGTTTATACAAAAATAAATGGAGCTAAAATGAAACAAAGAATTACTGTATTTTAAACACAATGGCAGTCTATAATCGTTGCTTGAATTATTCTTTACGCAATGCAGGAAAGTTAATCCAGACGCATGGTTGCTATGGAAACATGCACGCCAAAACTACTCGCGAATCTCTCGGTAAACGAAAGAGGTAGAGATGGGGGGCACTTGATTTGCACTATCCCGGGCATAGCCCGCTATAGCCCGGTCACGTGACCGGGCTATCCGGGTGATCCGAGCAGACGAACCAAATCGAGTTGATTCGGGTTATTGTTATGGCAACCATCAGAGCCAACTTAGTTGCCATGCAACTAATAATCGAACTTTTCTAAAGTGTTTGCGACAACGACAACGATATCTCGACAAAAATTAACAACATTATTACTTCTGCTAGAAATGTTTGCCACATTAGTCTTTCCCTTCAGTACTCTTATAAATAATTGTATTGTAACTGTTTAGATGGAAAGATATACGATATTTTCAAATTTGCAAAATCGTGTTTGGTCCGCATGCCGCCATTATCGCCCGCGATAGCCCGCTCATTTGAAACCGGGTCAACCGGGCTACCCCGGCGGGCGATATTGAGCCCCCGCCCGCCTGAATCAAGTGCGTCGCCGCTTCCCAACCGGGTTGCGGGCGACACGGGCGATAGCCCGGCTGGCAAATCAAGTTCCCCCATGGTTTCCCAACAAGGGTGAGGGGTCAGAGGTGAAAGTTGAACGAAGATCGATCGATAGTTACTAGCGATGTCTTTCCTGTAATGACCCCAGTGAAACAGCTCATCTCACTTACTCACCGTTATACTGTACCAACGAGGTCGGGGTGATCATCGTACATCACGCTATGGATCGTCTGTTCTCCGTGGTTATATCACACATGATGCTGGGGATATCGTCTAGCTTCCATCTTCACTCACTTCGGTGCCGCATCACTACTTTCGGCGAAAACATCTGCCGAAAATAGTTCCTGGCGGCGCTGGTTGTTAGAGTCGGCGTAGTATTTTTGTCTGCTTCATAGGCCGTGTATTGATATTTAAAGGGACTTTAACACAGTTTACATTTCAAATCAGCTATCTGATGACTTAAACTTTAAAGTTTAAGAGATTAAGTGAGAAGATAACCATCAACTTCATAGAATAAATACGATGATATTACCAGTATACTCAATCATGAAATAGTCTCTATTTACATGCCAAAACTACATCATACGTCATACGTCATACGACATACGTCATACTACTGACAGAGCACTGAACCAAGATACCCATTGCAGTTGAGTGAAAGCATAAGTTACAAAGTCCTGTTCAACAGTGTGATGAACAAACTTCTAAAATATGAAATTATTGATTTAAATATCAAATACGTTCGGATTCGGAAACGGAATCAACGGATTACTGAATCAACATTTAATGAGTTTATTTAGAGATTAGTTTGGTTACAGCTTGTTACCGTTCGGACACGATTATCGGTGGCTGGACTATCGCGGCTTGACTGTACATAAAACATAAAACATCATCACTGATGACGTTTTTCAGTGATCTACATTTTTGACGTCGTATTATTTAATGTGTATTAATAGAATGTTTCTCATCCAAGAATGTTAAGTGATCATTTAAGCATAGAATGCAATTCTTTTATTCAAATAGCAAAGGTTTGCAATGATGTTGTTGTGCAGACATTCATTGTTAAATTTAACCGTGGTTAATTCTTTAAGCTGACTCTTCTGCTTCCGGTCCGTGCTGCAAGCCACTTCCCCCTCTCCACAGCCATGTGGGCCGGCCGTGACCTTGACCTTGACCTGGGCCGCCATCTTGACTTTCGCCTGGACCTGGAGAGTTACATCCGGGTGCATTTGGGAACCGGCAAGGGAATGGTCGCCGATCCCAAGCTGGTCGTTCTGACTGGTCGGCGAATCTGAGTAAGATAGCGAGGAGTAGTTTTTCAAGCGGCGTTAAATCTTGACTTTCTCCTCCTTCGCTTTCTATTGGTAGCGCTCCTCCTTGGGTTGCTTCCCCTTCCGGTTCTTCTCCTCCCTGAGTTTCTCCTTCCGGTACTTTACCTTCCGGTTCTTCTCCTCCCTGAGTTTCTCCTTCCGGTACTTCATCTTCCGGTTCTTCTCCTTCGGGTTCTTCTCCTTCTGATGTTTCCCCTTCCATTTCTTTTCCTTCCGGTGTTTCTCCTTCCGGTTCTTCTCCCGCCTGTGTTTCCCCTTCAGGTATTTCCCCTTCCGGTCCTCCTATCTGTGGAGTTTCTCCTTGCCCTTGCGGGATACCATCTTCCGGTCCCGCTGGAAGAACAACCGGATATTCCTGTGGCGGTACCGGAAATCCTTCGCCATGTAGCGGCATTGGCGTTGTTTCCCCCATCACCAGAGTCAGACCAACACACCATAGCAACGTGTAGAACAGCATTTCTGCTCGAAATAATAGAAATATTGAAGTAATCTTTGTTTCCTATGTGCATCAACATTAATGTTCAAATTTCATTTAATTATAAATATATAACATAATTATACAAAATCGTGAACACTTAAGAATATATATTGAACTTTTCTGCTTAGATACGGTATTGAACAAATGCAGCATTCTTGATATTTGAAGCGTGATTGAAGCGTCTAAAGCGAGAATCGAACCGATACATGTACAATGTTACATTTGAACTTATCAAATAAAGAAAAAGTGTATGAATGCATGAGACACTGTATGGAAAGGGACAATCAGCCACAGGCTATTTTTGTTACAAGTATACACTGTCGGCAAAAAGGAACACCTAATTTGATTTTCTATAAAATGAAAAATGAAATAATTTCTAAAATATAATAAATGGTGGTCTCAAAGTTATGCTGAACAATAATTAATATGAAAGTCTATTGAAATCGTGGAAAAACTGCAATTCGAATCAATAACATTCATGAAAACCAGGCCAAATGAATATCTCTATTTCCGGTTGATTCACTTGCGCACCGTAACCAAGTACATATGTACCGTCATCAGCACTTTAATGCGAATGCGTGCCTGTATTGTTACTCTTGGTTGTATGCAAATCTGTTTCGAATGTTTTCTGACCAAGCACTGATCGAAAACTGAACAATTCTATTGTCTCATTTCAACAATCGCCATTCTTGTGTGTCATTACAACTTCTGAAATTTAAATATATTATGCAAAAAATGCTGCAACTTCAGAATGCTATTATAATAATATTGCTAAACTGTTCATTATTGTTTTTTACGAAATCTGAAAACATATCTGATAGGAGTTTCTTTTGGCCGACAGTGAAATTGTAAATTTGCATATTAAGTGATATTTCGATTCACAATGCAAGCCTATGTACAAGGAGACGGACACGATGAAATGATAACCAATTGCTGATAGTAGTATTGTAAACGTGTGTATACAGGAGTTTCTCTAAATATACTGGACGAACAATAGTATAGGTTATATATGTACGTTCTGAATTAATGAATAATGATACATTTATTCATTGACACGTGATTCACTGAAAATATGATATTTAATATTCCAATCTATACACATCGTGTTTGGTATGATTATGCAATAAAGAATTAAAGGAGATATAAATCCAGCGTGTTTCTACATTTAATTTTCAAAAAAATGGAAATATCATTTTAAATATATATAACTAGCTCATGAAACGGAGTGTGAACGTACTTTTTGCATAGTATGCATATGTTTGTATATTGTTATATACCATAAGATACAGCTGACATACTAATTTAATATAAAAAAATAAAAACGATTTGATATAATAACCTTTATCCTAGAAAGGAATTCTAGAAGTTGAGATGATGAATAATGAAAACCTATTTTATAGATACAAAACTTCTTTATTATGTGTAGGCGACGTTTCGACAAGTGATCACATGTTTAATAACGAAATTAGTACCTATTATGTGTCGCCAACACAGAATAAAGAAGTTTATGTCCACGAATAGTTCTTCGTTTATCATCTGTGACTTTTAAATTTATAAATTTTGGACAAAGGTAAGAATATGCTACGTACCAAGATCGGCAACTACCTTCCTCTTGTATGGTTAGGTTCGGGGTTTATGTTTATACGGAGAGCCCTAATTAAAACAGGAGATAAAGTGATTAGATGACAGCGTATGACACGTACAAGATGAGATACCAATGCGTTTATTGCATCTCTATATTTATTGAAAGGCTACCAATCGTCTGAGTGATAATGTCAATTACTTTTGACAAGGAAACGGTATTTCTCTTTGCTATGTCCGGTGAAGCGTTTCATTCCCTGAACATATAGTCACCTACAAAAGAAACGTTCCTACATTTTTCAGAGAGTATAAAACGAAATAATGAGGATATATATACTTATACGCGCTGAACTCCATGTCGCAATTTCAAACATCAGAGTATGATACTTTTTTCATGTCTCTTCAAATACACTTTGGGTGCTGAAATCGCTTTTTCAAAATGCTTTATTGCCAGAATGGTTTACATTTAAGTAAAATATGTATAGAATGTAGCAATTTAATTAATAAAAGATATCGTTGACGTAGAGCAGCTTTCTTGGATTTAAATCTGTTGACTGTAGGACGTCATAAAACAAATAGTCAGGCAGAATGGTGAAATGATTGTGCACTTTGGGTGAAAAGTACCAAACTTGGCACAAAGATAGCTTGTGGTATTGTGATTAAATTTGGTCTGAGGGCCAAGTCAATTTCGATCCAAGATGGGTTTGCCTTCCTTACTGATCAAAATGTAGCAATTGCTGGGGTACAATGGTAAACATATGTTAGCTCTAGTTTAGGTACGTTGATCGTGATATCTCCTAGAATAATTTGATATGTGGAGCACAGTGGTGTAGTGGTTAGCATGCTTGCCTCTCACGCCAACGGCCCGGGTTCGAATCCCGGTGGAAACACCAAACATTTGTGACCTGGGTCTTATACTGTGTTGTGCCCCTGGGCAAGGCACTTCATCCACATTGCACTCAGTCCACCCAGCTGTTTTAATGGGTACCTGAACACGGGAGGTACGGACCTATATGGTCGCGCGGAGCGCTTAGTAGCTGCACCGAAAGTACAGTTCCTTCCGGGTAATAATTGTACCGCCATTGAGCTGTGCTTGCACTGGATATTAGGCGTTAAAATGTATATTATTATTATTTATTATTAATAATTTGATAGCAGGCTACTGCTGCATGTAATCAATGTCATTACTCAATGAAACCAGAGAATCATGCTGCTCTCTGTGTTATTTAGGCTGTACCCTTGTTCAGTCAAACCATCCTCGTTGCTCTCCGACTAGCATTTGCTACTGAAACAATCACAATACCAGCAAATACTGCTACCAAGATCCTTGGATCGTAAAAGATTGTCTCAAACGATTCATATCTACATTTGTATATCAGTTGTGATCTAACCTCATTTTGCGGCAAATGAAATAACAACATTGAAGCAGGCAAAATTTTCCCTGAAGTTATAGAAGCTTTTGTCAACTCTTGGGATACTTTTTAAAAAAGGTACCATGAATGAATGAATGCAAACAATTGCAATATCTGTTTGCCCTCATGAAAGACGGACAATTAAGTTCTTGTGGGAGCACTGGCGGTGCTTATAGAGAGGTAACTCATTACATCAGGTGCTTGCTTAAGAGATCTGGTAGGCGAAGGACATAAGGAGTTCTGAGAGATAGCTTATATATGTGTTTATCCTGAATTGATTGTAGATACAGAGCGTGTATCCTGTATTTCACTGGCAGTGAATGGAGGTCTGAATAGGAGTGAAGTGGTGGTATCTTGGAGTGAGAGTCGTGATACCAGTAACAATGTTCTAGGCACGCTTGAAACTGAGAAACCCGAGATGATGCATTTGTTCAGTGTTTCCAGAGAGGTAACAGAGGTAACAGTCGAATAAAAAAATAATGGAACAAATTAGATCAATTACAGTCTTATACAGTGCAATCAATTAATGTTGTTTTTAAATATACATGTATTGTTCGTCTGTTTACAGTATTCGACCCAAACCTAGTGCATTATGTTATGTCTGATAGAACTAGTTCTATACCCTGGCTGGGAAGTCCAAATAGGTGTCATGACTCTCCATAATGTCGGTGGAAAAGATTTGGCGAACATCATATCTATGACTGTCTATGAAATGGGTATTTTGTAGTTTCTTTCATTGAATTCATTGAATAGCTTTAATGTATTGTGTTCTATGTTATGAAGGGATTTTTGGCACTATGAATACCAACCTTGATAAATAGTAAGAAGAAATTCCCTTGCAAAAAGTCAATCATTTGCAAAATATAGGAGAGCCATTATCTTCAGAATAACAATACAATGCGTTATTGAATCATTTAAATATGCATAAATATGCAAAAAGAGATAAGGTTGACGTACAGTGGTCGCCATTTTGATTTTGGCCGCCATCTTGGAAGAAAAATCATTTAAACCCTTGGACCAGATCTATTTGAAGACCATAATTTAAGAATACCAACCTAAATGAATCGTAATAAGATTATATCAAGGAAAATAATTCAATTCTAGGTTATCGAAGGATGTCCTTCAGTGACAAATTGGCCGCCATTTTGGATTATGTTTGCTACTGTCAACAATGGGATTACCAATAAATTGTTAGTCATGGTATTTCTAGTCTAAACAAGCAAGATTCACAATCAAATTTGATGTAGAAAAGTACAAAAAGATACATCACCTTAGATCACAAAATTGCCTGCCATTTTGGTTTTTTTTCTTTTATTTATCATTTGTACCATCGTCAACAATGGATTAATCAATACAGTATCAATCCTTGTATTCCTGGGTTTCTAAGCCAGCATGAATAACCATAAAATAGCATTAATGGATCATTTAAATATGCAGAAACATGTAAAAGCAGATACGTTTTAACAGTGGCGGCCATTTTGGATTTGGCGGCCATCTTGGATCGAAATTGACTTGGCCCTCAGACCAAATTTAATCACAATACCACAAGCTATCTTTGTGCCAAGTTTGGTACTTTTCACCCAAAGTGCACAATTGCCTTGATTTTCTGCACCATTCTGCCGGACTAAAACCAAACAACCATTTTTGTCTCGTCGACAATTTCTTAAAACGCGTTTATCTCAGAAATATGAACAGATGCTATTTTGTAATTTCAAAACTAGTTGACTTCTGAAGGCATGACGTGTTTCGGTCGTATGTAGGGCTCGTTGGTTGACATATCTTGTGTTTTGTTTGTTGACGTTTCTTTTATTTTAATTATTATTTATTTAGTTTAATTATAGTACTAGCGGCAGAATTCTCTTGTAAACAACTCTTTTTTGGATAATGACTTCTTTATTTGTTTCTGGTTTATTTGTTGTCCCCTCTCTAATACCTTGAAGAAATAGAAAGGAAACTAAATAAAGAAGTTGATATCCATAAGATATTATTTGTTCAACCAACTTCAAACTGCCTTTGGAGTAGTTTACTGCCACTACATATTTCAACTGTGGTATTCACGAATAAAAGAACCAATGAATGATTTGAATATATTATACATAGTGCAGATGTCAGTGGGTTTGATCTCATTAGTTTACATTTTGACTGTATTTTAGTACTGAAGATTCAATATGTGAATTTTTTAATTTTTGTCTGTGAATGTGATTCTCTGCATTTGAACTAAGTAATTGGTTTTGACTTTTTGTGAAAATGAATATCATGCATGGTCATTTAAAGGGGAAGTAGCACGTTTTTTTCTCTGAAATAAGTCAATGAAATGTATTTGAAAAATGATGTCACCAATAGTAAAACACCCTTCTCTCTTCCGAAAAGCAAGTTAAAAATGAGTGTACATGGTTTCGTAAAGCTATGGAATCATTCAAAAAAATAAAATGTGTTTACAATAAAATGGCTGCCATGCAATTTGTGCTTTATATGCAACATTGTTATTACCACTAAGGATACTATGTTTGTGTAATAAAATGTTTACCCTCTAAAGTCAGTAAAAATGACATAAACTATCATTATAAATAGGAAATTTGAAAAAATAAAATTTGCAAAAAATGTGCTACTGCCCCTAGGAAGCTAATTTATACGACCCACGATTAATTACCACCACAGCGTGCCGAGCCGGAAATCTTAATTAGCATTCTGTCTACTCAACGCAGCATGATCAAGATCATTGTTATATGTTCCCCTTTTCCCCGCTAGGGAATTTTGTAGGTAGAAACAGTGTAGGTATAAACAAGAAAGCATCCTGCCATATTAGGCGGCATTCTCTTCCCACAGAATTTTCCGATCATAACATCTGTTCTACATGGCCTGAATTTCAAGGCTCCAGCAAAATCACCTAACGGGGAAAAGGGGAACCTCATACTGTATCCCTGCTTCTTAACCAATGAAAACTAATCTTTCAGCGGCTATATCGACCGAGTGACTTCAAAGATCTAGGCATTTGACTCTTAAAACGAGGGTTCTATCGGGGTAATTTTTGTAGAAACGAAAGTCGAGAGGATATCTCCGTTTACACAAATATGCTAATACATGATGGCAAATGTCCCTTTTACAACTAGATTAAAATTAACGCAACAAATCAGGACACTCCATCTCTGCCCTCGGAGTCAGGCCATTGAGAACAGAGGTTAGGATCGAAAATATGAAGAGAGTTACTTCTGTGGGAAGAGAATGGTTTGCCCAAGGCAAATGAGGATCCTGATTGGAGAAAATACAGTTAAGCTTTTTCCCCATTAAAACATGAGATCAAATTTCAATTTAAGGTATAGAGAAACTGATGTTAATTGATATCAAAATGTCGTATAAACGTTCACAGCCAGCGACTTGCCAACGCTGAAATGTAATTCTGGCAGTGTAAACATTTTGAAGCGTTCATAAAATATATACCACATGGCAATGCGTAACAAAGGTTGGGTAACATATTTATAAATTTCCGATCTGAGTACCATATTTCCACGAATGGACACCTGGTGTCTACCTTTTTTAGAACCCCTTCAGTCCCTGCGTCTATTCGAGACCCAATGTCTATTTCTGTCCATCTATTCGAGACTCGGCGTCTATTCGGAGTAATACGGTATTATAATGATACCTAACGATTTCTATGGGAAATGATAGACTTCCTTATCAATTGTATAGTATGCTTAAGGCACTTGATGATGCAGGGAGAAGAACATGGGCATCCGATATTAAAAGTATTTTATTTCAATTTGGCTTTGGGATTCTTTGGATAAGCCATAGGAAATATAAAAATGTTTATTTCACTTTTTCAACAAATATTGTTTAATTATTTGAGCCAAGATTGGCATAGTGCGGTTTCAGAATTAAGTAAATGTCAGACTATTTGTCAATTTAAGACCATGTTACATGTTGAACAATATCTTTCCTCAGACATTCCATGATACTACAAGCATGTTTTGAGCCAAGTTAGATGTAATAATTTCAAACTTGCAGTTGAAATGGGTAGGTATAATAATATAAATATTGTGAAAGACTTTGTTTATATTGTCAAGATAAAGGTTTATCATTAGTTGAAGCTGAATTTCACCTATTAATTGTTTGCGAACACTACAAGGATGCAAGAAAAGAGTATTTTCATCATGAATACAATCCATGTAAAGAGGATTTTGTAATACTTATGTCTTGCAAAAATGTAAATGGTTTGGTGAATATTGCTAAATTTCTTTTAAAGGTTCGTAAAATTAGAAACATGTAATAATACAAAATATTAGTTTCATCATAAATAATATCAATGCCATACAGGGCTGCCAACGCAAATACATTTTATGGACGCTTCATCCAATTTCTGTATGCCTGTTCCCTGGTCTGTTACTTGTTTACCAGCATCACATGATTGTATTAAAAATCGATTGTAAAATGGGCCATGGCCTTATATACTGAATAAAATGTCTGTCTGTCTGTCTATCCTTCTTCGCGATACACGATGCTTGTTTCTCTTTCACTAATTAAGTTAAGGGCCCCTCTAAATTTCAGTAATATAATTATTCAAATTTTAAACATAACATATTTTTATTACGTTAATTAAATCGACATGTATTCTCATCCGTGGTGATATACAGCTGATATGATGTACAACATTTATTTCATTACTTCACTGAATGTATTTGTGTTTAATAATAATATAATTGGTTATTACTTTAAACTGCGGAGTATGCGTACCATTCTTTCCCAGTATAAATTAACCAAGTCCTTTCTCACCTAACTTCTGTGGAAATAGAAATAATGTACTGATAACAGAATTAATTATAAAATTATAAAATCAATTATAGGAACATGAAAACCGGGGTAATATTCATAGGCATGTTTACTATATAACTAGTTAGCCCATGTATTTTTTTCATGTATTATGCTAATGAGGATAAAATACTGTTAATGGGGTTTATTATGTAATATAAGAGATGATCGAGTTTCAGAAACGTATTATTCTATTTATACATCAGTGGGATTTTCCTGGGATTAAAACACCTACTTTCAACCATTCTCTTCCCACAGAGGTTACTCCCTTCAGATTTCTACTGAATTCGTTTATTTCAGCAGAAGGCCTTAGGTCCACGTACAAAATCATATACAAAACAGACAAACATCAGAGCGAGAAATTAGCCGGTTTTACGTTGTAAGTTAATTTAATGGTAAGACCTTAGAGCGCAGGGCAGTAAAGAGCTTTAGGCGTACATCTCTTGTGAAACATGAATAGGATAAAATAAGTTCTAAGTTTTGATGTTGTAACACATTTTGCAAGTATTATCAACATGATCAGGTAAATGCGGGACGCGTATTTCGATACAATGTGTAGAAAATGTTATATATAATATATTATTATTATTATTATTATATATATATATAGGCTATATAGATTGGTAAAGGAGTGGAAGCAATAATTCCGTAAGCAATAATTAAGTATAAGTTTATTCTAAAGAAAGACGTGTAGTAAAACAATGAAACCACTGATTTGAAAAAACAAATCTCTCTTGTGTTCTCAATTCTTTAAATTATTCCATTTTACCACACACATATATATAGGCCTACAAATTAAAAAATTGTAAAACACAAACATATATTTTTAAAAGTAAAAAATGTCTAGGCATATGCTTAAATTATATATTATATGACTGTACTATACAAAATAACCTTAAAAACTTTAATCATGATTAAAAACTTAAATGATACTTGAACGAAGCAGTCTCAAAAGAAGTTTATTCGTAAACTTCAAACAGCTAAAGCAACAAGCAAGGGCAGATAACTCTGATGAACAGGTGCGCGCTATGTACAAGGAAGCGAGAACTCTCATGTGTCAACAACAACAGATGAGGAACATCGAGGTGTTGACATTTCTATGGAGATCGCTCACACTCTCACTCGTGGGCATCTAACAGAGGTGAGTCCATCAATTAACACGATCCTAAGTTATGACAGTTTCTCTGCGACAAATCCGCCATGCACTTACATTCGTGTCCTGTCTGCAAGAAGACCATATCATATTCAGCCGTGTTGAACAAGTCTTCTGGGTTGACTCTATCAGTGGCTGTTTGATGACAGGATTATATTGTTTAAGTTTATTATCAAGGTCTAGACTTGAGTAGATTATCAACACAGAGCGGATCAAGTACAGGTATTGTTCTTTGTGTAATTATTATTTTAAATTTAAAAGTTAATGTTTAACTGGCATAATATTGAATTTAAAAAAAAATTAAAAAATTCTGTTTTGATTTTATGTCATTGTTCTGTTAAAAATTATCAGAGTTTAAATATTCACAAGAACTAGACTTCAGTCAGCTGATTTAAATCTGAGGTTTATATAGAATAATTATATTAATTTACTAATTCATCAAGTGATATAAATAACATCTGTTGAACATTATCATGTATTGTAAGAGCTTTGTTTTTTTGTGTTTTACATTTTTTTAGTACAAAATAAGTTTTGTTACAATGTAGGCTATTATAACATAGTTAACTTTTTTAAGATAATTGTACAATAAAAGATAATCTTTCTTAAATTGACATCTCAGAATGAAGCATTTTTCTTACAAATTTTATTCAGTTTTAATGTGACAAAATAACATATGCTCTCATTCCACTTACATATTCATCCCGAAATATATTGACAAAATATTATGAAAATCAAGTAACAGCCTAGCAGAAGCTGAAATCCACAGGTAATATTAGTTTAACTGTTATGACCTATTTAACACTGTCAACCCAAATCTCTCCTTTTATCTGCTATAGAAAGTTTCCAAATATACTGTTTGCGAATTGACCCGAACCAGCCGCATTATGTCTGTTTCCCGAAAAAGTATAACTTTTCTCCTTTATATTTTCATTATACTGATCCGAATAACTAAGCTTCAAAATGATAATTTTAGGCAACAAAACAACAGCATTGATAATGTTTGACCTATATGATTCCAACAACTTAGTTTATGTCCCTTTAAATAACTTTAACAAACATCAAATTGTAGGGTTTAAAAATTTTGAGTTGGTAAAACATTTGACAAATGTGTATTAGTGTGCAAAGTGTTGCTCTTTTCTTGGTTGATCTAAGAATGGTTGTCGGTTGGGGAGGGGGGGGGGGGGGGGGGTGGGGGGCGGTTTAAGCCTTTACGCACTTCTAAAATGACATCAACACATGCGGTATGATTTTGTTACCTTGGTATACATTATGATTGGTATTGGTACGCATTCCATATGTAACATATGTAGTCTTAAACTCAGTTTCTGACAAAAGTATTTATTCATAAACTGTCACCATTTTATTAGCAGCTCCGACTAAGTCGGAGCTGCTATCAGTTTTTGCGCAGTTTCCATCGCCGCTGCCGCCGCCGCCGCCCGCGCGTTTTGTATTGGCTATAACTTTTTTCCTAGAAGGTTTTAAGAACTCATATACATAACTTCTTACTTATACCCCTGGGGAATTTTTTTGACATGTTCACATTCAAGGTCAAAGGTCAAGGTCACGAGTTCTGAAATCTCTAAAAAAAATCCTTGTAAACAGGATAATTTGAAAAATATTTGTGCTATCAGGCTCTTCTTTGGTGTATATCAACTATGGAGAAAGGCAAAAATTTGAAAAGGTTTTCGCTAACATCCGTCAAAGGTCAAGGTCATAGCGAGGTCACAACTTAAGCATGCTTTTGCGAAAATGTCTTATTTCAACTATTAACACTTTGAATCATTACGTGATTGTGATACACAATGAAAAGTGATCACTGATTGTGTGACCTTGTTTTTTAAAGGTCAAGGTCACGAGATAGGGTCATGGTCACCAGTTCTGAAATCACTAAGTACCTTTTTTCCATGAAGATATATAGGATTTATTTGGTATATATGAACTATGGAGAAAGACCAAGATTTGAAAACGTTTTCACTATCTGTCAAAGGTCAAGGTCACAGTGAGGTCAAAACTTAAGCATGCTTTTGTGAATATGCCGTATTTTAACTATTAACACTTTGAGTCATTGCATGTTTGTTATACACTATGAAAAGTGTTCATTAATTGTGTGACCTTCAAGGTCAAAGGTCAAGGTCATGAGATATTGGTTAAGGCCACGTTAATCCTTTGATCAAATTTTGAAAGAAGAAATAGGTTTAAAGAACAAACTTGTGAAAAGTGACCCCAGTGATGATTAGTAATAACTCGTATAATGAAAAAAAAATTGTTAAAAAGAATTCCCATTTTATTGATGCCGACGAGAAGGCGGAACAGGGAAAGGCGAGACCCTAAGTTTCGGAGCTGCTCTGCTTTTGCTCTGAAATTGCAATAGAGATTCTTTTTCAGAAGGGATCCTCCTTGGGGTACATATCGCATAAAAATCCTATTTTTTGAATTATGACAGTTGGAATTTAATATTTTTAATAAAATAACCGTAAAAATAATAAATTACTAAAAAATAAACATTTGGACCACCCTAAGTGGGCCCCAACCCTGGCGGTTGCTAGGCACGCCAAGGGCAGGTAACTCTCAACTCATCACTTATAAATCTGTCATTTTGAGAAGCTAGACGTGTTTGGTTTTTGTCAAGGTGTCGCAGATTTTCTAAGAAAATGGAACAAGATCACAATACTGTAGGAGTGGTAACCTTTGTTGTCTCGGCAGAGTTTTTCATTCATCATCGCATTCCTTACCTCGTAATTATTGTCCGACTCGGTGGTTCTCCATTTGCAATCGGTGGGGGTCGGGACCCATCTGGCGCGTGACGCTCTCCGTAGCGCAGCTAGCCAGATGATGGTCGCCATCATGGGCACGAGGCGTCTCTGGCTCTCGACTTACCGACAACCCCTGGGTCCTGTCCAAGCTCAGGGAGGGACACCTGCCTCAGTGGAAAGTCGCGCCTCCGGTCCCCTCTGTGCCGGAGAAAGCTGAAATCCTCAGGTCCGAACTGCGAGCCATGCTCAAGAAGTGGTGGTACCCCCTGGTCAGGAGCAGAGTGGTTATTATTCCACCTACTTCATAGTTACCAAGAAGGACGGGGGATTCAGACCGATTCTCAACCTCAAGTATCTCAACAGAAAGATAGAGGTTCCATCGATCAAGACGGAGACATTGAGGTCGGTCATAGCGTCCGTAGAGGCAAAGGAGTGGCTTTCCTCGATAGACCTCAAGGACGGATACCTCCATTTCCCGATGCACCCAGAGTTCAAGAAATATCTGAGGTCCAACCTTTGGAGCCGGCCTTTCGGAGTTCAGGTCAATTGCTCCTCTTTTTCATTTTAAGAAATTATCTGCGAGCATCTATATTGGACAGTCTATCAGACAGAATTCCACTACCAGGACTCTTCTTTGGGAGTCTGTTTTATGCTATATGTACCCCAAGGAGGATCCCTTCTGAAAAAGAATCGAACCAACCTGCAGAGGTTGCAGATTCTTTGAAGAGGATCCTCCTTGGGGTAGGGCCACCCGCTTCCCCTTATTCTGTCTGCCTGCCAGATTTATAAGTGGTGAGTTGAGAGTTACCTGCCCTTGGCGTGCCTAGCAACCGCCAGGGAAATGTTTATTTTTTAGTAATTTATTATTTTTACGGTTATTTTATTAAAAATATTAAATTCCAACTGTCATAATTCAAAAAATAGGATTTTTATGCTATATGTACCCAAAGGAGGATCCTCTTCATAGAATCTGCAACCTCTGCAGGTTGGTTCGACTCTTTTTCAATATTAATGAAGTCTCACACTACATTTGACATTTCGAAAACCACTGACTAAATCTCTCTCGCCTCCAAAAAACAGAGGATCAAAGTTGGTACATTTTCTCTTTGGCATGCAGGGTGTGAGTACGTATGGTGAAATATTTGGACATTATAATTTTTGCCTGATGTTGCTCCCTTAAGTGAGTGAAAATTTGTGTTTGCAGCTCCATGACTACTTAGTTATAGAAGTTATTTGTATTTTCAGTGTAATATCAGTTATCTCTTAGTAAGTGACATTGTGTTGATCGTTGACCTGACATCATACTATTGTACATGTGATGTCATCCGTTCTGTGATATATCCACAGTGATAACACTGAGAAAACTCTCTCTCACAGTGTGTGGTGAGTATCCTCAGTATGTGTCAGTACGCAGAATTGATGAGTTTGCCATGCTTTGGTGAGTCACGTAGGTCAGTATGCAGACTTGGTCAGTTTACAGAATGTGTGACAGAATGTGTGACAGAATGTGTGACAGAATGTGCTGAGGCAACTTCACAATGCAAGGCAGAACTCTTGCATGCCAGTCTCCAATACTGGCTGATTTAGGCCTTGCAGTATTTCCTTAAGATCTCTGTGCTTGGAAATCCGGGCCCACTATGCATTTCTGGTGCAGCAATTCATTATCTTGGCACGACAAAGAGAGGGAAATACTGCAAGACTTAAAGGTACATCCATTGTGTTTCATAAAATTGTATTTGGCTTTAATACGTTCCAACACATCATATGTGCTGTTTACAATACAAACAAATTCACTCAGCTTGCATATTCATCCCCAATCGGCAAACATATCATAATTACTAGTTTCCAATTAAAATGGAGTAACATCATTATGTATGTGCAGAAACCGAAAGTGCACGTCCTATTTACATGCACAGTAGTTATATGACCTATTGAACATTATCAACCCAAATTTGTTATTTTGTCTGGTTTAAATAAGATTCCAAAATTACGTTTGACTCATTGGCGCGCGCCACACGCGGTGCATTGTCCGGTTTTCGATCAGAAATCGAATCTTTTACCTTCATATCGTCAATAAACTAAGTCGAGTATTGTTAAAATGGTAGTTTTCGGTAACAGTTGGTACTTCTCGATGAAATAAGACCATTTATAACGTTTGCCATATTTGACCCCCAACAACACAATGGATGTACCTTTAAATCAGCCACTAATGCAGACTAGCAAGAGTTATGCCTTGCGTTTGGAAGTTGGTGCTGAGGTGAATCTCCTCAGTGTATTGCTGCACCCGATATTCACTGTCCTTTATCAAGAATGAGAAATCATCTCTAGATCTGTGCAGGACCTTAGAGATGATGGAAAGTGAGACACAAGAGTGTGCAATCTTCATTTATTTTGATATATATATTCAATATAATAAATCATATTTTCATATTTCAGAGCATTCTTAAAGGAGTGAATGGTGAGAATGCGACTTCTCAGATGCCGGCGAGGAAGGCGACCGGTGTGCGTGGCGGTGCTGATTGTGGTGCTGGTGGGGGTATTCTACACCGGCAGTATTGTCAGGGACATCATGCACAGCATGGCCTGCTCAGAGGACGAGTCTCACACCGTCCTCTCCGAATATGTGAGTACACTGTTAGGGTCCTGAGGGGAGGGAGTGAGTAGAGATATGAGATGATACAGTAGCTAGAAGGAGGGGAAGGGGGCGTGATAGCGCAGTGGTTACTGGTTCGGCTTTGAATCAAGAGGTTCGGGGTTCGAATCAGGCCACGGGCATGGCAATTTTGTCTGCAGTAGAGAACTGTTCTACACGCAGTAATTCCAAAGAGTAAAAGTTGCAATTTTACCCATCTTCCCACGGCAAGGTGAAAATGTATCGAAATCTCTCCATATTTTACCTCGCCTTCAACCTAGCCAGAAGTGGTGAAACGAATCAGCGACACCTATTGTGATCACGAGTTACGTCCCTTACCATCTGCTAACATACAGCCAATGAAATCGCCGTTTACATTCGGAACCAATTCAAAATAAGCGACAATCAACACAGTCACAGATGCAATGCAACTGTCTTCTGATTGGCTTATCCGATTAGCCTGCAGTACGTTAAAATCTTAGCATTGAAAATGCGAGGGTTGAGGTCAAGGGCGGAAGGAGAAGATATAGAAATCTTTTCGTTACGCCTGTGACGTTGTGAAGATGGCATTTACCAGGATATAAACTCTAGCTTTCGGACGTTTCCTCGCAAAACCGTCTGACAACAGCCTGTATACTTGCATTTTCTGACGCAATTCAGTTTAAAAATCAATCACAAGGCCTCCAACAAAAGCTTCCTGAGCGAGAAGCTAGGGGCAGATAACTCCAAACAGCTATCAATTTGTCTGTTGCAAATACTTTCACAACGGCAACTGTTTTAAAAATATGATATGATCGGTCAGCTATTTGACTGGGCTTTGTCTGCACTAAACTGGTACTGAACATGCGCCAATACGGGGTGTCCTCAGACCTTGTGGTGTCAAAAAATCTATAGAACCAGTTTGTATCCCGATATGCACTATTGTGCAGATTTTATTCCTCGGAACAGGGTCGATTTAATCAGACTGTGCAGGTAGTGTGATCCCAAATGTAACAATATCACATTTGTTCACTTGAGTAAAGTCCTCAAATTATGTCCACTTTAACGGTTGACCTCGCTCGCCGGCATTCTAACCCTCACTGACCTCACTCGGCACTTTTCGTTCAACAATCAGCCCGAGGCGAAGAGTCTTTGTTATAAGAAAAATTATTGGATGATATTCTAAGGGGGGTAACTCTTATGAATGAAATAGTGTAAACGTAAGGGTATGCGTCGGGTAATTTCGTCCACCATCTTGTAATTTCGTCCACGCAGTATTATAATTTCGTCCACTTGTTTATGTTGTTTTCAAGTCTCCCTGGCGGGAAGGTCATGACGTAACAGCTTAGTCCGTTGTATCAACCATTCAACATTGCTATTCGTATCATGTGACTTATATCAATTGACTGCTATTCCTAGCAAGAAAAATAACAAACAAGACAACGTTTTGGGGGTAGGACAGGCTGTAAATTTGCCTTTATTTGAAAAGCGGACGGAATATCAGGACTGGACGAAATTGTAGGACTTTACTCTATCTAAAGGACTTGTATTTCTACGGTAATGGGAGGAGAGGCAATATGAGAATGTCACTAAGATGATACAGCCAACATCCAAGAGATGAGAAAGAAATGAATTTTGGCAAAGCAAAATAAAAAGTGTGTATGTTTTCATTGTCCTTCTATATAAACTATATTCATTGCATTACCATTTGCTTGATTTCTTTGCACTTTATAATATAAATATTACATGACATATTGTGGACTAGAGTTATTTCTGTTCTAGTGCCAGATGTACCAGGAGGGTCGTATTGTGGGTGACCTCTGCCCCCATGTATGCTCCAACAAGAACATCGAGTACCAACACTGCAAGAATTACCTGGAGGGCAAGCGTGTATTCATGGTCAACTGCAAGGACTTCTGTGTCGAGGACGAAACAATCAGCGCAGTTCTTAAGAGTCATCACAAAAATTTCTCTGAATTTCTCGATGAGATGTATTCCTTTGAGAGTGAGCTGGATCCGAACACCCCGGCACCGTCCATACAGGATCTGAAGACACTGATCACAGACACTCTCAAGCTTGACCTTGACCTTGACCTTATGTCTGCCAACGATCCGATATCCTTTATATGGAACGATAACTACATGGAGTATTACAAACCTGGTGACAGACAGTCTCAGTTTGCTGTTGCGCGATCTATCCTATCCCTGGTGCGACAGCCGGAGTATCTGATGATGAAATCTAATCAGGAGCAGATGTTTATTCCACAGATCTACGGGACGTGCGGTCCGATGTATCTTGTTGAGTATGCGCCGCCCGGTGATATGTTGGAGTACGAGATACAGCTCTCCTCCAAACCGTGGAAAGAACGAGCCAAAGTGGCTCGGAGTATTCTCCAAGTTGTCCGGCAAATGGAGGACAGTTTCCATCAGCCCCTCCATCTTTGTGATGTAAAGGGAGAGAACTTTGGTCTGACTGCTGGCCAACTTAAGTTGATAGACATCGACCTTGTGTTCTTCAATAGTCGCATGTTGAACACACTAGGAATGGATAACTGTTCCCGGAATCGGGACTGTGACTTCTTTGATTGTCATGGCTGGTGCAATGAAGAAACCAAACACTGTGAGCCAATTCGGATTAACAATAATCTTCAGGTATGTGTTTTCTGCATCATCATTTCTCTTAGTTTTGTTTTGTAAAAAAATAATTATGGTTTTTAATATGATTAACAGCTTGAAAGCATGGAGCATGAAATCATTTATTGAAAATGGTGGAAGGAAGTGTTTCACCTTGGGGGTCCTTCAAATTTAAAGTAAAAAATTTCAATGGGGAAGGGGGGCCTCACTGATTCAGCCTCAACTTGTATCTTCAATTGTGTGACAGCTGGTATTCAAAATGCAGGGATTTTTCAAATTCTCTTTTCAATATCAGCTTCAATAAGACCATTGTCTTCACTTGAATAATGAATATCAATATTATCAATAATTACATTAATTTTTACTCTATCTGCAGACGGTGTGTCAGGACATCTTCCTAGGCAGGTTTATGGACACATTCAGTGGTCTCCTACGCAACCCCCCACGGCCATTTAAGGCACGGCTCAAGTCAGCGCTCGACAAATGTGCTTTTGGTCAGACTCCGGAGAGCGGGATCCCGGTCCAAAAACCTGGAGAGGATGTGTACTGGAGTCTCTTCAACCTTCTCCAGAACAGTATAGAGAATCATAGTCGGTAGGCCGCAGTCATTGGTAGGCTGCAGTCAAGGGTAGGCTGCAATCATTAGTAAGCTGTAGTCAATGGTAGGCCACAGTCGATGATAGGCTGTAGCCAATGGTAGACGGCAGTCAGTGATAGGTGTAGTCATTGGTAGGCTGTAGTCATTGGTAGGCTGCAGTCAATGGTAGGCAAACTTTCATTCTAGACAATCATCCATGAGATCATGAAGTTTTGAGTGTCCATTGTATTCATGGTCAGTGTGAAAACATGTACATTACACGGTTGTCCTCAGTGGGGTAGCCTATCCTCAGTAGGCATCCATCCATGCCAGGCATACTCTGAGTGAAGTCACCCATTATTGTTAGGCATCCATATTTAATAGGCATCAATACTTGCTAGTCTTCCATCCATACATCCATGAAGGTAGGCATTTATTCATGCTGGGCATCCATATTGGGTAGGCATCAATCTTCAGGAGGCTTCCATCCATCCATAGTTGAAGTAGGCATGCATGCTTACTAGGTGTCTATCCACACATAAAATGTATTCATCCCAGATAATCATAAATTATTTAGTAGGCAGACATACAAGTTGGAAACCATACAAACCATAGGCATCTATTAATGGTTGTCTTTGAGAATTCTCACCTAAATAGGCATCCATCTTGGGTAGGCATCTATTAATGGTTGTCTTTGAGAATTCTCACCTAAATAGGCATCCATCTTGGGTAGGCATCTATTAATGGTTGTCTTTTGACAATTCTTGCCAATATAGGCATCCATTTTGGGTAGGCATCTATTAATGGTTGTCTGTCAATTCTCACCTAAATATGCATCCATCTCAGGTAGGCATCTATTAATGCTTGTCTATGACAATTCTCACCTAAATGGGCATCCATCTTGGGTAGGCATCTATAAATGGTTGTCTGCCAATTCTCACCTAAATATGCATCCATCTTGGGTAGGCATCTATAAATGGTTGACAATTCTCACCTCACTTGGCATCCATCCTTGGCAGGTATCCATTGAGAATTGGCTATGTCATATACCTCACGTCAATAGGCATCCATCTTTGTGTAGGCATTCAGACCATCTTGGGTAGGTTGTCCATGTCAGATATCATACAGTAGACTTGACAGTAGTAACGTGTAGTGTGAGTTCAGACCAGGAACACATTACCTTGCTGGTAAATGTATGACATGATGACATTGTAGCACTTTACTCTAGTAAATGTATGACATGATGACATTGTAGCACTTTACTCTAGTAAATGTATGACATGATGACATTGTAGACATGATGACATTGTAGCACTTTACTCTAGTAAATGTATGACATGATGACATTGTAGACATGATGACATTGTAGGACTTTACTCTAGTAAATGTATGACATGATGACATTGTAGCACTTTACTCTAGTAAATGTATGACATGATGACATTGTAGGACTTTACTCTAGTAAATGTATGACATGATGACATTGTAGCACTTTACTCTAGTAAATGTATGACATGATGACATTGTAGCACTTTACTCTAGTAAATGTATGACATGATGACATTGTAGCACTTTACTCTAGTAAATGTATGACATGATGACATTGTAGACATGATGACATTGTAGCACTTTACTCTAGTAAATGTATGACATGATGACATTGCTTCAATTGGAAGTCATCGCTCTAACATTTGTTGAGTCTTTCAAAATTGTTTTTTTAATTCAAATTCCATACCATGTTGTTATTTGAATGAAAAATCACCTCCAAATTGATGATTATATTTTAAATATCTATTTTCTATTGCAATATATTGTATATATGTACTTATTTGAATGAAAATGGTTGTGATAGAATGAATGTCATTCCACAAAGGTGACTACAGGTTTTAAATGTGAATTGATTATAAGATAGGAATCGCGTAGATTACCAATTACTATGGAAAACAAGGATTACAAATTCTATTTCTCTAGTATTTCTGTGATTCATAATTTATATCAATAATTTTAAGAAAGTTCATGTTGGAAAGGTTGGAAAGTTTTATAATTGACAATAAAACACAGAGTGGTTAATGTTTTCTAAATGTAGTTTGCAGTCTACTATTTATCAAAAGGCTGTTTTTTCTAATTACAAAATTGGAGAAGTACTGCAGAAATTGATATTAATGAGTTTTGAATCGTTTAACTTTGTCTTGTTGTTATATTCCTATGTTTACATATATGTTTTATTGAATTGGAGATGTGAGTCAATATCTGAGAAAAGTATAATCCTTGAACATATCATGTTGAAGTGTTACATTGATTAATAAATAACAAATTTAGAATCTCTACTGTTAAGCTTTCAGAAGCTGATTTTCTCATACTGTGCTTGTAACTGCCATTCCTTATAGATGTTGCATCTTTTTAATTGTAAAAATTGTTTTTTGTATTTAGTCAAACTTTCATCAGAAAGTAGAAAAGGGGGATAACTCTTTGTGAACCAATTTTCTAGGCATTTTTTTTAATATGCAGAGTTATTTTTAAAAGCAACAAAAAGATCTTTGATAAAACTTCATTTGTGAGTGCAAAGAAGCGACACAAAAGGGACCTTTCATATTACATTATCCCTAAAACATTTAAATGATTTCTTCTCCGAAACTGATTAATATATAGACGGTTAAAATTTTCATAATTTCTTAATATAATATATATGACTGGCATGTTGCCATGCAACTCAATCCCCTGCCAAAACTTCTTTTTACCTTTCCCCTGAAACCAGTAAAAGTTTGATAATAACATCATTGTTTATCATGGAGATTACGATTTTTGTTTCATCCATGCAAAGCCTAATAAGCTGTAGAGCCAATGGCAGTCTAAATAAAGTTAGATCGACTGTTCTGTATTATGTTAATATAGTCGACAAGTCTATCAAAGTTTATTTTGATTGGGCAAAAGGCTAGAATTGTATTTGGAGAGCGATTCTTGATTTCATTACTAAAATTACTCAGGTTGGTGAGTGATGAGTACTTAAATCAATGTATATTTGGATTTATATTTTTCAATATTTTGATAGACTAGTCAATTCTAGTTTTATGATTTTACATACTGCAATGTCTTTATGAGGGTTTCAATTCATATTTTGTATTCTGGTTTTTGAAATGAGGTGCTGTACATAGTTCATGTATATATGATATCTTCCTTGCTGAAGATGTATTTTGCTACAATTGATAATAATTATTTACAACCAATATTTGTAGATAGCTGAAGGTGAGAATATGCGATAGTGGAATGAGTTTTTTTATTTTTATTTTTATTGATACTGTGAAAACAAGACTGCATAAAAAGTTAACTTCTTTTCAAAGTAAAGTTTTTTTCAAAAGTGAGGAGGGCGGTAGGACTTTCTTTTTACCTATTTTTCAATAGATATTAGAAGGTTTCTCAGCTTCTTCTCGCCCCTTTCTTCATCCACATCCACACAGTCCATTCCAAAAATATTTTAGTAAGTTCTTTTGATAATCTGCTTATATAATAACATGTGAATATTCTCTCACCCTCACCCTCACCCTCACCCTCCCTTCTGCCATTCCAGAATGTTATGTTCATCCAGGTAGATTCTCACATCAAATTTGTGATTGTCAAATATATCTGTAAACAGTGGTATGGTATCTAATCAAAGAGAATAGGAAATGTAATATGTAATACAACTTGCTTGTGCAATCATTGTGTTTTTCATATTAAAAGAATTTAATGCTTATATTATACAATGTCTTTCTTAAATGGATTTGTATATATTATTTCTGTTGGTCAATGTTCATTAATATGTGTTTAATCTCATTAGTTACAATTTTACTTTATTTGAGTACTGATATTTAACATGTGAATTTTGAATTGTTTTGGTCTTTATTTCAAAACATTTTGGTTTATTCTCTGGGACCACATATTTAATTTTGTTTTGATTAGATTTACTTCATGTTCTTCCTTATTGATTGAATGTGATGCATTTGAACTGAATAAATGGTTTTGACTTTTGTAAAATGAATATCATTGTCTGTTTTACCAGAAAGAGACTTATTATGTCTCAGCTACATCGTTTTGTAACAGAAGTGATTGTGAGATCACCTCCAGTGGGAATCGAACCCGGGATTTCCGGGTGAGTCCTACGCTCTACCAGTTGAGCTAAAGGGACATCCTACTAGCCGAAGCCAGTAGGAACACTCTCATCTCACCCTGCCACATACAACCCCTCCAGAAAGTGACTCATCCTCGAGTCAAGCTTTTGCGAGTTAGCAAGCACCTCAGTTCGACATAGCAACTCAGGGTGTAGTGAGCACTAGGGGGTTGCCCCGCCCCCACGTTGGGCGCCAATGTAACAGAAGCGATTGTGAGATCACCTCCAGTGGGAATTGAACCCGGAACTTCCTGGTGAAAATCCCGCACTCTACCAGTTGAACTAAAGGGATATACTAGCCGAAGCCAGTAGGAATACTTTCATCTCACCCTACCACATTTTATATATCTCTCAACAAAGCGTTGGATAGAGTACTATGAAGCATACAGTATTTCCTCTTATAGGGGCCTTTATTAACAATTAGGTTTTTTTAACCCCATTTATATAGATATATTCAGTATGGAGTAATTAATTTTGCGATATAAATGTACCTGGCTTTAATTGGAGGCCCGGCTCTTGTCCCCCGACCCTTTTCCATTTGTGGATCCCCTACCCCCCCATTCAAAATCCTGGATCTGCCACTGAGCCCCCTATTTGAGACCCGACTCCATTCGAGGAAATATGGTATGTCTGTACAATCCAATTGAAATATTTTCAGAACTATTGACAGTGTTCCCTTCATATTTTGCACACCATGCACCCAAGTGAAATAGATTGACTCATACAATTTGGTGACCCTGACATTATTTTCAAGGTTAAAGCAGAAACATGATTTTCTGCACAGGAAGTTGAATGATAAGCTGGCTCTCTCATAAAAAGTTAATCCGATTCTCTTAATTAATATTTTGCACCATGCTTCTGTTACTCCAGTCATTTCTTCCCATGTTACCTCTTTTACAAATGGGACAAATGTAACCTTATAGCACAATCCTCTAGTTCTCTTACATTCCTTACATTATAAGAAATATGTGTGTATCAATATTTATGAAAATCCACACCTTGCAATGGTTATAGCAACAGAGTGCTAAGTTTGAAACAACTAACTTTGATTACATTTAACCATTCAAGACTCCATTTCTAGCCAAGAAAGCACTTCACCTGTAACATAGGTTAGGTGGGAAGAAATGACTTGAGTAACCTCTGTGGGGAGAGGAAGCTACTGTACTTGGGATGATGCAGGGTCCAGTCCATGTTGGTGATTTTGACATGATTTGATATGTTTCTCTTGTGTTTGAGCCAGGCTATTGACTATATTGCTTGGAGAAAATAAATGTGCAGTTTTCTTTTCCTTTTTGCATAAAAAAGAGAATGCTACATTTCTAAGGTCAAATGTGAAGATTAATAGCAACTGATTTTAATTGACATGACAATTCCGTATGTAAGGTAAACCCAACCAATGACTGGCCATAGATGATATTTTCTTCTAAAATACATAATAGTGAATTGGGTTTAAGTATTGAATCGTTCGTAAAATCACCAAAAGTCAAGCTATAGTGAAGTGAAATGACGTGAAAACTATTGATATTTGAATGTCGTAATAACTCAAAATGATATTTGTGCAGATATGATCGTTCGTGAATGCTTACAATGAGACTTGTGTTACCTAGATAATGACCTTACGTTTTTGAAAGATGTCAAAAAGATATTCATACTTAGTATCATTAGTCTTACATGTATGTATGTGTATGTCAACATCATTACAGGCGGTATTTGGTATTTGCACATCTGAAGATTTTGGATTCAATTCACTTTGTTTTATATTAATCTTATTCATTTATAAGTTTTTCTGTTTTTCTTGATAGTAGCTAGGAAAGGTAATTTATGACAAGCATTTTAAAAGGAGGGTTCTATCGGGGTATTTTTTGGTGGAAATGAAATTCGAGAGGATATTCCAGTTTACACATATATGTTATTAATACATGATTAAAACACTGTCAAATTGAAAGATACTAATGAACGTAATATTTTGATGACTTTATAATTCACAAATTAATAAAAAGTAAGCGCACACTTGTTGAAAAATAAAAACGAGGAGAACTGAAGCCATTCATCGTCGCTGCGAGTGGGGAAAATTTCGCTACGGTTTAACAGCATATTATTTATTAGTTTTATTATGTGTTAACTGTTACTATGTGAATTTTCTATCATTGTATATATTTTACCTTTTAGAAAGTGTAAATTTGGGTTAAATATAGCGTGTTTCCATTTCACGTAATGCCAAGAATCCAATATGGCGGATGCTGCCGATAGATCGGTGATAGAACTTTCCCTTTAATGAAGTTTGCGTGATTGATGGTAAATCTACTGGATAATAGACTTTATTTTACACTTATCTTATTCATTTATAAGTTTTGTTGTTTTTCGTGATAGTAGCATGGATAATTTATGACAAGCATTTTAATGAAATTAGCGTGGTTGATGGTAAATCCACACGCTCCTGTGGGTAAATCACTTTATCATGCAATGTGTTACTGGTGCTGTACACGAATCTGTAAACTTGGTATCATAAAATGATTACTATTCACAGATGAGGGAAATTCAAGGTATCGCTATGTGTAGATCTTCCTGCTCAATCACATATTCCTTGTTATAACCACGTATCTTTCCGGAGGAGTCTCTGAACGCCGGCAGGTTACGGATGCTGGACTAATCCGATGTTGTTATATACAAGCATGGGGGTCGTATCAATTTATATTGTACATTAACTTTGCATACACCTGCACATAACACACATTTCTACCAGGACATTTGAGCATTAGCATTGTGATGTGGTGGACTAGATGTATAATTCTTTGAAAGTATAAATGTTTACTCCTTCCCCGATAAGTTCGCGAGATTATACATGTATCTGATAGCTCAGCTCCACCTGTGGACACCATCTTTACCTATTGAAAATGTCTTGCTACTCCCAATGGCTGGAATAATAATATTGGAATACAAATCAATGGAATACATAACACAGAGATGTGTTTGGTTAGTAATCTTTATGGTTTAGGCAAAATTCATTCTCTTTCCACATAGGTTACTCCTTTCAGATTTTCCATAGTTATGATATAAAACTTGAAGGGGTTTTAAACTCTGAGGGAAGAGAGTGGTCTACTTAGGTTCTAACTAATACTAAAACACCACTAAAGGGCAATTTTACAAAAACAGTGATATTGTAAAAAGTCAACAGAGATCACTTGGGCCACAGTAAATGGACATATATTCACCTTCACGTGTATACAGTTGAACCTGAAAAACAATCATAAATAGGCCTGCACTTAAAAATCCCAACGGACTAGCTACGTACCACGCACTGAGGCAGTTTCCTGATTGTTAAAATCTAAGGCATTTAAATCTAGGAATTGTTCACACCTTTCCTTAGTTCTGGAGGCGACCCGAACAACATCGGAAGGTTCATTAAATTACACTTGTGACGTCATCCTATTGTTCTTTCACTCCATTATTTTTCAGGAATGGAGAGTTTACAAATCACATCATATTTTTGAAGAAGAAATTTAACTTCTTAAACTTTTTAAAGCAATTTGGATAAACGAGCATTACTTTTAGTGTAATTTAAGTAGGGTAATATCCTCGTAACTCTCCATTCCTTAAAAATAATGGGCCTCGGCCCCTCCGGGGCCTCGGCTCCATTATTTTTAAGGAATGGAGAGTTACTCGGACATTACCCTCTACGTCACGCTTGAATACGCGCAGATTGCTACACGTGAGCGTGTGGGGATCAGTGATGCGAAACGCTTATGCTTCCGATGGCGTGCTTGCAACCGGAAGGGGTGAAATGGTGAAAAGTCGGACAATATCGAGAGTTTAGGAAAATCTGTTCGTTGATTGTCGGATCGATGTTTATCACAGATAATTCCTGTTACTTGTTCTTGGATAAAGGATTATGGGGAAGTGCACATTTATGAAATTCCCACGCTTCGTCGCGCGTGTTTACGATTTTAAAGGGATAGGAGCACGTTTTTGCAAATTTGTTTATGTCATTTAATATAAAACATCTTATTACACAAACCAATAATCCGTAGTGGTAAAACGCTGTTGCGTATAAAGATAAAAGTACGTGGCGGCCATTTTATTGTGAACGCATTGTATTATTTCGAATAACAAAAACGATTCCCATGGCTTTACTGAACCATGTACATTCATTTTGAACTTGATTTCCCGAAGAGAGAAGGGTGTTTTACTATTGGTGAAATTACTTTTCAAATACATTTCATCGACTTACTTGATCGAAAAAAACGTGCTACTGCCCCTTTAAGACCTTTTAAACAATATAGAGAAAACTTAGATCCATTAATTACTCTTAACTAAAAAAACTAAAAAACCCACGCAACTATACGTTGCCTATAGTCCATATTCGCATACAAATTCAGCGTTTGTGTGGTATTTGTCCTAGTTGATGATCATCCTTCATGTAAATTATCTTGTGTGGTATTTGTCCAAGTTGACTGTTATCTTACATATGAATTATCTTGCGTGACATCTCTACAAGTTGACAATGGTCCTAATGTGAATTATCTCGTGTGTAACTTGACCTAGTTGAGCTTGTCCAACTAATATATTGTCTTTGATCTCATGTTCTATAAGGAACAGCCAATGACAAAATGCTTTGTCCAAACAAGGCCAGGAACATCGACCAGCAAACTTAATTTGAGGATGCAACCCACGACGGAAGTGTGAAACAAAGACTCTAAGCAACTACCCTGAATCGGATTAGTTGAAAGTAACACTTGCTATAGATGGTCCCCATCTCCAGTGTTCTTGAAAACTATCAACTGCTTTGATAGTTGTTGTTTTCAGTTGGTGGAAACTGTGTCGGTGGCAATGTCCTAGATTGGAATTGCTGGTAGAAACAATGCAACCTTGGTAATGGATTTGGATTGGTTTTTTCACATCATCATTCTTTATTTCATAACAACCTCTCCTAACTATTTTACATTGTTCTGCTCCTCCAGATTATCACAGAACAACAACTATTGTTTTGGTCGACAGCTAAATGACAAGTTATTGTCTATGTTGATGAACGTTACCACGAGCGTACTAAGAAACTGTTCAATCAATCTCACCCTTACAGTGACAAGAGTCTTAACCACGAGCTAGTTCTTTCACCTCAAGTTGCTCTGTGTGGCGGTGAACAAGGTGCACATCTATTTCCATACTCATTAAGTTAATGGTCTTCAGAGGTTCCATCATTCACGGCTAATCGTCTCTACTACAGGAGTTTAATACTTTTTGCAACTTCAACATAAACAAGTCGGATTAAACATGTATGTTGTTGTCCTCAATATAATCCCATTTCACCTTAATACACTTGTTCCATTTGTTTCAAGCTTTTGATTCGATGCTTCTGTGGCAGTCATCCCTGAAGCATCTTCAATGTAGGAGGGATTTCATTTGTTGGAACAGAATAGGAAATGATGTCTAGATTACAGCCAAGAACAATTAGTGTCAACAACCTACGGCATTTAACTAATCGTTCAACCGTAAAAGAAACGTCACCATACACACAATAAGTTAATTCAATACTGAACTGATGAATACATCATGTCTTCAGAAGCCAAATAAATTTGAAATTTCAAAACATTATCTGTTCATATTTTTGAGAAACACAAATTTTAAGATATCGTCATTTTCAAGAGACGAAACTAGACGAAAAAGGAGAGTCAAACGTTTTTTTTGGTTTGTGTCATGAGGTCATGTAGTAAAGACGGGTCAACAACTTTAAGTCCAAGAAGGTTATGTATGTCGACAACTTTTTAAAAATTTGTAAATGCCAAACATTCTGGCCACAGACCATTTTGAAAAAGCGTGTACTTGAACGGACGTACACATATAGGTTTTATAAATGCATGTAGTTGCTTGATGGGTATTTAGTTAATGATATATAAATGACATGTAGATTGTTTTGAACAACCATTGACCTGCAATCTTTGTCTAACTGGTGAGCATTTACATATTTTGGGCCTAACCTTCAAGTTGTAGAACACACGTCCATGTAGTCTTTGTTTATCCTCGAGGTAAATATTGTTGTAATAACAAAAGTTATTATAATGTTAAAGTTTATCCATCGTTACAGAGAGTGACTGTCCTGTCACTGAACATCTGAAGATCACTTCATTATGCCTATCTAAGCACTGTAGCACTTTTTTGCATATTACGTTTCTCAAATTTGCCATTTATTATTAAGTTTATATATTAACATATTGCTACGTGGATGGGTAAACAACTCTACGACCCGTGTCCAGTGAAAGGTAGATATGTTGAGAATGTGAGAGTTCTGACAGCACGAAGGATGATCATACCAGCATTGTATGGTGTCTCTACTCTACTTAGAAATACATGCCATTTAGATAGTGAACAAATATATAAAGGTTATATTTGGGATAACACAACCTTCAATAGTACAAATTCTTGTACTTTTTCGGGCCGAGTCTCATGCGGGATTCGAACCCACACCCTCAGAGTAAGGCAATTATTGTCAGCACTGACCTAACCAGCAGCTTACCACACGACCGACTCAAATGTAACCTTGTATCTACTCTGACTGTTTGGGTCAGAACTTGAATTGTCTTCGAGCGGCCATTTTAATGTGAACATATTAAAATGGCCGCTCGATGGGGGAAATGAACTCGCATGGCTTAACCGAACCATGTACATTCATTTTAGAACTCTTTGTATTGATTCGTGAGTATTATGTAGTCATTGGTAACACTTATTTATAACTTTTGTTAGAGCACTTTATGTCAGTAAGAAAACCGTACTACAGCGCCTTTAATACGTGGAGTGATTCATGGATTTTTGGAGTAACCTTATTTATCCTCACATTTCCTCTATTGCCTTTCATAGGTTTTCATAAAATGTAATAACTTGAACATCATTTATTTTGAAGTAGTTCTTTCGCTTTCAGTGGAAAGGGAACGACTTAAATGGGCAGTAGCACGTTTTTTCAAATTTCCCATTTATAACGATAGTTTATGCCATTTATATTTACTTCAGAGGGCAAAACATCTTATGTCACAAACCAATAATCCGTAGTGGTAATAACGGTGTTGCGACGGAAACATTGCATGGCGGCCATTTTATTGTGAAATATAGAATACTAAACGATGTCCCGTTTGATAACATGTTTATGAAACGAGTGGATGGTTTGGTATTTTAACGAGCGAAAGCGAGTTAAATACCGATGCCATTCACGAGTTTCATAAACATGTTATCAAACGGGACATCGTTTAGTATTTTATTTATTACTCAATGATGTAAATAGCGCTGAATTTCAAGAAAATCGTTTTTAGTGACGCTCACTTGCAAATAGGCCACCCGCTATTCCAGTCGCGCGGCTAACATTGTGACGTCAACAAAAAACGACTATGACGTCACGCGCCGATTATGACGTTACGGCAGCACGCGGTGGTATCACTCATGTGTGGAACGAACTCATTATTATCTAATGAGTGATCTCGCCACGGCTGAGTAATAACACATTTTATTATTTCGAATGACAAAAACGATTTCCATGGCTTTACGGAACCATGAACACTCATTTTTTAACTTGAATTTCCGAAGAGAGAAGGTTTTTTTTTATTATTGGCGACATTATTTTTCAAATACATTTCATCGACTTATTTCAGCGAAAAAGCGTGCTACTGCCCCTTTAAGGAAAATGCAAATTGTTTCGTTTCATTGAAGAGAATAAAATATGCATTGGGGCACTATTTTAAGTATTGCTGCGTCTTCGTTTCACATCACCCAGTTCTTTTATTGCTGATCATGCCATTTCAAGCGTTTCAACTCATTCTCATTAAAATGTCTTCAAATCAAACTGTGATCTGACTTACTTTACAGTCAACCTTTCAAAGAAAGGCCGAATGTACGGTAATAAATGTTGATGATTGACAAAGCCCTCACGCCAGTTATCTATTTCCCTATAGACTCCTCATTATATCGGCTCACTGCTTCTTGTACACACTGATTTACAGTGTCTCAAACATACCTATAAACAGTCAATAAAAATACATCATCACAGTTGATTGTCCTGTTTTCAACGTCCGTCGTCTCCACACATACCCATAAAACACGAATAACATACCCATTACCCAGTCTGACGTCATCATGAAACAATTTAACGCTTTCTTACTTTCAGAAAAACAATGGCCAGCTCATAGATAATTCTTTTTCTTACTCCGTTCAGCGACCGCATGTGCCATTGCGTTGCTTTTTTAATGAGGTAAACCATTGCTTTATCTTTCTGTTCATGTTTCACCCAATTGTTATGGACCGACTTCTCGTAATGATTACTGTATAAAACCTACACACTCCAACCCCACCGAGCGGTTACATTGTTTCTTTAGTGAAAAATACTTCATCTTGATGTTATTATTTTATTCAACAGTTTTTAAAACTTCGTATTTCGTATCAAATTAACAAGATTAAAATCCGATCTGTTACGATCGAACAAACGAAGACATATGGTCCAATATTCATTATTGTTTAAATATGTCCACTTTGTAAAGTAGACGTTGACAATCATTTTTACTTACGTGCCACTACAATGACTTAAGAAATAAGTATTTCCCGGAGTATTTTTGTAATAAGTATGCCCATCAAAGAAACTATGTTGAAGGGTAGATTTATCGTGATGACACCGATGTTAAATTTATGTAAAGATATATGTCAAAGCCTTCAACGAAGTCACTGAATATGTCATTATGGAATATACGAGTGGATTGTACATGCACTACGATCGAAAATCATGAATATACTTCGACCCTTAACTTGATTTTATTACATGTACGTTACGATCCTCTTATTACTCGTTCACATTACATTGCAAGGTCTTGTACCTTTATACAATCACATATACCGTAACTGTTCACATATAAACATGTACATCCCGAAGTGTATTGCATATACATATTCCTTGTATAGCAGTTTATAAATTATTACGAGCTGACATCGATTTATGAAACAACTCTACAGTGTATCTCGTTAATTGATCCAGCGATCCCAGCTTTCGTTGTTCACAATGAACACTGCGTTGTCTCTTATTTTGCATGCAATATTTATAATAATAATAATAACAATAGTACTTTATTTATCCTCCAATGTTGGAGAGTACATGGGAAATGAGAAAACGCAATATTAATGGACTTTAGGCATTTAAAGTTCATATCTGCTTCAAATCGATCTCGTCAGCATGCTTAGTCACCTGGGCCATGTTCAAGAGAGGTTTCAAAGTAATAGCTCAATGAGCGATTACTTTTAAATCTCTCTTGAACGCGATTGCTCAATCTACGTAGCAAGGCGAGCAGACTTCGAGGAATTTGCACTGTGTCGTTCAAGAGAGAATGAGCGCTACTTGAGCGCTACATTGAGCGCTAAATTGAGCTATCAATGAGCTATTATAAGCGCTCGCTGTTATGGAACGGAGCCCAGGTGAAGTGAGTGTCGTTCATTAAATGCATACAAACACTGAGGTTTATTGGTCCAACATTTACAAGGTCACACCACAGTTATTCTCGGACATCGTAGTTTCTGTCACTAGACGTTACTGCGTGCACAACTGGGTCTGCATATAGTTTACCGCAGAACTCACACAGAGTAATCATAACATAAATGGAAGAGGTATTTCCCTCCATGGAGGACCAGGTTACAGAAACAGAAAATACCTACTTACAATGTAGTTTAGTGAATGTAAATGTATTGTTCTCCAGGCGTGATAGAATTCTTTTCAAAAGCTTTGATAAAATAATTATCTTTTGAACTAGCTTCAAAAGGCATTTTACCGTGACTTCAACATTATACAATGTTAGTGTTCCTCCTCCTCCATCCCCCATTTCACAGTGTAGTACTGTTCTCGCCTGCCTCATCTCCACAGCAGCCAATTACCGTTCTTCAATAGTAACTATACCCAATCAATCAATACTGAGATCGATACCAGCTTAGAGTCGGCGTGATGACGTCCTCTCCATACCTTCAGTAGTGGACCACGCTCTGGCTCTAACACGGATTTAACTTTCTCACCACGCAGTAGCTAGCTGTCCCAGGTAGGCGTTCTTTACTTTATATCTACTTAGAGAACAATATAAGTTGCATTTTCTATTTCTTACCACCCAACCACTGAACTTGTTCAAACTGATTGTTGTTGAGAATAATTTAAGTTGCATTTTTCTATTTCCTACCACTCAGATACCGAACTTGTTTTTAATGGGTGGGTGTTAATTATTTTATGTTTGAAAAGAGAACAATTATAATTACGTTGATATCGCTGATCATCCTTGACAAACTTGCCGAAACAGTAAGGCGCTGTTAACACGGATTCAAGTGATACCTTATTGTATTTGACTTATCATCCTACTATTACACTGCAAGGATAGGATAAGTAAGGATATGTAAGGCTATTGTACATTAAAATGACAAGAACACATTTCTATAAAATAAAAAAATAATATGACATTTAACACGAACTGATATCCTTTGAAGATGTACATGCTGAAGAGAAACGATTCCATTTTCTTGACACAATACATAACACTACTGACCTTCTGTGGAGTTTTTACTAAGAAGTCTTTGATATTGATTTAGATAGTAGTTGCTGCTGTTTTTAAAAATTATTTTACAAGTGTACAATTACTTTCATCTTAAAGTTTCTTTATTTTAAATTTTCTTACCACCCAGCATAGGATATTACTTTAGATACCAGCTGTCGTTGTGTTTTATAATTTTAGGATAATACAAATTCTATGATCTTAAGTTTCTTATATCAACTAGCCTAGGACATTGCTTCAGCTACAAGCCGCTGTGTTAGGACATTTCTTTAGATATAGTTTTTGATGAGTTTTATATTTTTAAGATTAAACCTATACTATGATCTTAAAGTTTCTTACCATCCAGCCTAGGACATCGCTGTAGATACTAGTTGTTGTAACTTTAGGTGTAAACAGTTACTATGATCTTAAAAGTTTCTTACCAATAAGCCTAGGACATCGCTGTAGATACTGGTTGTTGTCGTGTTTTATAACTGAAGGATTTGTTTTCCTGTATTAGTTAAATAGTTAAATACAAGACGTTCCATATGCTTTTACATCTGACTCGTAACACAGAACCAATGAGGCGTTTGAACAGAACTTCGCTACCGTGTAACGGTAACAGTCAAATACGTGTTTTACTTTACTTGACAGTACACGTGTAGAAGAAAGGAGTTTTTTTTAATATTCGATTACCTGAACCCTGACGTTTGCAACCAGTTGATTGTTTATATGTTGCTGTAGATGCATGCATTTAGAAAGACATAACTAAGTGAGGAGAGGATTATTCAAATCATCCAATGAATCAACTTCAAGGACCATGTATGTCATTCTCTTCCCACAGAGGTTACTCTCTTCAAATTTCCTAGCCTCTGTTCTACTTCGCTTGAAATCGAGAACTCCAGCAATATCCCCTAGCGGGGGAAGTGGGAACATCACACTGTATCCCTGCTTTTTAACCAATGAGAATTTATCCATCAGCGGCCGGCCGACCGAGTGACTTCAAAGATCTAGGCATTTGACTCTTAAGGGTCTTGCTCATTTGCATATATCATTCGAATATGTCTGATTTAGATAACACAAATTGATTAATTTTTATGGATATTTGTCACTGATTTTGTCTTCTAAATTAGTAAACATGTTTATGATCAATAGTTTTCACAAAATCAAATAGCATATTTCAAGGAAAACACATTAGACGAGAAAACGTTCATCCAACCTATTTTATTCTATCATAATGATGTGCCATTGGCAAATGTCACTTTGACAACGGCGTCGTTGATGAGCACAACTAGATTCAATTGCAACCAATCAGAGGACTCCATTTCTGCCCTCGATTTCAAGCGAAAAAGAACAGAGGTTAGGATCGGAGATCTGTAGGGAGTATAAGCTCTGTAGGAAGAGAATGACTGTATATATGGATGACATTTTCTTTTTTCCCAGAGCACAACTTTTGGATACAGGTTGTTTTCGCGGGAAAAAGAAATTAAATTGCCACCGGTATACATTTGCTTTACTGAAAGTGCCACCGAATGACATGGACGTTTTAAATTACTTCTTGAAGAAATAAACCATGAATTGACATATTTGAGATTTGAGACACATTTCTTGAGGTTGTCTAAGCTTATGGATAAGGTTGATTTGTAAAAGCCTACATGTATACATTGAGATGAGACTCAAATAAATTATCTGTCTATCTGTCTGTCTGTCTGTCTGTATAATGAGGATTGTATCATGGGTGGTTCGTTGATCTCCCATTTTGTTAAAAAGAATCATGTTAATTAAACTTTCTCTTGAAGTCATGACAGTTTATTTTTTCAATTATATTTGATTTGTTTCGAAAATTAAGCAGCTCTGTCATGCGTAATGAGAGAGAGAAATATGTACGTAATATATATATATATATATATATATATATATATATATATATATATATATATATATATATATATATATATATATATATATACTTTTGATGTTTTAATCGCTATTGCGGTTTGGTATGGAGATAGTTTCAAGCAATGTTTACTCAAATGGAAAACAAGTATTTTGAAATATTATATTTTGTAAATATATATCCTAAATTAATTCAATTAAGTGGTCTTGATCCATTCACATTAATGTCATTTTAGTTAGTGTACAATGTTACATTAATAAAATTATGAATAATATTTGGAAAGGTAACGGACAGAGCAGACCTAACATACCTTGAAATACGTTTCCTATTCGAATGTAGAATTTATAAAGTTTTTCAATTGTACTTCAAACAATGCAATAATAAATAGAAGTACGTTTTGAAGACATTATCATAAACTAGTATATCTAAAGTAACAAACTGTTTAATTGCGTTAATTAATCATTGTTCTTTATATGCAATTTCATTCAAATTATAATTAATGTTTATTTAGTAGTGTACGTGAGTGTAAGACATTAACGAAATAGATCTAGAAGTAGATGATTGATTGCACGCCTACAACAATGAACAGCTGCGAGTTAAAACTTCATTCACATTGGCAAACAATTTCAAGAACTACAACAGTATTTTTAAGTAAGCTTCATGTAGAACTAAGCTTAACATTTACATTCAGCGTAATTTACATCGATGAATCAATACGATGTTAATTAAATAACACATTCTTAACATCCACTACACTTACAGTTTACAACCATCTATACACAGAGGAACTTATTGGAGGGTGAACCATGAAGTCAATTAATTATTATAGGTAATGATTAGCAACTAAAATGTATATACGGTCTATTGTTAAAGGATAAAATTCTCCTATAATGAGATTGACAGTCGCATAACCCTTCGAACGCAACAACTGCCATAACTCTCCTTAAAATCAATACGTCATAGTTAGAGTAATTTCAATCGTAAAAGGTCATGTATAAAAGAGACGACAAAGGTAATCAGTTGAATTGCAAGGAATAATTGACAAAAAACTGTATTAAAGGTGCATCCATTGTGTTTCATAAATTTTTATTTGGCTTTAATGCTTTCAAACTCACCATATGTGCTTTCTACAATACCAAAAAATTCACTCAACTTGCATATTTATCCCAAATCACCAAATATATCATACTTACTATTTTCCAATTAAAATTGAGTAACATCATAATGCATGTGCAGAAACCGAAACTGCACGTCCCATTTACATACACAGTAGTTATGTGACCTATAAAACATTATCAACTCAAATTTGTCTTTTTGTCTGTTATAAATAAGATTCCAAAATTACGTTTGACTCATTGACGCGCGCCACACGCTATGCATTGTCCGGTTTTCGATCAGAAATCACTACTTTTACCTTCATATTGTCAATATGCTAAGTCTACTATCATCAAAATGGTTTTCGGTAACAGTAGGTACTTCTCAATAAAGTAACACCATTTACAACTTTTGCAATATGTGAACCCAACAACACAATGGATTATGTTATTGTTATTAATGTTATTATGTTATTTGCATAAACTATATTTTGAAATTATCATTGCCTCCCGTCGTAGAACGCATTCACTAGCAATTGAACAATCAAAGTGACGTAAATATGACGTCATTTGCTTAGCGACGCTCTAATTGACGTCCCAAATACGAGCATGTATTATTATATTATTATAGATTTTGTCCAATTGAGCGCCTGTGTTTTTTTGCCGTGGGTATCTTATATTACAATATCTAGGAGCTAGCAAACTATACTTCAGGAACGGGACAACACAACAGACTGGTTTGACCATAAAAGAAAAACCCAAATAAGATACGACAAATGGCAACAGTGGAGTTGCGAGAACTTTGATAGACAACTTTAAAACAGGGTTTAGCCAGGTTCGGACAGAACGTATTAATATTTAACTATAAAAGACAGACCCTGATAAGTATAAAAGTTAATGTGTTCTCATCAATAGAGTAGAAAATGCTCGATATGAAAGTATATGTTTGTTCTTTGTTTCACTGTGTATTATACTCATGGTAATAATGGTTGTCACCCCCACACATATGGCGAAATTTGTCAAAGTAACAACAGAAAATGATTGTGACAGCATGGTGTTACCGTTAAACAGTGCATAGTATCAACAGACATTTTAAAATGTTATTTAGAAAGTATTATTTTCATAAAGAGGCATAAAACTTGATCACTGATCAATAAGCACACATTTTATTCTGAGAAAGTATTAGCAGAAAATTGTCAATACAGAACCTGACATGAAATGAAAGAACAAGTACAACAAGGTGTTCAACAGATGCAGTGTCAGTAACGGGTTGCACCCCCTCTGGCATCAACAAGGGCGGTAATCCGTCTTGGCATACTGTCGATCAACTTGTTGACGTCTTGCAACGCCATATTGTTCCATATTCTAATCAAGCACTGTCCCAATTCGTCGAGATTTTGTGGTAAGGGATCTATCTTCCTCAATTCTCTGTCCAATCTGTCCCAAGTGTGCTCTATCGGGTTCATATCGGGGCTTTTGGCAGGCCATACAAGACGGTCCACGCCCTGTTGCAACAGGAAGTTGTCGATAGATCTTGCTCGGTGGGGTCGGGCGTTGTCGTCTTGTAGCAAGAAGTTGTTAACATACACTAGGCGAGCATGTGGCAGTAACGTGTGCTCCATCACGCGGCGGTATGTCCGTTGATTGACGTTTTCCTGCAGCAGCAAAAGATCGGTTTTACCATTGTAATGGATGCCACCGCACACAAGGACTGAACCCCCTCCACCAGCAACAACTCCGTCTACACAATCATCCTTGAACCTCTCCCCTTCTAATCTGCGCACACGCACCCGCCCATCAACGCGATGAAGTAAGAAACGGGATTCATCAGTAAAGATGACGTGACGCCAATGTTGAAGTCTGACGTTGCGATGATGTACCGCCAACTGCCGACGTAAACGCTTGTGCTCCTGTGTTAGGAGGGGTCGTCGAAGAGCTCTTCTCGCTCTATAACCACGTTTCAAGAGCCTCTTGTTTACGGTTTCCCTTGAAACCCGAACGTTAATCAGTTGCCCCCACCGGTCACGGAGTGATCTTCATGACAAACGTTGATGCCGTTGCACTAGGCGCCATAGTAGACGGTCTTCACGTACAGTGGTCTTGCGTGGTCTACCAGGGCTTTTCTTTGGAGTGATATCACGGTTTATCCTGTGTAATTTTTTAATCCGTTGAACAGTTCTCTTACAGACACGCATCTGCCGTGCAATGACGTCATTTGTTGCCCCCGCAAGCACCATTCCGATGATTTGGTTACGGATGTTTAATGAAGTTGGTCTCGGTATCGTTAAAAGACTTCAGTGTTCGCATCTGGTAATCATATGCCAATGGACAACATCGTCTGTCGTCACTTTCTACTACGACTCATTTTTGTCAATATCTGCACGTGCATTACATGCCATGCCTTTTGCAGATTATTCATATGATATGTGTGATTTATCTCTTACATGTTGTGTTTTGGTAATATGTTTCATTGGTGAAAACACTAATGAATCAATCAGAGATGGTTTACATTTTAAGTCCGAAAATACATGTGTACCTGGGGGGGGGGGGGGGGGGGGGGGGGGGGGGGGGGGGGGGGGGGGCAGCCCTTTGATATTGGGCGTGGCAAGGTGTCCATCATAACGTCTTTAAACGACTTCGATCAAAGAACCAATGATGCTAGGTAGATGAAATTTTGAGAATATGATATATGTTGGATGGAAACTTAGATTGGTAAATTTTAGTGTCATACTCCTTAAAAAGAGCGTGACAGGGTACAATTCTGCATCCTTTAATGTCTACAATAAAATATCAAATCTAATATTGGTCTTAATCAGCCCAGCTTTCAAATAAGCCCAATTCCAAGCATGTAGTACCATTAACAAGTGAAAATCCATTTTAAATATTAGACACTGCACCTTGGCTTTGAAACCATGTTAAAACATACAAAGGGCGTCATGATTTATATTTTAAAATGAACCATAAGAACATTCTGATCTACATGTATTCTTTAAATACAAGTAAATTTAGGTGCCAATAGAACTGTCACTGGGGACTGCTTTAACATGCATATTATCCCTTCCCGCTTGACCTAACAGCATTTAACGGGTTGTGTTAATAATTAAGTCATTCAATAAATGCTTTGTGGAGTTATCTATTAAGTATCATGCAGTAATTGGAAGATCGTTCCGCACTCAGTCGTTCACATATCGATCGTATTTCAGACTTTGATTGGAATAATACAGTTTCTTTTTAATTATAATTTTAAAATGGGTATCATGACAGAAAGAGAGAGTAGTTCAATATGGAAGTGGTGTGATTTACACGAAAGGGCTTGAAAATAAAAGAAAATATTCTTTGCGATGTACGATTAAATAATTTCTAAAGTATGATTAAGGTCCATCTCAAAGTTATGCTGAAACAATGAATAATGTAGCTGTCCATTGAAATCGTGGAGAAAGCGTGATTCGGGTCAATAACTTTTAAGAAAACTACGCCCAATGAAGATCGCTACTTCCAGTTGACTCACTTGCACATTGCTACCACGTTCATCTGTAGCAACTTCACCACTTCAATGCCAACGCGTGCCTGTATTGTTGCTCGTGGTTGTTGAAAATATGTTTAAAATTTAATTTCTCTGATTAAAGGCTTGAATACTGAAAGTTACCCTTTGTCTTATTTATACACTAGCCCTTAAATTATAACAGCTTCTGTTACGTTTAAATGGTGTCATAAATGATGAAACTTCATAATGTTATAACATTTCTTATATATTCTTTATAGTTTTTACGAAATCTTATATTTGGCAGGTCTTTCTGTCCAGTAGTGTACTCATGATTAACAATGGTAAATGTCCCTGTTTTAATGGAAAATTCGCTTTTTGAAATAAATATGCAGTTGTTTAAATTATATGATCGTAAAAATGGAAGGAGAGTTGAAAGAGAGTATTTTATGAAAGAATTCCTGTGTTCCTTGTAGGAACAAGTTGTCACAGACGATGTTTGTCTTTGTTTCCGAAAATTGATACGAAGTCGGCATTATGAACATGGGGTGATAGAAAAATGTTCATGAATATTGAAATGGCACGGGAGAGAAGGATTTATTTATATTGAAATTATATTTTGCAAGACTGTTTGGAAATTAAAATTGTAATATTTAAATGGGTTGAAACGAGCTTATTTGAATATTCAAATGGGTGTGATTAAGAGTATTTGAACAAACAAATTATGTGTATGATACAGTTTTTAATGACAACATTTTATAATGCAAGTTTATTTGAATAAATGCCGTGATACTAAAATCACTAATATTGAAATTGCACGATGCAAGAATATTTGGATAACTAAATGATATGTAACAAGATCATTTGAACATTGAATTATTGAGATTCAATAATATCTGAAAATTAGAATGTTATGATACGATTACTGTAAAAATGAAATTCTATAATGCAATATAATTTGAATATTTTTATTCTATTATGCTATATCATTGAATATTGAACTTATTTGATGCATGAATTATAGTAATAACTAAAGTATATGATTCAAGATTAATTGTTCATATAACGAATCGGCATGGTACACGATTATTTGAATACTGGACTGTTATGAAGCAAGATTATTTCATCTTTTCTTTCAAGTTCCTTGATGTATCAATATTTGACCGTTGAAATATTATGATGCACGACTCTATGATTCATATCGTTTTGTGGTAAGTTTGTTTGTATATTTGATTATTCATATAGGAATATTGTAGTATATGAGGCTGAGAGAAGACGAAGACGTTTTCTTGTAACTCGGCACTCATTTCACTTTGAATTATATGAAACTAAGTTAGGTAACGTCATGCCATACTAATAACATCGACGATATTGTGTTTGGTAGATATGGAAATGGAATAATCTTTCCATTACATGTTCGAATTTTTTGCATTGTAAATTACGAGCAAATCACAAAAATATCCTCTGTCTAAGAAAAAGTGAAGGGATACGTATCTCCTTTACGTTCATCCATTGTGTTGTTGGGGTCCCATGTGCCAAACGTTATGAATGGTGTTATTCTATCAATGAGTACTGACTGTTGCCGAAAATTACCATTGTGTTGATAATCGATTTTGTACACCGACGATATTAACATAAAAGTATCCATTTATGATCGAAAACCGGACAATACATCGCGTATACGTAGTCACGTGGATTTCGGGGGTCAAGAAGGAGATTATCCTATATAGAGAATATGAAAAACAATATTATGAGTTTCTAAAGTTCTCTGATATAGTTTCTCAACCTGTGAGAAGTCACTATTCCTGTATACGTCGAACGTTTACTAGAATAGTGAAAATACCATATTTACTCACAGTAGTAAACATTTGCACCTGCCCCTGACTAGGTGCAAAATTCCTTACGGTAGTGAAATATTTGCTTACGGTTGTAAAATATACACATGAGCAAAAGCGTCCATACAGCGAATTTTGCTCATATGAGCAAATTTGCATATGTGTAATGCTTTACTCATATGCAAACGCTCGCCGTATAAACAGGGCTTAAATTATGAGAGGAAGTTTTGTAGAAGATCCATAGGTCAGGGCTGTCATCGGTAGCAAGAAACGTGGACATTTATTTAAAAGAAGTGTTGCCAGGTTTGGGAAGTATCATTAGTAAGAACAGAGGCAGTATTATTATTCTAAAAGTAACTTTTATATTAGCATGGATAATCCGTCATGCTGTAAAAAGTTGTTACTATCCGCTTCTACATATTTGGTTTGTAACGCATCAAAATGATGATAACATGATTAGGAAAGCATGATATTTAATTTAAGCCAAGGTTGCTACACCGAGGGGTAAAGAAACGATACCAACACATTTCCGCCCCATAAAATCGATTTTGAACGTCTTTGATGAGTATGTCTCGTAAACATAAACTGAACGCCAACATGAATGTTACACCTCTTTGAATTTGAATATCATAAAATGTTACGTGTTACATCAGTTTAGTGTTTTGTGCTAAATAGAAGACCTGTAACTTTAATGATAAATAAATTATCGCCAGTTCTTCATGGGT